>OX336390.1:709749515-710372420 GCA_946902985.2 Meconema thalassinum
TGTCGCTCAGTGAAATCACACTCGCTCAAAACACAGGCAGTCCCCTGTATGCTTCTCACTCCCTCGCTGTCAAGAGAATCGGCTTCACTAGGGGTTTCGCAAGTCACCACACTTCTGTCGCTCAGGATAAACGCAGAGGAGCTGTATGTTGTAGACGCGATACAGCTGAAACAGAGCGCTTTGAAGTCTTTTGAAGATATCAACGACTATGGCAAGATGAACCGCTTTGATAAAGAGTGCATCGTCATTTGCGAAAAGTATGCAAGTAAATACGGAGGAAGACTTCTTAAAGCACCGCAGGACCCGGCGACTAGCAAAGAAGTATGACGTGTATGCTGAAACAACAGCGGAAATTTCTTTCCGTACATTCTACAGAAATTAGTTCCGAATACTTGTGGATGTATTTACTACAAGCGTGCAAGACAATCTCGCAAAACTAATTTCTTTCCTAGAGTCATTCCACATAATTTTCAAGATACCCGCTGACAGAAAGAACTGCACCATCGATCGCGTCCGATCTATAAAGCAATCACACCGGAACATCATCCTTGAAGATAAAGAACTTGTGCTGGCTGAGCTTGAAATCCTGCTTGAAGCCAGTAAACAGTGCTCATCTCCTAAATAGATCGCAAAAGTTGCTGTTAAATTAAAGAGGATTATCCCGTGTGGTTATCAAGTAGTTCGACTGAGTTTAACATCCCCAGTGTCTTCTGCTTCTTCCGAACGGTCCTTCAGCAAGTTGAAGCTCATTTTCAATCATTTGCGGACATCGATAGGTGACGACCGCTTAGACACCCTCATGATGTTGTTTTCAACGAAAGATAAGGTCGACGACACTGAAATTACGGAGAAAGTGGAGAAGTGGTCCTTGTTAAAACATCGTAGAGTAGGGATTTAGAAAGAATAACTAGATTCTTTTAATTCTTGTAATATTTAAACACTTATTTTGTTCATTTAAGTCGCCTCCGTAGCGTAGCGGTCAGCATGGTTAGCTGCCGCCCCGGAGGTCCTGGGTTCGATTCCCGGCTCTGCCACGAAATTTGAAAAGTGGTACGAGGAATGGAACGGGGTCTACTCAGCCTCGGGTGGACCAACTGAGTAGAAGGGGTTCGATTCCCCCTCAGCCATCCTCGAAGTGGTTTTCCGTGGTTTCCCACTTCGTCTTCGGGCAAATGCCGGGATGGTACCTTCTTCAAGGCCACGGCCGACTCCTTCCCTCTTCCTTGTCTATCCATCCTAACCATCCCTTACCTTCCCTCATGAGGCCCCTGTTCGCTTTGCAGGTGAGGCCGCCTGGGCGAGGTGCCAATCCCACCTCACCAGTTGTATCCCTTCCGATTCGATGTTCCCAGCTCTAGGACACTGCCCGTAGAGGCGGTAGTGGTGAGTTCCCTCGCTGAGTCCGTGGGTTCCACCAACTAAAAAAAAAATGTTCATTTATCAAATTATCCTGCGATTCAAAATTCTGGATCTAATTAAATACATTTTAAATGAAAGCCGTTAATTAAGTATATTTGCCTTGTGTATTGTATGCCGCCACTGCCGCCCCCCGACAGCAGTGGTTACGCTGGCTAAAGCGCAGCGTTAGGTCATGGGGCCAAGCTCTCTGCTGACTCGGTAGACGCGTGGGTTCGAGCCCCACCGTCGGCAGTCCTTGAAATGGTTTTCCGTGGTTTCCCATTTTCAACACCAGGCAAATGCTGGGACGGTACCTTCGGATAGGCCACGGCCGCTTCCTTCAACATCCTTGCCAGTTCCATTCATCCATTCCATGTATCATCCAGACGCGCAGGTGTCGCCCACAGGCGTCGAATAGAAAGACCTGCACTCGGCCTCCAAGGAGGCCACACGACAAAAAAAACTCCCCCCCCCCCCACCGCTCTCTCCCTCCCGTTGCTCAGTTTTCAAGCGAACAGTCGGCAATGTTAAACAGCCAGTCGGCATTTTTTAAATGCTCACCCCGCCCTAGATGTACAAGGTCGAACCGCCCCTGATGGTAATTAAGCCACTCGTATGGAAATTATAAAACTCGCTTATATAAACAAACTCGTGTCTTAGCCTAATTATAGCCATTATAGGCTCGTTGCTTAATGTACTATAAAATAAATACGCTACTACTGTATTGTAGTAGTACCGTACGTCTTTGGTGTAAATATTTTATATGTTTGATATGCTTGCGTATAGCTTTTTCTTAGGTGGCTTCGGTGGCGTAGTTGGTAGCATGTTGAGCTTCTATACCCAAGGTCGTGGGTTTAAACCCGGCCGAAGTTGTCGGATTTTTGAAGAGCGCTAAAAATCCCTCAGTATGACTTCCTTCGAAGGGAAGTAAAGCGGGTGGTCCCATGTCATAGATTTATGGCATGTAAAAGAACCTTCCACTAATTACACATGTGTGAAGCTAAATTACAGGTTACATTTGACTAACGCTCTTAGGTTCCAACATTCGTCGCCAGGAGCTTTCTGCTGTGGCATCTAGTAACCAAGTTCAGAACTAGTCGTCGTTGACGGTGGCGTTTGGTAGCAAAAGTAGGAACTACTTGAAAATTGAATGTCTGCAGTCCTTACTTGAATTAAAAACAGATTCTACACACACCCAAAGTACACGGGGCTACATGATCGCGTTCTCGCAGCCCCTAAAGCCTAAACTGAGAAACCAACCAACCAACACTCCTGGAAAAAATGCATGCATTAGTTAATTATCACAATTAATGGGGTAATTTAGGATTACGCGTTTCGACCCTCAAGTGGCCATCGTCAGATCCTGATCACTGTGCTGAGATTAAAATGTAACTTACAGTCAAATAATTACGCTACTACTGTATTGTATAGTATGTCTTTGGTGCAATTATTTTATATGCTTGGGAAAGCCTCCGTGGCTTTGGCGGCAGCGAACCGGCCTCTCACCGCTGGGTCCGTGGTTCAAATCCCGGCCACTCCATGTGAGATTTGTGCTGGACAAAGCGGAGGCAGACAGGTTTCTCTCCGGGTACTTTTCCCTGTCACAATTTCATTCCAGCAACGCTCTCCACTATCATTTCATTTCATCTGTCATTCATTTAATTATTGCCCCTGGGGAGTGCGACAGGCTTCGGCATCCGGCACGGTTCATATCCTCGCCGCTAGATGGGGGCTTCATTCATTCCATTCCCTGACCAGGTCGGTCGACTGGAAGAAGACTGTGGATTTCATTTTTCATTTTATATGCTTGATATGTTTGCGTCTAACTTTACCTTGACGAGAATCAGACTGGCATAAATTTCCAACAGCTCATGGGAAAGGGAAACGATAATTTGGTTGCGTCATCTGGTGTATAATTGTACAGTCGGCTCATAAAGCCCTCGCATATAACTAGAATTTGACAACGATCTTCATCTTCCCAGAATAGAAATGAAAGTCATATAACATTTCCGGTATAATCATAACACCCTCAGCATGCTCCTCGATCTCACCTTGCTAGTACTAACACTTTCTCTGATGCGTCTTATCGCAAGTCGGAAGAAACTGCGCATGGGATCACAAGTGCAACAGCCTGGGGGCTGTCAAGATGATATACGGCAGTAGTAGCGGCCAATCAACTGTGAGCCATCCGGCAGCTCCTAAGTGGTACGAGCAATTTCAATTTCCTTTTATAAATAAAGCCAAGTTTTGTAACAATATCCCGTTCTAATGCAACACGAGTAGTGTTTTCTTTATTTTATGTTTGTCTTAGGCCGTTTCCACCAACTCTTTACTAACGATTAGTTAGTTAATTCCTATTTAACTTAAATGCGAGAGTTAATGCATATTTATCGTCCATGCATTTCACGAGACCATTCGCGTTCGTAAATACTTCAATACGCTTTGCAGTCCTCGCGCATGCGCAAACCCGGTTTCACCTTGGAGAAATATGTCGGACAGATCAAGAAGTATGTAGCACTACACGTTGTTTGCGATGCTTCCGAGATTTTCTGGAAAATTATTATAAAGAAAGGGAAATGCAAAGAAGACCTTATTCAAAATATTTTGCAGAAATGGCAGTTGTGAGTAGCCTATACATTGTTTACTTAGATAAATAGGATATGTTCTCCCCGTTGTTTTTCGTAGCGTATATGGTTACGTTCCAGGCTCCGAGATCAATAGCGTATGTAGAACTAGAAGGAGGCGTAGTCGGTAGCATGCCGAGCCTCTATGCCCAAGATCGCGGGTTCAAATCCGGCCGAAGTCGTCGGATTTTTTAGAGCGTTAAAAATCCCTCAGTATGCCTTCCTTCGGAGGGGAAGCAAAGCCGGCGGTCCGATGCCATAGACTTGTGGCATGTTAAAGAACCTTCCATTAATTACACTTTGGTGAAGCTAAATTGTATAGGTTAAGAATGTAAACAACGCTCTTAGGTTCCTACGCTCGTTGCCAAGAGCCGACTGCGGTGGCGTCTTCTAGCTAAGTTATCAACTAGTAGTCGTTGACGGTGGCGTTTGGCGGCAAAAGTAGGAAGTATTTGAAAAATTCATAAGTCTGCAGTCCTTACTTGTATTAAAAAACAGATAACACACACTTATACAGCCATCACAATTAACACCGGTTATCAGACAGATTCTACACACACCCAAAGCACACGGGGCTACATGACCGCGTTGTCGCAGCCCCTAACCTTAAGAACCAACCAACCAGAGCTGGAAGGAGTTCGAATCACACTTCGGATGTGTTTCTTTTTAAATTTCCGTATTCTTCTTTCTTGGTATTAGTAACATATATGATCTTTTATAATTTCATCGTCGTACACATATTTTATATTCATGTAGATGAAAATTCGTGTGAATCTCGAAAACAAACCAATTGTTTCGCCATTGCAAGATGCGCAAGGTAGTGTACCCATGTGAGTAATCTCGATGGAAAATATGCTTCTGCCTCCAGCTAGCATCAGGACTCAGGCGTGTACCGTTCTCCCATTGAGCAGTTGCATATTTTGGATTTGAGGCTAAAAGGTGTCAACTCTACAATGATAAGGCACAACTGTACTCTAAAGACTTTAATTCAGTAAAACTCATGGCTTCAAACAAATAATGAGAACACAAATCCCATAAACAATACACAAACAAACAAAGTTACTCCCACAATCCATTAATTATTCACATAGTTGAACAAATTAAATCCATATCACTATTCAATCTTTTACCATTATGTGGACTTTAAGCTTTACTCAAGTGCACTGATGCACATGTAGTGTTTCACAAAACTGAACTATTACATTCATGTCATCTAATGTGACTTCTTTATATTCACAAAGTTACTTGTATCCTACAATACATCTTAATTTATATCATGTGTACTATCTGTGTTACATCTCTCTCTCCCACCAAATGCTTTCATGCATTAGCCAACTCATGGTTTGCACTACATCTACTTGCAACACCACAATTACGTAAGTCTACCCCTCCACTCCCCTCTTTTTATAGTTACACTGCATGTCATTGTGATTTCACTAAATAATTTCTGTTATCGTTGTGTCGGATAGTATACTATTACGCTACCCTTACGAGCGTAGCCTGTGGCAACGAGTAACCAACTTCATTAACTAGGTGTCAGTGACAGTATCAAATACAACATCCAACCATTCGTTAGATTGCTAAATTTCTATATCATCAGGGAAATCTATGATTAGCAATGTGTTTTTAAACCACACACATTTATTACACATTATAACAATTCTTCCTTTCATTGACAAGCAAGGTCTTAAATCTGTCCGCTCAAGAACGCAAACCTTCACAGTTGGTTTAACAACCCCAGCCCCTTGGACTGCCTGCATACAATGGACAGGGTAGGGTCGTTCACGGCTGTAAACCGCCCCTTTGTCTCCCCGTTTCCTGGACTTTTATCTCCCAAGCAGTATTACAACTTTGAATATAACATTGTGGTCACAATGATCCACGTGATCCCATATGATCTGAACTGGATATTATGCAATGGTTCTGGGTGAGCTTGAATATTTAATCCTATCCTTAGGACATTAATAACGGCCTCAACAGGTCCGTATCACAATATGAAGGCACGAGATTCATAGAACACAGGTCTAGTGGTTAGCCGGTATCTCAAATAAATTATTACGGTCAGTCAACAGCTGCCGCCAATGATTCGCTTCAACGAGCTGAATCACTCAACATTAAGTTCTCGGGGAATCAGGTATAGCGTCGAGGTGTCCAATGTTCTCCCCGCGCTTACCACGGGATTCGGACCCGGAACATTTCATATCCAACATCGGAGATAGGGTTACACACTAAATACGCTCCGGCATAAATTAATATCTCTGTACGCTCATGCTGTACGAGATTTCACACGTCGATTAGATCACCTGGCCCCTTACCTGTCCACAATCTCGCCTTATAATAAAGAGAACTCTAACTGTACTCTACAATGCTTAATCAAGCCACAAATTCAATTCACTGTCAAGCTCCAACATGCCCGTGCATAATTATATCCCCAATAATACAATCTATTTAATATTAACTATTTTCTCTTCCCTTAATGTAATCTACTGCTTGGCTAGATAAATAATCCAATTAGCGTAACTATATCTTGCTTAAAACCTTTCATCCTGATGTATTCAATTATACCGTTTATCATTATTATAATTACTATTATTATTAGTACTGACATAAACTATCCTTCCGACACAACGTAACTGCTTCAATGACCGAAGATTCGCGTTCGTCATGTTAAGTTTCACATAACTGAATTGCCATTATTTATTAGTAGCATTAATAGTGGTAAAGATTAATCCACTCTCTGATGTATACAACATCTTAACTTTACTGAATTCAAACAATAAACATATGAGGATATGCCTCCTAATATTGATTCTTACTGGCATATTTTATACTTCCGAAATCACATTACATGCAGTGACTATCCCTCTATAGTAACATGATTTGTGGGGTACTTACGTCGGCTTTATCCAGGTGGCCCCAACCACCATATTCCAGTGTCACCTGCCATCGGCTTACTTAGTGACACATTGCCATCTTGCGAATACACATATTATATGACATCTGATTCATAAACACACGACACTTTTCCATTTTTATAATGAAGCTAATGCTTCCGAAACACATAACACTATATAACACTGGTTATATTATGACTTTAAGAGATATTTACATAACATCGGTGCACAAACACACGTTACACTTTAATTCCTGATTGGTTGACATTCCCTAGCGTGTATCGAAAGTACAGGTGCAGATGGCCATTCCTTCGGTCCTACCCCTTCCTGATTGAATCTCCCGATCATCTGCTCACGGATTCACCAACAGTTTCTCGATCATCCCTTGATAATCTTCCTACTATTGCAGCGATATGCTTACATCTCGTCATGAACGCTACTTACTGGTATACTCCAAATATGTATAACCAATCACTATACTGCGCTCAACATTGTACATTGTATTTACATGAATTATTACTTTTCACAGTCCTGCCTAGTATCACACGGCACTTAATAAACATTATATATAACTGTCTTACTGCACGGCTTCCCACATTGAAGTCCGAGCATCCTCTCCTAACTTCGGTAATATGCATTTCGCATAATGAAGTTTGTTAATTACCGACTTCATTCTTAGTTCATGACCATGCATGAATATATTCTCACATGTGTGTTACATTGCACAGCTAACATGCTGATTACCCGTGAAATGTTTAAATCTTTGTGTGCGCCTGGGTGCTCCGTAGCCTTTTCAACTGCGACTGATTCAAAGCAACTCTCCCTCCGGCTCGGTCTAAAACTGTACTGTAAGTTTCAACTGTAACTGGGGTCAACTGTAAAAACTGTAAACTGTTCGCTTCGACTGGGTCCACCCTCTTATATCTGTTTCACACAGAAAGTAGGGCAAGAATTCCCGCGATAAATCAGCTCCTCTCCTAGGGTGATTCTGAACTTGGAATAATATCCATATTGTTCCTTTTTCTTCGCTGGTCACAAAAATGTATGTGTGTTCGAGGATCGATCGGCCACTTAATTTATATTAATTATCTTCTCCATGGCTTGGGGACGCTGCTTCACTGGGAATCCCTGGCGACATCCTCAAGTCCATCCGTGCACCCATAGTCCTGTAACATTACGCACTGCATTAAACATGCCTTGATTTCGCCGTTTTATGGCTCTAAAATTAGCCTCCTGGCTAAAGATTCACCTGTGCGCAACCCTCATGTCATTGCATTGCTCCAATCATGAGTAATCAATGATTTTCCTTGGGATCTTCCCGTTCCATTCTAAAGTCTATTCTCAAACGGGGAAAAACCTGGTCATTATTTAGCCTCCCGACCCCTTGCAAACGACTTATCTGGGTCAGCAAGATTGACGTGGCGCCACGGGCCTCCTCCCACAATTCTGGGGCTATTTGCTAAACGTCAAACTTTGAAACTCCTGTGTTTCAAGTACAGCATAGCCTACTTCATGTAGTCCAAATAATGCTATCTTCCACTATTTTCCTGCATTATTTCACTAAATAATGTCAGTAACAACTGATATCACACCAGTAGTTAAAATATATAATTTCTTCTAGGGGTTCTTACAATGAAATACCCTCCACAGATCTCGGGTTCGTTCCCTGGTGGAACCTTTATTCAGAGCTCAACTTATCTCCGAGATCCACGTTCGAGACCAGTCAGCATGACCACCTCGGGTTCAGTAGAGTTCAGTTGTTTCCCTCCACTTCAATGATGCTTTAGAGAGTTGAGTGGTCAGATTTTGGCCATTTAACGTAATTGCTTGCTAGTGGTAAGTTAACGACTGTTTCTGATGAAATGCTTGTGCAACGTTAAATACACTTTAATGATGAATTAAAAGATAATTTGGCGGCTTCGGTGGCGTAGTTGGTAGCATGCTGAGCTTCTATGCCCAAGGTCGCAAGTTCAAACCCGGCCGATATTGTCGGATTTTTTGAGAGCGTTAAAAATCCCTCAGTACCGAATGCCTTCCTTCGGAGGGAAAATGAAGCCAGCGGTCCCATGTCATAATTTTATGGCATGTAAATGTTCCTTCCACTAATTACACTTGTGTGAAGCTAAATTATTGGTTAGATTTCACTAACGCTCTTAGGTTCCAATGTTCGTCACCAGGAGCCAACTGCGGTGGCATCCAGTAACCAAGTTCAGACTAGTTGTCGTTGACGGTGGCATTTTGGTAGCAAAACTAGGAACTACTTGAAAATTGAATGTCTGCAGTCCTTACTTGAATTAAAAACAGATAACACACACTAATACAGCCATCACAATTAACACCGGTTATCAGACAGTTTCTACACACACCTTAAGTGCACGGGGCTACATGACTGCGTTGCCGCAGCCCCTAAACTGAAGAACCGCCAACTAAGAGATAATTTACGTTGGTGAAAGAGGCCCTTATGTGAATGATAAGTTTTTCGCTGATGATGGCTTCTTCAAAAGCTGAAACATGTTCGAAAGAATAAGAGATGTTTCTTTCTAGTATTGTCTAGGGATACCGTTGTTAATGTATCACGTTCTAACATCTCCCAAATAGAAACGTTGATGTTCTTGGGTGATAGGCAATCCCCTTGCTCCATGAGATAGTAATCCCTAATTAGAAAATCAGAAGAGTGAGAGGCTCGAGTGACGGTGACATGCGACAAGTAGACCAGTGATCATTTACCTCGTCCTCTTTGAGGTCCTTGAGCTCTCTTCACTGACAACAAGGGAAGCATTTCGTCTCGCCAGCACATGTCACTGTTGGAACAGAGTTTGTCATTCATTTAACATGCAAGGGATAATTGACTTTTTGAATGCCTGATACATTTCGGCACGTCCTTCACAGGGCGGGGTGGCGCAACCAGAGTTATGAAGAGCGGGTATGGACATTGAAATGATTGTGAGTGTTCGGACCTCTAACGATATCATCACATTTCCTGCGTTCATAAACCTAAAATTAGAATGCAAATACATATGCCATTGATAGCACAATGTTTGTCTTCTTCAGCTCAATTAAGAATAAAATAAAATACTAATGTCAGTTTGATATGAAAAAATAATAATGTGATAAATTGTAATTAAAAGAATGAAATAAAATAATAATGGATATCCTTACACTGTAACATTAATTGTGCTGTTGTTGTTTGAGTCTTCAGTCTTTTGACTGGTTTGATGCAGCTCCATGCCTCCCTGTCCTGAGCTAATCGTTTCATCTCTACATAGCTACCACACCCTACATCCGAGGCAATCTGTTTAACATATTCTAACCTTGGTCTACCCCTACCGTTCTTGTCCTCGACCCTACCTTCCATAACTAAGCTTGCTATTCCTGGGTGTCTTAGTATGTGTCCTACCAACCTATCTCTTCTCTTCTTTAGCAGTCGCCAGAAACATCTCTCCTCTCCCACTCGCCTTAATACCTCTTCGTTTGTAACCCTATCTACCCATCTGATCTTCATCATTCTCCTGTAACACCACATTTCAAATGCCTCAATTCTCCTCTTTTCTGCTGCACCAATAGTCCAAGTTTCACTTCCATAGAGCGCCACGCTCCAGACAAAGGCTTTCAAAAATGACTTCCTAATACCTAAATCTATATTCGATGTCAACAGATTCCTTTTTTGTAGAAAGGCTTTCCTTGCCTGAGCCAACCTACTTTTTATATCCTCTTTGCTTCGTCCATCACTGGTTATTCTGCTTCCTAAGTAACAGAAGTCTCCTACTTCCTTCAGCTTTTCACCTGCCAATTTGATCTCCATTGAGGTTTCTGATTTATTTCGGCTGCATTCCAATATTTTTGTTTTACATTTATTAATTTTCATCATGAAGTCCTTCCCTAAGACGGAATCCATACCATTCAAAAACTCATTCAAATCCTCAGGTTTGTCGGCCAAGATGACGATGTCATCAGCAAATCTCAGAGTTGAAATTATTTCTCCTTGAATCTTCACTCCCACTTTAAATTTTTCTCCGATTTCCTTCATTGCTTGCTCAATGTAAAGATTGAAAAGTATGGGTGATAAGTTGCAGCCTTGCCTTACACCTTTCTGAATACCAGCTTCTCTCTCATATCCTTCAGCTTGAATGACTGCTGTCTGGTTTCTGTATAGATTGTATATCACCCTTCTATCCCTGTACTTTATTCCAATAGATTTCAAAATGTCAAACAATTTAGTCCAATCAACGTTATCAAAAGCCTTTACTAAGTCTACATATGCCATGAACGTTCTCTTATCTTTCCTTATTCTACCTTCCAAAATCAGCCTAAGACTTAGTACAGCTTCCCTTGTTCCTACATTTCTCCTGAAACCAAACTGGTCTTCACTCAACTCCGTTTCTATCTGGCTTTCAATCCTCTTGTAAATTATTCTAGACAGGATCTTTGAAGCATGAGTAATCAAGCTGATTGTACGGTAATCTTCACATATGTCAGCTCCCACTTTCTTTGGTATAGGGATGATAACATTCTTCTTGAAATCAGGGGGTACCTCACCTGTCTCATAAATCCTACACACCAAGTGAAATAACCTGATCAGACCTTCATAATAAAATATTATATTGGGCTTCACATTAAATTTTTCAAAATACAGATAGGAAAACAAGAAATTTTGTAATAGTAAATGTAGGCTAAATAAAATATTAGGCTTTATATTAAAAATCAAAAATTCTATCTGTATCGGTATTTTGAAGAAAAAAAAACATCGTAAGGATATCCATTTTTTTATTCCATTCTTTAAAAAAATTATCACATATTTTTTTCTTCATATCAAACAGACATTAGACTTAAGTACATCTCAAGTATTTTATTTTTTTCGTATTTTATTTGATTCTTAATTGACTGAAGAAGATCTCAATGTCAGGTAGAAACATGTACAATATATTGAACCCATGTACCATTGGCTCAAAAGGGGTCGAATCCATGTATATTTGTAAAAGGAAGGAAAGAAATATACAGTCTTAAATGGAACATAGAAAGATTTCATGCAAGGATGCTAGCAGAACGTTGTGTAAGAAGCTGGGCCCAGGTGGCCAGGAAATGAGATCATGCCTGACTCATTGATAAAGAGCCAGTCACGAGTATAAATAGACGGAATGGAAAGTTCCAGGCGTATGAGAGAGAAGCACGTTTCGGAAATCGCCCTTACGTTGCAGGAAAATGGCAACCGCGCCGACGTGCCAGAAGAAGAATAATTAGATTTAACCCATTTGGAAGAATAAAATTAAGTAAATAAATACAGCATTGAGAATGATTTCAGAAGTGAGATTTTTGTGTGGAGAAAAAGCTTTTAATAATTGTCCAGGAAAGAAGTGCAAACGTAGCCATACGTCATAGGGGGTTTACCGAGGCCCGAGGAGTGGGGAAATAAAAATCAACAGCAACACCCACACAGCTGAAGACTAAAAATTAGTTAATATCTCAGAAATGCACGATCGATTTTCATGCGCAGTGAGGTCATTTTACGTTTAGAAAACGAGCTTTCTGGAGATATAATTTTTATAATTGTGCGACAATTATTTCAAAAGTTGGTCACGAAAAGGACTAGGATTTTATCTTTTTTTGACTAAATAGTATAAAAGTCCAGGCCAAGCCAGACCAATCATGCAGTTTCCGATAGCCCAGGGGGCGTCATAGTGCTACATCACACCGAATGCAGTTCACGACAGACTCCTTGAGGGGAGATGCTACATCACATCATGCAGTCTACATGTATTCCTTGAGGGGAAACGCTGTATCACATCGTATAGACATTATCCGACAGCCAAGAGCGTCGCAGTATCGATAACCAAACGTGCATCCGTAAGGAGTAGCCAAGAAGTATTATTACAGTATCGCCGTGTGGAGAATTAGGAAAATCCTAGTTACAGGATTTAGTTCCGACAGTATAAAGTTTACAGTGAAAAGTTCAGTAATTACAGTCAGAGCAGGCTGCGAACTTAGAGCCCAGGGCGATAGGTCTTAAATTAAACGACCAAAAGTATCATAACGTATTGAAGTAACGTAACAGCGAGATAAACATTATATCAACTTTAAAGAACCCGAGTAGGGACGGACAGAATAAGGTTCGCAAAGTATTCTGTAAAGATAGGAATTCGAGAACCGAATAAGCGGAAAGAAGAAGGAAACTCTAGACATGGTTTCAAGGAAGCAGACGAACTATTAAAAAGCACTAAGTTACGAGGAGTATTAGTGGCGAGAAATCAATAGGTCACCGATAGATTATCTGGGGGACCGTGGACAGAACAGACTTTCGCTAGACCAACCAATAGGGTCTAGAAAGGAGCCGTTCGAGCCAATAATAATAGCAGATCGTCAGGAAACGGGATTTGAAGGAGTACTATTCCAGGGAGGAAGTAGATGGTTCGAGACTTTCACATTCTGGCAAGATAGGAAGCCGACATTTACTAAATTTCACCCTTGGAGACGGGAGGTCAAGAGATCACGTGTGAAAGGCTTAATAGCAGCCTTAGTGATTAGAATCTGTGAAGTGTAAATATATAAAATTTGTGTTAAAGAGAAATATTTTCAGTGTTTTTATCGTGTATTATAAACGAATACACCAGTGTATTTTAAAATGTTATCAGTGTTAAATGTATTTGAGTTAAATGTGTGTCAAGATATGTCAGTACATGAAATGAATTTGTACAAGATGGTGTAAACACAAAATAGTGGGCAAAAATGAAACATCGCAAGAAAAGGAAGGTCAAGGACCGACCTATAACACGTGACTAAAGATTTTCATTATGTTTTGTGTTGGGGAAGTGTTTGTGTACAATCCACCGGAGTTTGAGATAGAGGGATGTTTCTGAAGAACAAATAACAGAATAAGAGCGCGGTCTGAACAAATAAAATTTGAGAAATTATAAATAATTATGTGAAAGGAATAAATCCTGTAGAGGAAATGTATGAAATAAAATGTCAGTGTAGCTGACAAATGTTACAAAAGCAAGCGTAATAAATAATAATAATAATAATAATAAAAGGAATATAAATAAAGATTAAATTGAATGATATGAAAGTAAGAGCGTGTGAGCCTTAATAAAAGTATAAAGACATGGTGTTAATGCATGTTCTTAAAATATAGCGATTATTGTCAAGGGAAAGGATTAATATAAAAATTGAGATAAGGATCAATTGTTGATGTTGGATCTATCAGTTCTTTGGAAGACGATAGGCCTTAAAATAATGTAAAGTAAATAGTCACGCTAGGAAGGCGTAGAATCTAAATGTACTTGGTAAATTACTTATGAGGGACAGTTGATTGCGGTAATTGAGCCATGATAAAGTCCTCCAATAGTGACGTAGATCACGAGGCTATGAGTGTTATGTTGTATTATAATAGGGAGCAAATGTATGGTATTATGAGCGCAGGTAAAATAGGCCACGGCCGACCCTAAGTCGCATTTATGTAAGTCCTCCAGTATGGGAATGGTTCCCGAGGCATGTTAAGACAGTCGAACCCAGACTCGTCTAGTTGTTGAAGCCCCTAAGTATTCGTCGTTGTATGTGAATTACTCTTACCAATCAATGATGACACTTCATAATTAATAAATGCCAAGGTTACGAGAGTGGTTTATGAACCTAATAATGTTGTTGAAAGTAAATGAAAGAAACGCCAGGTCTCCCCAGAGAACTGAAGAAAAGAAAGATCTGTTTTAAAAGCATTGAGTATAGCTGCCACGCGTGGGAAAGGCTGGAGGTTTCCCCCTTAGCCATAAATCTCGCCCAAGTGATTACGGTCCAACCCTTGTTATTGTAAGTGTGCTAGGTCGGAAAGGACCATCTGAGAGAAGTAATAATACACCGTGAGTGTTTAAAAGTTGTTAATGACCCGGGATTTGAACCGAGGTCCTTGTAGATGAAAGTACCGCTTGCCAGTTCATATCGTAGCTTTCTTATGTGATAATGGTCTTTTAAGACAAATAAATAAAATCCCTAATGTAATGTTGTATGGATGTAGGATTCCATGAGTTCAATGAAGATAACTAGATTCCGGGAGTAATCATAGTTTTTGACTTTGTCAAGTAATCTTTTGTAGCTCTGGAGTACACAGGTATTTTCCCGATCACTGTAGTGAATTTGTGAAACTTGAGAGAGATGGTAACGTGGAGAACTTTGTGGAATGCCCAAACATTTAAGTAGAGAAGTAATATGTACTTTAAATATGATTATATATTTGTTTGATGAGAAGAAACTCATAAAATAGTTATTGAGGTGTATGAAAGAAAGACACCGTTATCATGGGAAGATATCGAGCCATTAGAGCTCGTGATTATATTGGACTTTAAGATAGATACTTTATGGAAGTGAAAATAATTATGAGTTGTTGGTTTGAAGGAAACCATGGATTTTAATATAATATTTGTTTGATTTTTATATATTCCTTGTTCACTTTGAACAAGTAGAAGGATTGGTCAGTAGTGCAGTTGTTTTATTGTTTGTAGCGCCATAATTTTGGTTAATTAAATGTGTTAAACTAGGAGTTGAATTTGTTTTTATTTTGGAAGTGTATCCTCTATTTAATCCAAAATGTGTAAGTCACAGAGTGGGAGAACATACCATAACCCCGAAAATCCCGAATTGAGCATTGCTGGCATACTGTGATTTGCATATTTCTTGCTGGAAGGGCACAGGGGGTCATAGAAGTACTGTGCTTGGATTAATAACTAGAGGAACACTGAAGACGGTCATTTCATGTAAAAGTAAAATAATGATAGGAATAGCTACAACATATAATGTTAAGTGACCGCATGGGTCCCTAGAAACTCACACCGAGCATCCCTGAATTTAAAAAAAAACCCAGCAAATCGTAGATTTTGGCGCCCAGTACGCAGGGATAAGTTTTCTTAGGGAAAACCCGAGTTTTCTCGAAAAATCAAAATTTTTATTTAAAAAATGGTTTTTCGAAATTTTGAATTTTTGAATACTTCCATAAAGGTTTTATGAGATTGAATAAAGATATCAAAAGGGTACGTTTTAGTAAACACCCGTACCAAAGTAAAATATTTTTTTGGAAATTGGGACACAATGGTTCAGATTACCATCTCTCAAGCATGTACCAGCGATGTGACATGAGTAGCCCACTGTATTCTAATAAGATGGTATTGAGTGAGGAATTGCAGGGGCTTTTGGAGGCTATAAAAGCCGATAGTAATGAGAAGTTGGAGGCTATAAAAGCCAATAGCAAGGAAAATTTGGAGGCTATAAACAATAAATTTGAAACGATAGACAATACATTGGACCTTCAACAGGATGAAAATAACAAAAAGTTAGGATCCATGAATCAAAGTTTAGAATCATTAAAAACTAATAGTGATAACATGGGAATTAAATTAGAAGATATCGAGGCCGACTGTATAACAATGAACAATGAACTGAAGGCTGAGGTAGAAAAGATAAAAACAGAAAATGGGGATAACATTAAAGAACAGTTGAAAGTTGTAAAAGATGAGACATTAGCGTCTATAAAAGCCGACAGTAAAGCAAATAATGAGGCACTGAAGGCTGAAATAGAAGAAACAATGAATAACAGATTCCAAGGTTTTAACACTGAGTTTGGGAATAAGTTAAATGATTTAAAAGGGGAAATCACAAGTAAAATTGAAAAGGAAAATGGGGCACTTCAGTCAGGATTGCAAGACCAAATAAATATCTTGAAGGAAAGTACGGTAAAATCCCAAGCTAAATGTCAAGAGAACTTTAAAAATTTAGAAGATAATTTTGGTTCTATAAAAACTAAATTAAATAACATGGAAAAAACCTGTAAAGAGAATGTAGACGGATGTAAAAATGAACTAGTAACCCAGATCCAAGGTGTGCAGAAAAAATTAGAAGATCAGATAAAGTCTAACATGAATCTTTGTGAAAATTCCCGGAAGGAGATAAAAGATAGTCTTGATAGGCTAGAAGGTAGATTTACAGGGGTTGAGAAAAAAGTAGGAAACCTCGAGGGAAAAGTCGAGAAAGTCCAGGCAGAAATAACTGATGTTAAGGAGCAAGGTAAGGCCGATGCAAGTAAAAGGGAATTGCAATTTAACGTATTCACGGGACAGGCGGATGAATGGTTGAGGAAGCATGAGGGGGATATTACTACGAAGTTAGGTGAATACGAAGGGAATCTTAAGGATGAAAGCACGCAACGAAAAAGGGATCGTGATGAACAACTCGTAAAAATAGAGAGGATAGAGAAAGGGGTTACTGGAATTCAGGAAACCGTAATAGGATTAACAAAACAAATGGCAGACACAAAGGGAGATATAAATAAGGTTATGACTGACATAACAATTATATTCGATGAACAAGGAAAGGCCCGAGAGGATATGAACAAGATCTAGGATAAAGTCTGCAAAGGACAAAAAGAGATGGAGAAAAAGATAAAGGAAATGCGAGAAGACCTAGATACTAAAGGTGACGTTAAGCCAGAAATTATAAAAGAACAGGTCATGGTCATCAAGAAAGAGGTAGAAGAACACTTAAATGAAATCAGGGATAGCTTCAGGGACGAGAAATTCCAATTCAAACGAGAACTGTAAACCAGTAAGAAAAATCAGGAAAGAATTCAAAATGAATTAGGATCCCGGTTGGAGAGGACTGAACATAAGAACAGTCAAATGGAAATTCAACTCATGGCTAATGAAGAAAGTGCCCGAAGAGAAAGGAAGTTAGAATTTGAGAGTCAGGATGAGTTTCCAAAGACAGGATGGGTAGATCCCCGTGAACAAGGCACAGATCCAGATAGGGACTTTGGAGGGGAGAGCCTTTATAAGAACCCAGGATATCCAATGGCGATGTCAACCCCGTACATGAACCAGACAAATGGTCAAATAATAAATATCATCAAGTCAAATGAGGACAGACCGGTGAAGTTTACGGGTAATAATATGTCAATTACTCCTAAATACTGGTTAAAGGAAGTCGCAGAGTACTTGAACGAAATGAAGGTTCCTCAGGATCGGAGACTGAGAGCAATTGAGAAGCTGTTGGCAGGTGATTGTCTCACCTGGTTCAGGAGTTTCAGGTACACATTCGACACGGTGGAAGGTTTTAGAGAAGCATTTCTTAAACGATATTGGGCAGCAGATGTCCAAGAGAATCTGAGGCTAGATCTGTACTCTAGGAAGTACAGCACAAATGCCCCAACTAAGTACTCAGAATTTTTCACCGCTCAGCTGTGTAAATTCCGGGAACTTGACATTGCTCCTGCTGAGAACGACCTGTGTGCCGCCATTGCAAGACAACTTCCATATGAGATCCAGAGGTTGTTAATCTCATTAAAAGCCAGAAGCGCTGTGGAAGTGGAGAGCGTATTACGTAAATTAGATATGACGACTTCACACGTTACTCCCAGGCATCAAAGACAGACTGAACAGGTACATATGGCCAGCAGTCAAGAAAACAGAGAGAAACCATCGACCAGAAATCAGTCCACTAGTACTGATACTCAGGGACTGGGTCGAGAGTATGGACACCAAGAGCCTAGGGGAATACAGCCATACTATAGAGGAGGATATCGAGGAAGAAATCCTAGGAATACGGGTTATAGGCAACAAGAGAAACGACCCTATAACAATAACAATCAGAGGTAAGATAACCGAAAGAGATGGGAAAATTTTCCCAGAAGGAACGTAAGGCCAGAGGATAGGGATGATGAATATGGGCCGAAATAGAAGAAAGATATCAGGAAAGTCTTCGTTACATGAATGAACGACCAGACGAACCTGAAAGGCAAAAAGTTCGTTGGAGTGAGGCAATAAAGAACCGAAAATCACCCGACCGACTAGACGGAGCTTAAAGCTTGGAGCTACAAGCTCAATTGAAGAAAGAGGGGAAAGGAAGCCCTCAGGATAAAAAACGTCAAATTTAAATCATCAAAAGTGGAAACATACCAGGAGCTGGGAGGAGGTAGAGATTGTAAATTGGATAGCAAGACCAGATGAGCCAATTAACGAGGATGTGGAAGGAATCCCACCTATCAAAAGAGAACTACCTATCATCATGCTAAGGATAGAAGGATTACTGGTCAGGGCATTAATTGATACTGGATCAACCATAAGTTTAATTACGCAAACCCTTCTAAATGAATTGGAAACAAGAGGCCGCGTATTGAAAATTCCCACATCAAGTGTAAAGATTAAGGGGAATATTCCTGAAAAATCTTTAACATGTAAATTTCAGGTGTACATTGATTTGATCATGGGCAACGCTGAAATTTCGCAATGCTTTTTGCTGGTAAATCAATTGCCATATAATGTGATATTAGGTATTGATTTTATCCGTGAGAACAAGGTCATCATAGACCTAGCGCAAAACTGCATTAGGATTCAAAGAGAGGATGTGGATGAACAAAATATAAATTTACAGGAACAGGATGTGAAAATAGGAGAACAGGTATGGCATGTGGAAGAAGTAACGGAAGAAGGTTGCAAGGACATAGAAAAGATATTTGAAGTCCTAAACATAGAACTTGAAGATAGTTCCGAAACTGAGTTCGAAACCAACCTGTCGGGAAAAATCGAGGAAGCTAAAGTTAACCTCAAAAATAAGGAACAATTAAAGGAATTACTAGTAAATTTTAGGGACGTATTTGATTCCAAGCCAGGGAAGATTGAAAATTTTAAATACGCGTTCCAAGTCAATGATTGGGCACCGTTCAGACAAAAACCATACCCGGTTGCGGAAAAACATTACCCACAAACGAAGAAAACACTGCAGGAGATGATGAATGCAGGTGTTATAGAAAAGATGGCGACACCATATGTTAGTCCATTAGAAATTGTGAGTAAACCGGATGGCTCAGTAAGGGTGTGTTTAGATGCCAGGAATTTGAACGCGAAGATCATACCAGAAAATGATTCGGCACCACCCATAAAAGAAATACTGAGGAAATTTAAAGGCAAGAAGATTTTCACAAATATTGACATGACTTCTTCGTATCATCATCTCGAACTGGAAGAGAAAACCAGTCTTTTAACTGGATTTCAGTTCGACCAACAAACATACTGTTTCAGGAGATGTCCGTTTGGATTGAAGACCGCGGGATCTGCCTTAATAAGAGCGCTTGATCGAAACCTGTCAGAGGAAGTGAAAGATTGCACTATCCGTTATGTGGATGACATTTTGCTTACCTCGGAAAACATTGAGGAACATTTGGAAAAGTTAAAGAAATTATTGGAAGATTTGAGAAAGGCTAACTTTAAGATTAATTTGAAGAAATCAAATTTTTGTCAGAGATAAGTAACATTTTTGGGGCATGTGATTGATAAGGATGGTGTTAAACCAAACCCATGCAAATTAGAATCGATAAGAGATTTTCCAAGGCCTTTGAAGGTGAAAAACGTTCGCCAGTTTTTGGGATTGATTGGATTTTTCTCAGGACATTGTCCATCATACACCAAAACTGTTGCACCACTACAGGACCTTCTGAAGAAGGGGGGCAAGTGGAAATGGACGGAGGAAACAGAAAAAGCATTTATAGAAGCCAAGGAAATGCTCTTAAACTATGTGAAGCTAGGATATCCTGATTTTAATCACAGGTTTATTATACAAACAGATGCATCCCAGATTGGAATAGGGGCAATGCTATATCAGGAAAACCCGGATAATCCTGATACGAAAAAATATCTAGCTTTCACAAGTCGGAGATTTTCCACACGAGAAAAATTATACAATCAGCGAGATCGAGCTGTTAGCGATATTGCACGCGTTGCAATATTGGCGAAAGATTGTATATGGGTTTCAAGTCACATTAAGGACGGATCATAAAGCCTTAACCTTTTTGATGAAGACTGATCTATCCAGTCAAAGGTTGATGCGTTGGGCTTTATACATTCAACAGTTTGACGTACATATAGAGTACTGCCCAGGAAAAGAAAATGTAGTTCCAGATTATTTAAGTAGACAGCCAGAGTCCACAGAAGAGGAAGTAATGGCTATTGATTTGGAAGACAGGGATCAGCGTACTCTGAATGAATTAAGAAGCATTGGTCAACGACAACGTGAGGATCCATGGATGAACATGCTCATATCGTTCCTGGAAGGGAGTTTGATAAGGGGAACACCGGCGTACACGGAAGCTAATAAGATAGCTCAAGATTACACATTCTATAATGGATTGTTATATAAGTTTGTGGACTCTGACCATACACGATTAAGGATCGTTGTACCTGCGATTTTTCAGAGAAAAATGGTATGGTTAGCCCATAGATCGTTCGGACATATGGGAGTCGACAAAACAGTCTCGATGCTGAAAGAAGCATTTGTATGGCCGAGACTGAGAGAGACTGTAAGGGATACGCTAAAGACATGTGATCTATGTCAAAGGATTAAACCAAATGCATTTTTGATGAGACAAAAGCCTCTACCATTTTTGCCCGAGAGGCCAGGTCAAATCATTTCTATTGACAATTTCGGACCTTTGCCAAAGGCTAGGCGAGGAAATCGACACATAATGGTGGCTATGGATGTCTTCACAAAAATGGTTGTCCTTGCTCCCATACTGAAGACTAGTACCAAACAGGTGTTAAAACGACTCAAAGAAAAAGTGATACCGATTCTGGGAAAACCCGAGAATTTGTTGTCGGATCACGGTAGTTGTTTTACAAGTGTAGAGTTCAGACAGGAATTAGAAAGACTTGGAATACGCCAGATTTTGTCAAGTATTCGCCATCCTGAGGCAAATCCTGTGGAAAGAGTGATGAGGGAGACGGCCAAGTATTGTAGAATATACTGAGCCGAAGAAAATTGGAAATGGATAGATATCCTGGATATTATCGAATTTTGTATAAACAATACAATTCATGAATCTACGGGAGAGATACCAATAACGTTACATCGGAATGAGCAACCAGGGAGACCTTGGAGTCTGGTAATTCCTAGGCCAGCAGACGCTCAGCCTGGAAGAGATGTACGTATAAGAAGAGCCTTTGAGCATCTAAAAGCTCTAGCTGATAGAAGGCAAAGAAGAAAAAGGCACAAGAGGTATCATCGACCACTATTAGCAGGGGAAATGGTGTTAGTGAAAAGACCAGCCATTTCGGATTCAGGGAACCGTGTGTACAAGAAGTTCCAGAAAATGTACCACGGACCGTAACAAATAATAAGGGACTTGAGAAATAATGCCTATAGAATTCGGCACTGTGAAACGAATCACGAAGTGACCATGAAGTCAGCGAATTTAAAAGTATATTACCCTCCCGAAGACTTCGATGAAGCCAATGAACAAGCCCTGGTAATGGAACAATTTGGAGATGATGAATCCACTTTTGACAGAAAAGAGAGTAAGGAAGGAAAAGGAAACAGAGCTCAACCATTCGAGTGCGAATGCGAATTGGAGAAACTGTATTGGGAAATAAGAGAAATAATTGATTTTATTGAAACGGAAAATCTCAATTTAAGAAGAGAGAATGATGAAATAAGGAAACGGGTAGGGTTAGACCACACCCGTAACGAAGAATGATGTTCTGGAAACTTGTAGGCCAGACAAATAAGAAAGAAAGAAAGGGTAGGGACAGAGCGTACCCAACCTACACAATTACCGGATATGACTTAAAAGGAGGAAAAACAAAATATCGAGGGATTTTAAAGGAATAAAGATCAGAAGGTACGGACGAAAGTTATGACGGCTTCGACAATTAAGAAAAAATAAGATTTTTATAAATAATTGAAATAAATTTCCTCAAAATATTTCGAAAATTGATTTACCTAAGGAGGGGAGAGATGAACCCATGTACCATTGGCTCAAAAGGGGTCGAATCCATGTATATTTGTAAAAGGAAGGAAAGAAATATACAGTCTTAAATGGAACATAGAAAGATTTCATGCAAGGATGCTAGCAGAACGTTGTGTAAGAAGCTGGGCCCAGGTGGCAAGGAAATGAGATCATGCCTGACGCATTGATAAAGAGCCAGTCACGAGTATAAATAGACCGAATGGAAAGTTCCAGGCGTATGAGAGAGAAGCACGTTTCGGAAATCGCCCTTACGTTGCAGGAAAATGGCAACCGCGCCGACGTGCCAGAAGAAGAATAATTAGATTTAACCCATTTGGAAGAATAAAATTAAGTAAACAAATACAGCATTGTGAATGATTTCAGAAGAGAGATTTTTGTGTGGAGAGAAAGCTTTTAATAATTGTCCAGGAAAGAAGTGCAAACGTAGCCATACGTCATAGGGGGTTTACCGAGGCCCGAGGAGTGGGGAAATAAAAATCAACAGCAACACCCACACAGCTGAAGACTAAAAATTAGTTAATATCTCAGAAATGCACGATCGATTTTCATGCGCAGTGAGGTCATTTTACGTTTAGAAAACGAGCTTTCTGGAGATATAATTTTTATAATTGTGCGACAATTATTTCAAAAGTTGGTCACGAAAAGGACTAGGATTTTATCTTTTTTTGACTAAATAGTATAAAAGTCCAGGCCAAGCCAGGCCAATCATGCAGTTTCCGATAGCCCAGGGGGCGTCATAGTGCTACATCACACCGAATGCATTTCACGACAGACTCCTTGAGGGGAGATGCTACATCACATCATGCAGTCTACAAGTATTCCTTGAGGGGAAACACTGTATCACATCGTATAGACATTATCCGACAGCCAAGAGCGTCGCGGTATCGATAACCAAACGTGCATCCGTAAGGAGTAGCCAAGAAGTATTATTACAGTATCGCCGTGTGGAGAATTAGGAAAATCCTAGTTACAGGATTTAGTTCCGACAGTATAAAGTTTACAGTGAAAAGTTCAGTAATTACAGTCAAATCAGGCTGCGAACTTAGAGCCCAGGGCGATAGGTCTTAAATTAAACGACCAAAAGTATCATAACGTATTGAAGTAACGTAACAGCGAGATAAACATTATATCAACTTTAAAGAACCCGAGTAGGGACGGACAGAATAAGGTTCGCAAAGTATTCTGTAAAGATAGGAATTCGAGAACCGAATAAGCGGAAAGGAGAAGGAAACTCTAGATATTGTTTCAAGGAAGCAGACGAACTATTAAAAAGCACTAAGTTACGAGGAGTATTAGTGGCGAGAAATCAATAGGTCACCGATAGATTATCTGGGGGACCGTGGACAGAACAGACTTTCGCTAGACCAACCAATAGGGTCTAGAAAGGAGCCGTTCGAGCCAATAATAATAGCAGATCGTCAGGAAACGGGATTTGAAGGAGTACTATTCCAGAGAGGAAGTAGATGGTTCGAGACTTTCACATTCTGGCAAGATAGGAAGCCGACATTTACTCATTTTCACCCTTGGAGACGGGAGGTCAAGATATCACGTGTGAAAGGCTTAATAGCAGCCTTAGTGATTAGAATCTGTGAAGTGTAAATATATAAAATTTGTGTTAAAGAGAAATATTTTCAGTGTTTTTATCGTGTATTATAAACGAATACACCAGTGTATTTTAAAATGTTATCAGTGTTAAATGTATTTGAGTTAAATGTGTGTCAAGATATGTCAGTACATGAAATGAATTTGTACAAGATGGTGTAAACACAAAATAGTGGGCAAAAATGAAACATCGCAAGAAAAGGAAGGTCAAGACCGACCTATAACATGTGAGTAAAGATTTTCATTATGTTTTGTGTTGGGGAAGTGTTTGTGTACAATCCACCGGAGTTTGAGATAGAGGGATGTTTCTGAAGAACAAATAACAGAATAAGAGCGCGGTCTGAACAAATAAAATTTGAGAAATTATAAATAATTATGTGAAAGGAATAAATCCTGTAGAGGAAATGTATGAAATAAAATGTCAGTGTAGCTGACAAATGTTACAAAAGCAAGCGTAATAAATAATAATAATAATAATAATAATAATAATAATAAAAGGAATATAAATAAAGATTTAATTGAATGATATGAAAGTAAGAGCGTTTGAGCCTTAATAAAAGTATAAAGACATGGTGTTAATGCATGTTCTTAAAATATAGCGATTATTGTCTAGGGAAATGATTAATATAAAAATTGAGATAAGGATCAATTGTTGATGTTGGATCTATCAGTTCTTTTGAAGACGCTAGGCCTTAAAATAATGTAAAGTAAATAGTCACGCTAGGAAGGCGTAGAATCTAAATGTACTTGGTAAATTACTTATGAGGGACAGTTGATTGCGGTTATTGAGCCATGATAAAGTCCTCCAATATTGCCGTAGATCACGAGGCTATGTGTGTTATGTTGTATTATAATAGGGAGCAAATGTATGGTATTATGAGCGCAGGTAAAAATAGGCCACGGCCAACCCTAAGTCGCATTTATGTAAGTCCTCCAGTATGGGAATGGTTCCCGAGGCATGTTAAGACAGTCGAACCCAGACTCGTCTAGTTGTTGAAGCCCCTAAGTATTCGTCGTTGTATGTGAATTACTCTTACCAATCAATGATGACACTTCATAATTAATAAATGCCAAGGTTACGAGAGTGGTTTATGAACCTAATAATGTTGTTGAAAGTAAATGAAAGAAACGCCAGGTCTCCCCAGAAAACTGAAGAAAAGAAAGATCTGTTTTAAAAGCATTGAGTATAGCTGCCACGCGTGGGCAAGGCTGGAGGTTCCCCCCTTAGCCATAAATCTCGCCCAAGTGATTACGGTCCAACCCTTGTTATTGTAAGTGTGCTAGATCGGAAAGGACCATCTGAGAGAAGTAATAATACACCGTGAGTGTTTAAAAGTTGTTAATGACCCGGGATTTGAACCGAGGTCCTTGTAGATGAAAGTACCGCTTTCCAGTTCATATCGTAGCTTTCTTATGTGATAATGGTCTTTTAAGACAAATAAATAAAATCCCTAATGTAATGTTGTATGGATGTAGGATTCCATGAGTTCAATGAAGATAACTAGATTCCGGGAGTAATCATAGTTTTTGACTTTGTCAAGTAATCTTTTGTAACTCTGGAGTACACAGGTATTTTCCCGATCACTGTAGTGAATTTGTGAAACTTGAGAGAGATGGTAACGTGGAGAACTTTGTGGAATGCCCAAACATTTAAGTAGAGAAGTAATATGTACTTTATATATGATTATATATTTGTTTGATGAGAAGAAACTCATAAAATAGTTATTGAGGTGTATGAAAGAAAGACACCGTTATTATGGGAAGATATCGAGCCATTAGAGCTCGTGATTATATTGGACTTTAAGATAGATACTTTATGGAAGTGAAAATAATTATGAGTTGTTGGTTTGAAGGAAACCATGGATTTTAATATAATATTTGTTTGATTTTTATATATTCCTTGTTCACTTTGAACAAGTAGAAGGATTGGTCAGTAGTGCAGTTGTTTTATTGTTTGTAGCGCCATAATTTTGGTTAATTAAATGTGTTAAAATAGGAGTTGAATTTGTTTTTATTTTGGAAGTGTATCCTCTATTTAATCCAAAATGTGTAAGTCACAGAGTGGGAGAACATACCATAACCCCGAAAATCCCGAATTGAGCATTGCTGGCATACTGTGATTTGCATATTTCTTGCTGGAAGGGCACAATATAGGCCTAATAGATATATTTGTAAAAGTATTGATTGGCGTATATTTTAAACTTTGAATTAACCTAAAATTGCAAACAAAAACTTGTTTCTTGGGGCCGTATTCACCAACTCCTTACTAATGATTAGTTAGTTAATTCCTATTTAACTTAAATACGAGAGTTAATGTGTGATTATCGTCGGTGCATTTCACGAGGACATTCGGGTTTCTAATTACTTAAATCTTAGCCTCCAATAATATATAAACTTTAAGATTATGTATTGAAACTCCTATCACAAAGACCCTGGCTTCGATTTCTGGCTCCACCAAGAGTTTAAATTGAGATCTGTGGGGGTACTCAGCCTCGTGAGGTCTATTGAGAAGAGATTGAATTCGATCTACTCCAGGTATATCTCAGGATAGTATAATGTAACTTAGGGTCACATCAAACCTAGGTGGTGACGGTGGAAGTGATAGTTGTTTCAAAAGGAGAAACGTTGAATTCATATGCCCCAAATTCTAGCTCCAATAAAAAAGAACACAGAATAGTACATTCAATAAAAATAGAAATTTTATACCCCCCAGGGGCTCACATCTAGTGGGACGTGGGTTGGCGACCACGGGACCCCAACGAAGTCCGGCATTGCTTCCACTTACTTGTGCCGGGCTCCTCTCTGTTATCTTTCCTGTCGGCCTCCCTTGGTCAACTCTTGTTCTCTTCCGACCCCGACGGTATTCGGGAATCCTAGGCCTAGGATGTCTTCCTTTCCTGCCTTAATTAGCCCTTTTCTCATCTTTCCTGATACCCTCATTCTTCGAGGGGTCACCCTTCTTTTTCTTTTCATGATATCTCCTGTCTTCTGAAGAAGGCCCTCAAGGAGGCAGGGTGCGTGTAGCCCAACCACTTCTGGTCCACCCTGGATAGTGCTACACCCTCAAGGGCTCACGGCTGGTGAGTTCAGGATTTGGCGACCCCGAGGGATTCCTGAGAAGGGTCAAGTTTACCCCCACCCCTTTTCCATTGCCTTTGGGGCGGACCCTCTCTTCTTTCCCTTTCCTCGCTGCCTTTCTTGGCTCTCCTGCCTTCCAAGTCCCTCCATTCTCATTATTCGAGGGTTGGGGGCATTTCCTTTCGTTCTGTCTTTGGTATACATTCTTCTCCTTTCTGTTTCCCATTTCCTCTTCTAGTTTGTAAGTGAGTGGTTAGTTTTAGTTGTAAGTTTCATTTGATCATCTTTCATTTTCAATATCACCCAAACCATTAGGGGCCGATAACGTAGATGTTAGGCCCCTTTAAACAACAATTAACTATCATCATCAGAAATTTTATCGGACAAAGTACACACACACACAGCACGTTAGACCATGATACAAACAGCGGGAATAACCACAAAAGTCTCAATATATATACGCTACGGGACTCAGTTTCTAAAACCAGATAAGTTGAAATAACCTTATTCCATTCTGATGAATGAACAATGCGCTGGCAACGTGTTACTCTAGCTGTAAAAATCCAGCCAGTAGGAGCCCGCGGCGGGCATTTTATATTGTTCCCGGCAAATCATTTGTCACGGTTCTTTTTGGGTTGAAAATGGCCGCCTATTGCTGGGGCACTACAGGGAGTCCAGTACTTTTAGCCTACTAGATTATTTGTGGTGACCTAGCAATGGGTGGCAGGGGGCTTAGCCCATTGAAGTTTTTATATTGGAATTATTTTTAAGATGTGATAAGAGTGCTGGATTGAGATGATGAAAAGATGTGTAGGATCTGATGTAAAAGCAAAGTATACTGTAGTAGACATTTAAATTGAAAGGATTAAGAAGAAAGGAATATTTGAGCATTATGAGTATGACATGCTGGAAGATGCATTGAAGAAATAAAAATAGAGTATTTTCCCAAGAACCTGAGTTAATTCTGTGAGTACTTTCCTTGTGTACAAAACACCTCGCGGCCCATGATGAAAAGTTACACCTTCAGGTTCTTTCATTCGAAATAGCCTACCAGAACTTTTGCCAGCACTTTCATGAATTCAAGTCTGGAGACAGTAGTCTGAATTACAGTTGGATTCAATTGCGAAATCTTTATCGCAGTCCGTTTCACCATCACTCCCATCAGGGGCGAGGCGCCCATTAGGGCGCTGAGGCTCAGCCTATCCGTAAAAAAAAGTTAAATTAGTTTTCTTCGGCTGTTATTGGTGTTTTTCGATTGATATTTCGAATATTATATATTTGAACTCGCGCTGCCTAGCGTCGTGTCTGCTCACAACCAAATCAACCAATAGCTATTCACCTCAACTCAGCCTCACGCGCGCAGACGCAGTAGCAACTACTTGGTGGGCGGGGTGAAGAGGGGGTGTATCTTGTAAACTTGTGCGTTAAGGCTTGCCCAAGGACTCCTGGAGATAGAAACGCCACAACGATAACTGCTGCAATCTAGGGGTGTTTGGCAGAACTAAGACAGCACAGCACTGGTTACAGGGTTGTCAACTATATTAAATGCAAGATAGCATAATTTTCTGACATGAAAAATTATTGAACATGGACATAAATCTGAACAGGACCCAGACATACGCAAAAAAATGAATTTAAGATAAATCTCATTATGTGTTACTTTAAAATACATAACTTAACTTGCAGAATGTTTTTTTAATGTGCTCTTTTGACATGTTGGCAGTCCTGGCTACACGGTGAATGATACCAATCTGTGCAGCCTATTGCCAGTGTGGAATGTTAAGTGCAGTGAAGTGTGTTTCTATTAATATATTTGTATCTTACTATGTGGGGTGTTTGTGTTACAGTGTAGTTGAAAACAAATAGTAGGCATAAGTACGCTAATCTACACGACACATGCGTTTCAACGGATGCGTTCAATACATCTCATGATCCATTGAATTTTCTTATTGAAAATCCAACATTTTTTTCTCAACTCTCTTTGGAGGAAAAATTCCAGGTGAAAGAACGGAAGCCCACGCCAAGCTTGTCACTTCAGAAAACCGATGGAAAGTTTGTAAGACGGTTTCAGAGACAATGGTACGAGTCGAAACCACGGTTGAGTGGTAGTGCTACCCGAAATAGATTATTTTGTTTTTATTGTGTGCTTTTTGCTAAAGACAATTTAGAATGGGGCAAAAGAGGGGTTGGTGAGGAAAGTCTTAAAAATTTTCTTTCTAATGCAAAAAAAAAATGAAAGTTCAATTTCACACATCACAGCAGCTGTTAAATATAATCATTTAGGTACCGCTAGAATTGACCATGCACTTTCTGAGGCGATGCGTCTTGCAGCTTTGAAACACAATGAAAAAGTCGAGCGAAATAGGAATATAATGAAAAGACTGATTTCAACTCTCTGTTTCCTGGCGCGGCAAGAGGTCACGATGAATCTGAGACGTCTTTAAACAAAGGCAATTATTTAGAATTATTGGATTTCTTGGCAGAGGAAGAACCGTATATGAAAGATCATTTATCATCCGATGGGGTATATAAAGGCACTTCCTCTGACACACAAAATGAACTACTCGAATGTATTACGGAAGTAGTTAAAGAACAGATTTTTAGTGAATTTGAAAATAGTCCGTTTATTTCCATACGGGCTGATGAAACCACGGATGTCTCAACTACAAGTCCAATGAACGTTATTTTCCGTTATGCCAATAACGAATCGGGAGAAATTGAAGAGAGATTCGTCGGATTTTATGACGTTTCATAAGACCGAAGTGCTCAAGGTATAGCCGCTGTTTTGCTTGACGTCCTCAAAACCTGGAAGATCTCGAAAGGGAAATTAATATCCCAAACGTACGATGGATGCAGTGCAATGGCAGGTAAAAATGCTGGTGTTCACTGTATTGTAAAACAAGTCATGCCCTCTTCATCCATTGCTACGCGCATCAATTAAATTTGGTTCTGCTTTATGCTTGTAAAACAATTACGCAAGTTAAGATTTTTGTAGCAAACCTCGCAGGATTCCATACTTTCTTGAGCCGTTCTAGTAAAATAAGCGATCTTCTTAGAGAAAGGGGTTTCAAATTGCCAAGCTCATGTGAAACAAGCTGGAACTTTCATTCGCGCGCTGTTGCAACAATTATCATTCACTATGCGGAACTAAAAGCCGCATTTCATGATATTATAGATAATGATGGATGGGATGATAATTCCTTACATCAGGCAATTAGACTCGGCAATATATTGAATGATCTGACGTTTCCTTTTTTGCTGCAGCTTTATAATTTGATTTTTCAGCATACGGGTGTATTGTTTGTCATCCTGCAAAGCAAAACCGTAGATATAAGACGTTGCAAGTACGAAATTGAAAATTGCACCAAGGCGGTTGATAAACTAAGATGTGAAGAAGTATTTCTTGCCTGCATTGAGAAAGCTAACTCTCTCCTAAATTCAACAGGTGAACTTTAAACTAGTCTAAATGAAGCAGGATCACAGAAATTGAAGAGACTTGCGTTTGAAATAGTTGACACTATAGTAGTGAATATGGAAACCAGATTCCAGGACTTTCAGAAGGTAGATTTTACGGAATTGGTAGATCAGGAAGAATTTTTGTATTACAGTAGGCCAAATAAATTCCCGACATTTATTCTCGAAAAATTGTTTAAAGTGTATCCATTCTTCGATCATGAAAAACTGACAGGAGAACTTATGTTCGTTTATAGTAGTGAGGATAAACACCTATCGCCTAGGGATTTGTTCAAATACATTATACACAATGGGTTAAAAAATGTGCTCCCCGAGTGCGTGAAGCTACTTTCCTTGGTACTTTTAGTTCCGGCGACTACTGCTTCATGCGAAAGAAGCATGAGTACATTGAAACGTGTTAAAACGTACCTCCGCAACACAATGACGAACGATAGACTATCGAATTTGGCAATTTTGGCTATAGAAAAGAGAACTGTTAAATCTTCTTCCAAACGTCAAAAATTCATTTCCCGAGTTATCGAGGTCTACGCCCAGAAAAAGGACAGAAGGATCGAACTTATCTACAAAAAAAAAAAAATTGTGAGTGATAATGTATTAATTTGCTGATGCTCCTTGTCGAATTAGATTTAATTATTTGAAATAACACATCTGCTTTATTATTACTGTGAAAGTGAAGAATACAATTTAGTTGAGATAATTGTTCTATTTTTTTTTCATACATGGTATGAGTAACTGTGTGTGCCCCATTAAAGTAAAAAAAGGCCTGACCTCTGATGAGTTATGGGACACTGGGGGTGAGGACACAGCCTTTCCAGTAGACTAAAGCTGTGAATTTTGAGGAGTTGAGCACGTTTGTTACTTTCGGAATTCATTCAACTTCAGCCTACCCTACAAAAAATATCACGCTTCGCCACTGACTCCCATCCTCATTCCTCATCCTCAAACCATTCAGCAATGACTTTTTGGAAATATTAATCAGCGCCATCACTTTACGTGAGCTTCCGTTTGGGGAAGTCATTTCAAAACGGTAATACCCAGGTATGGTCAAGTGGACCGCCTGAGAACTTAGAAATATTGCACACGACTCAGCGTGATAGCTGGCGATAAACTAATGTCTTCGAACGCTACGTACGCAGCAATAATAGATTAGTTAGTTAGTTATTGTTGTTTTAAGGGACGGAACTACGAGGTCATCTGCCCCTAAATAGGGCTAATAGATTACTAAGGCCCGCGCTCATGACCGCAGCAAACGAGAGAAACTATTAGAGTTACCAAGATGAGCGGTCTGGAAGACCAGTCCTGGGTACTTGAGGGTTGTACCCTATTTTGTAATAATACCGTATCTTGTTTCTCAGGCACTTTTGTGTTGACCGACTGGAAAGCTTTCGAAAGTTTGATGCTTATCAGTCGATCTGATGATGATCGCTTGACGATCGAAACTGGTCATCCAAGTGTATTTATTAATCTCATGTTTTTTTTTTTTTTTCAAGATTAGGGAATAACCCATCTCATTTGGGTATAATCATGTTGACCGACTGAAAAGCATCAATCTTTCATTTACTAAGGCAACACTAAAAATGGATTCAAACACCATAATCGAAAGCTTTCTTTAATAGAACTAGACAACACTCAAAAATGGCTTTTATCATTTCAAAAGACTTTCATACACGTCTAGAAATGTTAGGATATTCGGATTCGAGTCTCGACGGGATCTACCAATTTCAGTTCATTCCTTTAAAGTTTAATGTAGTATTTGACTTTGTTTTGGTTGAAGATGGCTTGCTTGATGCCCATCAAACAAGGTTAACTATAAACCAGTTGACATCAATGGGAAGCAGTCTATCTTTTAGGCGCGAATCTAGAGTTTGGCTTTGGGGGGGGGTCAGAGAATCGAATTTGTTAAGAAAAATGGTATCACTAAAAACGCAATCACAAAATAACCAAACGTACAAAACCAGACCAATTATTTTTTGCAAGCTACATGGATAGAAATTTGATGCGTTTAGCGCACCAAAAATATTCATACAAATTGCAACGGCGTGTTTTGCGACTTTTACATCGAGCTTCGAGAAAAGTATCAAGGTACCGGTACGTTACAGTTTCGGCAAGTCGAGTTGGTACCGACAAGTGAGAAAGTCACAGCTTAAGGTAACCGTGTAGTGTAATTTGATGAAAAAATGCATTTCTAGTTTTCAACGTAATAAAATTCTTCGTTCTTTTACGAATAATTTGATGTATAATTTATAATTTATTGTAAATCGTTTACATTTAAGCCTTGAAAATTAATTTTGGACTAAGTACTGCACCGCTATTGCTTTGAAAGTGCCGCATACACTTCCAATTCAATACTTTCTTACTCATTATATTCTCATTTTTTCACTTAGGTGAAAGTAATTTATGCTTGGTAAAGTTTAGCTTCATACAGTACGTTGTATGTTTAGTTTTTTTATATTGTTGTTGGTTTATTTACTTTCCCGGCAGTGTTGTTGTTGTTTTTTTTTTTTTTTTTTTTCCCCTCTTGAGTAGAAGTCAGAAAGTGTATATGAAACGTAAATTCTTTGGCAATAGACATGCTGTAAATATAATATAGACAGTGAACAGTGATTCTTTGTTGCAGTCACTTGTTAGTGTTGATTCTAACCCAACTTCTCCATGTGGTATTCCTTAAAATAGTTCATAGCCATCAAGTGCATCCAAAAGAAAACTTTCTAAAGATCAATTTCATGATATGGATAGTATTGAGTTTATATCACATTCTAATGCTGGCAATGTAATTAAAGGCTTAACAGTTCTGTCAGATATTATACAAACACATTGTGTAAACTTTGTAAAATGAGTGATAGTTTATCAGTTGGGAAGAATGTTTTTGTAAGGAAAGGTGTGTCCAAGTTAATTTTGAGACCTTCAAAATAGGGGTAATAGAGGCAGTACTTACATTTAATGATGGTGTGATTTCAAGGAATCATGTATTAAAGGAAATGTGTGTGAGAGTTGGGAAAAAATGTCCAGAGTCATTGAAGTCCATCGAACAGAAGCGTTTATATTAAGCTGATAGAGCTGCTGAGGCCATGCAAAAGGAATTAAGAACCAAGCTGAGGTTCAAAAGGAAGTATACAAAGGGAGGGGATGAATCCCAGGATGATTATTTTCCTGGGATGTACTGAGATTAGACTCCAGACTCTGTCATAATGTTTTTTGAGATTTTCTCAAAAACTATATTTTTTGAAACATATGTACCTTTTTCTCAGAACTGGGTAGGACTATCAAGCTAATATTTTGTATACACAACATAACCATGCCTTTGAGTATTGATGACTAGGATTATTCAAATTGGTCCAGTAGTTTCTGAGAAACAGTAATTAATACCACCAAATTTTCATGAAAAATGTAATTTTTTTTTGTTACGAATTTCAAAAATTATTCATTAAGAACTTGTTTAACATAGAGTTAAGATTCTAGTCATCATAATAGAACAGGGTATTAAGTTTATCTGTGTACAATTATATCCCCACATAACTATTAGTTTCTGAGAAAAAGGTACATCAATGTAGGCATTTTTTGCAATTTTTTTTTTACATTTTTCAGTGCATTATTAGTGCCCTTATGGCAATACCGTACAACTGTGCTCAATGTAGATTACTGTGTATGCTCATGTGTCTATCTTATACAAATGACACAAATTTCAAAATTCTAATTTGAAATAGTTGTGAAATATTGAGATATTTGTAACAAGGTGCGTTATTTGCCAGTTTCACACTACACGGTTACCTTAAATTGCCAACCAAGCTTGCAGTTTGGACGTCGGCAAAATTCTTGGTGCGAAAAAGGCCCCAAATTCCTATCCGTGCATTGCTGCTGCACATTCATCGTGACATCACTATAAACATCGATTCGGTAATCACAAGGTTTGCTAAACAAAATAGACGAGTTGATTTTGTTATATAAAGAATCGTTTTCATATAAGAGGTATGAAGTTGTGAATATGAACAGTTGTAACAGAACATAATAATTCCAATCAAGATATATCAGTATTGAATAAAATTATAAAAACTGTTTTTCAGTTAAAATTCGTTAAGTTTTATTTGTCTGGTTATTGTGTTTTCGTTTTTTGAGTTTGCAAAAAAAAATTGGTCTCCGTTTGGGGGTGGGGGGTCATGACTCCCGTGACTCCCCCCCCCCCCCCCTGAATCCGCGCCTGCTATCTTTAGCCAACGAGGGGATTTCCCACATTGTTCGATGTTGGTCAGTCACGTTCACTCGCCGGAAACATGTTCCTTCGTGGCCAGGTGTACAATCTTGCGTTCCGCGAAGGTGGACATACAGTACAGTACATTAAGGCGTCGTACCCGAGTATTCATTATAAGTTACACGATGCACAACGACATCCGAGGACATAGAAAACATGGTCTCGAAATAAAGAGAGCGTGTTCAATCCCTGTAATCAGTGGCGCAGGGCAATTCTTAGAGGAAAATAAATTAGTGGGCCCTGGTTGAAAAAATAAATTTCAATATCTGATAAATTTCAGTTGTAACTCTTCAGTTGGTCAACGCGAATTTGCTCAATATGACTGGACAGATCAGATAATAACCAATTTAAGATGGTGATTATAACTTATACAAGAGTGTTTATTTCTTATACTACAACATTGTACCCTCGCCGAGTCATATTGGTCAAATTTATGTTGACTGACTGAAGAGTTACAACTGATAATTTGTACAGTCAACACTGAAAAAATGGCTTCGAAACTTCACATTACCGTACACGATGAATTTCAGGTACGGTACCGGTATATTGATAAATAGGCTACCGTATCTAATCTAATTTCAAATGATTTTGAAACGGTTAATTGGGTTGTTTCATCATTGTCTTCGCTTACGAAGTTTTAAACGTCCTACACCAGGGTTTCCCAAACTTTTTCTGACCGTCGCCCACTTTCAAGATTTATAATTCTTTTCTCCCACCTCTTTTCAAAAAACACCCAAATCTTAAAATTACTAACACATACATCCAAATAGGCCTACCTACATATAAGTTGAGAAATGAGGATTTTTAGGGACATTTTTCTCTTAATAGGTACATCATGTTTATTTAGATATAGCCTAATTATGTACATTAAAAATTTGCAAGTAATTGGTCTAAAAGAGGAATAACAATCAATCAAATGAATTAAAGAAAAAATTAAAACTACATGAAATGTTATATCTAATTAATTAAACAACATGTCTAATTTATGTAATTTGATAAACTGCTGTAGTTGTAAATAGATTTGAAAAGAAGCATAATTTGATATAATTTAATTACTTGTTTACATTTTTATTTTATTCCTTGTTTTTATAGGCAAAAGCGTCTCGGTCATATAGTATATATAAAAAGCTGAATTATTTGCCCACCATTTCTTTTAAATCGCCCATCGAATTCACATGCTGACAGTTTCGCCCACTGGCGTGCTAAAATCGCCCACTACTGGGCGAATTCGCCCAGTTTGGGAATCTCTGTTCTACACGGTGATTTTTGGCATGGTCGACGCGATTCATGCAGCTGTGCGTTGTCCGGCTGAGCTATTGTACTGTATGTGCCGCGTATTACCGCCTGTCAACAGCAAAGAAACATTTCAAGCACCAGTTTCAGTGTCTGTAAAAATTGGTGATTTTGAAAAATGAGTGGTGACCATGAATGCAACCTTGATTCAACCCAACAGCAAGAAATTCCTCTAAGACCCCCTTGTAATGTACCGTATTATTGTTGTTGTTGTTAGTTTATTTAGAGGCTTTGCGACATCATGATCGTTTAGCCTCATGTTAATGTTATTGGTTTTACGTCCCTTTTAACTACTGTGGCTTTTAGAGACGCTTAGCCCAATGTACTTGTGTATGTGTGTACAGGTCTATAAATAAAAATTTTCTTATAACCTCAGCTATTGAGGTGTCTGTAGTTGCGTGAGTATTTGTAATGTAGATAAGGATTGGTAAAGAGGCGGCAGTGGCCTTAAGGTAGGACCCATCCCGGCATTTTCCTGGAGTAGAAGTGGGAAACCACGGAAAACCACTTCCAGGATGGCTGAGGTATGAATCGACCCACCTCTTCTTAGTTTTGCCTCACGATGCTGAGTAGACCCCGTTCCAGCCAACAGAACACCTTGTCAAGTAGTGACTAGCAAGCTTGGCTTTCACCCCTGATGTCCTGGTTCGATTCCCGGCTATGTTGAGAAATGTATTTCTGGTCTGATTGTTGGAACGGGGTTCCCTCAGCCTCGTGAGGTACAACTGAGAAGGGGTTTTCCGTGGATTCCCACTTCTACTCCACGCAAATGTCGAAATGTTTCCCATTTTAAGGCAACGGCCGTCGTCTTTTAACCATACCCTCAATTACAAAATAATACATATACTACTACAAGCATCACAATAACACGGTTGTTGTTGTTTGAGTCTTCAGTCTTTTGACTGGTTTGATGCAGCTATCCATGCCTCCCTGTCCTGAGCTAATCGTTTCATCTCGACATAGCTACCACACCCTACATCCGAGGCAATCGGTTTAACATACTCTAACTTTGGTCTACCGTTACAGTTCTTGTCCTCGACCCTTCCATCCATAACTAAGCTTGCTATTCCTGGGTGTCTTAGTTTGTGTCCTACCAACCTATCTCTTCTCTACATTGGCAGTCACCAGAAGCATCTCTCCTCTCCCACTCGTCTTAATACCTCTTCCTTTGTAACCCTACCTTCCCATCTGATCATCATTATCCTGTAACACCACATTTCAAACGCTTCAATTCTCCTCTTTCCAGCTGCACCAATAGTCCAAGTTTCACTTCCATAGAGTGCCACGCTCCAGACAAAGGCTTTCATTAATGACTTCCTAATACCTAAATCTATATTCGATGTCAACAGATTCCTTTTTTGTAGAAATGCTTTCGTTGCCTGAGCCAACCTACTTTTTATATCCTCTTTGCTTCGCCCATCACTGGTCATTTTGCTTTCTAAGTAACAGAAGTCTGCTACTTCCTTCAGCTTTTCACCTAACAATTTGAAGTCCATAGAGGTTTCTGATTTTTTTCGGCTGCATTCCAATATTTTTGTTTTACATTTATTAATTTTCATCATGAATTCTTTCCTCAAGACGGAGTCCATACCATTCAAATACTCATTCAAATCCTCAGGCGTGTCGGCGAAGATGACGATGTCATCGCCAAATCTCACAGTTGACATTATTTCTCCTTGAATCTTCACTCCCACTTTAAATTTTTCTCCAATTTCCTTCATTGCTTGTTCAATGTAAAGATTGAAAAGTATGGGTGATAAGTTGCAGCCTTGCCTTACACCTTTCTGAATACCAGCTTCTCTGTCATGTCCTTCAGCTCGAGTGACTGCTGTCTGGTTTCTGTATAGATTGTAGATCACCCTCCTATCCCTGTACTATATTCCAATCGTTTTCAAAATGTCAAACAATTTAGTCCAATCAAAGTTATCAAAAGACATTTCTAAGACTACAAATGCCATGAACGTTCTCTTATCTTTCCTTATTCTACCTTCCAAAATCAGCCTAAGACTTAGTACAGCTTCCCTTATTCCTACATTTCTCCTGAAACCAAACTGGTCTTCACCCAACTCCGTTTCTATCTGGCTTTCCATCCTCTTGTAAATTATTCTAGACAGGATATTTGAAGCCTGAGTAATCAAGCTGATTGTACAGTAATCTTCACATCGGTCAGCTCCCACTTTCTTCTTGAAATCAGAGGATACCTCACCTGTCTCATAAATCCTACACACCAAGTGAAATAACCTGATCAGACCTTCATCTCCTATGCAGCGTAGCAACTCAATCGGTATATCATCTATGCCTGGTGCTTTGTTCCTGCTTAAGTCTTAATGATCTGTCAAATTCTGATCTCAATATAAAATCTTCTTTTGCATCCTCATCAATTTCCTCCTCCCTTTCCATTACATGATTCTCAATCTCTTTTCCCTTATACAAACACACTATGTAAGCTTTCCATCTCTCAATCTTTTCTTCCCTGTTAAGAGGCTTTCTATTTGTGTCCTTAATATTACAGCACTTAGTCTTCTTTTCCCCAAAAGTATTCTTAATCCTTCGATAAGCTGTGTCTACTTTTCCTAATTTCAGACAATTTTCTATAGGCTACCTGCACATTTCTCTTTCAACACGGTTATTAGACAAATTATACACTCATCCAATCAGACGGGGCTGAAATGACGTTGTCCAAATAATAACAACACTCCTCCCCCCCCCCCCCCCCCCCCCGTGGCCCTACAGTCCAGCCATTTGGACTGCAGGTTATGGAGTGACGCGTGGTCAGGTATCGGGCTCCCTCGGCCATTAATCTTGCTCTCCGTGACCGATGCACTGCCTTAGTTAGTGAACCCTTTATCCTCTGTTGGATAAATGATTCTATGTTTTATTTCTTCAATTAATAAATATTTCCACCAGCATCATGAAAGTAGCCAGACGGAGATGAGGAAATTTCAAGCATTGGTTGGAGACAGCGGGGACATACCTGAAGCAGATTGACAAAAGGCTAAATACTTTAGCTGTGAAAGGAAATAGCCTAGCGATGTGTCAGAAGGACAGGTGTTGGCCACCTCAAAATAGAAGCGACGCGCAGTGAGACATGCTGCTGGTATGTTCATTGTAATATTCGCGCCTAGAAGAAATATGATGCAGTAACGTGAGTGGCTGATGAAGAAAATAGACACTCCTACGACGCCATGATCTGCTAAAAACCGCCAAATTACAGAAAATGTGGGAACCAATGAGAGAAGAATGCCTATTTAGCGCGGCAGGTCTAGCGTGGGCACGCTCGGCTAGCATTAACGCGGGAGATCGCCTAGACAACATCTCTACGATCGATTCTAGGATTAATGGGCATATTCTTGACCTGTGCAATGTTACGAGTTCAGTGATATTTATTTCATTCCTGTATCACTATTATTTTGTGAAATTTTTATCTAAATTCCCCCTCCCCCATCAAGACCTAGGGCCAGTTCATTTATAAGTGGTGTGAAGAGCCAAGACTTCGCTTATTATTATTGTGTGTGTCCAGGGCACAGACTATTACTTTGGTTCGTCTACGGACGGAGGCTGTTATTTTGTGTGTCAGTGGACACAGGCTTTTATACTTTGCGCGTCTAAGGACGTTGACATTTATACTTTGCGTGTCATGAAGGACACAGAAATTATTATTAAAAGTGTTAAATTCAGTGTTAGATAGTCACAGTACTATATTTGTAGGGGCAGTATCTTCGATAATTCGCCAATAAACTGTTTTGGGGAAAGAAGTACCCGAACGGCGAATTTAGTAGTCAGACATCAAGTGTATAATAATTTAATTTTTGAATCAGCACGAGAGATGACATCATTGACCATGGAGGAAGCCTGGAAATATCAAGATTCCGTCAAGATGGTTGAGATGAGATAAGAAGAATCCAGTTGGGAGATGGCGGCGGATGTTCTTTGACGGATGACTGGCTGAGGATGAGTACCGAATAATATTTATTATTATCTGATAAATTAACTTATGGTGTATGGGACATATCTTGTTTTGTAAATAATTTGCTTGTGTGATTAACGTAGTCTATTTAGTTTTGGACTGACACACCTTTTGTATGGAAACAGCTCGCATATACTATTAGTAGAAGGTTCTTTTCTTGTTTGTTGTTTTAACTAACGTAGCTATGTGAACGGCCGTGTTTGCATATGTTACGCAATGCGGTTAAAAACGTCTCTCGGAGATATGTTGTGTTTCAGAAGTAGGACTGAAGTAAAATAATTATACAGTAGATTGGAGGGTAATTAATTTCTTTTGTTTTATTATTGATCAGATTCAATGAGATTATTGCCTTTGGAGCAATGTGATTTGTGACGAAGAGCAGTCAGCTCTATCGTAGGTTTTTATATTTTTTTTTAATTGTCGGCGAGCATCCATTCAGCCGATCTGTGTAAAAAAAAAGTATTGTCATTCCCAGATGTGTGTGTGTGAGTGTGTGTTTTTGTGTCATTACAAGCGGGATTTTCAGCTTAGACTGATTTCTGGCAGCTTGACGACAAATCCAGATTGTGACCTCGCGAGGGCAATTCTGGATATTTTGATTAATGTCTGACCATATTTTGAAGTGGTTGAGTTTGTTGCTGTTGATTCCTTGAGATAACGGCACAGCTGGTCAGGTATTTATGCACACTGGAGTGGGACAATGGCAGGTGATTGAGGAAGAGGGGAGATGTTGTACAAGACGAACTGAAGGGTGCCAGCCAGGTCATTAGGGGAGAGTGCCTGTGTGGCTCAGTAATAACTTGTAATACTGAACTAAGAACTGATCAATGATAAAAATTGTTTAAATAAATGGGAGTTGCCTACGAATCACGATAATATCCGAAGCGTTAGCTTAACATGCAGTTTTGTTCATATAAAGTAATGTCAGCCAGTAAGGCTTTTGTTGTTGTTGGTTTATTCCATGTTTATATTTTATTCAGTGACCCGTGAGTCACATGCTTGCTGTATTTCCTTGTTTGTGTTGAGCAATTTGGCCCGTGTTGGCAGCTCAAATTCAAGTGCGTCTTCGCGCTAATGAGGGTCCCGAGAGAGATTCCTGTAGATAGTAGATTTAGTGCGTGTGTCAGCATTACTTTTTAAGGTTTTTTTTAATGTCATGTTCCATATCCATAAACGTTGATTTACGAGATGATTGTTCGTAAGCATCGTGGCTGTTAACCCGTTGTAAACGAACAGTCATCCAAAGTACTCATTCCTCGTAGTTAGTCATTACGCGCACATAAAACCCAAATTGCAAGGTAGTGGAACCAGGATCCACATTTTAAATAAAAGGGGAGATCCGTCTGACTCCTCAAATTTATAGATATTCCTGTCATGGGCAATTCAGGGAGGATTGTTTTATATTTTATTGTTGTTTATTTCTTTTTATGCACTATTAGTCATTAAATCATGTTATTATTTTACATCTTGTCACCTTTCTTTCTAATTTATAGTTTATATCCTATGACCCTTACCTCAGTAGAGCATGTTGTTTGGCGAACGTAAACATCACATAGGAACTGAGCGCAACCCCTTGATTAAGATTTCTTACATTAAACACTGCTTTTCTGAAGGGTTCATTAGGGAGATTCTCAATTTTCCTCACGAGTCTGAGTTCACCCCGTTCCAGCCTTCATGTCAGTTTCTATAATCCCTGACGGAGTAGGGAATCGAACCCGGGGCCCCCGGGTGCGAGGCAGGTGCTCTACCCCAACACCACGGGTCCGGCAACAACAACAAATTGCAATAAACGACCACGTTTGCAGGAATGGGGGACAACTGGTAAGCAACTGATGACGTGGACTATATCTGTGTTCGTGATAACAGAAATCAATACACAGAAAACACAAACATGTAATAGATATTTTGTAGCTAAGCACGGTAAAGTATTAGGCCAAGGCCACCTGTGAACTCGTTAGATGACGACCATCTTCATTTGCCAACGATATCAAGTTACATTACAAGCTCGAGTATCAGTGTCTGCAAATGATCCTCAGACATGAGTGGTACCGGTGAATGAAACCCAGGTTCAACCCAACAGCATGAAATGACTATAAATCACCACGTTTGCCAGGCGTGTAGTGAAGTGATAAAGATTCTAATTTAACTTGTGTCCAGTGGCAGCTGGCGGATAATTGTTCTGGGTATTGCACTATTTACACTAGGAAGAGGTGGGGTAGGGTAAAATGCTGATTGATACCAGATAGGACGGAATATACGTGCTCGGTAAAACTGATGTAGCGTATTCATCACGATTATCGCAGTCCTGAGAACATCACATTCACATCGAGATTAAATTGATTACAGTGAAACCCCTCAAATCCGAACTAATAGGGGCTGTAGTCTGTTCGGATTTCAATTTGTTCGGATTATCCGAAAAATTTGCATAACCTAACATAATAACCAGCCCTCGTTACGGTATCGGACTGTACATTGAGCGAGATAGGCTAGTGACAGTGAGTTTGAAGAAACTTCGACAGACAATGTGACTTATACTGAAGCTGCATCTGCTCTTGACGTCGCATTGCGCTTCGTTGAACAACACGCTGCAGCCACGCCAATCGATGTCATGTTTATGCGACGCTGGCGCTCAATTGTCTCCGCGGGAAGATTTTCATCACTTCGACAATTGAAGATAACTGATTTCTTGTGAAAGATTACGTGATATTTTGTGTGTTTCTATTGTCATTTCATTGTTTTTGCAAAGTGATTAACCTACGGAATTACAATAACCAACTATTCCGTTTTTCAATCCTGGATGAGATAAGTTTGTAGCGTGTTTGTCAGGTATGTTAACTGTACTTCTTTGTTAATTTCTCAAATAATTATGTAAATTAAGGTTATAATGTCGAATATATAATTGTTTTATGACTAAATAATTTTCTCTTTTTTGCGTGTGTATTTCTAACTAAAAATTGGCGGAAAGAAGTCGTTCGGATTACCCGGGATTTCGGATTTCCGGGGTTCGGATTTGAGGGGTTTCACTGTATTTGAATTATAAGGTGCGTTCAAAAAGTAACGAGCCAGAGGCATAATTACAGAAACCAGTACCTGTATGATAGAAGTATTGGCCCTGGCTGTTAAGGCACTTGTCCCACTGTGACACGAGGCGGTGAATGCCTGTCTCATAAAATTCCCTGGGCTGCGATGTGAACCAGTTCCGCACGTACAGCTGGATGTCGGCGTCCGAGGCGAATCGTTGGCCCCGCAGAGCCCTTTTCAGGGGACCAAACATGGCGTAATGACAGGGAGAGAGGTCTGGACTGTATGGAGGGTGGCCGAGAACCTCCCATTTGAATTTCTGCAGGAGTGCCGCGACTGTGTTGGCCGTTTGAGGTCGTGCATTGTCGTGGAGCGACCGCGGCGGCTATGGCGTTCACTGTCACTCGGCGGTACTGGGTAATGAGGGCATCAATCAGCTGGAGGTTGTCATCGGTAATGCAGGGGGATGCCCCAGACCGGGCATCATCAGCTAACGACACCCGTCCTTCCCTGAAGCGCTTGTGCCACGCCTTGACCCTTGCAAGGGACATGCAGTGTTTGCCGTACACTTGTGACATTCGGCGATGAATGTCCGTTCCCCCTACTCCTTCAGCTGTCAGAAATCGAACAACACCTCTTTGTTCTTCGGTTGACGCCTCCATGTCACTGTTTGCAATGCGACTGGTAGCGTTGGACGATTAATGCATGCTGCTGCTCGCTTTGTCTCGTCACGTGACGTGCACGCGTGCCCTCTAGTGACGGGCTATGACCTTCCACCCTCTGGTCGGAACATAACCTCGTTACACACGCCACGATTAGCTGATGTCGTCACTGGTTTGCGCATTCCAGCCTCCGGCTCGTTACTTTTTGAACGCACCTTATATATTACTTCGCAAGAACAACACCGAACACCGGGTAAGCTCTAGGCTACACTAGGGCAGAGAGAACCACAAGAGTCGCACTCACGCTCAAATAACATTGCGAGACATGGTATTGGCAGTAGACGGCAAATCTCGGTGTCTTCGTCCACCCCTCTCCCCCTTGTTGCAATCAGCGAGCAACGACCAGCCGAGTTGACAGTCTACAAACTTTTTAGAGGTAGGGTCAAATGCAATACAAAATAATCTATGTGGGCCGAAAAAGAAACAAGACATGTTTGTAGATAGATTATAAACGGTTTATTTCTGAATTTTAAATCAAAACAAAACTTATCTAGGCTTTAATGGTAGAAAATTTATTATCTGGTAGAAGAGAAAGGAGCATGTGACAAGTGAAAGTGTGACTGTGCTTCTAATAGTTTTTCATAATCTGCTTGAAACTGGGATTCTTAGTAGCGCAGCTAATTGGTGGTCCGTCTATCTATTCCTGACGCGATTTTTGCGAAGCTTCATTGCAGAAAACACCTGTTCACAGATATAGGAAGTTGTGAATATTGCAGGTTGTTGGGTTGTTTTTTTTTTGTTTTTTTTAGCGTATGGCTTTTAGTGCCGGGAGTGTCCGAGGACATGTTCGGCTCGCCAGGTTTGTAGCTGCTTCGAGACGGACACCCAATGGGCGAGCTACAAGTACCGTGGGGAGGAAAGTGGGAATATAAGGACGAGGAGTTGGAAGGTAGCGGCTGTGGCCTATAGTTAGGGACCAACCCCGGCATTTGCCTGGAAGGACGATGGGAAACCACAGAATACCTCTTCAAGGTTGCCGGCGGTGGGATTCGAACCTCCTCGCCTCCCGGATGTGAGCGACTGCCAGCAGTCATGCCGTAACGACCACGGCTAACTCACCCGGTACATTGCAGTTATCTTCTCTGAATGAGATTTCAGGTATGGGAAGCTTGATTTCAGTAGGGCCTTGTAAAACTCAAATTTCGATACGTTGAGGAATAGTTGCTTCAATTCATTGTTACATTGTTACTCAATCAGTTCTAGCTGCAACTCTATTACACAAAACGCATAAACACAATGAGATTGAAACAGTTTTCACTTCTAGGTACACAGAACAGGAAATATGACCTATGTGTAATCGTAGGTAGTATAGTTCGAAAGCATGTCTCGGGCCGGATTAGACTAGCACAAGGGCCGCACTTGGCCCGCGGGCCGTACTTTGCCCATGACTGGCTCTAGCATCTCTGCCATACCCTCCACTATTGAGATTTGGTCGGTGCTAGGGCCTGGCAATGACCAATGACCACACGGCGAGCGCTCCTATACAGTGGTGTTGGAGCGCTTCGCTTTCCCAAACAGTTCACACTAGGATGGTGTATTGGCTTTCACGGCCGGTGAATTAAAACTCAGCAATTCTTCTAGGTTTGTGCCGTGTCTTGTGTGGGGTTTGTCCGGGTGGGGACACCAAGTGTCCACCGATGAGCCAGCTTGGTGTCCTAGGCGAAACCCCACACAAGACACGGCACAAACCTAGAAGAATTGCTGAGTTTTAGTTCACACTAGGCCTACTACACGTTTTTCTGAATTATTAAATAAGAAAACTGAATTTCTGGGCATGTAAGAGGCGCGTGGCCTTTCTTATATTGTTAAAAGGTTATTATTACGATATTATTTATTTCAAAAATCTGGTCGCTGTGCAACACTACAACCTTATTACCGGTCGCCATTGCTTGTGTCTTTTAACCGATGTCGAGAAGAGTCGTTAGATGTGTTCCGCTACTGTTCTACTCGTCAGCAGGAAGTGGACTCTGGGAGTGGGAAGAGGGAAGCCAGACCAAGGCGTGCTCAGCCACGCGCACAATCGACCTGCTGTCCTTGAGGAAACACCGCCGCTCCCTTGTGGCTGAAATACAATCACACTGTTAGTGATACCACCAGTCAGGATATTATTTCTTTGTAATTAAACTACTGTACCTGATCATGTATTCAATTCCTGTTAAAATAGAAATATATGCAATGCAACCTTGGTCAGGTTCTAAAATACTTGTCTCATCGTAGGCTATATCGGTGAGAAAAACCAGAATGGACGGCTGGGCTTGGGTGCGTACGAACATACCAAGGTTGAGGTTTAGCCAACCTTGCAGCACGCATAGATTATTTTTAAAGGAACAAAAACTGGTCCCCCTACCTGATGCCTTACCCACCCCACTGCCCACCTAGGTTTTGGAATTGGACATAAATGGGCCCACTAGATTTATCCTTCACCCCCACCCCATTAGATTTAGAAAGGGACACCTGAGCCCGCTAGGTTGATGCTTCGCCCACCCAACATTTAGAAAGGAACATAACAGAGCTCGCTAGGCTGATGCTTCGCCCACTCAATGGGGTGGGTGCTCAAGGGTGAGTTTTTTACGCCGTGAGATAGCTATGACAGGCAACCCTTACGGCTTTTTTGTTAGGCACTACAGTGGCGAGTGATGGCCTTAAACTTACTAACCATCATTCGGACACTTCAGAAAATTACGTGAATGCCCACTTGAGGTTTTGTAAGACCATGCCGTTTTACTTAATATTTTGACTAAATTCACAATAAATTGGGTTGTACAGTATTTGGAACCGACAATAAACATTAATACTGAAATTAAATAATTAATTATAGCTCATTTACACACACGGGAACAACATCTTTTACATTAGTTGGACATTTTCAGAAAACCATTGTTATCATTTTGTGATAACCTGATAACGTTCCAAGAAACATTAAAACATGTTACCGAACAATAAAACAAAGTTCTAAATGAAAAAAAAAATGTCTCGAACTAGTAACTTCAAGCATAGGCCTATTACGTCGGTTTCCGGGTGAACATCACAAATACTTCTCCCACGCTTGTTGCATGTGATTTTTTATATTACTCTCTAAACGTTTTGGACACATGGAACACCTTTTTCTTTTGTTTTGTTCTAGCTGGCAGTTCAAACCTTCACAGTCATATCCAAGGGCAAAAAGACTACTCGTCATACCCTTCTGATTACATCTTCTTTCCGGAAGCCGAATGACCAATGACTCGTTGCCTTCCTAGCTGCATCAGCAACTTTCTCCTCTTCTGATTGGAATATCCTAGATTTTGTTGATCATGGTTGCTATCTCTGCTATATCTAGCATATTGTAGAAACAAGATGTTCAGTAAAGAACATATAGCCTACTTTTTCATAAATGCAGGGTATAGTAATCGTAACTCTTTGTCCTTTCCAGGGAGTATGTTGGTTGTAGTAGCTTGTTGAAATACAACTTGCTATACGGATATTATATGTTGATTGAATCCTCACCTGAATTATATATACACACACACCTGTAACCCCTAGAGGGCGCGTCCCCGGGTGGCGGATAGGGGGCCCCTACTTCTGTAGGGCTGGTTGAAATACCCAATACAACCCGCGGACCAAACAGGCAGCCCGGTTCCTGGGGGCTTTGATACTGGGACACCCTCTCTCCAGGAGTCATAAATATGGAGGGCCCAAGCCCAGGGTTATGGGTGAAGCCCCAACGGTATCGGCGGCGGAGAGGATGGACTTCGGTACGGCGTCGGTGGCGGAAGAGGGAATTCTGTAGCGTCTGTACTCCAGAGGAGCGGCTGCAAAAGGCGTCTGTTATCCAGTGGATCGGCCTAGAACAGCACCTGGCAGTAGGTCATAAAATGCCTTTGAGTGTGGCGAGCTCATCGTACTAATGTAATAGCCTATAGAATGAGTAAATGTGAATTGAGGCCTCCGAAAGGGCTAGGGCGTCCCCTGCAAGCGACGCGCAGTTCTCAGGGGTCTGGGGGAACTGTGAGAAGTGGGCTACCAGACACTACAAACATCGGATTCATAAATGTGATGAGCCTAAATGGCAAGACAGAAGAATTGGTGGACTACATGGAAAAGAAGGAAATAGCAATGATGGGAGTCAGTGATGCGAAATGGGAAAAGGTGAGAAAGAAATCAAGAAAGGGAAGGGATATAAAATATATTGGAGTGGAGGAAAGAAGGCAGTGAATGGTGTTGCAATAATATTGAGAGAAGACTTGGTACAGTATGTTGAGAAAGTAGAGCAAACTAGTGACAGAATAATGAAAATTAGATTAGGACTTGAGAGTGGAACAAAGGACTTCATACATATTTATGCACCCCAAGCAGGGAAGGTAGATGAATGTTTAGAGGAGTTCCTAGAAGAACTGGAAAAGTGTATAGAAGACAAAGAGGTTATAATAATGGGAGATATGAATTCACATGTGGGAACAGATAGGCAGGGAAAAGAAGAGATAATTGGCCCGTTTAGTTATGGAAATCAGGATGAAGAAGGGGACCTTTTAATAGTTTTCTGTAGAAGGAATGGATTAATTGTTGGAAATACATGGTTTAGGAAGAAGAACTCTCAAAAAATAACTAGGTATGGATGGGGAGACAGAAAGACAAAGACAATGATTGATCTTATCCTGGTGGAAAAGGATAAACGAAGACAACTGGTAGATGTGACGGCTATGCCAAGATGAGATTTTGAAGGAGACCATAAAGTGGTGATAGCCAAACTAAGGCTGGGAAAAATCACAAACCTTTCGGAAAAGAGGGAAAGAAAAATAAAGGTGTGGAAGCTAAAAGAGAGGGAGACAATGGACAAGTTCCAAGAGGATTTAAAAAAGGAAGTTCCCAAAGATGAAGCAAAAAGTGTAGAACAGGAATGGGCATGTTTTAGGAATGGGTTTGTGAAGTGTGCAGTAAACACTTGTGGAAGATTATCAGGGAAGAAAAAGGAAAGGGAGACTCCTTGGTGGAACAAGAGGGTAAAGGAAGCTGTTAAAGAAAAACAAATGGCATGGAGGAAGTGGATAGGCTGTAAAAATGCAGAGAAATTACAAAATTATAGAGAAGCAAAGAAGGCATGCCAAAAAATTGTACAAGAAGAAAAACGGAAAAGTTGGGAAAGATTCACAGAAACTTTGAAGGAGGATATCCAAGGAAGTAATAAGGTACTATACGGATTCGTGAAAAACAGTGTAAAAGGTAGGGAAAATACAAAATTTGTAAAAACTGAAGCAGGGCAGATATTGTACCAAAGAGATGATATATTAAATAGATGGGAAGAATACTTTTCAAAGCTACTAAATGTGAAATACATTGAACTGGAAGATGAAAGGGAACAAGAAGAAACAATGGAAGAAGAAGAAGAACAAGAAAAGCAGATAACTATGCTAGAAATAGAGGAAGCCATACAGAAGATGAAGAGTGGTAAAGCAGCAGGAGTGGATGAGGTGACCACGGAAATGATAAAAGCAGCGGGACCAGTAGGGATACAGTGGCTGTATAGATTATTTAGAATAATTTGGAAGAAGAAAGAAATTCCAGAAGAATGGGGAAAGGGTTTAATTATCCCGATTTTTAAGAAAGGCGACAAAAAGGAATGTAATAACTACAGAGGGATCACTCTTATTGCTCATGTAGCTAAGATCTTTGAGAGAGTATTGGAAGGCAGACTGAGGAGGAGGATAGAAGGAGAGTTGGAAGAAGAACAGTATGGTTTTAGGAAAGACAAATCAACATTTGACCTAATCTTTACATTAAGGCAAATGATGGAGAAAAGATGGGAATTTGGAAAAGACATGGTGATGACATTTATTGATATTGAGAAAGCATATGACAGTGTGCCTAGACAGGTGGTTTGGGATGTATTAAGAAAAAAAAGAGTTATCAGAGCAGAAGTCCAAATGTTAAAAGCTATGTACACAAAAATTGTGTCAGTAGCGTGAAGACCAGTATAGGAGAAACAGAATGGTTTAAAGTGGAAACGGGTCTCCGACAGGGAAGTGTATTGTCCCCATTATTATTCATCATAGTCATGGATGAAATCCACAAGAATGTCAAACAGAGATTGGGACAAGAAGCAACAAAGGCCATGCTGTTTGCAGATGATATAGTTATATGGGGTGAGGATGAAAAGGATGTACAAAAACAACTAGATGTATGGAACCAAGAGATAGAGAAATTTGGGATGAAAGTAAGCACAGAGAAGAGCAAGACAATGGTAATGTCAAGAGGAGGGAAGAAAGGAAGAGGAAAGATAGAATTGAATGGCAAAATTCTAGAAGTCGTTAAAAGTTTCAAGTATTTGGGAAGTGTGATCACAGAAGATGGAAAGATAACTGAGGAAATTGGAAAGAGAATACAACAAGCGAACAGTTTTTACCAGAGTGTAAGGGGTATTGTGTGGAACAGAGATGTCCCAAAGAAATGCAAAAAAGTATTATATTCAACCTACTACAGACCCATACTAACATACGCGGCTGGAGCGTGGACTACTACAAAAAGAGAGGAGAGTAGAATACAAGCCGCAGAGATGAAATTCCTAAGAGGTATAGAGGGCAAGACCAGAGGAGAGAGAGTTAGAAATGAAGAGATTAGAGAAAGGACAGGAATATTGAAGCTGCAGGACAGGATAGAAACAACAAAGTTAAAGTGGTATGGACATATGATGAGAATGGGAGAGGAGAGAGTACCAAAGAAAACTTTCTGTGAAAAGATGACAGGGAAGAGACCACGAGGTAGGCCCCGGAAGAGATGGGCAGATACAGTGTGGGAGTGTGTAGAAAAGAAGGGAGGAAAACCCGAAGATGTACTAAAAACAGGAGAGGAGTGGTGGAGAGACAGGCAACGATGGAGGTCCTTAATTCACAACCCGACCCAGGTAGCTGAAAACGGGAAATGAAGATGATGATGACACTAATAGAGCCATCACAATAACACAGGTTAACAGACAAAATGCAACACTCACCCAAGTACACGGGGCTAAATAACCATGATGCCCGTGCATGTCAAATGAAACAACAACAACAGCAGCTTCCTACCCAAATCCTTCCTTGTATAAAAGTACCCACACTAGTTAGCCTACATACTGTGCCCATTTCAACAATGAAATATGCAAATCACAGTTTGCCAGCAATGCTCAATCGGGAGTATCGGGGTTCATGGATTGTTCTCCCACTCTGTGACTCACACACTTTGGATTAAGCATAGGATACACTTCCAAAAATAAACAAAATCAAATCCTACTATCAATTATCCAAAATATGGCGCTACAAAAATTAAACAAATAAAATACTGACACTACACTTCACACTTGTCCAAAATTGAACAAGGAATTCAAATTAAACAATTACAAAATAATGATTACTGGTTTTCCAAAAACCAACCAAACTCCAACTAAGTTTCACTCCCATATGGTGTCAATTCAAATTCTTTAAAATAACGAGCTCCAAATGGCTCGGTAAAGTTTACATACACTGTGTTAACCATTAAATACACGTCTATTAATATTTACATGAGTATATCTGGTTTTAATCATAATATCAAAGTATGGCTAATCATTAATTAATTTTGGGCTCTCACAATGTTCATCTGTTACCATCACTCAAGCTACCAACTCACTACCGTGATTGGAAAAACTTGCGTATTCCCGAGCTATAGAAAACTACTGAGCAAGTCAACTTAAGATTACTCGCGGAATCTTAATGTCTTCATAAAAACTCGTGAATACTGAATCATTAAATAATAAAGTTAGGGATTTATCATCTTGTCTTCAAAGGCAATTATATCTTATGAAAGCAACGATCTGAACTCTGCAAGCGATAATAATGGATGTAAAGGGACCTCGGTTCAAATACCGGGTCGTTAAAATAATCTTAAACACTTCCGTGTGTTGTGACTCAGTCAGCCCGTTCCTAACCTACCTCACTAAAAGAGGGTAAGGGTCTGTTTTAACTACTTGGCTTGATTTATTGCATGGAGGGAGGGAGAACGTCTTGCCTTCACAAGGGACTGGGTATCCAGCTTTAAACACAGCTGTTTCAAATGCATTTCTCTGAATGGCAAGGTTCACGATACAAATTAACCACAAAACAACTATTAGGTTCTACAGACCTTATTCTTTTAGCTTCGGTAAAGAATAATTATGAAGTGTCCTCATTAGCGGCCAAGAAAATTCAAATAAACAACCAATATTAAGGGGCTTCAACACGGACGCCTCTGAGTTCGATCCTTTAAAATGCCTCGGGAACTATATCCCAACTTTGAGGACTTATAACATTAGCGACTTAAGGAAGGCCTAGCCCATAACCAGCGCTCATAATACAACATAAATTGCACCCTTTTCAACATACAACATACAATGCCTCGAGATCAATATCACAACTTTGAGGACTTACAACAGCTCATTACCGCGACTAACTGTCCCTCATAATTACTTTTACTGAGCATTTCAACGCATTCCTAGCGTGACAAATTACTTCAATGCGCGACATGGCGCTCATACATAAATTAGCCAAGTTGCCTTTCAAAGAAACAAGTAAATTCAAATCGAAGTTTGATCTACGTCTCAAAATATATATTATTCATCCTTAGCCTCCATTAACAATAATCATTTATGCCATAAAGAACATGTATTCACAACATTTATTAATTCATCTAAAGGAGCTCTTGAAGCTACCACTTCTCAATATAAAATTCATCACATAATTCATTTATATAATATTATTCTTATTATTATTACGCTTGCTTTACCATAGTTGTATCATTTACCAATAAACTGATATTCCATTGAATATTTTCCACAAGGGATTCATTAATACTTCACATATTTATTATATATCCATCAAATTAATCGTTCAGATCGCGCAATCTTTATTTCACCTGTTATCAAACATCCCCACTTTCACTCATGGGGATTATACGCAAATCTTCCCAAACACACATAATAATGAAATTGTTACTCAAATGATTGTACGGTCAGAGACCGAATTCTCCAACGATGGAACATTTTCACCCACCAATTTCTTCTTAAGCCATATTCATGGTTATATTCACACTCAATAACACTTTCCTAACAGCACATAAAATATATATCCTAATCACTTTGGATATAAGGAATACCATTTTGTATTCGTTTTCAATTAAACACAGTACAATTTCACTAAAAATACATTACACTCAAAAATTTCACTATATTTAAATTACATAAAATTTTTATCACTCTGGCGTTAATTATTCGCCTCAACACACGTGATTTATTTATTTTTTCCCGTTTCCAAGGGTTGCACTATATGCACGTCGGCTTCCTACTCTGATGAGATGATCGAAAGTCTCGATCGAACTAACCTCACTGGAACGGCTGATCTTCTAATTCTGGATTTGACTATCGGCTTCTTTAAATTTTACTGCACGATATCATATCTTGCTAGACGCTAACTTGTTCGTCTAATAAAAGTCTGTCACTGATATATTACATTTACGATCGCTCGAACTAGTATAACGGCGACCTAGTAATTTCCTTGTTTTTACTTTCAGTTACTTTGATTCGTGGCTTATTGGAGTACTCCCCAATGTCTGACTGTTCATTTGTCCCCCTAGACAAAGCCTGGAACCTCGATTCCTAAATTTTATCGTACTTCGCTCTAGCCCCTTCGGTTCAGGAACACTAGGCGTTACTATTTCGTTCTACCCTGATCTGGTTACTTAACGTAGATAGAACTGTATATTTCACTGTCCTTGGGTACTTCGAAATCTTATGATGCGTCGGTTCTTTAACTGAAGTATTATATTCGAGTACCTATCGCCGGTAATTTCTTAAGTCCACAGCCTAAACTTTGACTGTACTGGTGAACTTTATCAAGTCCGAAGCTTGATGATATTATTCCTATAACAGAATTCTGATGTGTCTTCACACGGCGATACTAATGACGACACTGGACGGCCACTCCCATACGGGGTGCTCGTCTGCGATACAGCGTAACACGACCTCTCACGGTCTGGTAAAGACTGCATGCTCTTCCTGGCACGTCCAGGGTTTATATCCAAATCTGCTGCAAAAAGATCAAATCCGCTTCCTCACCAGCACTAACTTCTGAAATAATTGTCGTATAATTTTGAAAAATATATCTCTTGAAAGCTCTTGTTTTAAACGTAAAATGGTTTCTTTGATCATGAAAATCGATCACACAATTCCAAGATATTAAATAATTTGGCTCCTCAGATATGTGGGTGGTGAGGTTTGTTTTTCCCTCTCTCCCATCTCTGGGCTCGGGGAATAACTAACGACGTAATGCCACGTATGCAGTTCTTTCCTGTGCAAATATTATAAACTTTTTCCCCACACAAAAATCTCTTTTCCAGAATGATCAACAGTGATGTGTTCATTTCATTAATTAAATGCTTGCAAATGGCTTAATTTTAATTATTTCTCTTCTTGCGTCATTGCAAGGTTGCCATTTTATAGCTGAGTAAGGTCTATTTCCGAAACTCCTTCTCCCTCACTCGTTGTGGAAAGTTTTTCTAGTTCTATTAATAACTATGCGCCAGCTTCTTATCGATGCGTCAAGCGTGATCTCATGCCCGCGTGACTAGTGGTCACCCGTTCTTGCATCACATTATAACAGCCTACTTTCTAAAATCTTTCCAATACATTCTAAAGACTGCATTATTTCCTCTCTTCTTTTGCATACAAAATATGGATTCGACGGTTGAAGCAATACACATGGGTTCAATACATCACAGTGACACAGGTTATCAGACAACTTCTACACACACCCAAGTATATCGGGGCGTGGTGGCGCAGCGGTCAAGCTGTATGCCTCTCACCAAGGCGGACCGGGTTCGATTCCCGGTCAATGCATGTGAGATTTTCGATGTGAAATGCCATGTCCTGTGGTTCGGATTCCACGTAAAACGGAGGTCCCGTGGCTTATGATCGCGAGATTAACGGTCACGTTAAACTACAAGCTTCCTTCCTACACCCAAGTATAAGCTACAAGACCATGATGACACAAAGCCGCTAAAGAATCAACAACAAAAACAACAACACCAATAGACTCTACCGTGGATCAAGGACAACGAATTTTATTCGCTGTAGTCGAGTGATGAAATATGTTCGATTGCAAATACACACTATATAATGATTAGCATTATAACGTGTGAGTAGTTATAAATCAATAAATACAAAATAATCAAGTAAAAACATTTGAAACTGCTTGGATTTGATCCACGGACCTCTTGAAAATGAGTCTAGAACGCTACCACTACGCTACACACGCCCACTACTAACACTAGGTTAACAATTGGTTTAATATAACTGCATAACATATTTTGTGTTGGAATGAACGATTTCATTAGCGTTTTCTGCCGTTGTTATAAACCATTATTTGAAACTACCTATGTATTATTTTGTTCAGTACATTCCTAAAAGGTTATAAACTTACGAAGTTACTGAAATATGGACTGGCGAGCAAATAATAGCCTCAATTTTGATCCAACGGGATGGCACAGCCCGGCACGAGAAGGCACGGCCAGCCTGAACTGTTAGTCACTTCTACGGTTACATTCTCTACATCAGGACTGCCCAAACTACGGCCTGTGGGCCGGATACGGCCCGCGAGGCTATTTTGTCGCCAAAACTTTGAAACAACTAAATAAATAATAATAATAATAATAATAATATTGGTTTTACGTCACGACGGCATTAGAGCCCCACTGCAAGCGCCCATGTACTTAAACGACAAGAAAAAGTTATGTCCTCAAAATTAAAGGAAATCCAACAACAATAAGCATTGATCGGCTTAAGCCGGCCTATTTACTAGTTAATGAAAATGGAAACAACTCATCGCAGGCACAGTCACAAACAACAAGAAGTATTTGGAAACGTTACCACAGGAAGGGGAGTACTGTGGCAGCACTCCCAATGAAGAAAGAATGCGCACGTCAAAGAACATAGAAGACCAGAGATAGACAGAGTGGAATTGTTTTATTGTCTCATTGTATCTGTTTATATGTTTCATCGTTTTCACTATTATTACAAAATAGTTCATAAACATCCTTACTGACAATCAAAACTAAACAGTTTTTAAAATCGTATTCTTTGTTTTTAAAACACAATGTCTTGCTCCAAAAAGAGGAAGATTGACAGTGAGTGTCGAGTTTTTCAAGAAAAGTGGGGTGAAAAGTACTTTGTGGTAGAAAACAGATACAAAACATTGTGTCTCATTTGAAATGAAACCATAGCGGTCCTAAAAGAGTACAATATCCGAAGACACTTTGAAACCTAACATGGTCAAAGCAAATATGCTCAGCTCTCAGGTAAACTTAGAATAGAAACATTAGCTGCTATGAAGGCATCCTTGACCTTACAAAGAAAAATATTTGCTAAACGTACTGATGAAAATGAGTCTGTATTACGCGCAAGCACAAAATTGCTCATATTTTAGCTAAGGTAGGCAAACCTTTCACTGATGGGGAAATAGTAGAACATTGCATTTCAAAATCTGTTGAGGAGCTTTGCCCTGACAAACTTCCGTTGGTAAATTCTATTAGTCTGTCTCGTAACGCTATGATTCGTCGAACCGAAGATCTTGGCAAATAACGTCAATCGTAAATTATTAATGTTAGCTTGTGAAAAATTTGAGCGTTTTTCTATTGCTTTGGATGAGTCAACTGATACCTCTGATTCAGCTCAGGTTCTATTGTTTATTAGAAGAGTGAATAGTGAATTTCAAATTACCGAAGAACTGGCTGGAGTTCACTCAATGGAAACTACAGTAACTGGCGAAGAAATACTTTTTATGGTTAAGGAAACTATTTTTGCACTTGGGCTTGACTTAAAGAACTTAGTTGGAGTGACTACAGACGGAGGTCGAAACAAGTGTGGTGAAAAAAACTGGTTTTGTTGGAAATGTATGCAAAGCAGTGAAAGACACCGGTGGAGAAAACCCAATCATATTGCATTGTATCATACATCAGAAGGCTTTGGCTGGCAACAGTTTGAAAATATCTGAAGTTATGACTGTTGTTGTTAAAACAGTAAATTACATACGCTCACACTCCCTAAAACACCACCAGTTTAAGTTATTTTTGGCCGAAATGGACAGTGTTTATCCGGACCTACCCTATCATTGTGTGGTCCGATGGCTCAGTAGAGTGTTACATAGGTGTTTTGAACTTCGTGCAGCAGTAGATATGTTTATGTTCGAACAAGGCCGTCAAGTGCCTGAGCTTTCTGATTCGTTGTGGCTGTGGAAGTTTGCATTTTTAGTTGGCATTACGAAGCACATAAACTTTTTAAACATGAAACTACAGGGAGTTAATTCAATTGCTTTTTATGCCTACCATCGTGTTAAGCCTTTTAGGAAAAAACTTGCACTGTTTGAGAAGCAGCTTACCAAGAACGATTTGGGTCACTTTGAGAAATGTAAAGATTTTTTATCTGAAGCTGGTGCGCCCTTCCCTTCCGACTTAGGTTAGTTAGTTATTGTTGTTTTAAGGGGCGGAACTACGAGGTCATATGCCCCAAACTTTGCTGCTAATGTCGTCAAGCAATTGAGCCAGCAGTTTAATGACAGATTTGAAGATTTTGACCAAGAATGAGACAAAATCAACCTATTTCCCAATCCTTGCAAATGTGAAATTGATTCTGTGCCAACAAGCCTTCAACTTGAAATCATTGACTTAACAACAAATGAATACACAAGGAACATTTTCAGGAGTGTCGTTCTACAGCTCCTTGAACAATGAAGATTTCAAAAACTTGAAAATGTTTGCTCGTACCATGTTTTCAGTGTTTGGCTCAACTTTCGTTCGTGAACAAGCATTTTCCAAAATGAACTACATAAAATCAAAATTTCGAGCTTCTCTCACTGATGAACACTTAACATCCTTATTAATGATTGGTACAACTAAGTTCTAGCCAAAATGGGGAGAAATTTTAAGTACCGGTACAAAGCAGTTCCATTCATCGCACTAAACTAAATTTTTATGAACTTTATTTCATAATTTTATTAATAATTGTATCAACTGAACATAAATACTCACTCTTTGTCATTCATGCTGTATGAGTGTATTGAATATCATCCTACATCTATTTTGAAGGGATTTATTAAAAATATTTAAATTTATTTTAGTGTTTTATTTTTGTATCCACTATAAATAAATGTATATAAAACGGCAACAATACTAAGAAAACTAAGTTCAGACTGCTACAAAACTCACCTTATTGCACTTATTTTTTTTTTAATTCCATACCCTCCAAATCCCCCAACTATTTACAATGTGGCCCTTAGTTAAAAAAGTTTGGCCACCCCTGTTCTACATTATACTGTATAACACATATCCAATGTGCTATGCATAATAAAAATAAATAATAATAATAAACAATTTACATCAGTGGAATATCCGATGAACCACTACTTCAAAAGGGTCTGTTATGTCCCGGTGTCGGTTCAAGGCGAAACCGTACCGGACATTCAACCCCAGTTCAACCAAAAGCTGCGGATTCAGGTGTGAGGGGTCAGTCAGGCACTGCAGAGACGGAAGTCTGAAGCTGAGAGGTTGTTTGCCTGCCGATTGGGAGATGGGGCAAGTTGAGTCGAACGCTCGTTTACCAAGGGGCACGGAGCTGAGCCGGTACTTGAGGGCACCAGCTGAGGAAAAAGGTGAGAACCAATATTTCTATTTCCTTTCAGGATTGAATTATCAACCTTGTATCCATGTGGTGGATTCCTTTACTCCCTTAAGGAATAAACTGGGAGTTAAGCTATCAATCTCTTTTATTGGGGAGCATTCCCTGATTCCCGAATCTCCTCCCACTCCAATTTTCTAGTGTAATCGGTGGGTTGCACGAGCCGTGTGGGTTGCCTACTTTTACTCCTGCGAAGCTAACGCCATCTATGCGCCGTACTCAGAAACAGCCTGCCCGCCATCTTGTTGTAAAGGCCAGTTAGTAAACAATAGGGAGGTACTTGCATTTTGGGTGATAAAACGTAGAACGTAGCCCTTTTCATCGTTGAATTCGAGATGGTATGCTGTGCAATTGTTGCTTGTCACACGAGGACCAACAAGGTAGAGCTGATCACAAGGAGGGTGTACGTTTCTACAGCATACCGTCAGTGATAAACAGGGGCGGATGTAGGGGAGAGCGAGGAGGGCGACCGCCCAGGGCCCCGCGGTCCGGGAGGCCCCGCACCATGGATTTTTTTAAATTTAATTAATTAATTAATTATAATTTTCAAACTAATCTATAATTCTTTTTTTTTTTCTTTCAGTGCAGCTATGACCTCCCTTGACCGTTTAGCAAAGTTTAGATTTCAGTGAAATAATAGAAGACTTCAGCCGGAAAAAAGACGCAAAGTAATATATTAATATTTCATAGTATACATAATCTTCTTCAAGGGGTCTTAGGCTAAAGGTTTCTTTCATATTATTAAAAAAATGTACTGTAGTGTATTCAAAATGAAATGAAAATCCACAGCCTGCTTCCAGTCTTCGACCGGGTCAGGAATGGAATGAATGAAGCCCCCATCTAGCAGCGAGGATATGAACTGTGCCGGCTGCCGAGGCCTGACGCACTCCTCTAGGGCAATGATTAAATGAATGACAGATATGAAATGATAGTGGAGAGTGTTGCTGGAATGACATATTGACAGGGAAAACCGGAGTACCCGGAGAAAAACCTGTCTGCCTCCGTTTTGTCCAGCACAGATCTCACATGGAGTGACCGGGATTTGAACCACGGACTCAGCGGTGAGAGGCCGGCGTGCTGCCGCCTAAGCCACGGAGGCTTCTGTATTCAAAATATTGTAACTATTCTTTATTTTATTATTATTATTATTACAAAACTACTTTCCATTTGATTTGGAATTTTTTGATTTCCTATCATATCGCCCAGGGCCCCGCAAGGCCTGGATCCGCCACTGGTCATAAAGAACCAATGCGAACTATCGAAGAAACGAAGCGAGAGACGCCGAGCACTGTGGCTTTCTCGCATAAATCGGTAAGACCTGAGAGATCGTGGTCATCAGCCCCATGTATTTTGGTGTAATCTGAATTTGTCTGATAAAATGTGTCACTGTGGTAACTGCAGTAATGTGCAGTTAGATTCCCTCCTCAGCGTTCTTGGAAGTGGTTTTCCGTGGTTTCCCCACTTCTACTCCAGGAAAATGCTGGGATGATTCCTAACTTCAGGCCACGCCCACCTCCTTCCTGATCCTATTCCCAATTTACAAATACAGGCACTAATACGGCCATCACAATAACACAGGTTATCACACAAATTCCACACGCACACACCCAAATGACCAGGATGTCACAGCCCTTATGAAACAACAACAACAACAGCAAGGAAGCGAGAAAGCGCTACGCTCCAGCTTTTAAACTTGCCTCCGACGGATGTTGACCAACCCAGCACAAGGTCAAACATATTGGCCTATGACTCGTGTGGTATTTTTGAGGCAGTAGTAGCATGGTAGTAGGTCGGAACGTGAGGTGGCCTGTTTTGGTTTTGCAGGACGGTCGACGGGAACACGAGTTCTTCTCTCTTATCGGGACGCTGTAGGAATTCGCGGCAAAGTGTTATTCTGAGGAGGTGTTATAAGTCATTCTATGAATGAAAATATTATTCTATAGTGTGTGTTAACTGGGCTGAAGACTAATCGACCGCAAGAGGGCCATAATAAAATTGGTAACAGTTCAGAAGTGGTGAACGTTCTACAAAACTACTTACATTAGCCGAAATTCCATAATAATGGATAATAATATTGTACAAATGCTGTGGTAATAGATGTTTTTTCCTCCGTTGTGTATAACCCACCCACCATCCCCTTTTTAGATCTGAATTATATAGTAAAATTCCAGTTGTGTCCGCCATAATACACGTGAATTATGGGACAAATACAATATTGCCAACCCCGCGCATACGGTACTACTCATCAATAATCTTTATCCGAATCAATGATTTTTGCCGCGTTAGCTAGTACACTGACTGAGGAAATGTCATGGGATAGTCATCTAATAGCATGTGGGGCCTCTGGCAGCTCAACATATCGCAGAACATCAAAGTTTCTTCCAGAACAGCCAGGGGTCCATTCCATACCAGGAAGATGCACCCCGAACCATAACAGAGACACCACTTCCCTGGACCACACCTTCGAGGCAGGCGGGATCCATCCATTCATGTGGTCTGCGCCACACACGGTGCCTCCAATCGGCATGGTGCAATTGAAATCATGATTCGTCCGACCATATCACGTTACGCCATTGTTCCAGTGTCCACCCCTGGTGATTGGCGACAAATGCGCGTCGTTGTGTCGATGACATTGGGTTAACAGTGGCACCCGTGTGTGGCGCTGACTCCCATGCCCCATGGAACCCATGTTCCTACGGATAGTCCACTCAGAGACGCGTCTAGCTCGGCCTGTGTTGAATTGAGCCATGATTTGTTGCACTGTTGCCCTTTTTTCACTATTGACAATTCGTCTCAGATGTCGCCAGTCACGGTCATCGAGGGTAGCTGGACGGCCAGTGACACCCACATTCAACCATTCACCATACACCCTGGACATGGTTGACTGTGTGAAGCCGAATTCCCGCTCCACTGCCGAAATCGCACTTAATATCCGTCGGGCACCGACCACCATTTATCTCGTTCGAACAGTGTCAGCTCAATATATAATCTCAGGCAGTGAACAAAAATCCAACCTTTTGGTCGGATGTTTGAGGGGTAGAGTCAGGTTTGACAAATACGTCTCCACAAAAGGCATTTTTATCACTAAAAGTTGATGCTTCCACGCTTCTTACCACGCGTATTTACTCCGGCTTTTACAACAATATGGTGGACGCTTTGTTTCTCGGGAGAAGCAATAGATGGCGCTCGCATCGGCCCGCCCCACCCCCGACTCGTGCAACCCACCTATAGGTGTGTGCTGTAATCGTTATCAGAATCTATCGGAAGGACACGATATCGATCCTGGTACTTGATCTTGGAGAACCCCATATCGGCCTATGGCTTAATCCGTGCCATCAGGTGAGGACGCAACAATTGGTGGAAGCGCAACACTTATTTTCCCTCAAAATACATCTCAGACTCCAGCGTAAACTTCTACTATCGAACATTCCACTAACTGAAATCGTATCTAACTACGGAAAGATAACAGTTTCTTATTCTCTCCAAAGAGTAGATCTCCTGTCCCTTGAAAGCCTTGTTTTTGACAGAAGATATGTCCCTAAATTTTATGTTAGCTGCAACCTGGAAGTTTCAAAACGACTTGATCATGTATACAGAAAACCATATTGCCAGGTAAACATGTGAAGAATATTTCCCAGTAGACAATCTGAGCCATTTATTCTATAAAGAACCTTCCTATTAGTATAAGATTAACATTGTGTTCGCACTTTCAAATTTTACCCTGACACCTCATTACCTACCATAAAATAACACCTCAAGTACCACCAAAAAACACCTCAAGTACCACCAGACCCCTCAAGTAACACCAGACAACACCGCAAGTACAACCAGATAACACCTCAAGTGCCACCAGAAAACGTGTCTTGCATCACTGGATTTTAAACTCTACTACAGTATAAAGTTGAGCGTTTCTCAGGGCCGTCATACGGTCGAGACGTAGGCTAAGAGTTGAAACTGATAGCCTACTATTTTCAGTACGCACCGCACAGGAATACTCATTTCCACACCACCATGAGGTAGAGTACATGGCGCGTTTTTTTTACGTGGTTTCCCCGTTAGGCCTAGTCCACGGTTACTGTGGCATTTGAGGTTGCCAACATTGAAATTCGGGTTCGTTTCCTTCTGAAACTGTGTACGTTCCGCTGTAAACTGCTCGTAACGTTTGGTTATGCTGTTTGTCGGTGATAACGAGCCGTCCAAGAAGTTATAATCACGTGCGTTGTTACTTTAATTTCTAAATATTTCAGTTGAGTGTATTTATTCCTGTTGTATGTATTCTGGGTTATTCCCTCTTCATGCAATTTCCACTTGTGTTTATATTTCTCTCTCTCTCTTTCTCTCCCTCCGTCTTCTTGTTCTTATTTAAATGTGTCTCAGAGTTGATGTTTAACTGGTAGCTGAAACACGTCAGAATTCTCCTGTATATTCATTCAACATTAACCCATTCACTAGAGCTCGAACTATTGTACACTAGGGTATTTTTTACAGTAATACACACACAATAATCCCATAACAATTGTGATGTACATTATCACTTAACTAATTCCATTGCGGTAGATTTGTTACGAACGATGTTTACCCTGTGAGACCATCGATGCTGCCTAATCTGTTTCCAAAAACAATGCCTGTTCTTGCGACCAAAGGTCAAAACAGAACTTCAAACCACACAAACACTCACACACACAAATTGCCCATTAGGGTATTGAAGGATACAGCAGTCTCACAGCCAATGGGGGTCCAATTACGGGAACGTAACATCCTAACTAACATGGCGCCGTGTAGCGACTTTTAAGGTATTACTGTATGGCACACACACACACATGTTAGTTAGTTATTGTTGTTTTAAGGGGCGGAACTACGAGGTCATCTGCCCCTCACACTCACATGATATCTGATCATAAACTAGGCACTTAGCCTACCGATTCTCAAAAAGTTACCTCACAAAACTTAACTTAGAGGGGCAGATGACCTCGCTGTTCCACCCCTTAAAGCAATAATAACTAATTAAACTCGCTTTCTTGATGCTTGCAGATGGCGATGTAGTTCACTGAAATATTGAATCTGACAGGCACATAGGCCAGCTGGTTCTTGTAGACCAATAAAATATTCCAAATGACACGAAAACATATCGAGAACGGACATACGACTGGTTTGAAGTTCTCTTTTGACCATTGGCCGCAAGAACAGGCGTTGTTTTTGGAAAGAGGTTGGACGGCATCGATAGTCTCTCAGGGTAAACATCGTTCATAACAAATCTACCGCAATGGAATTAGTTAAATTATAATGTATAATCACTATGGTTAAGGGCTTATTGTTAAACGCATGGTTTGTTGCGTTCGTTTCATGGCCCACTGAGATAACACTAATAAGGTGATCAAATAGCCATCTTATTAGCTATTTGGAGCGATTATCTAGACTCTATGGCTGAGGCCAAGCTTGCGACTTTGGTTGGTTGGTTGGTTCCTTAGTTTAGGGGCTGCGACAACGCGGTCATATAGCCCCGTGTACTTTGGGTGTGTGTAGAATCTGCCTGATAGCCGGTGTTAATATTGTAATGACTGTATTAGTGCGTGTTATCTGTTTTTAATTCAAGTAAGGACTGCAGACATTGAATTTCAAGTAATTCCTATTTTTGCCGCCAAACGCCTCCGTCAACGCACGTGGTCAACGACTACTAGTTCAGAACTTGTCTACTAGACGCCACTGCAGTCGGCTCCTGGCGACGAACGTAGGATCCTTAGAGCGTTGTTTAACCTATAATTAATTTAGCTTCACACAGGTGTAATTAGTGGAAGGCTTTTTAACATGCCATAAATCTATGACATGGGACCGCCGGCTTTACTTCCCCTCCGAAGGAAGGCATACTGAGGGATTTTTAACGCTCTTAAAAAATCCGACGACTTCGGCCGGGTTTGATCCCACGATCTTGGGCATAGAAGCTTGCGACTTTGTAGCCGCGTCAGAAATGCCACGGCACGGTCGCCTTAGTACGTTACATTGATTCAAATGTAGGTGGCTATGCTTGGTCGACATGGCGACAAAGACGCAGCAGAGAGCCTTTTCTCGGCGCAACGACAAAGATGCTCTGCGTAGTTTCTTATCGATGTGGCCATGCTAGCGCGACACTGGGTGCATATACAGGGTGTCTCCTATTAACGTTTAAAACTCTCTATAGTGACGTAGATGGCATTGAGACAAGTAAATTGATATAGGACACCTAGGGTCGCAAGTGCCCGGAAATACCTTAAAAGTGAACCACAACTGTTAAACATAATTATGACGTCATCTCAGCTTGAGCGTTCAGGCCCGTGCTCCCTTACGCATACCAAAGCATCCAAATCAAACGTTGAATGTCATATCACTCTGGTTCAGAGTCTGCGTGTGCGACTCTGGCGCGTGGGGTTCGAGGTTCAAATCCTGTTCAAATCCGAGGCCTATCCATTATCTTTCTTTGTTCTCTCTCTCCTCCTTTCTAGTGGTAGCAGATTGTTTGTTGACATTAAGACACGGAACCAGAGTGATATGATATTCAACGTTTGCTTTGGTGTGCGTAAGGGAGCACGGGCCTGACCGCTCGAGCTGAGCAGTCACCTATGACGACATATGTTTAACAGTTGTGGTTCACTTTTAAGGTATTTCCGGACACTTGCGACCCTAAGTGTCCTATATCAAATTACTTATCTCAATGCCATCTACGTCACTATAGAGAGTTATAAACGTTAATAAGAGACACCCTGTATAAAGCTAATACCCTACCGGTCACCTCCTTGAGGACAGTTTAAACCTCCCTATGTACGATAAGCTGATTTGTTGAGGCCAGGCCTTGTTGAATCTTAAGTTACGGTTAGGCTATAATTCTTGCATGATTCATACATCCGCCATCTTGAAACTATTTGACTGATGACCTTGTAGTTTGGGCAAAATACGCTTTCCACATTAAGGTATATTGTTGAAAAACTTGGTAGGAATCGGATGATTAGATTAGTCGTATTTTATTTAAGCTCAGAACATTTGGGTGGGCAACATTTCTTTTTCGTTATGATGGTGGCAATATACAACATGACACTGAGTTTTACTTTGCTAGTGCTACCTCTGTACCAAAGTTGGTTCCATTTGGTTTCGTCACATTTGAATTGATAAGGGGGATCGATTTTCACACATACACGGCCGCCATCTTCAAATTATTTGGATGATGACCTTGTAGTTTGGATAAAAGACGCTTGCCACATGAAGGTATATTGTTGTAAAATTTGGTAGAGATCAGATGATTAAGTTAATCGTAATTTGATTTAAGCTTTTAACATTTGGGTGGCCGCCATTCCGTCTCCGTCAAGATGGCGGCGATATAAAACATGACACTGAGTTGTCCTTTGCTAGTGCTACCTCTGTGCCAAATTTGGTTTAATTCGGTTCCGTCATGTTTAAATTGATAGGCGGGGACAGATATACACACTCACACACACACACAGACAGACAACTATTGGCCCGTGTAGATCTCATATGTCTACTTTCATTTTTCGCAAAAATCGAAAGTAGGCTAAAAATCAAGGGACCAGCGTTAAGTGTTGCACTGTACACAATACGTGTCTGCCATTTGATTCACCTTTGTTGTGATTGTAGTTAAGTTATGTATCATGATTGGTTTACATTCTGCATTTGTGAATCCCTTTGCTGAATGTAAAAAGCATTTGATATTTTAGGAACATACTGTATGATACAAGGGAAAGTGGCTACGGCAAACCAAAAATGATAAATGCACTTTCATAGAACGTGCAATGGTATTTACTTAGGAATTTCAGCCTTATTTCTTCGTAACGTTCCAAAGTTAGTCGTACTGACAGCGAACAGTTCCTAAAATAAAGGAATACTGCTGAAAAAACGGCTTCGGTGGCGTACTTGGTAGCAAGAACTGTTGTGCCTAAGATCGCGGGTTCAAACCCGGCCGAAGTCGTCGGATTTTTAAGAGCGTTAAAATCCTTCAGTATGCCTTCCTTCGGAGGGGAAGTAAAGCCGGCAGTCCCATGTCATAGATTTATGGCGTGTAAAAGATCCTTCCACAAACTAAAATTGTGCGAAGCTAAATTTCTAGGTTAGATTTCGTTGTAACGCTCTATCAAAGTTCCAACGTTTACCACTAGGTGTCAGTGACATCTGGTAGCGAAAGTTAGAACTACTTGAAATTGGACGGAACGTGTAGCTCACCCTATGGGTGTCCGCTTGAAGCAACTACAGTCTCTGGCGAGCCGAACATGTCCTCGGACACTCCCGGCACTAAACGCCATACGCTAAATAATTAACTCATGAAAAACTTGTCACCTACGAGCCACTTCCAAGTAAGTACCTTTAGAACCGGGATGGTCGCACTGCGCTAATTGGATTAAACTCAGAGAGTTCAGTCAGCTTATGCTAATGAGTTTGGGAAGAGAATAGGGGTAGGCAACCTCTCCTGAAATATTGGTTAAGTCATGAGTTGACTGACAGCTGGATACAACTGGACCCTCTGGAGTTTCCGTAGGTATAATCAGTGAAGCAAACATCTTTTCGATGTAGCCTACAGTAAAAGAGGCAGAGAATTGCCAGTTATAGGAAACTATAGGCTACATTGTGTGTGTTGTCACAAATGGGCCTAGAGTGGAGGTGTTCGAACAAGGAATAATCTGCCAATTTATTAGGAATGCACCTTGTTTTGTAGCAGACAGTAAGCATTTTGGTTCCCACGATATTGTTTTAATAAAGCTCATAGTGCAGACTATAACTTGCATACGAAGACATTTTTACGAAGCTACAACATAATAATTAAAATTTAAAATGCACAGATATGAAGAGCAACTGTGAAACAAAAATAAAATGACCGATCTTGAGCTTTAAGAGCAAGAATAAAGACATCCAGTAATCTCGAATAATACCAAAACTTGTGAATGGGTTTTGAGATAAGAAGGGTAGATAGTGAAGAGCACCGTGAAGATCAGCGCAGGTTGACACATTCCGACAGTAATCAGTAATGTCATCGCGCCAGGAGAAGGCAGTTCAACACGCTGTGACGGGCTGCGCGGGTTCTTGCAGTACGCATGCGCGCGCCCCGCCTATTCCAATCCTAAATATATCGGCTGGCAGCCAGTTGCTGCTACTTCCTGCATGATAATTGGTTATCAGGCTTCACGTGTGTGTGTGGGTGTGTATTGTTACCTTCCTTCCTACTGTCGATATTCTTACAAGCCTTTGTGTTTACTATTAACAGTATGGCAGTAGAAGGTGCAGTAATGGAAACAGTGAGCAACTTAATGTTTTTGGAATGAGCGATGCGCAGTGAGCGGGAAAACAACTGCAGTTCAAACCCGACTGCCATCTCCTGGCGCGATATCAGTATTTACCAGGGAATGAGAGGACCAGAGAATTAATGAAGGAGGAACCATTACAGGCTGGTATAGAGAGAGCTAGACTTGGATGGTATGGACATGTAAAACGAATGGAGGAGAAGAGGATACCCAGGAGGATACACGAGACGAAGTGGGAAGGAAAGAGACCAAGAGGGAGACCGAGAGACAGGTGGCTGAAGGGGGTGGTAGAAAGCGTGAAGAAGAGAGGAGAAGACTGGACAAGGGTGGAGGCTGAGAGATGATGGGAAGACAGAAGACGTTGGAGAGGCTTGTGTTCCAAACAGACCCGGCCAGTGGCTGGAAACTGTGCAAGATGATGATGATGACCAGTTTGGAGTGGGGTGGGGGAGTGAAACACACCACAGGCAATTCCCCTGTAAGAATTTTCCTAGTTGACCCCCTTGTAGAGCACCCGGTATTACCATTTACAACATCCGTTGCACTTCTCTTTGTTGGTTGGGTTGTTTGCCTAAATTGACTTGTCCATTCAACGGGAAAGCATTGGAGGAATCACCACCCCACCAAATTGTTATACAGTACCATATTTGGGCGAATTTGAGTACAATGGGTGTTGCGCTGTAGTTGTACCCACGGAGTTCCGCCAGTTGAACTGCGCACTGAAGGCGCTGAGAGAGGCTAATATAATGGCTCTATTACATCTCATCAACAGACTAATGAGCTACTGCCTCGTGACCAAGTCCACGCCACTGCGCCACCTCCAGAGCTTCCGCCCCTCAGCCCTGCTCGTCACTTAACCTGCCGTCACTTGAAGACGTCAGAAGTCACTTATCGCGAGTGTTCTAATTCTCTGGCACGCTCTGTTATACCGCAAACAAGGACAGGCTGTCTCATGCAGTCCAGGACCGTCGCCAGGCGAGGATCTTGAAACATTTGACAGAAGGCTCGGTCGACTACCATAATGGACATACAGTTCTCACTACTCAGTGCCTACATAATATTTGTTTTGTTTGTTTGTTTGTTTGTTTGTTTGTTTGTTTGTTGTTGGTTGACTTAGGGGCTTTACGACATCGTGGTCATGTATTAGGCTACACGTCTGACAAATCTTTACTGGCTGTAAATGAATAAACTAGGATTGTGACGCAATATGTGTGCCTGGAGATTTCGGTAGTCTGCATTGTCTGTCGATGAATCATTATGACACGAGCTTTGCGTTTGGTCAGTTGAAATAATGTATTGTTATATGCTAAATGGATAATTTTGAGGTATTCAGGCGCTTAACTGAAGAGTAGTGTATTATTATAGTAGAACTGTTATCTTATTATAATTCGCTAAGGTGTACAGTAGGGCCTATGTTTCACAAAACTCAAGCTCCTAAACCAGAGGGAGCTCGAAGGTACGATTTGTACTAAAGTCTACAAATCGTCTCAACAGAACAGCAGAACTCGTGCATTTCTTGAAAGGTGAACGGAATTGTATTTATTTGTTTACAAAGTGAAAATAAACAAGACGATAGCCCCTGTCAGAGATGTGTCTTAAACAGGGTGAGTACCAAATTGACCACGTCGCAATCTCCAAGAAAAACACAAAATAAATTTTGAACGTCACGGCTCGTAAAGGCAGCTTTGAATCTCCAAATAAAGACAAAAATGCCCACCCAAAAATTTCAGACCAGATCCGGAATACCCGAAACTCCACAAGGAAGAAATTTTGCAAATCAATCAGGAGGAATCAACAGACTGGAGGATACTAACGGGGAGAATTCAGGAAGCCATGCAGCTAAGACAACCACTTCGCTCCGGAAAACATCCCTGGTGAACACAATTTGCGATCAAGCAGTTGACAATCGCATAATGGTTTGGAAAAAAAATCACAGTACCTTAGCAAAACAAAGGAAAACTGAGAGAACTTTCTTACCACTCAAAAAGAGGCCTAAAAATAATTAGAAAAACGAAGATATGACAACAACAGACTCCACGAAATCCAGCCGGATTTCACCAAAAATAATACTAGAAATTTCTACAAGACATTTAGAGAAAATCTGCAGGAAATACATTTGAGGGCGCGCAAATGCGAGGGAGCCATGTCAGTAGATTTACTGGCATTTTAAAGATCCTCTTCGGGGCAAAATTCCAGCACTCCGGCGTCTCTAAAAGCCGCAGATGTTATTATTATTATTATTATTATTATTATTATTATTATTATTATTATTATTATTATTATTATTATTATTATTATTAGCGAATGGCAAGGAAATTATATACATAACATATACAATATATACACAATAACAAAAAAAAACATTGATTCACTTCAGGCATTAGTATTATCCGTTATAGCTGAATGTCCAACTTTTGAACCCACTGCAGTGCCTCCGCTGTTGGTGATAGAAAGTCTTCCAATCTACCTGGATAGGCCCGTAGTTGACACTCGCTTAAAATGTGGAGAATGGTCTGGCGAGGGGCTCCACAATCACATTCTGGAGATAGTACAAAGTTCCACTTATAGAGAGAATCCCTGCACCTTCCATGACCTGTCCTGATCCTGTTCAGTCTGGACCAAGTTGCACGCGGTAGTTGGAATCCGTTAGCAATTTTTAGCCTACTTTTCACATTTTGCAAAAATGAGGAAAAAGTAGACTTATGAGATCAATCCGGGAAAATGTCTGTCTGTCTGTCTGTGTGTGTGTGTGTGTGTGTGTGTCCCCCTATCAACTCCTAAACGGCCGCAGCAATCGAAACCAAGTTTAGTATGAGTAAAGATGTATACCGGAATATCTCACGCCCATATTTGAAAATGATGTCAGTGCTACCAACTGCTGAAAAAACGCACTAGAAATTTGAGCTCCATGTTGGATATCTTGGAAGGTATACATGGGAGCTATTCCAAAATTGGCACACATGTAGATAATACTATTTCAGTTTAATTTCCTGGAGGCCATACATGACAGTGTTGCCAAATAATTTTAAACCTTCTGATAGGTCCAATTTTAAATGCATATAACTTCTACACTATCAGTTGGATTACAACCAAATTTTGTATGTAGTATGTGTACATAAACAGATATGACTGATCGTATTCTTAAGAGCCACCAGGGCTGCCAACTGTTAATAATTGCTCTCACTATTTTTAAATCCAAATAGCAATACAGTATATCAGAAAGTATGCAAGCCGACAGCGTCAAACTATGCACACGTATAGTACCTGACATTCTATATTACATTGGAGTAACTTATATACGTCAGTGCTACCAACAAGATTCTAAGCCTGCTGAGGGGTCCAACTTTAAATACATGGAACGTCTATACTATCATTTGGATTTCAGCAAAATTTCGTATGTGCTAAGTGTACCATAACAGATATGACTATGCGTATTCTTAAGAGCAACCAGGGCTGCCAACTGTTAATAAATGCTGTCTCTATTTTTGTTACCCTAATATCAATATATCAGAAAGTATGCAAGCCAATAGCTCTAAACTTGGCACACGTATAGTACCTGGCATTCTAGATTAATTTGGAGTAACTAATATACCTCAGTGCTGCCAACATGATTCTAAGCCTGCTGATAAGTCCAATTTTAAAATGCATGTAACATCTATAATAACTAATGGTTTTCATTCAATATTGGCACAACAATTGATCATATTATTTCAGATTATTTCTGACCATCACACGCATGGCATTGTTGCCAACATGCATTTACGCGTGCTGATAGATCCAATGTCTAACTGCATGTGACGTCCATTGGGCTTCAACCAAATTTTGTATTCTGTACCTATGATATGGAACTAAGAATATATTCAGTCTCCAGGGCTGCCAACTGTAGTGCTCTATTAGGCTGCATTATACCAGGTATATTTCGACCTAATTAGACATTTCGATAATACCAACTTAATTTCGTCATTATTCTAGATTGGTTCATATATAGTAGATTAATCATTGGCATGAATCTTAATTTTAAGAAAAGTAGGTTCTTTAGTTTGTCACGGAACTTCATGTTTCCCCTCTGAAGATGTTATGTAGGGAAAAGTCAGTGCAGTTATTCAAGCGGCCTTTCCATTCCTCCAAAGCATCGAAGTTGGATGTCTTCAAAGCAGCATCACAAAGAGGTGGATGTCGTGATTTCAATCTTTGGAGACTAAGAGCTGGTATGTCGCCTAGAACAGGTAGCAGAGGATTCTTGCAGATCTTGTTGTACTCTCGAACAAGAGCACGGGATCTTCGTAAGTCAGGTGGCACTATACCAGACAACAGTGGGAGCCAGTGGACTGGAGTTGGTCTGATGGTGCCAGATATAAGACGCATGCTGGTATTCAATTGTGGGTCAATATACTTCGTATACGGGCTATTAAGCCACACTGGAGCACAATAGTCGGCAGTAGAGAAAACCAGTGCTAAGGCTGAAGAGCGCAGGATGTTCGCAGCAGATCCCCAAGTAGTACCAGTTAGCTTCTGAATAATATTGTTTCGGGGTTTCAGTTTCTTCGACAAGTTCAAAAGATGTTTCTTGAAGGATAAAGTCCGATCCAAGGTAACACCAAGATATTTCGGAAACCTATTGTGATTAAGTACTCTATTGGAAAAGGCAATATTTAGTTTGAAGTTAGCAAGCCGGTTACTCAAATGGAAGCAAGAGACCTCCGTCTTGGCTGTACTGGGTCTGAGTCTCCAGTTCCTGAAATATTCTGTCAGGGTGGATAAGTCCTTAATCAGAATGTCTTTTTCTCAATGATCTTGTGTTGAGTGACCAGGGTCAAGTCATCAGCGTAACAGAACTTTCTGGATATTGTTTCTGGAAGATCAGAGATGTATAGATTAAACAGTAGTGGCGATAAAACTGATCCCTGAGGCAAACCATTATGCAGTTTTCTCACTGAGCTTTTCTTTTCACCTAAACAGACCTGAAATTTCCTGTCACTGAGCATGTTGTTGATAAGCTGTGAAATTGTTCTGCAGGATATAGCTCTGAGTAATTTATACATCAATCCTTCCTTCCATACGGTATCAAAGGCAGCAGTGAGATCCACAAAGACAGCAGATGTTTTAAGCTTTTGCTGGAATCCGGCCTCAATGTAAGATGTTAATGAAAGTACTTGATCACAGCAGTTTCGGTTAGGTCTGAAGCCTGCCTGAGCCACAGGAATGAGTTCTAAAATGGTTGACCCAATTCGGTTGTAGATAAGCCTTTCAAAGAGTTTGTAGGAACAGCTAAGGAGGGCCATTGGTCTGTAACTTTCAGGTCTATTTGCAGGTTTTCCAGGCTTCAATATGGAAATGATTTTAGCTTTCTTGAAGTCGGGTGGGATTTGTCCAGTCTGGAGAATATCTGTGAAGAACTGTGCCATCCATCTCTTTGCATTGTTTCCCATAAAAATGTATGAGGAATTATGGATGAATTCCATCGAAACCAGGTGCCTTGCCAGGTTTTAGTTCTTTCAGGGCCTCTTGAACATCAAGGGCTGTAGGGACGTGAATAGCTAGACATGCGAGGTGTTGATGATTTCAGAGCACGAAGCTGGTATCTAACATACTTCGTATGCTTCTTATCAGATGGAGCTCGGGAAGTTGTTACAATGTGGGAACCTATTTGGTTTGGTGTCACCTGAGATTGACTCATTACTACTGGTGTACCTCCTCCTAGCCTTCTAAGAAGACCCCAGTCTTTCCTGCTAGAATGAGTGAAATCTAAGCTTTCGACTGTTTCAACCCATCTTTGTCTTTGGCAGTCATCCAAGCTAGCCAGAAGTTTGTCAGCAGTTTCTGCATCTCTGTTTTGTTCGAAATTCTTAAACAATTCCTCACTCTCGGTATTCCAGCCAGGAATATATTTTTTCCGATAGCCCCTGGGCATACATTTCTTAGCAGTAGATATAACTGCGCCAACAAGACGTTGATAGCTTTGGTGATTTGAGTGAATCCAACGAATGCATTCATCGAGCTCCACAGAGAATGCAGACCAATTGGCTGTCTGGAAATTCCCCCGGGGACGTGGCGTTGATCGTATAATGGGAACTGTGACACCAAATTCGAGTATTACTGGTCTTTGCTGGCTATGAGGGAAATCTCCCATCACTTTGCGTGTAGTGTGCAATGGATGATAAAAGGGATATAAAACAAATAGCATTATTATTATTATTATTATTATTATCACTGTTCTCTATTAAAAGATTTATCATCATATTTAAGTCCTTTTTGCTTAATTTAGCTGACGTTGATAGAAATGCATTGCGTTGCGTTGCGAACTTGCTGTGCGTAGGCCTACATGACGCGGTTCATTTACTAGTTACAGTACATTATTACATTAGGCTACATATTTCTCAGTAGGCTACTAAAATATATAAAATAGTGCATCCTTCCTTTCATTGTTTATAATCTGAATACAGTTATGCAGTTAATTTCTCCAAAGAGTTACCGAACGTTGAAACTGCCATGATTTGCTTCTCTATTCTAATCATGAGATACAGTGCTTATTTAACCAAGTGAATTTGTAAAATAAAATAAAAAGAGAGACTCGTCGCATCCATCACGTCATCAACCACGATGGAGGATGGGCATGGAATTGATGTTTGTGTATTGGTTTAAATAAACGAGGTATAATTTTGAAGAAAAAAAAATCCCAAATTACTTCGATGAATTAGTTTGTGTTGGTTGGTTCCTCGGTTTAGGGGCTGCGGCAACGCGGTCATATAGCCCCGTGTACTTTGGGTGAGTGTAGAATCTGTCTGATAACCGGTGTTAATTCTGATGGCTGTATTAGTGTGTGTTATCTGTTTTTAATTCAAGTCAGGACTGCATACGAGCCGGCCCCGTGGTGTTGGGGTAGCGCGCCTGCCTCTCACCCGGAGGCCCCGGGTTCGATTCCCGGCTCCGTCAGGGATTTTAGAAACTGACGTGGGGGCTGGAACGGGGTGTACTCAGCCTCGTGAGAACAATTGAGTAGCTGTCTGACAGTGGGGCAGTGCCCCGATCACGAAAACAAAGATTAACGGCCGAGGAGACCCGATGCGCCCCACCCCAATATCTGCAAGCCAAATGGCTGTGCAGCGGTCGCTTGATAGGCCTAGGCACTTCACGGGCTGTAGTGCCAGGGGTTATTAGTCTATTATTTATTATATAAGGACTGCATATATTCGATTTTTCAAGCAGTTCCAACTTTCACTACCAAACGCCACCGTCAACGACTAACTAGTTATGCACTTTGTTACTAGATGCCACCGCAGTCGGCTCCTGGCGAAGAACGTTGAAACCTAAGAGCTTTAGTCAAAGATAACCTATAATTTAGCTTCACACATGTGTAATTAGTGGAATGCCATAAATCTATGACATGGGACCACCGACTTTACTTCCCCTCCGAAGGAAGGCATACTGAGAGATATTTAACGCTCTTAAAAAATCCGACGACTTTGGCCGGGTTTGAACCCGCGACCTTGGGCATAACTCAGCATGCTACCAAGTACGCCACCGAAGCCGCCAATTAATTTGTGTTATTTAGAGATTTTAAGCGACATTTTGCCCGGGTGTAATAACAGTTGGAAACTGTCGGCAACACTGGAATAGGTTCCTCCACACTGACATGATATGTGAACTACCGAGGAACAAAACAAGACACATAAACATTGATGGCTGGCCGGAGAGAGAATCTGCATTAGGCTACAACAATAACCCTCCCACTCTGTGGAGGAGGCCGGGTTTCCGTTCTTTCGTTACCATCCAGCTGTCTCTGAGTATTATGTAGTCGGCTGAGATATTAGAAGATTGCTCTTGTTTTACTATGGGAAAATGTGCTGTCTGTTTCCTATTGTACTGTTTAGAAAATGCTAAGGTGCTTGAGCATTTCAGATTGTGCCTGTAGTAGATCTCATTGTCCGGATTATTAACATTATGCACTTTTAATTCGACCAGCTCGTTGGGTGTAGCGGCTAGAGTTCTTGGCTGTCACCCCGGAGGTTCGGGTTTAACTCCTGGCTCTACCAAGAGGGCTGGAACGGGGTACACTTAGCCTTGTGAGGCAAAACTGAGAAGATGCGGGTTCGATTCCCACCTCAACCATCTTGGAAGTGGTGATTTTCCGTGGCTTCCTCGCTTCCGCTCCAGATGAATGCTGGCCTGGTTCCTAACTTAGGCCATGGCCGCCTCCTTGCACATCCTATCCACAATTTACAAATAGTAATACAGCTGTCACGATTACACAGGTTATCACATATTTTCACACACACACACACACACACACACACACAAATACACGTGGCTATATGACCACGATTCACAGCCCCTAAAATAAGCAACGACAACAAACATTTTTAATTCGAGTGTGAATAAAAATCTAAATCTCAAATATCCTTCTTCATTATACAATGTTGTCTGCAGTATGAAACGAACATCATCAGATCCAGGTTATTCAGATCAATCGTATAAACAAGACTACAAACTAGCACTACTAATTTCTACAAGAAACCACAAATCCACTTACAAATAATAATAATTGTGGCTCGCCACCACTAATCCGCGAATATGCGACTGCTACTGACCTACACACAAATAATGAGTATTTGCCACCGAAGTGGCAAATTGCAGGTTGCATGCGTCCTGGTGGCAGCAGGCATGCGACTTGGAACACAGGACCATGTAGGCCAAATCAAACGATAGCTTACACACCGAGCATGCAAGTGCAACTTGCAGAGCATGCAAGTGCAACTTGCATCCTAGAAACAAGAGCGTGGCATGTGCGGCTTGAAAACTAGGAACCTTAGGTTTTATCAGCGTGCATATTTGTTGTGTGGATCTATTATAAGCAATTTTAATCGCCCCGTCCAAGGTCGACCACGAAAAATGAAGAAGTTAGGTTCACGATTGACCGATAAATGAATGTCCTTAAAATCATTAGTAGTTAAGTTCTTGTTAACTCATTTAGGGGTTCTGCGACATCGTGGTTATGTAGCTCCGTGTACTTGAGTGTGTGTAGAATTTGTCTGATAACCTGTGCACTGTGATGCATGTAGACTAGACTACTCGTGTGTGTATTTGTCATTCAGGAAGGATTTGGGCGGGAGGCGGCCGTGGCCTTAAGTTGGGTATCATCCCGGCATTTGCGTGGAGTAGAAGTGGGAAACCACCGAAAACCTCTTCCAGGAGGGCTGAGGTAGGAATCATCTCAGTTTTGCCTGACGAGGTTGAGTGTACCCCGTTCCAGTCCTCAGACCAGAATTAAATTTCTTGGCAGAGCTGGGAATCAAACCCGGGCCTTCACGGTGACAGCCAAGAATGCTAGCCACTACGCAACGAGGCGGACTTAAAATCATTACTAGTGCTACCTATAATTTCTAACCGTGATTTATTACTCACCGTTCAGTAAGTACTTTCAGGGCTTATATGACTTGCTTGCGAGCACATTAGTACTTCTGGAAGTATTCCAGAGAAGTAAAACATCTCCCAGTCCGTCCATTTCGAACTGATTTCAGAATATGATGAGATAAGATGATACAAGTGACATGTGCCATGTAGGTGTGAAAGGGTGAAAGCTCTTATCATCGGGATGCAGGACGATCATGCCACTTGTGACCCGGGCGCAGAGTGATTCTTGGTGTGAAGAACGCTTATGAATGCTCATAAACGACTCCCTTGTAATATGTGCATAAACCACAAGTATATCTTTTCAGGTAGAGTCATACAGTATAGTACCCGCCTGATATAATTGGGCATGAATTCATGTAGACCGACTGAAAAGTTATAAATTAGTTGTTTTAAACCTTCGTTAGTCGCGCATGTGTCATATAGCCCCAGGGTTTTGTTTGGTCTTAATATTTTGCTAATAAAAGAACTTGCATTGTTGTGGACTTATGACACTTGCACCTTTCCTTAGTTAGTATCTAATTGAAGTGGCAATCCGCTAAGACCAATAAGAACACCTCAAGCGTGGCAGAAGTCAGCTGAAGTCACATTTTGCTTTGGGCTCTTAGACAGACCCAGCACACTAACCCTTGTTATACATCGCCAGAGTTGTCAAATATAACTACTCGCGGACAATAGTGTACAGTCCCCCAGGGGTATGCACCCCCTGGAGGCCATCCCCCCATCATCTATTTAAATCACCCCTAACTGGCAAATCTTGTAAGCCCAGACCAACATCTATTAACACCGCAAGGACAGCTAACCATTCTGGAAAGCTGGCCCAATCCTTGCATCACTACCACAAACAGCGACACACAATTAACTGGGGCATCTATGCCATCGGAATGTCGAGGAAGCAACGCCGGAGAATATAAGAGGGAGCCTTAAAGAGGTCAAGCTCTCTCAATTACCAGTCTTACAGTGCGTCGGCCGGAGGCTAGCGCTGTTATCATCAGGTGAGTCAGCAGTGTTCAGAATCCTGTACTTTGTAACCTTTACCCACAAATTGTATACACAAGTTTGTACACTGTAACATTTACTACATCCCTTAAAAGGGACTAATAATTCCATATTACTGACCAATAAATACTTGGTCAGTACAACACACCTGTATTACTGTTTTACACGCTTCTTTACGTCCTAACTCCCTTCCTGAATCCTCCGTCACGATTAGACGTGACGTACAGTAGCCAGACACTTGCTAGCGCAAGTATCATTGTATTCCCGTATAGGCCTGACTGATAGGAGCAGCACGCGCCATAAAGCTGACGCGTACACATCGGTTATATAACTAGCCAGCCAGCCGGAAGACCAGCGCGTTGACCTGTACGCTAAGTTCCATCCCCTAAAGTACACCTACATCATTTATAGGAGCGCCCCCTAGTTCCTAACACTAAACAACACTCTACACTGGTCAGCTTGCCCGACTACGGGAAGCTGCCCCCTTTTAGGCACTGCCTTATAAATTAACACAATAACTCTTCCGTTTTAGATCCACCCCCCCCCCCCCAATAAGGGATCTAAAACAGATGGTGGAGGCGCCTCTACTACGCACAGTAAAATAGGACTCAAACAACGATCCCTCGTAGTAGAAACGACCCCTTCCGTACCGCATGCAGCCAAGCGAAAATTGGTGAAATTTTTTTTTTTTGGTAGAAGGCATTATTTTTCCCTTCCCCTAGCTACACGAGAGAAATTTTTCTCTTTCCCCCCTTTATTACACGGGGACTCGTATTATTACTAACAACCCCCAACCAGAGTCATTTTTTTTCTTTTTTCTTTCATCCGCAACATAATATACAAGCATGAACTCACATGCACGACAGGCCAGGCTGAGGAATATTCATTTTGAGCGGGCAAATGAAAAACTCACGAACCACGCAAACGACATCGCCATAGACACATTAACGCAGCAATTTGCGAGAACGTCACTCTCGACACGTACCGCAACACAGGGGCGGGAGTCTACCGTGGCCCCAGGCCAGAAAGCGGGCAGACCACCCTCCAACACGTTGCGGGAGCACACACACACACCACCACCAATTCCCGGAACCGGCCCGGAAGCCTAACAAGACTGAGAACAGGCGAGGCCGGGGACATGTCCCCCCAACACCAATACAGGGAGGAACGGGACTACCCACCCCGACGTTACGCAGAAGGACAGACAATCAAACAACCAGGGAAGACACAGGAAGACACAGAAGGGATGAGCGGGCAAGGGCCTACAGGCGAACACATTCCCGGGACTATAGGGACCCAACTAGGACGACAACAGGAGTACACGCCACGGCAAGGGATGAAACCCGCGATCGGCGGCGAAACGACCGAGGGGGCGGGCAAGAGCGACACTTACACGACACTTGGAGGTCCACGGAACGATATGATGAAAGGGCACACATGTTCACCGGGCACACGGGCCTAACTAGTCACGCAATGGCTAATTCAATGCCAGGACCCCGAGTGCGAGTGCAGACGTGGACACACACGGAAATCCACACTCGGCGCACATACATAACCACACACAATTGGTAGCACACTATCCTATCCACGAGAAAACACGTTCAAAATTTAGGATGATTACCGGAAAAACTCCGGGCTCACTGGGCCATTTTCGAGTACATGGCAGGGCCACCAGCCCAGCCGAGAGAGGACGTAAGCGTAGATACGCTAACTCGGCAATTTGCGAGGATGTCCCTCTCGCCATGTACTGCCACACATGGGAAGGAGGTCACCATGGCCACAGTCCAGAAGACGGCCAGGTTAGACTCCAATACACTGCGGGGACAAGGTTATACCATTACACATCCCTTAGCGCCGGTTCGGAAGGCAATTTTGCCAAACCGGGCAGCAGAGCCTAGGCCAACCCCCTCGCAACGGACGAACGAGAGGGAGTTGAAGCCAGGACCCCCAGACACACATAGTATGACAGGGAGACAACGGGAGGTAACCACGTCATGGGCTGAGGACGTAGAGCCCGCCCTACAGCACATTGAGCCTACACACACCCACACGGATAGGCAAACACAATGGCAGGAGTCTGCCGTGGCCACAGGCCAGAAAGCGGTCAGGCTACACGCCACCACATTACCAGGGCAGAGACAGGCAATTAAGCGACCTTTACCGTCAGTTCAAAGGGCAAGTTTGCCAGAACGGAGGCGAACACCGGCATTAGTACCCCAGGTGCGAATGCATAAGAGGGTGTTGCATTCAGTCCCTCAGGATGCACGATACACGCACGCACATTGTGACCACGCACTAACACACGGTACACGGGGTATAGGAATGGTGTTAATACCTACCCCACAAAACCACTCAGTCAAAAATACACACACCCCCGTAAACTCTACTAGGGTAGCGCAGAGCGCAATTAGGCCCTCGAATACAGGTACACTCAAACCTACAGACACGCGCCACGGTGGAAGTAGGCCCAGGCTTACTTTGCTACAAACTCCCCCGAAAAATGGCAAAGAAGCGCCCCAATGGGTGTCGAGGGCCTATACCCTCGTAACAGGGCGGAAGTCTTCACCTTCCAGAGCACGGACGCTCGGACGGGAATAACGACTTCCACCAGGGACACAGAAATAAACTAATAACACTTGCACCTATATTAGGGACACACACATAAGCTCGTTTACACGGGAGAAATACGGCAATAAACACATAAAGACTCACTAACGTAAACGGCACATTTTTTTTATGTATATGCAGTGCAACATGGCTAAACCAAAGGTGTATAAGTCTAAATTCTTCTTGATTTTTTTGAGCCCCTAGCATTTTTTTTTCACAAGCCATCCATGGTTATTGAGCATGGTTGGTCCATATTATAACTTGGATAACGTAAAGTTTCTAATATGCAAAGCCAAGCGGAAGCCCATCAGGTGAGCCACGCGGCTTAAGGCCGGAAAGAGATATTCCGAACACAGCTTAAGCATCAAATCACAGCATTGAGCTTAAGGGGGTCTTTCTAGGTGGAAATGACTAAATGTTCTATGATCCGGTCCCATAGTTTGAGAGATTCTCTTGTGGCGGGCGAGGGCCCTGATTGTAGCAAGAATTAAGAATCTCAAACTATTTTTCAAAAGTGGTAGATTTCCCTGAGACGTAACTAGATTACTGTGGTACTGACGTCACCAACTAGGTGGATAGTACGCTCAGGTCCTACTTACCATTTTTAAACATTTTTCATATTGTTTACGACACAATTTTGACAGACTATCGCCGTCGGGCAACCCGCTTTAATCAGCATAAAGCAGGGTGCAGGCGAGATACAATATATTTTTTATATCTTTTCAAAGTGCTCTCTTAATACGGAGCGGGGCATAGCTCATTTTTTTTTTCTCTGCCTCAGTCATTAGGCCCGATGAAGGAAAAATTGGCCAAGTTGAACTGTATATATTGCATCCATAGGCATACGTGACACGTTACACTGCCTATAACACGACTTTTTCTCCCCTCCATAACAACACGCAAGCTAAAACGCAAACACACCATAGGGTGAAAATCCCAGACTTTGGGAAACCCTACATATTTTTGGAAGTCACACAATCAATTTGCATTGCCAAATGACAGTAAAACACTATCAAAAGAAAAGGAAATGATCCGACTGGCAGACGTGGAAAGAAGGCCAAGAAATAGCCTTCGGACCTCACTGACCGCACCGGGATACGATCCTAACACTTGACAGAACTGTCCCGGAGGCACAGCCTAGAATGGAACCAGAAACAATTACTCTGGGTAAAGACGGTCTCAAAACCCGCAACCTTCTGAATACCAGGAATGTCAGGTCGGGTAGCTATCCAGTTCTAGGATAGAAAAGTAGGAAGCTAAAACAGATTGGGACAGTTCCACTAACAGATGGTCATAAATGAAAAACAACAAAATCACCTCCGGCACATAGTCACCAAACACGCGACTAGCGGCCCGGAGACACTCGTGTATAACGACATTTTGTACAATGGATAGGGACATATTCGACTCACGTTACAGTCAACACAAGACTTGGGGACACAAATGTAGTTAGTGAGAGGTTCTTTCGTATGGCGGAAAACCCCACTCGCAGTACAGAGTTAGCACTCAGGCTAAGAGGCACAAACATACAGAAACGGAGCATTGTCAAGCAACTAACAAGATAACGTACACGGGAGTGTAACTCGAGACTATCGCGTCAGCGATAACACACTCACCGTGGGCGACCTTTGCTGGCACAGACAGACTGGGAGCACTACAGGCGAACCTGGGAAATACGCGTTCATTTAAGCCGAGTTTAGAACCACACAACTCCCCAAATTACACTATGAGGAGAATTCAAAAACACACAAACTCTTCACAGGAATGCGTATTCCCATCTGCGCATTTCAAATACACGGTACATGTGCCATAATATATACGGCACAGATAGCGTCGTAACATGCCTTTACAGTAAGCCGGGTCCGAACCCATGATCACACACCACACTCGTACCAAAAACTAACTAACCAACGGTATTTTTGGTACGAGAGACACAAGCAAAAACCACACTGAGGACACCTCAATCCCCGAAACACAACGCAGACATAGAACACAGAGAATTACATAGATCACGGGTCCAAATCCCAGCGAAAACTGGACACCAGGGAAAACAACTATCCAGGCTTCCAATCACACCGAAATTGGCCCATACAAATACATGAACAGGGAATACCACATTTCCTCCCGCAAAAAAAAACCAGGCATAAAATTTCACATTACACCTGACATGGAAAATATATTTCCCACACACAGGTATAAAAATTTCGTAAGACAAAGGTCCTATGGAATAGTGGCCACACAACAGTACTAGCTAAATAGGACAAATTGCCCGGAATCTAGAACAATGACAACACTAGCATACGTGCAAGAAAGCACGTGCCGGCAGCTGACATACATAACGTCCGAGCCTGCCATTACACATACAAACCGCTGACTTGCAGATTTCGTCACATTGCAATACTGCTAGTGACAGACACTATTGTTGTATCGGCATTGACCATGAAATTACAAGCACAAAGCAATCACAATGCCATACATTTTTTTAACACGCAAAAACAATTGTGACATTTAGCAATGGACAGACGTGACAGACCGGAACTTATCTTGGGCCCATAGGAGCACGTTCTCAAAGACGTTGACAGGCCACGGGCACCTCCCGCCCATACACGCGATACATATTACGACTTAGCCTATAACAGACCAACCGTCTGTATGGTGTAACGGGACATAGTCACACACACACGCGCTCACTAATCAGGAGCGAACACAGACAGGGGCTCTGAGGAAACAAGACCTCCCCCCTAATAACTTCCTTTCGCGATTTTATTTCTAAAAGAAATCATTCCAGGCGATTAGGACATGGCCAGTCGCACTACGACCACTGGCCACATTCACACTACAAATGGCAGACCAGATTAAGTCGTGACGTCACAGCGTCACGACGCTTTACTATCCCAAGAAGCGGATAGCGAGCAGACATGGACAAAGGGAGGATGACAGGAGCACAGGCTACCATCGTACCACCTTACTCCCCTCCAATAACCTTCCCACGTCCAACATGACCAACGCAGACACATGAACACGATGAAAACAGCTACACTACATTACAAAGTATACATAGGGGTTGATAGACTTCATGCGTTTAAAGAGAGGGCTTACTACGCCTTGGATCTCGATGCTACCACCTGAGTATTAGGGGTGGGTCGGCAAACATCAATTAAGCATAATGCACATCTCCAAATGAGAGATGAGGCCACAATCATATATTAACCATTTTTTGTTAATTAAATACTCCCGCATGACAGGGATATATTATTATTACGCCTCACCATACACCTATCCTTACATGAGTGCGGATGCCTCATATCCAGATACCTGCATGAGTATCCCATCCATTTACCAAGTGTTATTACTATCAAACCTGCATGGAATTTTCATATTTTTGCAATCCCGGGAATTACCCGCCCCAGTCCACTCATTGTAAGAGCAATCCTAGCAGCATTACCGGCTCAAGGCCACCATTTATTGGAGCCCAAAGATGCGCAACCTCTTCCTACCATGCTTTCAGCCCACTCTACGAATAACTACCCCCAGATCCTAATAACAGGGTACCTGACGCCATAGACCCTACTAACACCTCCATTAAGGTTAACAGAGCATTATCGCTGGACAGCCGACGTAGCAATAGTGGACCTAAAGTAGTCTATGCACTTAGAAGCTCTACAACCCCACAACACTTGAAATATTTTACATTTTACACTAAATTAAATTATTTACACAGGTTACGCCCATATTTTTTTATTACATGAAAAGGAATCTGAAACACTCTGATTGGTGATAACGGCATAGGCCGAAGGCAAGAGGCACAACACAGGAGCAGAGCTGGGGAAGGTGATGATGACCCTTACCCCAGTTGGCTCAACAAATCACTGACCCGACCGAACAGACGAACCACGTAAGGTCGAGGCACTCGTGATCTGGCACGGGCAAACGTCAAGATCTAGGGGTGCATCTAGCTTACCCCCTTGTCGGAGACAGTTACACCCACTATGTGCCACGGTCGTCGAAGCCAACACCTGCAGGGGAGACTTTCTGAGGATGGTGGGAGAAATAAGCTCACTCCGCGCCGGACTCAGGAGATGACCCTAGGGTCGACCCAAATTATGACTAGACTTTTAGTTAAATTTAAGTAAGTAGGGCTTCTACAGCGGGAAGCAAGACTCCCACGAGCGGGAGTGAAATATTATTGCGGCCAACAGTGGCGAAGAGAATATTATTGCGGCCAACAGTGGCGAAGAGAATACTACTGCGGCCGATAAAGGCGAAGAGATTATTATACTGCGAAAAGCATACTACGATTGCCAATGAAGGCGAAGATAACATTATGCCATTGGACGATGTCCAATGCCCACATAAATGGCGACGCATCGGGCAGCCTAGGGCATTAAATAGACATGCAACGAGCTGTCTAGAGGGGTTACAGTGGGCAGACCCAACTACGACTACATACGCAAAGGCAAAGGTAAAGAGCTGATAAATACAGCGGGCGAAACGGTTTTGCTTTGTGGCACCGTAAGCCGCCTGTTACTAGATTAGTACTAGTTAGTAAGACCTAGAATAAACGTCGACAAATAGGATTAAGACGGAGGGGACTACGAGGCATTGTTGGGTTCCGGTCTCAACAATGTACTACAAGGGCCCCCGCGAGAGAAATCGGACGGACGAGCCTCCATCTAAATTTTAGTATTTAAGTACAGTGCCATTTTTAAGGTCACTTAGATGTAAGCAAATTCAACAAGCGTTGTTGCTACAATTGGGCACAGCACATTTCGGCTTTAGAATAAGGTCTACTCGGCTTGTACATACAGCATAGTTTTACAATTAAGGCAATTTTTAAAATTAAGGAAATTTCTTTTTAGATTAAGGTAGAATACCTCGGCACCTGATGGCCGACAAATCCGTCATCAGGATAAGTCCGATAACACATTAGAATACATTATAATAAATTATAATACATTAGAATACATTATAATACATTAGAATATATGATAATACATTAGCATAAGTATAATTGAGGTGGAATATATCGGCACCCGGTAACCAAAATTCCGCTACCGGGGTAAGACCGACAACACATTAAGAAACGACATTACGGCACCGTATAGGGTAAGCCCGGCCATACATCGATTAACACTAACCATGCCATTTTTTTTTTCACAGGTCAAAAGAGCTTCAGACTGTGGACACACTACCACAGGAAGCGGCATAGAAAATAGGCAATATTTAAATGTTTTATTAATCTCTCCATTTTTTTTCAGGAACGTCACCAGGAATATGGCACTGGTGACTATGATTTTGCTGCCATATAGCAGCAGCCTGCTATTAATGCCGTCTTATTATTGTATTACACCTGTGCGCACTAATTTATATTTAATATTCATCTTCACTTACAGGATCACCACATTTTTACAGCTACACTTTAAAAATCTGCACAGCACGGTTGATACCTGTGGGGTATCAGGCTCGCTGGCAGATCAATATAAACAAGAAAATACATAAGGCGTCAAAAATGCGGCGCAAATTACGGCAATGAGGGCGCAACCGGCTGTGGCGGCGACTCTCATTGTCAAGTGTGAAAGCATTCACCCACAGGGAATGCTTCACAGATTAAGAATTAAGGATACATTACAAGCGGTACGACCACTAAACCATAACAGGAAGTGGCCGTACAGGATTAGCCGTGAGACGGCAAGCGTACGTACAAACGAGTAGCGTGCACGCGAGGTACCAAAAACTAGAATCATAAGAGATTAGCGCGCTTAAGTTAGATGTAAGATCATTGTAATTGATAATTTTAAAGGGTAACTTAATACAAATTCATGCGCCCACGGGCAATTATTCCACTAGAAATCAATATATATATATATAATACTTCGCACCCCACATTGTCCACGGAGGTGATCAATAATATTCCTAAATGTCAACATATGAACATCGCAACATAGCACATTAAACAGTATATTTTTTTGTTTGTTTGTTAAAATCACATGTACAAATGTCTATGATTAGTTTTCTTTCATTTTTATTTCTTCTAACTTCCCCATTTGTCAGGGTGTTCCGTTTTATCCCAAATCAATAAATGCATTTTGAATATTTCCCTTAAATTATACCCTGGAACACCCATTTTTGTCTATTTCTTCTCTCTTTCTCATTGCAGGGAGCACTTTTTCCCTAAGATAGGGCGGACGACGCAATCATCCGTTCAGCCCTGGGTTTTTTTTCCTCCCTGCACAACAATGTACCGAATAACTATCAGCACCATGTATTTTTTTTTCTCTTCAAACTTTCAACATGTCAATATCGATTTTTGTCATGCACTATTTTTATAATGTCTATGCCAATGTCAATGTTATATATATGTATATCCCATAACCCACCCCTCTGAACACGAGCTGATCTCACGCCTACACATCGACACGACATCACCACACGACGACGACGTCGAGGAAGACACCAACAGAAGATACGAGGGGGCTTCAAGAACAACCACATCAACTATATCTACTACATCAACATCCCAACCTCAAGTTCCGTTCCCGTTCGCGGGGACGCGAACTAAATAGGGGAAGAGGCTTGTACAGTCCCCCAGGGGTATGCACCCCCTGGAGGCCATCCCCCCATCATCTATTTAAATCACCCCTAACTGGCAAATCTTGTAAGCCCAGACCAACATCTATTCACACCGCAAGGACAGCTAACCATTCTGGAAAGCTGGCCCAATCCTTGCATCACTACCACAAACAGCGACACACAATTAACTGGGGCATCTATGCCATCGGAATGTCGAGGAAGCAACGCCGGAGAATATAAGAGGGAGCCTTAAAGAGGTCAAGCTCTCTCAATTACCAGTCTTACAGTGCGTCGGCCGGAGGCTAGCGCTGTTATCATCAGGTGAGTCAGCAGTGTTCAGAATCCTGTACTTTGTAACCTTTACCCACAAATTGTATACACAAGTTTGTACACTGTAACATTTACTACATCCCTTAAAAGGGACTCATAATTCCATATTACTGACCAATAAATACTTGGTCAGTACAACACACCTGTATTACTGTTTTACACGCTTCTTTACGTCCTAACTCCCTTCCTGAATCCTCCGTCACGATTAGACGTGACGTACAGTAGCCAGACACTTGCTAGCGCAAGTATCATTGTATTCCCGTATAGGCCTGACTGATAGGAGCAGCACGCGCCATAAAGCTGACGCGTGCACATCGGTTATATAACTAGCCAGCCAGCCGGAAGACCAGCGCGTTGACCTGTACGCTAAGTTCCATCCCCTAAAGTACACCTACATCATTTATAGGAGCGCCCCCTAGTTCCTAACACTAAACAACACTCTACACTGGTCAGCTTGCCCGACTACGGGAAGCTGCCCCCTTTTAGGCACTGCCTTATAAATTAACACAATAACTCTTCCGTTTTAGATCCAACCCCCCCCCCCCCCAATAAGGGATCTAAAACAATAGCGAGGAAATCCCAGTGATCCCCTCTCCCTACAGACACTGCTAAGCTGTTTCATTAACACATATTGTAACGATTCGATCCCATACCTATTATATTTATAGGGTTATTCATTTATTATCATGTTATTATTATTATTATTATTATTAATTAGTACGTCCATGAGATGATTTTTATATCAGATACTTGTAAGCGGTTTTTATTATTATACTCAGACAGATTTTTATTAACATTTATTTGTAAAGAGACGAGGTATTGAACCCATGTGCCATCGGGTCCATGGTGGTCGAATCCATGTATTTGGGGAAGAAATGAAAGAAACGTAAAGTTTCTAATGTAACATAGAGAAAGATCAAGCTAGGATGCTAGCTTCACGTTGTGCAACCAGCGAGGACCAGGTGTTCGAGAGATGAGATCACCCCTCTTGACATTCAGAAGGGAGCTAGTCATGAGTATTAATAACCGAGTGGAAAATTCCCACTATTAGACAAGGAAGCCTGATTCGGAAATCGAGCTGAGCTTGCTGGAAAACGACAACACCGCTTATGCGCCAGAAGAGGAATAATTAAATTTAACCCGTTTACGAGTATAAAAATGAGTAAACAAGTACAGTACGGTGAATCATTTCGAATGAGAGATTTTTTAGTAAAGAAAAACCCTTTAAATATAGCACAGGAGAAAACTGCAAACGCAAGTATACGTCATCGGGGAATTACCAAGGCTGGTGTAGAGGGGAGAGTACAAAAGAACAGCGACTCCCACACAATTGAGGACGAGAAATTAATTAATATCTCCGAATTGCACGATCGATTCTTAGGCGCAATGAGATTATTTAACATTGAGAAGACGAGCTTTCGGAAGGTATAATTTTTATAATTGTGCAACCATTATTTTAGAAGTTGGCCACTGAAAGGGCTAGAGTCTTATTTTTTTGTAGCGAAAAGGTATAAAACTCCTGGCCTCACCAAGCCAATCATGCAGTTATTCTGACAACCCGTGAGGGGTGTTACTACGCATCAGTACAAGCAGGTCCAAATAGCCAAAGGGGGGCGTTGCTACGCATCAGTATTCAGACAGCCGTGTGGGGCGGCACTCTGCGCCACATCGAAGACAGTTACTAGTACTCCTTGAGGGGAGAAACGCTGTATTACACCGCAGAATTAATATCCGATAGCCATAGGCGTCGCAGTATTAACAACTTGCTTGCCTCCATAAGGAGTTGTAAAGAAGAAAATTAAAGTATCGCCGTGTTGAAAAATTAGGAAAATCCTAATTACAGGATTTAGGTCCGACAGTACACAAGTTTATAGTGAAAAGTTCGTAAGATATAGTCAGAGCAGGCTGCGAACGTTGGACTTAAGGCGATAGGTCGTTAAATAGACGAACGAATATATCATAACGTACGGAAGTACCGTAACAGAAAGATAAACAGTTATCTAAATTAAAGAACCCAAAAAGGGAAGAACAGAGTAAGGTTCGGAACGTATTTCAGAAACGTAGGAGTGCTAGAACCGATCAAATAAAGAAGAACGGAGACTATAGACAGTATCTCCAGAAAGCAGACGAACTATTCTAAAGCACTAGACTCGAGAAGTACTAGCTGCTATAAAATAAATCCATAGATCACCGATAGGTTATCGAGGAGACCTCGATCCGAACAGACTTTCGCTAGGATCGATAAACCAGATCTACAAAGAAGCCGTTCAAGCTAGAGAAATAGCCGGTCATCCAGAATAGGATTAGAAGAATTAGGATTCCAGGGAACAGTAGATGTTTCGAGACTTTCGTATTGTGCAGGATAGGAAGCCGACATTGAATAAATTTCACCCTTGGAAACGGGAAATTAAGAGGTCACGTGTGATAGGCTAAGAAATACGGCCTAGTGATCAAGAATTGTGAAGTGTCAATTTATTAAGATTGTGTGTTAAATTAATATTTTTTAGTGTTTATTGTGTGTTCTAAAGGGACACACCAGTGTATAAAAATGTCGTCAATGTTAAGTGTATTAAATATGTGTCAAGAAGTGTTTGTACCTAAGATGAATTTCTATAATATGGAGTAAAATTTCAAAGTGGGCCAAAATGAAACACCGCACAAGAATAAAGATCATGGGACGATCTTAAAAACATGTGAGTACTGAATTTCATTCTATTTTGGTATCAGGGAATGATTGTGTACAAATCCACCGGAGTTTTTGAGTAAAAGGGATGTGTTTTAATAAATAAATACTGAATAAACAAGAACGCGGTCTGAACAAAAATAGAAATTTGAGAAATTATAAATAATTATGTAAAGAATAAATCCCGTAGAGGAAATATGTGAATAAAATGTTAATGTATTTGACAAATGTCATAAGAGCAAGCGAAATATTAGTAATTATTATGAAAGATATTTAAATAAAGTAAATTTGAGATATGAAAGAAATAGCTTCTGAGCTTGTATAAAGAATAACGAGATGAAATAATAATAATAATAACCAAGTAAGGAAATATTAAATAAAGATCAAATTAATTGATGTGAATAAAAGAGCGTTAGAGCCTTAATAAAAAGTATAGACATGATGTTTAAATGCATGTTCTTGAAAGAGATAAAGTTATTGCAAAAGGAAAGAATAATATAAAAATTGAAATGTGTATCAATGGTTAATATGATATTATCAGTTCTTTGGATGACGCAAGGCTTTAAAATGTATAGCGCAAAAGGAGCGCAATTAAAGTAAAATGTCACGCTAGGAACGCGTAAAAGTTAATGTACTTGGTAAATTATTTATGAGAGGTAGTTGATTGTAGCGAATTGAGATTTGGTATAAGTCCTCTATTTGTGACGTAGTATCACGAGGCATTGTGTATGTTATTCAAAGGGAGCAAATGTATGGTATTGAGCGTAGGTCTATTAGCTATTGGCTGACCCTAAATCGCATTTTATATAGTCCTCTATAAGGGAAAGGTTCCCGAGGCATGTGAAGAGATTCGAACTCAGAATCCTCTTATTTTGAAAGCCCCTTTATTATTCGTCGTTAATTGCTCTTCCACAATCAATGAGGACCTTTCATAATTAATAAACGCCAAGATTACGAATGTGGTTTATAAGCCCAATAATATTGTTGTACGTACACGAAAAGTAAAAGGCCAGGTCTCCACAAAGAACTGAGAATGGAAAGTTTGTGTTTTGTAAAGCATTTAAAGAGAGCTCTAGCTCGGGCCAGACGGGAAGGAGCCCGCATAGTCATAAATAACTATCCAGTTTCACGGCCAGACCCTCGGAGTAGGAGGGGTGTCTGGAGGCCGTCATGTAAAGAGTAATGAATACACCAGGAGTGTTTAAAGTTGTTAACGACCCGGGCGTTGAACCGAGGTCCTTGTAGATTGATATTTCCGCTTGCCTGTTCAGATCGTAGTTTTCTTATGTGATAATGGTCTTATAAGACGTAAGAGATAAATAACAATCCCTATTGTAATGTTGTATGGAAGTAGCATTCCACGAGTTAATTGAAGGCAACTAGGTTTCGGGAGTAACTATAGTTTTTTGACTGTGTCAAGTATCTTCATACTCTGGAGTACACAAGTAATTTCCTGATTACCTTAATGTACTTGTGAAACTAGAGAGAGATGATAACAGCTGAAAAGGTGTGAACATGCCCAAAATATTGAGTTAGATAATTAACATATAATTTTAAATGTAATGATACATTTGTTTTGAGGATTAAGAAAATATAAAAGTAGTATTTGAGGTGTACAAAGAATGACACCATTATTATATAAAGCATGGAGCCAAAGAGCTCGGAGTTATATGAAACTTACAGCTGAGGCTTTATGGAAGTAAAACTAATTAGGAATTGTTGGTTTATATGGAGACCATATGTTTAAATACAATATTTGTTTTATTATATTGTGATTCCTTGTTCATTTGGAACAAGTAGATGATTATGGGTTAGTAATTTAATTGTTAAAGTGTTTGTAGCGCATTAATTTTATTAATTAAATGTGTTAAAAATAGGAGTTGATTTTGTTGTTATTTTTGAAAGTGTATCCTCTAATTAATCCAAAATATGTGAGTCACAGAGTGGGGGAACTTACCGCTGCCCCGAAAATTCCGAATTGAGCTACGCTGGTATACTGTGATTGGCATATTTCTTGCTAAAAGGGCACATGGGGGGCATATAAGTAATGTGCTGGATTAATAACTAGAGGAACACTTAAGACGGTCATATCATGTAAAGTAAAGTAATGATAGGAGTAGCTACAACATAAAATATTAACTGACCGCATGGGTCCCTGGAAACTCATACCGAGCAGCCCTGAATTATATATCATTACAACCCCCCTAGCAAACATTTCATGGCGCCCAGTACGCAGGGATGAGTTTTCCTAGGGAAAACCCGAGTTTTCTCGAAAAATCAAAATTTTCATTTTTTGAAAAAAATGGTTTTCCGAAATTTTGAATTTTAAATACTTCCATAAAGGTTTATGAAATTGAATAAAAGATATCAAAAGGGTACGTTGTAGTAAAAACCCGTACAAAAGTAAAGTTTTGAAGAAATTGGGACACAATGGTTCAGAGTATCATCTCTCAAGCATGTGCTAGTGTGGTGGCATTAGTGGCCCACTATATTCTAATAAGATGGCATTGAGTGAAGAGATGCAACGGCTCTTGGAGGCCATAAACAATAAATTGGGAACAATAGACAATACATTGGGCCTCCAAAAGGATGAAAATAAAAAAGAGTTCGAATTCATAAATGATAATTTAACAGCTCTCAAAAATGACAGTGTTAGAATAGAAAATAAGTTGGATAGCCAACAGGAGGAAAATAACCAAAAGTTAGGATCCATGAATCAAAGTTTAGAGTCACTAAAAACTGATAGTGCTAACATGGGAACTAAATTAGAAGCTATCGAGGCCGACGGTATAAAAATGAATAAGGAACTGAAGGCCGAGATAGAAAAGATGAAAACAGAAAGTGGGGAAACCATTAAAAAACAGTTGGAAGTGATAAAAACGGAGACGTTAGAGTCTCTGAAAGCCAACAGTAAAGAAAACAATGAAGTACTGAAGGCTGAAATAGAAGGGACAATGAATGACAAATTTCAAGGGTTTGACACTAAGTTTGGAGACAAGTTAAGTGAGATTAAAAAGGAAAATGAAGGATTTCATTCAGGATTGCAAGTCCAAATAAATACTATGAACAAAAATATGGGAGAGTCACAAAATGAATGTCAAAATCATTTTAAAATTATTGAGGATAAAATTGGTACCATGGAAAATAATTTTGGTTCTATAAAAACTAAATTAAATAGCATGGAAGAATCTTGTGAAAAAAATGTAAAAGCATGTGAAAAGAAACTTGTAACCCAGATCCAAGAGGTGCAGAAAAATCTAGAAGCTCAGATAGAATCGAACAAGAGTATTTGTGAAAAATCTCGGGATGAGATAAAAATAAGTGTTAGTGAGCTAGGAAACCGATTTGAAAGAGTTGAGGAGAAAGTAGGAAATCTTGAGGGAAAGGTTGATAGAATTCAGGATAAAGTGGATAGTTTGGAAACTCAGAATCACAAAGATGTACTGGGTATGAAAGATCAGATTGATCACCTTACTAGGCAGGTAGATGATAACTGGAGGACGTACGAAACGAAAATAGATAAAAGTTTAGGTCGATATGAGGAGCATCTCCAGAATGAAAGAAAACAACGAGAGAAAGAAAATAAGGATAACACCCATAAGATAGATGAAATAAGTCAGGGTATTAATGATGTTCAGGGAACCATCGGAACATTAAAGATCCAAGTAGGAAAAACTCATACTGAAGTTAACCAGGTCCAAGATGAAGTGATGAAATTATATAAGAATCAAGGGAAAACTGAGGAAAAGCTTGAAGGAATTAAAGTAAATATGGTCAAAGGACAAAGAGAGATGGAGAAAAAGATAAAGGAAATACGAGAAGACCTAGATACCAGAGGTGACGTTAAACCAGAAATTATAACAGAACAGGTCATGGTCATCAAGAAAGAGGTAGAAGACCAACTAAATGTATTCAGGGATAGCTTTAGGAACGACAAAAACCAAATCAAACAAGAACTGGAAACCAGTAAGAAAAATCAGGAAAGAATTCAAAATGAATTAGGATCCCGATTGGAGAGGACTGAACATAAGAATAGTCAAATGGAAATCCAACTCATGGCTAATGAAGAAAGTGCCCGAAGGGAAAGGAAGTTAGAATTTGAGAATCAGGAGGAGTTTCCAAAGACAGGATGGGTGGATTCCCGTGAACAAGGCACAGATACGGAGAGGGACTTAGGAGGGGAGAGCCCTTATAAGAACCCAGGATATCCGATGGCGATGTCAACCCCGTACATGAATCAGACAAATGGCCAGATAATAAACATTATTAAATCGAATGAGGACAGACCAGTAAAGTTTACGGGTAATAACATGTCTATTACTCCAAAATACTGGCTAAAGGAAGTTGCAGAGTATTTAAACGAAATGAAAGTTCCTCAGGATCGGAGACTGAGAGCTATTGAAAAGCTGTTGGCAGGTGATTGTCTCACCTGGTTCAGAAGCTTCAGGTACACCTTTGATACGGTGGAAGGCTTTAGGGAAGCATTTTTAAAACGATATTGGGCAGCAGACGTCCAAGAGAATTTAAGGATAGATCTGTACTCTAGGAAGTACAGCACCAATGCACCAACTAAATACTCGGAATTTTTCACCGCTCAGCTGTGTAAATTCCGTGAACTCGACATTGCTCCGGCAGAGAATGACCTGTGTGCCGCCATTGCAAGACAACTTCCGTATGAGATTCAGAGGCTGTTAATCTCATCCAAAGCCAGAAGTGCTGTGGAAGTGGAGAGTGTATTACGTCAGTTGGATATGACGACTTCGCACGTAACTCCTAGGCATCAAAGACAGACTGAGCAAGTACATATGGCCAGCAGTCAGGAAACCGGAGAAAAACCAGCGACCAGGAATCAGTCCACCAGCACGGATACTCAGGGACTAGGTCGAGAGTATGGGCACCAGGAGCCTAGAAGGATACAGCCATATTACAGAGGAGGATATCGAGGAAGAAATCCTAGGAATACAGGTTATAGGCAACAAGAGAGCCGACCCTATAACAATAACCATCAAGGGCAAGAAAACAGAAAGAAATGGGAGAACTATCCCAGAAGGAATGTAAGGCCAGAGGATAGGGATGATGAATATCGGGCCGAAATAGAAGAAAGATATCAGGAAAGTCTTCGTTATATGAACGAACGACCAGATGAACCTGATAGGCAAAAAGTCCGATGGAGTGAGGCAATTAAGAACCGGAAATCACCCGACCGACTAGACGGAGCTCAAAGCTTGGAACTACAAGCTCAGTTAAAGAATGAGGGAAAAGGAAGCCCTCAGGATTAAAAAAAACTCCAAATTTAAATAGTCAAAAGTGGAAACATACCAGGAGCTGGGAGGAGATAGAAATTGTGAATTGGATAGCAAGACCAGATGAGCTAATTAACGAGGATGTGGAAGGAATCCCACCTGTTAAAAGAGAACTACCTATAATTATGCTTAGGATAGAAGGATTACTGGTCAGAGCATTGATTGATACCGGATCCACAATAAGTTTAATTACACAAACCCTTCTAAATGAACTGGAAACAAGGGGCCGAGTATTAAAGATTCCCACATCAAGTGTAAAGATTAAGGGGATTATCCCTGAAAAATCTTTAACATGTAAATTTCAGGTATACATTGATCTGATCATGGGTAACGCTGAAATTTCGCAGTGCTTTTTGCTGGTAAATCAATTACCGTATAATGTCATATTAGGTATTGATTTTATCCGTGAGAACAAGGTCATTATAGACCTAGCGCAAAACTGCATTAGAGTTCAAAGAGAGGATGTGGATGAACAAAACATTAACCTACAGGAACAGGATGCGAAAATAGGAGAACAGGTATGGCATATGGAAGAAGTGATTGAGGAAGGTTATAAGGACATAGAAAAGATATTTGAAATCCTCAACATAGAACTCGAAGATAATTTGGAAACTGAGTTCGAGACCAACCTGTCAGGAAAAGTGGAGGAAGCTAAAGTCAACCTCGAAAATAAGGAACAGTTAGAGAAATTATTATTGAATTATAGGGACGTATTTGATTCCAAGCCAGGGAAGATTGAAAATTTTAAATACGCGTTCCAAGTCAATGATTGGGCACCGTTCAAACAAAAACCATACCCGGTTGCGGAAAAACATTACCCACAAACTAAGAAAACACTGCAGGAGATGATGAATGCAGGTGTTATAGAAAAGATGGCGACACCATATGTTAGTCCATTAGTGATTGTGAGTAAACCGGATGGCTCAGTAAGGGTGTGTTTAGATGCCAGAAATCTAAATGCAAAAATCATACCAGAAAATGATTCGGCACCACCCATAAAAGAAATACTGAGGAAGTTCAAAGGCAAGAAGATTTTTACAAATATTGACATGACTTCTTCGTATCATCATCTCGAACTGGAAGAGAAAACCAGCTTGTTGACTGGATTTCAGTTCGACCAACAAACATATTGTTTTAGAAGATGTCCGTTTGGATTGAAGACCGCAGGATCTGCATTAATAAGAGCGCTTGATCGAAACCTGTCAGAGGAAGTGAAAGATTGCACTATCCGATACGTGGATGACATTTTGCTTACCTCGGAGAATATTGAGGAACATTTAGAAAAGTTGAAGAAATTATTGGAAGACTTAAGAAGGGCAAATTTTAAAATAAATTTAAAGAAGTCGAATTTTTGTCAAAGGCAAGTAACATTTTTAGGCATGTGATTGACAAGGATGGTGTTAAACCAAATCCATGCAAATTGGAATCGATAAGGGATTTCCCAAGGCCTTTGAAGGTGAAGAACGTTCGCCAGTTTTTGGGATTGATTGGGTTCTTCTCAGGACATTGTTCATCATACACCAAAACTGTTGCACCACTACAGGACCTTCTGAAGAAGGGGGGCAAGTGGAAATGGACGGAGGAAGCAGAAAAAGCATTCGTGGAGGCCAAGGAAATGCTCTTAAATTACGTGAAGCTAGGATATCCTGATTTTAATCAGAGATTTATCATTCAAACAGACGCATCCCAGATTGGAATAGGGGCAATGCTATATCAGGAAAACCCGGAAAACCCTGATAAGAAAAACTATCTAGCTTTCACAAGTAGGAGACTGAAACCACACGAGAAAAATTATAAGATCAGCGAAATCGAGCTGCTAGCGATATTGCACGCGTTGCAATATTGGCGGAAGATCGTATATGGGTTTCAGGTCATTCTAAGAACGGATCATAAAGCCTTAACCTTTTTGATGAAGACTGATTTATCCAGTCAAAGGTTGATGCGTTGGGCTTTATACAATCAACAATTTGATGTCAAGATAGAGTACTGCCCAGGAAAAGAAAATATAGTTCCAGACTACTTAAGTAGACAGCCAGAGTCCATAGAAGAGGAAGTAATGGCTATAGATTTGGAAGACAGGGATCAGCGTACTCTTAATGAGTTAAGAAGCATTAGTCAAAGACAACGGGAGGATCCATGGATGAACATGCTCATATCTTTCCTTGAGGGAAGCTTGATAAGAGGAACACCAGCGTACACGGAAGCTAATAAGATAGCTCAAGACTACACGTTTTATAATGGATTGTTATATAAGTTTGTAGACTCTGACCATAAAAAATTAAGGATTGTTGTACCTGTAATTTTGCAGAGGAAAATAGTATGGTTAGCCCATAGATCGTTCGGACATATGGGAGTCGACAAAACAGTCTCGATGCTGAAAGAAGCATTTGTATGGCCGAGACTGAGAGAAACTGTAAGGGACACGCTAAAGACATGTGATCTATGTCAAAGGATCAAACCTAATGCATTTCTGATGAGGCAGAAGCCTATACCATTGTTGCCCGAAAGGCCCGGCCAAATCATATCTATTGATAATTTTGGACCTTTGCCAAAGGCAAGAAGAGGAAATCGACACATAATGGTGGCTATGGATGTCTTCACTAAAATGGTTGTCCTTGCTCCCATACAGAAGACTAGTACCAAACAGGTGTTAAAACGACTAAAAGAAAAAGTGATACCGATTCTGGGGAAACCTGAGAATTTGTTGTCGGATCTCGGCAGTTGTTTCACCAGTGTAGAGTTCAGACGAGAATTAGAAAGACTTGGAATACGTCAGATTTTGTCAAGTATTCGCCATCCTGAGGCAAATCCTGTAGAAAGAGTGATGAGGGAGACGGCCAAGTACTGTAGAATATACTGTGCCGAAGAAAATTGGAAGTGGATAGATATCTTGGATATTATCGAATTTTGTATAAATCATACCATCCATGAATCTACAGGAGAGATACCCATAACGTTACATCGGAATGAGCAACCAGAGAGACCTTGGAGTCTGGTAATTCCTAGGCCAGCAGACGCTCAGCCTGGAAGAGATGTACGCATTAGAAGAGCCTTTGAGCATCTAAAAGCTCAAGCCGACAGGAGGCAGAGAAGAAATAGGCATAAGAGGTATCATCGACCATTATTAGCAGGAGAAATGGTGTTAGTAAAAAGACCAGCCATTTCGGATCCAGGGAACCGGGTGTACAAGAAGTTCCAGAAAATGTACCACGGACCATATCAAATAATCAGAGATTTGAGGAATAACGCATATAGAATTCGGCACTGTGAAACAGATCACGAAGTGACCATGAATTCAGCAAATTTGAAATTATATTACCCTCCCGAAGATTTCGATGAAGTAAATGAACAAGCCCTGGTTATGGAAACATTTAGAGATGAATCCGCTTTTGACATAAACAAGAATAAGGAAGAAATAGAAAATAGAGCTCAAGCATTCGAGTGCGAATGCGAATTGGAGAAATTGTATTGGGAAATCAAAGAAATAATTGAGTTTATTGAAGAAGAAAATTCCAATTTAAGAAAGGAAAATGAAGAAATAAGGAAACGGGTAGGGATAGACCAAACCCGTAAGGAAGAATGAGGTTCTGGAGATTTTATAGTCCAGACAAATAAAGAAGAAAGAAAGGGTAGGGATAGACCACACCCGTAAAGAAGAATGAGGTTCTGGGGACTTAAAGTCCAGACAAACAAAGGAAAAAAAGGGTGGGGACAGAGCATACCCGACCTACAAAATTTCCGGATACGACTTTAAAGAAATAAAAACAACAGTAGATACGGACGACGTTATGATGGCTTCGACGAATAAAAAAAGATAAGATAAATTGAAATAAATTTCCTCAAAGATTTTTTCGAAAATTTATTTACCTAAGGAGGGGAGAGATGAACCCATGTGCCATCGGGTCCATGGAGGTCGAATCCATGTATTTGGGGAAGAAATGAAAGAAACGTAAAGTTTCTAATGTAACATAGAGAAAGATCAAGCTAGGATGCTAGCTTCACGTTGTGCAACCAGCGAGGACCAGGTGTTCGAGAGATGAGATCACCCCTCTTGACATTCAGAAGGGAGCTAGTCATGAGTATTAATAACCGAGTGGAAAATTCCCACTATTAGACAAGGAAGCCTGATTCGGAAATCGAGCTGAGCTTGCTGGAAAACGACAACACCGCTTATGCGCCAGAAGAGGAATAATTAAATTTAACCCGTTTACGAGTATAAAAATGAGTAAACAAGTACAGTACGGTGAATCATTTCGAATGAGAGATTTTTTAGTAAAGAAAAACCCTTTAAATATTGCACAGGAGAAAACTGCAAACGCAAGTATACGTCATCGGGGAATTACCAAGGCTGGTGTAGAGGGGAGAGTACAAAAGAACAGCGACTCCCACACAATTGAGGACGAGAAATTAATTAATATCTCCGAATTGCACGATCGATTCTTAGGCGCAATGAGATTATTTAACATTGAGAAGACGAGCTTTCGGAAGGTATAATTTTTATAATTGTGCAACCATTATTTTAGAAGTTGGCCACTGAAAGGGCTAGAGTCTTATTTTTTTGTAGCGAAAAGGTATAAAACTCCTGGCCTCACCAAGCCAATCATGCAGTTATTCTGACAACCCGTGAGGGGTGTTACTACGCATCAGTACAAGCAGGTCCAAATAGCCAAAGGGGGGCGTTGCTACGCATCAGTATTCAGACAGCCGTGTGGGGCGTCACTCTGCGCCACATCGAAGACAGTTACTAGTACTCCTTGAGGGGAGAAACGCTGTATTACACCGCAGAATTAATATCCGATAGCCATAGGCGTCGCAGTATTAACAACTTGCTTGCCTCCATAAGGAGTTGTAAAGAAGAAAATTAAAGTATCGCCGTGTTGAAAAATTAGGAAAATCCTAGTTACAGGATTTAGGTCCGACAGTACACAAGTTTATAGTGAAAAGTTCGTAAGATATAGTCAGAGCAGGCTGCGAACGTTGGACTTAAGGCGATAGGTCGTTAAATAGACGAACGAATATATCATAACGTACGGAAGTACCATAACAGAAAGATAAACAGTTATCTAAATTAAAGAACCCAAAAAGGGAAGAACAGAGTAAGGTTCGGAACGTATTTCAGAAACGTAGGAGTGCTAGAACCGATCAAATAAAGAAGAACGGAGACTATAGACAGTATCTCCAGAAAGCAGACGAACTATTCTAAAGCACTAGACTCGAGAAGTACTAGCTGCTATAAAATAAATCCATAGATCACCGATAGGTTATCGAGGAGACCTCGATCCGAACAGACTTTCGCTAGGATCGATAAACCAGATCTACAAAGAAGCCGTTCAAGCTAGAGAAATAGCCGGTCATCCAGAATAGGATTAGAAGAATTAGGATTCCAGGGAACAGTAGATGTTTCGAGACTTTCGTATTGTGCAGGATAGGAAGCCGACATTGAATAAATTTCACCCTTGGAAACGGGAAATTAAGAGGTCACGTGTGATAGGCTAAGAAATACGGCCTAGTGATCAAGAATTGTGAAGTGTCAATTTATTAAGATTGTGTGTTAAATTAATATTTTTAGTGTTTATTGTGTGTTCTAAAGGGACACACCAGTGTATAAAAATGTCGTCAATGTTAAGTGTATTAAATATGTGTCAAGAAGTGTTTGTACCTAAGATGAATTTCTATAATATGGAGTAAAATTTCAAAGTGGGCCAAAATGAAACACCGCACAAGAATAAAGATCATGGGACGATCTTAAAAACATGTGAGTACTGAATTTCATTCTATTTTGGTATCAGGGAATGATTGTGTACAAATCCACCGGAGTTTTTGAGTAAAAGGGATGTGTTTTAATAAATAAATACTGAATAAACAAGAACGCGGTCTGAACAAAAACAGAAATTTGAGAAATTATAAATAATTATGTAAAGAATAAATCCCGTAGAGGAAATATGTGAATAAAATGTTAATGTATTTGACAAATGTCATAAGAGCAAGCGAAATATTAGTAATTATTATGAAAGATATTTAAATAAAGTAAATTTGAGATATGAAAGAAATAGCTTCTGAGCTTGTATAAAGAATAACGAGATGTAATAATAATAATAATAATAACCAAGTAAGGAAATATTAAATAAAGATCAAATTAATTGATGTGAATAAAAGAGCGTTAGAGCCTTAATAAAAAGTATAGACATGATGTTTAAATGCATGTTCTTGAAAGAGATAAAGTTATTGCAAAAGGAAAGAATAATATAAAAATTGAAATGTGTATCAATGGTTAATATGATATTATCAGTTCTTTGGATGACGCAAGGCTTTAAAATGTATAGCGCAAAAGGAGCGCAATTAAAGTAAAATGTCACGCTAGGAACGCGTAAAAGTTAATGTACTTGGTAAATTATTTATGAGAGGTAGTTGATTGTAGCGAATTGAGATTTGGTATAAGTCCTCTATTTGTGACGTAGTATCACGAGGCATTGTGTATGTTATTCAAAGGGAGCAAATGTATGGTATTGAGCGTAGGTCTATTAGCTATTGGCTGACCCTAAATCGCATTTTATATAGTCCTCTATAAGGGAAAGGTTCCCGAGGCATGTGAAGAGATTCGAACTCAGAATCCTCTTATTTTGAAAGCCCCTTTATTATTCGTCGTTAATTGCTCTTCCACAATCAATGAGGACCTTTCATAATTAATAAACGCCAAGATTACGAATGTGGTTTATAAGCCCAATAATATTGTTGTACGTACACGAAAAGTAAAAGGCCAGGTCTCCACAAAGAACTGAGAATGGAAAGTTTGTGTTTTGTAAAGCATTTAAAGAGAGCTCTAGCTCGGGCCAGACGGGAAGGAGCCCGCATAGTCATAAATAACTATCCAGTTTCACGGCCAGACCCTCGGAGTAGGAGGGGTGTCTGGAGGCCGTCATGTAAAGAGTAATGGATACACCAGGAGTGTTTAAAGTTGTTAACGACCCGGGCGTTGAACCGAGGTCCTTGTAGATTGATATTTCCGCTTGCCTGTTCAGATCGTAGTTTTCTTATGTGATAATGGTCTTATAAGACGTAAGAGATAAATAACAATCCCTATTGTAATGTTGTATGGAAGTAGGATTCCACGAGTTAATTGAAGGCAACTAGGTTTCGGGAGTAACTATAGTTTTTTGACTGTGTCAAGTATCTTCATACTCTGGAGTACACAAGTAATTTCCTGATTACCTTAATGTACTTGTGAAACTAGAGAGAGATGATAACAGCTGAAAAGGTGTGAACATGCCCAAAATATTGAGTTAGATAATTAACATATAATTTTAAATGTAATGATACATTTGTTTTGAGGATAAAGAAAATATAAAAGTAGTATTTGAGGTGTACAAAGAATGACACCATTATTATATAAAGCATGGAGCCAAAGAGCTCGGAGTTATATGAAACTTACAGCTGAGGCTTTATGGAAGTAAAACTAATTAGGAATGGTTGGTTTATATGGAGACCATATGTTTAAATACAATATTTGTTTTATTATATTGTGATTCCTTGTTCATTTGGAACAAGTAGATGATTATGGGTTAGTAATTTAATTGTTTAAGTGTTTGTAGCGCATTAATTTTATTAATTAAATGTGTTAAAAATAGGAGTTGATTTTGTTGTTATTTTTGAAAGTGTATCCTCTAATTAATCCAAAATATGTGAGTCACAGAGTGGGGGAACTTACCGCTGCCCCGAAAATTCCGAATTGAGCTACGCTGGTATACTGTGATTGGCATATTTCTTGCTAAAAGGGCACAGTATTATATATTGCAACAAAATTGGCAATAAGGACCAACTCTATGAGTCACAAACAGAACGTCGTAGTAGTTATTTCACCACGGCAAACAGCGTCACTGTCATGGGATGCTAAGAAACCCACTATGAGTAACCATCACGGGTTTGACCATCTAGTTCCTTCTGGAAGGAATGGAACATTATATTTCACGCATGGTGCAACTAACACGCCATTTTCTACTGTACGTACGCGTCAAGATATTACAAGTTGTGATGCAATTAGCCCTCGTGAGAGTATGAACACTAGAGAGAGGGAAGCTTACTGGGGTGGGAGACAGTCGAAGACCACGTGACAAGGAAGTTATTAGTACCTGCACCCTCGACAAGAGATTCATTCATCAACAGCTCTCGAGGAAGGGAGGAAGCAATAACCTGGCTTCCTGGTATAGCATCGAACTGAGTATACAGATTCGACACTGAACGATGTCTTGCCAATATCCATATCAGCCGATAGTGGATTATATCCCTACTCAACGGTTTTAACACAGATGGCAACGTAATTGAGTATGGTATACCATATCTACTGAGATATCACAACATTTTCAACATGAAACGCAACATCGAGATCATCTTGCACACGTGTTTATGATGATACTTCAAATGGGTGAGCAAACAATTAAATATCCGACGTCTCTGTAATATGTAACTTCAAGATAGATTCAATTCATTAATGTTTATTTTCTTTTAAATTAATTGCCGCATTGAGTAATTTTAAATTCAATTGTGTGACTATCACTATTCTGTTTTATTAATATTTTGTTTTTGCATTTAATAAATTCATTTTCTTTAACGTAATGCCTATTTCTTTCATAGTAGTTAGTACTTTAAGGCAATCATACTCCTTGATTAAATACTGGATTGGTTAGATGACTTTGTCTCACCACGACCAGGGATAATTAGGTCTCACTCTACTGCTGATAGCCGAGGTTAATTCATAAATTTCGATTCACTGTCTTAAATAGGGATCTGGCGCTCAACAACTTATTATATTATGCTATCACAGGTAAGGTCACATCCCAGTGTATATTTATATTGTTTATTATTATCATGTTTTGTTAAATGAACCATTACAGTTGTCATCACTACGTTAAGTCCTCTATTATAAATGTTACATTTGGCGCTACAACGTCGGACACGAAAACCATTCGGTATTTAGGAGAGGAGTGTATAATTTCAGTGCAAATTGTCAGTGCTTTTGGGGGACAGTGAAGTGAAGTGAAATTTTGGAAGGGCAATTTTTATACAGTGTACTTCGAGATGTCGGATGAGGAACAAAGGCAGTTAAGAAGTAGGAATAAAGTCGAGAAAGTTAATTATAAGGAGGTTGATAGCGGTAGCGATGTTGAGAGCGTAGAGAATAATACCAAGATGTCGGAGGTAAATCTTGAGAATAATCATGAGAGTAATCCTGAAAATAATCCTGAGGTTAACCCTGACACGAATTCAGAGGAAAATCTCGAGACGAATACAGAGGTACATCCTGAGACTAGTGGTAGTCTAGAGAAAGAAAAGTCTATAGAGATTACTGAAGATCCATTAACTGCGCTCATAAGGCAGATGAGTAGAGATTTAAGTGCGAAATTTGATGAGAGTATGAATAAAAATAGTAGGGAGATGAAAGAAGATATGTGTAGGCTAAATCAAAATATGGAAGAGAATAAGAAAGATAATTTAGAAAGTAGGAAGGAATTCAATGATAAATTTGAGAAATTAGATAAAGATATGAATAAAAATAGTAAGGAGATGAGAGAAGAGATGGGTAGGCTAAATCAAAATATGAGTGAAAAATTAAATAAGCATAGTCAGGAGTTCAATGTTAAATTTGAGAAATTAGAAAAGAATTGTCAGGAGTTGAATTTGAAGCTTGATAAGAATAGTCAGGAGATGAGAGAAGAGATGGGTAGAAAAAATCAGGAAAGTAGGAAGGAATTTAATGAGAAGTTTGAACAATTGCATAGAAATAGTAAAACGATCAATCAAAAACTGGAAGAAAATAGTGAAAAGCTAGACAGTGTGGTTAAGGTAAATGAAGGATTGAGTAAGAAGTATGATATGCTACAGGAAAGTATTCAGGGGGTAAAACAGGAGATCAGAGGTGAAATTAAGGAAGTGGTAGAGAAGAAGGATAAAGATATGGTTGAAAAAATAGATAAACAATTAGAAGCAATAGAAAATCAAATTAAGGAAGGTGAAATAGAAGTTAATAAGAAAGTAGAATCAGTAAAGACAGCCTTTCAGGAGATTTTAGATGAAAGTAGATCGGAGTCAGAGGAAATTTTAGGTAAAAGTTTTAGCAAATTGGTAGAAGCGGAAACTAGGCAGATGAGAGAAGATTTTGGGGATAAGATTACGGTATTGAGAAATGAATTAATGGATAAAGAGAGTAATTTTCAAGAAATGGAGGCGAGATTAAAGAAGCAGATAAGGGAGGAAGGAAATCAGGATAGAATGAAATATTTAAGTAGTATAAGAGAGACTGAACTGCCTAAGTTTTCAAATAAACAGGGGTGTCCTATGCAGTTCATAAATCAGGTGGAGGATAGATTTAAAGAAAGGCTAAAATATGGTCAAATTGAATGGAAGATGGTAGTAGAGCTATTGGACCAGGCTTTTATAGGAGATACTAAGGGATGGTGTTTAGTATACAAGCATACCTTGATAAATTTTGAAGATTTCAAAAGCAAATTTATTGAAAAATATTGGAATGAGGATATCCAATCACAAATGAGACAGATTATTAATTCTGGCAGGTATCAATCTGGGGAAGGGAGTAATATGACTGATTACTTTCTAGAGTATGTACTCATATGTAAACATCTTGACGGGATGAATCAAGATGGGGATGTGGTAAGGCGTCTCCTCAGGCATTTCCCACCCAAGGTAAACGTGGCTGCTTGTATGCAAATGATCACTACAATACAGGAATTAGAGGGATTGTTAAGCAGATTCGATGCACTCGAAGATTCATACGATATGATATGCCCATATTACAGAATAATCCTGAAAATAATTATTATGATAATAATCAGCAGGATTATAATGGCAGGGGCCAATATCGGAATAGTAGATGGTAAGAACTGTGAAATGCCAGAGAAAATAGTGATGCAAATTTGTATTACCGATAGTTACTGTTCCGTATGACTTAAATATTAAGTAATGAAGTTTAATATGATTTAACAGAGGTAGATAAGAAACCTGCTGTGTGTAATTTTAAGTCAGTCGTGAAGTTAGGATGGTAAGGGGCGCGTAGTGCCTACGCTTATTGATTTAGGTGGTCTAAAATCATTTAATTTGGAAGACAGAGGTTGTCGTGCTATTGAGCAATTCAGGTAAGTTGAATGTGGGTCCTTAAGCTGCAGGTAAGTTGGAGGAAGTGAGGATTAAATTTAAAAAAGTAGGAAGAATATTACTAAGGTAAGTAATCTAAAGAAAGTAATAATTATTATGGCAACCATAATTATGAAAATAATGGTAATAAAGATTTAATTCAAAAGTGAGTGAAGATAAGATGATACAGTGGTAATAAAACTAGTGAGTTGAAGAATTAAGTATTGATTTAATAAAGAAGTTTCAGTTGAGGACAGCGAGGTTATCAGTGGATATATTTGAAGAAATTTAGAAGTGGTTTAGAATAGTTGATGGTAATGCGTTGTATGAATTAACCAACATCGGGTTGAAATAAGGAAGTAGGAACTAATTAGGACATCTGGTAACTTACTTGGTGACAGATATGTGTGTGTGTATGTGTGTATTTTCACGTAAATGGACGTGAGTTTGAAGTTTTTTTAAGGAAGTTTTTGGTAAGATGCCAAATGAAGTTGTTTTTTGAGGAAGTTTTTGGTAAGATGCCAAATGAAGTTTTAAGAAGTTTTTGGAGGATGAAGTAGGTCAGCGAGGTATATTCCGTTGAGCAATGAGTTTTTTTTATGGTATCTACGGGACTACGTGAAGTTAAGGTTGGGAGGTTTTGAAAAGTATATATGGTTATACGCATACAAAGGTACAAAGGGATTATAAAGGTAAGATGGTCCAAGTTTTAGTTACAGTTACGCACGTTTTAAAGATATTACAAGGCTTGTTATCGAGCTAAACCACTTTTAGTAAAAAAGTTACTGATGATTAATTATGTGGTAGATTGTTGTCCTACACACAGGTAAAAGTAAAAATAATAATAATAATTAGATGGTTGGCATAATATTTAATAATATTGAAAGGAATTTGTTATAATTCGACGTTTTAGGATTTAAAGATAAATCATTTTTTTTAGTAGACGAGAAATTAAAGTTTTATTTATGTCATACGGAGTTAGTAAAGAGAAGAGCATTAATATTGTGAAAACAAGAGTAAGTTTGTAAGCTAAGTATACCTAAGGGGTAATAATGAAGTTTCAATTAAAGGCAGGTGTAATTTATGCATTTAATTTGGTAGAGCAGAGAGTATCTGAACTGTGTTATAACTCAGGACTTGCTTTATGAAGTGATTTTGGGAAAATATTTGCCAATTAGGAGTGTCGGTGTTATTGACTATCAACTGGAACACTGTCATTATTTGAGGAAGAAAATAGTTAGGAAAACAAAGTGTGATGTTATTATTCCTAGGAATTAGTCGAAGCATGTAAGATTTTTTTAGCTGAAATTTAGTGTTATTGGTCAGTAAGAGGTGACCTGTAACTGTAAGAAGATGTGGGATTATACCACGAATAGGGGAGTTTTTTTTTGTATGTGACGTGTGATGTCACAATGAGTTTTGAGAGATTCTGGTATAGCAAGAATGAGCTATAGTCCAGGCGATCGAAGCAAGTAAGGAAGTGTTGACGAGAAATGTCATAATAAGTTTTGAGAGAAAACTAAGGTTTTTTTTAGGCATTCAGCAAGAAGTCAAATCATGAATAGACTAAGTTTAAAGTATAAGAGCATTAATATTTTGTGGAACGAAATATTTATTCCGAGGAGTTTGTCATGTGTTTTTGTGAAATAGTTTAGTGATATACGTAATTCAGGTATTGAGTAGTATTTTGTCCTCGTCTTAATCATTTTGTTATGGTAGGTAAGAATGACGATGTAGTAAAGTTATCTTGACGCTAAGTTAAATTTAATAATGTGAACAAGAAGTCAGATTGTATGATTATTTGTGATTATGAAAATTCAAGTTATTGTTTTCGAGAAGTAGTAAAGAGGAATTATGGTTTTATGAGAAGTTAAGAAGTCGTGGAGACTTAGGAAGTATTAATTTGAAAGGAGGCGGCCGTGGCCTAAGAAAGAATTAAGTCACGAAGGCAGGTGAGTAGTAACTTGGATATTTAAGTGAACTGTTTAATAACTGCTTTAAGGTATTTCGATGTCATTATGTATTTGGGGAAATATTTACAGGTATGACATATGCACTGAAATTGGAATTGCCTTAGGTATCTTGCTAAGTTATTTTTTTTCTTCAATTATTGAAATTTTACTGCATTTGAGTAATCCCTTTATAGAGACGAAAGGGATATTATGTTGATTGTATCACCACATCGCGTGCAGTGATATGCGTGTGCAACGAAGTAATTACTTCGAAGAATGTAAAGTGAAGGGCTAATAAATGCTTTTATTCTTTTCAGAAAATTTCTTTTATATACAGAATGTATGTATTCGAACGAAAAGTACTATGAACATTTTAAGAAATGATAGTACAAATATGTAAAGTGAAAAGAGTATATTTCTTGTATATTTTTGTGTATTGATAAAGAGTATATTGTATGTTGTCTTTTTGGTGGTTATAATATTTATATTTATAGTTTGTTGTATGTTGGATGTGGTAAGATAAATAATGTTAAATGTCATTTAAATTATTTATCTTAGAGGCGATTGTAACGATTCGATCCCATACCTATTATATTTATAGGGTTATTCATTTATTATCATGTTATTATTATTATTATTATTAATTAGTACATCCATGAGATGATTTTTATATCAGATACTTGTAAGCGGTTTTTATTATTATACTCAGACAGATTTTTATTAACATTTATTTGTAAAGAGACGAGGTATTATATATTGCAACAAAATTGGCAATAAGGACCAACTCTATGCGTCACAAACAGAACGTCGTAGTAGTTATTTCACCACGGCAAACAGCGTCACTGTCATGGGATGCTAAGAAACCCACTATGAGTAACCATCACGGGTTTGACCATCTAGTTCCTTCTGGAAGGAATGGAACATTATATTTCACGCATGGCGCAACTAACACGCCATTTTCTACTGTACGTACGCGTCAAGATATTACAAGTTGTGATGCAATTAGCCCTCGTGAGAGTATGAACACTAGAGAGAGGGAAGCTTACTGGGGTGGGAGACAGTCGAAGACCACGTGACAAGGAAGTTATTAGTACCTGCACCCTCGACAAGAGATTCATTCATCAACAGCTCTCGAGGAAGGGAGGAAGCAATAACCTGGCTTCCTGGTATAGCATCGAACTGAGTATACAGATTCGACACTGAACGATGTCTTGCCAATAACCATATCAGCCGATAGTGGATTATATCCCTACTCAACGGTTTTAACACAGATGGCAACGTAATTGAGTATGGTATACCATGTCTACTGAGATATCACAACATTTTCAACATGAAACGCAACATCGAGATCATCTTGCACACGTGTTTATGATGATACTTCAAATGGGTGAGCAAACAATTAAATATCCGACATCTCTGTAATATGTAACTTCAAGATAGATTCAATTCATTAATGTTTATTTTCTTTTAAATTAATTGCCGCATTGAGTAATTTTAAATTCAATTGTGTGACTATCACTATTCTGTTTTATTAATATTTTGTTTTTGCATTTAATAAATTCATTTTCTTTAACGTAATGCCTATTTCTTTCATAGTAGTTAGTACTTTAAGGCAATCATACTCCTTGATTAAATACTGGATTGGTTAGATGACTTTGTCTCACCACGACCAGGGATAATTAGGTCTCACTCTACTGCTGATAGCCGAGGTTAATTCATAAATTTCGATTCACTGTCTTAAATAGGGATCTGGCGCTCAACAACTTATTATATTATACTATCACAGGTAAGGTCACACCACAGTGTATATTATTTATTCTTATCATGTTTGTTTAAATAGAACCTTTACAGTTGTCACTACAGCGATATGCTAATTTAAAAATGTTACAATATATATAGCCCAACATATTGTTAAATGATTAGGAATTCACATGTAATTTTAGGAATTGTTATGGGCCACTTTTCCCAAGTTGGCGATTTTAGGATAGGCTTCTCGTTAAATGCACCATTGTTGAGCGAACATTGTGAAATACGTCTATCCCAGGGCAGTACTGAAAAAAAATACTGGCTATTCTAATTTATTGAGGTTAGAATTTTCAATTCAAATTTGATAATCAAATAAGATGGTACAGTAGGCTATTATTGGCTTTCATGACCAGTGAATTAAAACTCACCAATGCTTCAAGGTTTATGACGTGTCTTGTGTGGGGTTTCGCCTAGGAACACCAAGCTGGCTCATCATCCCGAACACCAAGAGCCCGCTGATGAGCCAGCTTGGTGTTCCTAGGCGAAACCCCACACAAGACACGGCATAAACCTAGAAAAATTGCTGAGTTTTGATCATCTAAAGTTTGATCGAAATTAATGCTTTTTAGTCGGTTAACACAATTGTACCCAATTGTAATGGATGTTAAAACCGAAAGAAATGTACCGGTACATGATATTAATAAATAAATTCACTTGGATGACCAGTTTCGATTCTCAAGTGATCATCATTAGATGATGGCCGTTAAATTCACGTCTACAAGTAGACATGTGGGTAATGGCCAATGGCATTGACAATATGCACACTTATTTAGTTGAAAAATCCACAGCCTGCTTCCAGTCGACCGACCGGGTCAGGGATTGGAATGAATGAAGTCCCAATCTAGCGGCGAGGATATGAACTGTGCCAGCTGCCGAAACCTGTCGCACTCCCCTGAGGCAATGAGTAAATGAATGACAGATGAAATGAAATGATAGTGGAGAGTGTTGCTGGAATGAAATTTGTGACAGGGAAAACCGGAGTACCCGGAGAAAAAACTGTCTGCCTCCGTTAAGTCCAGCACAAATCTCAGATGGAGTGACCGGGATTTGAACCACGGTGAGAAGCCGGCGTGCTGCCACCTAAGCCACGGAGGCTCTACTTATTAAGTTACAGCAGTTAATATAAATTTGCGCAACTTCTCAAGATTTGTTAGTTGTACGGTATGTGATTTTTTTACTAAGACATTTTTAGTGGAAATTGACCTTCAAGTTTGCTTGTTTAGTGTGATACCTGAGATTGTTAGTGAATGGTCGGGTTGGAATTGAATATGAACTTAGCTTATTGTCAGAGCGATGTGGAATCCGTTCTGGTATAACTGCTACCACTTCCTCTGGACTTAGTTTGATGTTGCAGATATTGTGTTGTTGTAGTTTTTGTTTGGAGTTTAATTTGAATTGTGATATTATATTCTCATAATTCTTCTGTGCATTTGTCATTTATAAATAAATAAATATATAGCTTTCGAAACTACAATACTGTAATCCACAATTAGGTGTGGATCAATAGCATGGGGTCACCAGACCCAGCGCGAGTTGACGTTATAAAAATACTGCGCCCTTAACAGAAGGGTTTAATGGATATCTCAGTCATATCTATGGCTGAGATTAAATGGAGCTATGGTATATATGGGCGGTGTATACGTAATAATGGCATTCGGAGCACAGCTAGTACCAGTGGATGATGTAAAAGAAATGCGACTCAGCGAGGGAAGCAGTGACAAACTACCTCACTCCAACATAACCTATAGTGGTGTTTTATGTGGATCAAATCAGCTTCCGGCTGGATATACAGTACGTATGTTTCATGCACGTCTTCCTAGACTATATGCCTAAATGTTGAGTGGACATTTTAGGGGTGGGGATCAGTTGTCTATACTATTACAACAATGAATGTGCAATACAAAAATATAACAAACTTTTACAATGCATTATGTGATGCTTATTCATGTGTTTTCTTAATGTACCAACAGCGGTAGATACGCTCCCTAAGGCGCAGTGCTAGGCCATGAGCCAAGCTATCTGCTGACTCGGTAGACGCCACCTCCAGTCATCCTTGGTTTTCCATTTTCAACTCCAGGAAAATGCTGGGACGGTACTTTCTAATAGGCCATGGCCTCCTACTCCTCCTTCTAACTTCTCGCCCAGTTTCATTCTTGTATGAATTTGGCGTCACGAAGGATATCTGGCAGTAAAATCTACCTGCCACAGAAATTCATCACATGTCATACCCGACCTCGTTGAAACAGGAATAATAAGTGAGTTATGATGATCATGTGGCCTCCGGAGAGGCCGAGTGCAGGTCCTTCTAGTTGACGCCCATAAGGCTGCAATCCATGCTCCTGCCATCTATGGGCAACAATATGTAACTATCGAAGTCATAGCACGTCATAGTCTCTCGTACAGCCTTCTGGAAGCAGCCGCAGACTGACTGTGAAATTTGGAACGAACGATGTGGTATAGATGCAAGTGAAAAAAATAATAATATTCATTCAAGGACGTAAATATAAATAAATCAGAATATAATAACCATCACTTCATATTTTTTCGTACATCTGACTGTGCAAACTCAAAGCTAAATCGGTCGCCATCTTTGGTCCATACCATGGCCACGATCCTTAAAACTTGACGTCCGAACAAAACAATGAAGTATTATTTCCCGTTAATCTGTGGAAAAGTCGTAGGTCGAAATATCGCTTTGCTGGAATACCAATACACACCTTTCCCTTTGAAATGAATTATCAAAATAATTATTAAATCGTGACAATTAAACGCCGTGAACAACTCACGTCACTCTTTCCACGGTATTATCTAGACATTTATTTTCAGCAGTAACCTAATGTTCTTATTTCGAAGTACAGGGTGGCGCACGAAATGTCATACACTGGAAATTGTTTGTAGAATATTTAATATACAACATATGTAATAAAATATGGTATTAAAACATTCACTGAAATGTGCATGATTAGTCAGTATGCAGGACATGTTCAATATGTCCACCTTCTCGGCGTACAACAGCTTCAAGACGTACCTGCATGTTTGTGACCACTCTACGACACGTGTCCTCACTCAATCCTCGGAAGAAAGTCACAATGGCCGCTTGCAATTGCAATACATTTTCTGGTTTCTGGCGGTAGATTGTCTCCTTCAAATATCCCCAAGGAATGAAGTCACAGGGATTAAGATTGGGGCTATGTGGTGGCCAGATTGAACTGCTCTGAAAACGTTCGGGATATCGATGGGACATCACACGGGGCCCGAAATGTCCATTCAGGAAGTCCAGGACAACATTTGCTGGGTGCGGACGAGCTCCATCTTGCATGAACCATTGTGTCTCTATTGGTAGTCGTGATGCCAAGAGTTGTGGAAGGAAACTGTTTTGCAACATGTCCATGTAACGCGCACTGTTAACTGTGTCACTGAAAAAGATTGGCGCAATAATTCCATGACTGGAAATTGCAGTCACACCATGACTTTCAACCTCGTGCACAATCGCAGGCCGTTCTTTCGCCCAAAACCGGACGTTCTGTTTGTTCACAGCACCATTGAGATAAGCGTATGCCTCATCGCTGAACCATGTGTTGTGCAGTACGGGATCACCTTCTGCAATAGCCCACGCAGAAAACTGTACTCGCCGTTGCTTGTCAAGCGCCGTTAGTTTTTGACCTGTTGTCATTTTGTAAGGGAATAGGTCAAGCTCAGACTGCAGTATTCTCTGAACTGACTGACGAGAGATACCCAGCTGAACATAGGCAGTTCTGGTGGATTTGGAGGGGCTCCTAGCCACAGCTGCTCTCACAGCAGCAATATTCTCCGGTGAGCGGACTGGCTTGAGACGGGTCCGTTTTCTCTCCAGTATATTGCCATCTGTTTCAAATTGGCTGGCCAGTCTATACACAGTCTGCCGGCAGTGAGCCCACCGGGTACGGAAATGAACAAGAAACTTTTGTTGAGTCCGAATTACACTCTTTGTTTCCGCATAAAACTACACTGTTTTCACCTTCTGATCGCGCGTCAACCTCCCTTTGCCCGCCATGTTGTATAACTGGAAGCCGGTACGCATGCGCGACAAGTGCTGCTGCCCGTCGAATCACGCATGAAATAAGGTTTCTGTTCACGAATGGACATTGTTGTGAGCCCAAATTTACACATTTTATAAATCATTTTTGATGTATGACATTTCGTGCGCCACCCTGTTTGATAGGCCGAAGTCGTCCGAGTTTTTAAGAACGTTAAAAATTCCTCAGTATGCCTTCCTTTGGATGGGAAGTATAGCTGGCGGGCCCATGTCATAGATTTATGGCATGTGAAATAACCTTCCACTAACTACACTTGCGTGAAGCTAAAATTTGTAGGCAGGATTTGATTAACACTCTATTAGTTCCAACGTTCGCCGCCAGATGCAAGTTGTGGTGACGGTAGCATTTGGTAGCAAAAGTAGGAACTACTTGAAATTGACCGTGTGCAGTCCTTACCTGAATTACAGATAACTCACACTAATACAGCCATCACAATGAACTCCGGCTATCATACCGATTTTACACACACCTACAGTACACGGGGCTACACAACCGCGTTGTCGCAGCCCGTAAACCGAGGAACCAACCAAAGTAAAACCCCTCTGGTAATACAGTTACTGTAATGTCCTTACTAACAATAACGCAGTGGTTGCCGTTTCCTTCCGATATTTAGCTAGGCTATGTTGTCACTTAGTTAAAGGAGAAGCATACAACGGCATTAGTTTATAAGCGCGGTTTCTTGCGATAGGGGGTTTCTTGCATGGTATGAGTTGTTGTCTGGGTACTGATACTGAAATGACGTTACACCTGACCATTGCATCTGACCTAAGCATCTGACAAACCAGATAGCTGATGACGTCACATTGATGAAACCGTGGCCGACGAGAAAGACAGGCCATGGCGCGGATCTGTGACGTCAGAGGAGTGGTGTCACTCGCTCGCCTCGCCGCATTGATTGCACCAAGGTATTCTCATCTATAGAAGCCTACCAATAGCCGAGTAATTTGTTAGTGTGAATTTAAGGATACTCAAAAATAAAGTTAAAAGCTGTGGAAGAAATCCACCCCTATCACTAGCTCAAAACCTTAGAGTAGTAGAATATTAAGCAGTGTAATACAAACGTTGAATGGATGTTCCAGTTTATGCAGATATACAAAACTGTACATATTATCCTCTTATCTTCGTTCATCAATAAGTTGTTTCCATATATACCAGTTTACATGTAAGTTTAAATTTAAAAGCAGCTGGAATTTTAAAAAAAAGAAGAAACAACCAAGCATTGCATTAGGAGAAAGTATCCAGTGCTTCATTTATTGCAAGGGAAGGGTCATTCATGCCCCAAAATAATAAAAATGAATATAAGAAATTTGAGCCTACACTCGTGGTTTTTAGCATTTTGCTTTTTTGAGTAGGCCTACCATAAGACAATCTTTTTCAACAACAAAAATTTAATGCATAGGACTACTTCAGAAACATATATGAATTGCTGAGATTATACTTACCTCCTTTAGCAGAGAGCCTTTTATCTGACACCAATCCCCTACAGTGGCAGGTTTACTTCTTGTGGCAACTACCTTCATGTTGGACATGATTAACGGTTCTCTCCCGTTCCCAGTTAGGCTTAGGTCAAATTTATGGTTTTATGGGCTCAAGATTTTTATAACGAAGTATATTACTACAAATGAAGGACCTTGGAAACTTATTCATTGTGAGTTAATTCAGTGGATTGAAATGTCGTGGATATCAGCCCCATGCACTTACGTGTGTACTGTACTTGTAATAGAAAAGGATGTGGTAGTGGTTTTCAGTTAGCTTTTATTTACAGTTGAGTTGGGAAGTTTTAGATTGATAACTTTAAATTTGATGTACCTGGGACATTTTCAAAATTTGCATATTTATTACATAAAATGTTATAATTTCTAAATGACTGAACCAAATAGCTCCAAAGTTTAGAATTCCCTTAATTATGCTCACTTTAAAGAACCTACAAAATTTGGTGAAAATTGGGTGAAAATAGGCTACTGGAAAATTCAAAACTTAAGTTAATAGGGCAAAAATGTTATGGATATTGTGTGGTTAGGTGAAATGTGGGTCAATGCTGGTCACACAGTGTCTAAGGGTTGGAGTGACAACTCAGTTCAGGGGACAAGGAAGGGCCATCAGGCAGATAGGGTCGATTTATTATTCTACATGCCGGGCTATCATTTTACGGCTTTGTTAATAATACACTTTTGCTCTTTAGGTCGAAAAGAACTGGTGATTACCATGAAGACATGGACTACAACTAGTTTTTAAAATGGTTCCAGGAACAATTGTTACCCAACATCCCTGAACACAGTGTTATTGTAATGGACAATGCTTCGTACCACATAGTACAGATAGAATAAGCTCCAACAACTTCAAGTACGAAGCCGCGAATGTTGGAATGGCTCGACCACCATCGTGTAGCCTACCATGCGACAGCTCTCGGACAAAAGGAATCCTTCTCGGTAGTGCTGAATGAACATAGAACGAGCGATAACATTCTATATAATACATGAATTAGCCAAAATACCTTATAAAAGGATGAGACATAAATCAGGAAGCAATGTTTTAATAGATGTTTCCTCCCCCGCCGTCTGTGACCCACCCAGCCATTCCAAATATAGCGAAAATTACAGCAGTGAGCGGCATTGTTCAAATCAATCTTCAAAAAAGTACCATAAGAGTACTGACAACCTCGCCCTTACGGTACTATGTGAAACAAAAAAGTGCCCAATTCAGTCTCTAGTGGGCATCTTTCGTTCGCAGCACTCAGTTCACGACTCTAATTATGCTAGTGTGTGCAATATTTCGCATCTCTGTACGGCTGAAATGAGTGTTTTTTTGTTATCTGCTCTGTAATAACTATGCAGTATATCGCTCTCCTGTAATATGTATGTGTATTTTTTTCCGCACAACTGTGGTTTTAACAAAGGTTACAGCCTAACGCGCCCAGATCAATGGTTTTGTGTCAACCATGCCCCGCTAGCAGCGCGCGGCCAAGGCTGCACCTACACCCGACCATTCTTACCTTCACTTTGTCCAACCCAATGGTTTTTGACAATGGTTACAGCCTAACGCGCCCAGATCAATGAGTTTTGGCAATGGTTACTGCCTAACGTGTCCCGATGATTCTTTTTTTTATCAACAGTGATTTTTCATCCCACTTCTTTTTATCAACAGTGATTTTGTATCTCACGTGTGTGCCTCGGTGCGTGCTGCTAGAGTGAGCCTTGATGACGGTTAAACGAGATCAAGTGCTATCGAAGCATGGCAGCTGTTTTTAAAATAGCAAAAAATAAAAACACATATTTACGTACTTTAGCACATATATGAGGTTCAGTAGTAAGTTTTAATTAGGGTTCCTAATTTCAATACGTAATATCGCCCAAAAAATGAAACAAGGACACAAGGTATGTCAAAGTACATTCATGTCTGCTACAAGTGTATAAGCCGCGTTCCACTTTCATTCAGAATTAATATCCTTCTCAACCTTATACAGCAGCGCAAACCTAAACCCATGTAGGCTACCATGTGGATGAACTGGCGGGAAAGCATGGCCATGAGATCATCACGCTGCCCCATATCATTGCCAATTCAATCCTATAGAAATGATATGGGGTCAAGTGAAGGGTTATCTAGCATGGCATAATAAGAATTTCACACTCCGTGAGGTTGAGAAGCTTACCGTTTAGGCTATTAGGGAAGTGACTTCATAAAACTGGAAGCGTTTTGTGTTAATAGTGCAACGAGAACTGGATGAGGCTACGAAACGTGAATGTATACTCAATGATGGGGTAGATTGGTTCATAGTTTCCCTGGAAAACAATTCCAGATCCAATTCAGACACAAGTGACAAAGAGGGGGCTATGAAAGGAATAGACCCATAATTAAGTTAGTAGCAGCTAGAGCGATTAGGCAACTAAAAATTCCCCTAAACTTGCGTGCATCGCAATGTTTAATTGACCCTTCACACGAATACGGCTGACACACCACAGATCCCAGTATTTGTGTCTTCCTGGAAGCTTCTTGGAATGTTAAGAGTCATGATCTGCCTCAGTGGCAACGCAGCATTTCCTCACGTGTTAGCTTTGACAGCTGCCAGCGCTCATTATTGGTACCGGCAATACAGAGTATTCTTTGCGTACAAACACAAACCTAACCCCAGACCTCCTTGCTTGTACTACTAACAATACCGGTAATTTTGGTCCAGATAGTCGCCTAACCAAGTAGCGACCAATGGCTTTGTCTCGTCATGGCTTTAGAAGAGTACAGTTCAACTTTTCCATTAAAATGAACTACGGTAAAAGTAATTCATTATGAACATGCATGATCTTTCAAGAAATTCTTCTTCTTTAGACTGAGATAGGCTACTCAATACTCCCAATAATGTCAAAAGTACTCAAATCAAACTTACCAAGCAACTTTTGAAGATTTGATGGATGAGGCAGATAAATATGACCACTCCGATGTAACTTTTTGTACACTGATGACAAGTGAACATATTATATGGAAGCTGCCAAGAGTAACGTGTCTCCACTGTACCTACGATTGTTTGCCTAACATATAAAAAATTAATTTGCTCTATTAAAGACTATAATGGTGTGCAATCATCACTCGAAAAACTTCTCTGTAGGATGTTCACAGGAGCATTCACTGCTGACAACTTTCTTCCATTTTCATCGCACTCAGAATTTTCAATGAACTGAAGTAGGCTAGTTCATCAAATGAATTTTTATCAGTAATGCAAAGAAAGTTTTGTGGAACTTAATGTTTGGGAATCTGCAACCCATTGACGGCCAGCTCAATGCTGAGGTTATTTAGAATACACACAGAACCTGTAATTATGGGCACTGCATCACTCAAATTCTTCAAGCACTTCACCAACTTGTCTTCTGTCTTGATATGTGTCCATTCCTGCTTAAATTTATTCCTGTTGGAGGAGAAGTGTTCAGATATATCCGATAGACTGTGCACAGAATTCTCTTCTTCGTAGTGTCTGAAGTCTTCCAAGCTCGCTTCTATGGCTTTATCCGAGATTTTCTACCTCTGCATCACACAGTCTTCTAGAAGAAGGCCCAGGAGTGGATAGCTATCCTGGCAAATTCGAAAATATTGAAGATACTGCATCAGGTTTCAACTTCGGATAACTCCTAGCAAATGTCTTTATTTCCCCATCAACTTGCTCTGTCCTGTTAACAGAGCTATCAGGAAAATGTTTTATACAAATTATAGGCTTGCTCACTTTAGAGAAGTCAGTGGGAATTTTTCTAGGCCATATATTTCTTAATTTTTCGTCCTTTGGGAGAGAAAATGTAGAAACATTTTCATGCTGAGATCTGTAATTGTTCTTACAGCCAGCCACATTACAGCATCTCGGCATTTTGATTTCCTGTAAAGAGACACATTCATTAAATATCTAACTTTAACTCAGATAATTAACTTAGCATGCATTCTAATAGTCCTTAACATCCACAATATTAGGCTAACGTAAGTTCGTACATAACCTGCACCACACGTGCGTTTGATTAACCTGTATCATTAATGAGAAATAAAGTGTAAACACTTACCCTGTAGGCTACGTGATTATTGCAGCTACATGATGCACCACAGCACAAGTTGGATGTAAAGTTGGACATTACACTTTATAAAACACTAACTAGTCTCACACTGCTATTCACAAGAAATTCACAAACAAGTCTTCTCAACCGGAGTCACTACTTCGCCTACGTCACAGACAAGATGGCTGCTCGCACTGGGGCCAGTATCTTTCGTGGGCCACGGATGAAACCGTGGCCGACGAGAAAGACAGGCCATGGCGCGGATCTGTGACGTCAGAGGAGTGGTGTCACTCGCTCGCCTCGCCGCATTGATTGCACCAAGGTATTCTCATCTATAGAAGCCTACCAATAGCCGAGTAATTTGTTAGTGTGAATTTAAGGATACTCAAAAATAAAGTTAAAAGCTGTGGAAGAAATCCACCCCTATCACTAGCTCAAAACCTTAGAGTAGTAGAATATTAAGCAGTGTAATACAAACGTTGAATGGATGTTCCAGTTTATGCAGATATACAAAACTGTACATATTATCCTCTTATCTTCGTTCATCAATAAGTTGTTTCCATATATACCAGTTTACATGTAAGTTTAAATTTAAAAGCAGCTGGAATTTTAAAAAAAAGAAGAAACAACCAAGCATTGCATTAGGAGAAAGTATCCAGTGCTTCATTTATTGCAAGGGAAGGGTCATTCATGCCCCAAAATAATAAAAATGAATATAAGAAATTTGAGCCTACACTCGTGGTTTTTAGCATTTTGCTTTTTTGAGTAGGCCTACCATAAGACAATCTTTTTCAACAACAAAAATTTAATGCATAGGACTACTTCAGAAACATATATGAATTGCTGAGATTATACTTACCTCCTTTAGCAGAGAGCCTTTTATCTGACACCAATCCCCTACAGTGGCAGGTTTACTTCTTGTGGCAACTACCTTCATGTTGGACATGATTAACGGTTCTCTCCCGTTCCCAGTTAGGCTTAGGTCAAATTTATGGTTTTATGGGCTCAAGATTTTTATAACGAAGTATATTACTACAAATGAAGGACCTTGGAAACTTATTCATTGTGAGTTAATTCAGTGGATTGAAATGTCGTGGATATCAGCCCCATGCACTTACGTGTGTACTGTACTTGTAATAGAAAAGGATGTGGTAGTGGTTTTCAGTTAGCTTTTATTTACAGTTGAGTTGGGAAGACACTTCCAGGATGCAAGGAGTGGGATTCAAATCATTCTATCAAGAGCCTTTGTGCGAAGCTTTGAAGAATAAATCCTATATCAGGTTTCAAATACTCCTTCGCAAAGCAGGTCACCTGGACAAGAAGCCACTTTACTTACCCCTACTCCATGTAGGTGGAACTGTTCCATTTATTAAAATTAAAGAAATACCATACTTGCCATTGTAATTTGGATCTATGCTGGCTACACGGACATGGTATCTCCCTCCCAATAAGATGTCCAAGATCTCCATCTTTCGTGGGCCACGGATGAAACCAACATCTCAATCAGCTGTCTAAAGGGAACTGCCGGGAACTGCGTATAGTTTAGAGCATTGAAATACTACACGTGATGCTAGAATTGGGCTATTCTATTCTATCCATTACCGTACTAAGCCAGAATGGTGTATTACTGTGCCGCGTATGGATGTAAGGAGACGTTTAGAAAAGGATCGGGCATTTCTTTCCATAGGTAAGTAAGTTAATTCACTGTAAAATAACCCTAAAATTCTGACTTCACTACTTGCATTTCTTTACTTAACCTCTTAACTCCGAAACATGAAAGAAAAATAATTTAACAAGTAAATGCTGGAATTTATTACAGATTAATAAAAATTACCCTATCCTTTACTCCACCAAACAGGCCTAGGTCTATAAAGCAAAATTAGGACCATCACAACATCAAGGAACCTTCCTTTTCGTAACTTAAAAAATTTCCATTCATTCTTATCTTATGGTTTAGTCTCTTAAAAATCAATCAATAAATTTTTCAATTATCAATGTGTGTCAGTTATATTTTCAGGACAAGGTCATAAAACTAATGGACCCTTTTGTCAAGCTCGTAAATGCAGTTCTCAATAACATTAAAGGAGAGGTGTTTGAGGAACTTCAGGAACATGTTATAAATTCTCCACCCCTGCAAAATCACATCCAACAGCTCAAGCAAGCTGTTCGGGTCGAGTACTTCAAAGTGAGGTTCAACCATGAGGCACGACTTCACACCGAGGACCTGTATAGTGTGAGGGTACGAAGCTTCTACACAAAAACAATTCTGTTCAAAAATCAGTAGGCCTAATTCAGAGTTGCATTTGTTATTAATTTACAAGAGGGGCTCCTGGATCTATGAGTATTATTACAGAACACGACAGCCTCTTTTAACACCAAATATGTAAATAATGCTAGTGCCCTACAAGAGAATGGGTAGTTCAGGATAATAGGAGGTGAAACATCTACATTGGTATACTTACTGTATGTTAATTCTGTGATTCTTTTACCACCAAATATGTAAATAATGCTAGTGCCCTACAAGAGAGCGGGTAGTTCAGGATAATAGAAGGTGAAACATCTACATTGGCATACTGTACGTTGATTCTATGATTCTTTTAATACCAAATATGTAAAGAATGCTAGTGCCCTACAGGAGAATGGGCAATTCAGGATAATAGGAGGTGAAACATCTACATTGGTATACTGTATGTTGATTCTGTGATTCTTTTACCACCAAATATGTAAATAATGCTAGTGCCCTACAAGAGAATGGGTAGTTCAGGATAATAGGAGGTGAAACATCTACATTGGTATACTGTGTGTTGATTCTGTGATTCTTTTACCACCAAATATGTAAATAATGCTAGTGCCCTACAAGAGAATGGGTAGTTCAGGATAATAGGAGGTGAAACATCTACATTGGTATACTTACTGTATGTTGATTCTATGATTCTTTTACCACCAAATATGTAAATAATGCTAGTGCCCTACAAGAGAATGGGTAGTGTGACAGACAGTTGGCAACAGTTATTTTTGTCTTTTGTGAGAAAAGGACAAGGAACAGTGCATCCAAGATGGAGTCTTTTGAGTGTTATTTGTAAGGTGTGTGCATTTTTTCTTGTGAATAAATATCTTTTCATTTTCCCGAATAAGTACGAAGTGACGTTTCTGTTCGTAACATCTGGCGACCGTGACAGGATATAGAAAGGAAAATGAGCGATACTCGAAGTTTGATCAGAAAACGTGGTGTATACCGTGCATCGTTCACGAAAATTGTAGCTTCACTTCAAGTTTTGTTGGAGAAAGAAATAAAGGACATAGTCGCTATCCGAGGAGATTACGCCTTAGTGGAAGAGAAGGCTAACCTCATAAGTAATCTGGACCAGGAGATCTTCCAACACCTCATGGAAGATGCGGTGTCAGAAGAAGACCTGATCACAGAAGTAGACGGAGTAGATGACTATAAACGCAAGTTTCATATGTTAGCAGCGGCTGTTTCCGATGCTCTTGCAATGGAGAGAAAACGTGAAGACGAAGTCCAGTCAACAGTAAGCACCAGTAACACTCATAACCTAAAAAGTAAATATCGCCTTCCAAAGATCGAATTCCGAAAATTTGGTGGAAATCTACGAGATTGGTTAGGTTTCTGGAATCAATTTCAAAAGATTGATGAAGATGAAGGGTTAGATAATGCCGATAAATACGAATATCTTATCCAAGCAACATTGCCAAACTCCAAAGCTCGCGACATCGTTGATAGTTTTCCAGCCACAAGTGGAAATTACCCTAAAGCAATACAGAAACTTAAATCACGTTTTGGCAAAGATTCTTTGTTGGTGGAAGTCTACACTAGAGAACTATTGACAATGATGAATTCTTGTAGTAGTCTTGACATCTCATCATTATATGACAGACTCGAAACTCAACTTGGTGCTTTGGAGAGCCTAGGTGTAACTTCCGAGAAATATGCAGCAATGTTATTTCCTATGATTGAATCATGCTTGTCTATAGATGTGTTACGTGCCTGGCAGAGGAGTGGCGGTGGGAAGGAATGTGAACCTAGTGAACGTCTTAAAGGTTTGATGAAATTCCTGGAGAATGAAGTAGAGAGTGAGGAAAGGATCAAACTGGCCATCCCAAGTAAAGGTAACATCAATGTGAATCCTGACAAGTCAAAAGGTACGAAGAAAATTGACATTTACAGTGAATCGCCACCTACCGCAGCTGCACTTGTGGATTGTAATCTTAAACTAAACTGTATATTTTGTGATAGGTCCCATGCTAGTTCAAACTGCTCCGTGGCAAAGCAGATGGCTTTAAAGGAGAGAGTCTCAATTGTGAAGAATAAGAGAGCATGTTTTCTCTGTCTGAAGAAAGGACATGTTTCAAAGATGTGCAGAAGTCAGTTAAAATGTGATTCCTGTAGCAAAAAACATAACAGCCTAATATGTCTAGGCCCAACACATTCCTCTGAAGCTACCAATGAGAAACTTCAGTCTCACTCTTTGATTTCAAATGAAGAACGTAGTGGTGTGCAAGGTGTTATTTTGCAAACATTAAAGGTGAAGGTCATTGGAGAATCCTCTGCAATGGAGGTAAGGGCTCTACTGGATACTGGCAGTCAGAGATCTTATATGCTTGAATCAGTGGCACAGAAGTTAGGTTACAGTAGTCATCGCACAGAAATGCTACGCCATTCACTATTTGGTGGGGTAGTCACCGAAGAGAGACAGCATATGTGCTATAGGATCTACATAGAGAGTTTAGGAAAGCCTTATGCCTGCAATTTTGAAGTCTTAGGGCAACAAGTAATTACAGGGTACAATACTATGTTAAAGGGCCCATGGTTGCAAGAACTAAGAGCAAAAGGGATACAGAATTATGATACTGAAGGTCCCATTGAACTATTAATAGGCGCTGATGTCGCTGGAAAGTTAATGACTGGACAAACGTGTACACTAAGCAATGGTCTTGTATGTATTGAGACTCTGCTGGGATGGACTGTGATGGGTAAAGTAGTTTCCGGAGATCAATCAAGCATGACCAACCTCGTCACTTCTCTCTTTATCAGAGATGCTTCAGTTGAAAATCTGTGGGAACTGGACGTGCTAGGTATCAGCGATCCTGCCGTAAAGAAAACTAAAACTGAAGAAAACTTTGCAACAATGGAGCACTTTCAGAAAACCGTGTCTATTAATGGAGAATTTAGGTATGAAGTCCATTTACCCTGGAAAGAAAACAAATCATTTCTTGTATCTAACAGGGTCATGGCTGAGAAGAGGTTAGTCAACACAAGGAAGAAAGTGGAAAATTTTGGACTAGGCGAGACGTATGAAAATATTTTCAACGAGTGGGAAAGGAGTGGTGTTATTGAACCGGTTCAGGAGGATGAAAACTTCAGACACTATCTACCGCATCGAGCTGTTGTGAAGGAAAGTAGTTCAACGACACCTGTTCGTCCTGTATTTGACGCCTCAGCGAAGGAAGCGGGAACCCCTGCTTTGAACGATTGTTTGTATGATGGCCCCAACCTGATTGAGCTAATCCCTGCTATTCTTCTTAGATTCCGAGAGAGGAAAGTAGGAATTATTGCAGACATTGAGAAGGCCTTCCTTCAGATAAGCATACGGAAAGAAGATCGAAACTATATCTGCTTCCTGATGTGGCAGGACGTTGGGAATAATTACAAGATCTTCAAGCATGCCAGGCTGGTTTTCGGCTTAACTTGTAGTCCGTTTCTCCTGGTGGCGGTCTTGGAGTATCACCTGAAGAAGTACTTGGAAAACCCGCAATTCAATCCCCTATTCATCGAGAGACTTCTACAGAGCTTCTACGTGGACAACGTTGTCACTAGCCTTGACAGGGAATCGGAGGTGGGCGAGTTTATCAATCAAGCTAGTAGGGTATTATCAGAAGGCAGTTTTAATTTGAGGGGATGGCAGTTCTCTCAGGATGATGACCAGTCTGCTACCCTTTCATCTGTTTTGGGACTGTTATGGGATCGACAGGAGGATACACTTACTTTAAATTTGCATTGGTTGAATAGCCTTCAGGTGGGAGAAGTGACAAAAAGGACAATTCTGTCACTCGCACATCGAATTTTTGATCCAGTTGGTGTGACATGTCCTGTCACCCTTTGTGTTAAACTGTTGATTCAAAGAACCTGGAAGACTCATATAAGATGGGATAGTGCAGTTGATGAGAAGTCCAGAGACGAGTTTCTGGCCTGGGTAAAGGATCTACCTCACCTGGTAGAAATCAAGATTCCTCGATGGTTTGGAAGAAGTGACCATGTGCAAATTCATGTCTTCTGTGATGCCAGCCAACTTGCATACGCAGCAGTAGTCTTCATAAGATGCGATTCCAACAATCAAGTGAGTGTACAGTTATGTGATGCAAGATCTCGTGTGGCCCCCCTCAAGGAAGTGACAATCCCCAGATTGGAATTGCTGGCAGCTACAATTGGTGCACGGTTGCTTAAATGTGTGTTGGAATCTATTTCACTGGAAGTTCATGAGTTTTTTCTCTGGTCTGACTCGTCCACAGTTCTAGCATGGATCTGCAGGACTGAGAACTGGTCGGTGTTTGTCCGCAATCGTGTGAATGAGATCAGGAATTTGACCAATTTAAACTGCTGGCGACATGTTCCAGGTTCATTGAATCCAGCTGATTTACCGTCACGTGGCTGTTCTGCTTCGCAATTAGTAGCCTCTCGATGGTGGGAGGGACCTGCCTGGTTGTACGAATCTCCAGATTGTTGGCCTCAAACAAAAGTGGTGTATGACGAAGAGAGTATCGCAAAGGAAATGAAGAAAAACCCTGTGAATTCTATGACTGCAACCAATGAAGGTCCCCTCTGGTATGCCAGGTATTTTTCCAGCTATCACAGAATAGTTCATCTAATCGCATGGATTCTTCGTTTCTGTAAGAATTGTCTTAGACGTGAGAGGATCTCGCAAGAAAATCTGCAAGTTGAAGAGTTAGAAAGGGCTGAAATTAGACTCATTTCTATAATTCAACGAGAAAGCTTCCACGGATTAGTTGATAAACGTCTATCTTCACTACATCCATTCCTGGAAGATGGTGTTCTCAGGGTTAAAACGAGACTACTACTGCGAGAAGATTTGAAGCAATTCAGGTTCCCAATGATTCTCCCGGTGAACCATGTCATCACCTCTCGCTTGATTATGGATGAGCACGTGAAAGAAAATCACATTGGAGTACAACTTCTTCTTAATCATCTGAGACAACGCTTCTGGATCATCGGTGGAAGGAGGACAGTTAGAAAAATTATAAGAAAATGTGTCAAGTGCCGGAGGCATGATGGACAACATACCGAAATCACTCAGGCCCCTCTGCCCCTGGACCGCATACGGGAAGCCTGTGTATTTGAAGTGATAGGAGTGGACTTGGCAGGTCCGGTGTTCCTGAGGGATGAAAGTAAAGCTTGGATTGTAGTTTTCACATGTGCGGTGTATCGCGCTGTTCATCTCGAAATGGTTACTTCTCTCTCCACAGAGGCGTTTGTGCAAGCGTTCCGGCGGTTTGTAGCAAGAAGAGGACGCCCCTCTGTGATTTACTCAGACAATGGTACAAATTTCACGGGTACAGATAACGCGTTTCAAAGTGTTGACTGGGAGAATATTTCCAAACACCATTCGGTTGAACGTATTACTTGGAGATTTAATCCCCCTAGTGCTCCTTGGTGGGGAGGCTTCTGGGAAAGGTTAATACGTCTAATTAAACAGCTTCTGAAACGAGTTTTGGGTAAAGCCTGTCTAACTTACCAAGAAATGCTTACCCTTCTCTGCAGTATAGAAGCCACCATAAATGCAAGACCGCTAACATATCTGACCGATGGATGTGAAGATATAAGTCCACTCACCCCTGCCTGCTTTCTACAAGAAATTAAGACAACTGGAGTTCCAGAATGTGATGCATTGGATGCTATAACCCTGAATCAAAGAAATCGTCATCTTCTGAACCTAAGAATGGCATTGAAAAAAAGATTCCAGCAGGAATATCTGGGACTTTTGGCACTCGGTAAACCGAGTTGTAAACCAACTCTTTTGTTCAAGAGAGGTGACATTGTCCTAGTTGGATCAGATGGCACTAAGAGGATAGATTGGCCCCTTGGAAAAATTGTGGACTTGTTCCCTGGAACTGATGGTAATACAAGACTTGCAAGGGTTGTTACATCAAAAGGAGAACTCTTGAGACCAATACAGCGACTCTACCCACTAGAAGTACCTGATGAAGACAGCACACCTTTAAGGACTGGCTTGAATAAGAAAACGGCTACTGCTTTAGGAGAGCCGACTGGAACTGGTGTTCAACCCCCAAAGACTACACGTTCGGGTAGAACTGTCAACGTTCCTGCAAGATATGTGGAGTAGTTGAGGATGTCTTGTTGAGGATGTCTTTCCTCAACGGTGGGAGGATGTGACAGACAGTTGGCAACAGTTATTTTTGTCTTTTGTGAGAAAAGGACAAGGAACAGTGCATCCAAGATGGAGTCTTTTGAGTGTTATTTGTAAGGTGTGTGCATTTTTTCTTGTGAATAAATATCTTTTCATTTTCCCGAATAAGTACGAAGTGACGTTTCTGTTCGTAACAGGTAGTTCAGGATAATAGGAGGTGAAACATCTACATTGGTATACTGTACGTTGATTCTGTGATTGTCTGACAGTGTTGGTATAAAATATTTATATATTGCTATCTACAATGAGAAATGTTCAGAATAACATCTGAGGAAAATCGTCTTTGTGGAAAGTACAGTTACTAATTATGCTTCGCTCATTCTTTATGGCTCATCAAGTTTGTTTCGTGGGCAGAGTGAATGCTGTGGGAAAGAACCAAGGACACATGGATTTGACAGTCGATTTGATGTGGAGAAAGACTCGCCCTTGCGCAGGTACAATGAGTGATTTCAATTAAGTGTGTCTTTTCATTGTACTGTCAAATTGACAATGATTCTTCACTTGTTTGTTGTCGAGTACATATAGGGTAGACCTATGTTTTCATTGCTTTTAGATGAGTAGTTTTGTTTCAGCAACCTATAGCTTTAAGGCATGCTAAAAATCGCTTACGTTTTGCATTGTGCTATTATTTTGAGGATATGTAGAAACGCCCTTGTTTGTTATTGCTAATGTTGGATTGTAAACCATTTTGCATGGGTGGGTTAAATGAATGGTGTGGCGAATGCACATGTCTATTTCCTGTAGCCGCTCAGAATACGGGCTTCAACTGAAATATATCTACTTCTTTTTCGGAGATTTCTTTTTAAGACAGTATCTATTGAGGAATAAGTAAGCCCATATATTCCTGGCAGCATATGTCTGTATTGGACTACCCGTTTGAGTGGCAAAAAAATGGAGGTTTTGATAAATTTTGTCAGTTTTAAATGAAGAGTGTTTTTTGTTGTGTCATTTTGGGAGGACTAACATAAAATCTGGATTGAATGTGGTGTAGTGCTTGTTCGATAGTACATCTCTTATAATTTCTCCCTTCACTTGTGTGTTCAGGTTATTTTCAGTTGTGTTGGCTATTTCTATTATTAGATGTGAGAAGAGCATAACACACATATACAATGCCCACTTTCCATATTTCAATAGGTTAACCAGGGAATGATGGTATATTGGCTTTCACGGCCAGTGAATTAAAATTCAGCAATTCTTCTAGGTGTGTGCCGTGTCTTGTGTGGGGTTTCGCCTAGGACACCAAGCTGGCTCATCGGCGGGCTCTTGGTGTCTCCGCCCGGACCCCCACTGGAGTGACGAACTGCGTGCCACCTCCCTTTATATTAGGTGCAACTGCACCACTTGACTGCGAGAACTAAAAGCTCAAGCAGCCTTAACCTCCCTATGAAGGATTCCGAAAAGATGGTATATTGGCTTTCACAGCCATACTAATAACCTATATGGGTGCATTACGGTATACGCTATTACTTCAATTTCGTTGCTGAACTGTATAGTGTGAGGGTACGAAGCTTCTTCACAAAAACAATTGTTCAAAAATCAGTAGGCCTATTTCAGAGTTCAATTTCGTTGCTGAACTGTATAGTGTGAGGGTACGAAGCTTCTACACAAAAACAATTGTTCAAATATCAGTAGGCCTATTTCAGAGTTCAATTTTGTTGCTGAACTGTATAGTGTGAGGGTACGAAGCTTCTACAAAAAAATGATTGTTGGAAAATCAGTAGGCCTATTTCAGAGTTGGATTTGTTACTAATTTAAAAGAGGACTCCTGGATGTACGAGTATTACGGAACACGACAGCCACATTTAACGTCAAGTATGTTACATCCTTACCTTTGCTACCTTCCGGTACGTAAAAAAACATGCGATGCTTTTCCCAATGTCGTATAAATTACGAGCCGACCCCGTGGTGTTGGGGTAGCGCGCCTGCCTCTCACCCGGAGGCCCCGGGTTCGATTCCCGGCTCAGTCAGGGATGTTAAAACTGATGTGAGGGGTGGAACGGGGTGCACTCAGCCTCGTGAGGACAATTGAGTATCTGTCTGACGGTAAGGCAGCGCACCGATCACGAAAACCAAGATTAATGGCTGAGGGGACCCAATGCACTGATCACACGTCACCCCAATATCTGCAGGCCAAATGGCTGGGCAGCGGTCGCTTCGTCGGCCTAGGCCCTTCATGGGCTGTATAGTGCCAGGGGTTGTTTTTTTTTTTTGTATACATTATGAAAATGTGTGTTAAACCCTCATTAAAAAGCATTTCACCACCTACTCCTATCACCTTCCATTACGAGTTCCTCCGTTTACCCTTTAGTCAGCTTATCGAGATGTTGGTTTCACGTCACAGTACAGGCCTTCGATCATGTAAATGTAAATGCTAGTATCGCACCTGCACTCACTTCCATGGCCCCCTATTTTAAATTTCAATGCCTGGCGAGTGTCATAGTGGGGTATTCCAGGAGGCCATGGTCAAATACAAGGTATTCTCTGCGTCCCATGCGCTCTGTTCAGTACATAAAACTGGTGAAATCTCGACAGATATTTATGAATATTCATGTTCGAACATCAAATAGTTATAATTATCTTCAAACATAAACAGTCGTATGCAACTCGCCTATAATGTTAATTAAGAAACTCGTATGGAAATTATAAAACATACTCGTGTCTCAATTATTGCCATTATAGGCTTGTTGCATAATGTACTATTATGTCCCTATGCTGGATTAAATGTAGTGTGGACTACGCAATGCAGTCAATCATGTTCAGTGTCAAATTGCAGGTTATGCTACTGATGTGACGGTGTCGTCTTTGATAATAAGTACGCTGAAGTATTTGTCATCTTATAAAATGTATAATACAGTATGGACAGTGCGATTGGTTGAGGAAAGCTTGAGATTCTTCTAGGATACATTGCAGCCCAAATTAGTCAATTCTTCGTAGAATTTCAAAGTTCTGGGTTACTTTGTTTCTATGATTCATGGAAACTGGAATGTACACACATCAAAAAAAGTTTTGCATCACCTCGGTTCCCAGATCTCCGGCATATAGACGTTGACTGTGTATATTGTATCCAAGATACAGTCCCTTTGACTGTTCATAGATGTCACTAAAACTGCTCAAAGATGTAAACAACCATGCATGAGCAGGGCCTATTAGACGGAGGGGGTACGACAGCCGATCAGTTCCAGTCATTCCACCAGGACGAAGGTACGCTGCTCATGTTGTCTGTAGTTCTACCATGCCTAGAAGGTCAATACCGCAGTTCGATCGCGTCCGCATTGTTACTTTGTGTCAAGAAGGGCTCTCAACAAGGGAAGTTTCCAGGCGTCTCAGAGTGAACCAAAGCGATGTTGTTCGGACATGGAGGAGGTACAGAGATACAGGAACTGTCGATGACAGGCCTCGCTCAGGCCGCCCAAGGGCTACTACTGTAGTGGATGACCGCTACTTACGGATTGCCGCTCGGAGGAACCCTGACAGCAATGCCACCATGTTGAATAATGCGTTTCGTTCAGCCACAGGACGTCGTGTTTCAACTCAAACTGTGCGCAATAGGCTGCATGATGCGCAACTTCACTCCCGACGTCCATGGCGAGGTCCAGCTTTGCAACCCCGACACCATGCAGCGCGGTACAGATGGGCCCAACAACATGCTGAATGGACCCCACGGAATTGGCATCACGTTCTCTTCACCGATGAGTGTCGCATATGCCTTCAACCAGACAATCGTCGGAGACGTGTTTGGAGGCACCCTGGTCAGGCTGAACGTCTTAGACACACTGTCCAGCGAGTGCAGCAAGGTGGTGGTTCCCTGATGTTTTGGGGTGGCATTATGTGGGGCCGACGTACGCCACTGGTGGTCATGGAAGGCTCCGAAACGGCTTTACGATACCTGAATGACATCCTCCGACCCATAGTGCAACCATATCGGCAGAATATTGGAGAGGCATTTGTCTTCATGGACGACAATTCTCGACCTCATCGTGCACATCTTGTGAATGCGTTCCTTCAAGATAACGACATCGCTCGACTACAGTGGCCAGCATGTTCGCCAGACATGAACCCTATCGAACATGCCTGGGATATGTTGAAAAGGGCTGTTTATGGACGTCTTGACCCACCAACCACTCTGAGAGATTTACGCCGAATTGTCGTTGAGGAGTGGGACAATTTGGACCAACAGTGTCTTGATGAACTTGTGGATAGTATGCCACGGCGAATACAGGCATGCATCAATGCAAGAGGACGTGCTACTGGGTATTAGAGGTAGTGGTGTGTACTGCAATCTGGACCACAAATGCTGAAAGTCTAGCTGTATGATGGTACAACATGCAATGTGTGGGTCTCATGAGCAATAAAACGAGCTGAAATGTTGTTTGTGTTGATCTCTATTCCCTTTGTATTTAACGGTTCCGGAACTCTTGGAACCGAGGTGATGCAAAACTTTTTTTGATGTGTGTAAAAGGAAACAGTTCATTGCTTGTAATGTTCCTTTGTAGCAAATAAAATGCATAGTTGTTAAAAAGCAATGCTTATTAAATCAATAGACTTCTTTATTTCCATTTGCCCATGTTTTGTTCACTTCCATAAAATACTGATGTGGAAAGTAACACTGAATAAGATCTAATAGTACGATAAAATGTTGTAAAGTAATGTACTAAAATTAGCCAAAATACATTTTTTAATGATGAAAAGTAAATTAGGAAATGATGTAGTAATAGATTGAACTTGTTTGGAGCTCTCGGGCGTACAATAAAAAAATGACCAGTTACACAAAACACAATTCTGGTCAGAAATCAGTAGGCCTAATGCAGAGTTGGATTTGTTATTAATTATTTACAAGAGGGCGATCTTGGATGTATGAGTATTACGGAACACGACAGCCACTTTTTACACAAACACAATTCTGTTAAAAAATCAGTAGGCCTAATTCAGAGGTGGATTTGTTATTAATTATTTACAAGAGGGGATCCTCGATGTATGAGTATTACGGAACACGACAGCCACTTTTAACACCAAATATGTTACATTCTTAACCTTTGCTACCTTCCGGTACGTAAAGAAACATGCGATGCTTTTCCCAATGTCGTATAAATTACGATAATGTGTGTTTAAACCCTCATTAAAAATCATTTCCCCACCTTCTCCTATCAACTTCCATTACGAGTTCCTCTGTTTTCCCTTTAATCAGCTGATCGAGATGTTGGTTTCACGTCACAGTACAGGCGCAGTGTGGCAATGCGCACTCTATTGTATTTATGCTCGAAGTGACAAACCAAGGTAAGTAGACAATAGGTTTGTTCCAACACAGCGAATTATCGTTCGAGAACTGTCGACGCCTGCGCAGTAGCGCAGGAACCGTTCCAACAAACTTCACGCACGAGTTCTGAACTGCTAGTTCTCTATTTGCTCTGTTCCAACATGATCTGGAACTCGTTCGGAACGAGTGAAATCAGTTCTCAGTCAAGAGCAGGAACTGGGAGTTCTGATCATGCGCACAAGCCATCTTCACAGCTGCTTCCGTTGTTGAATGCGAAAGAAGAAACATAACCCTATCGCGCTCTTTTCAAAATACAAAATATACTTAGGTAGTTCATGTTGTGTTATTAAAATGAGTGATTTCGAAGGTGATAGCGACCTCTATTATGATTCAGGCACTGATGAAGACGATGATGACGTAGAATGGAATGTATTAAGAAGGAAGAACGAGAATTATTTAGATAATAAGCGATTTGTTGATGATAATAGTAATAATATAATTATAACCGTTCAATTATCCTTCTATATTATTATTATTATTATTTAATCTCTTCGGTGGCGTAGTTGGTAGGATGCTGAACTGCTGTGCCCAAGATAGCGGGTTCAAACCCGGACGAGGTCGTCGGATTTTTTAGAGCGTTAAAATCTTTCAGTATGCCTTCTTTCGGAGGGGAAGTAAAGCCGGTGGTCCCATGTTATAGATTTATGGCATGTAAAAGATCCTTCCACAGACTAAACTTGTGTGGAGCTAAATTTCTAGGTTAAATTTCGTTGTAACGCTCTATAAAAGTTCCAACGTTCACCACTAGGTATCATTGATATCTGGTAGCGAAAGTTGGAACTAGGCCTTACTTGAAATTGAACGGAACTTGTAGCTTACCCTAGTGGTGTCCGCTTGAAGCAGCTACAGTCTCTGGCGAATGACATTTCCAGGGAGACCCATTCCTATTGACGTCAGAAAAGTTGGATGGCGCCGCCACGCGGCAGAATGTTGAAGCTGTAACATTGTGACTGGTGAGATTTATTTAGATGGTGAAGCATTGACGTCGTGATGGAAACAGAAAGAAATTTGTCAAATTTGAGGAGGTACTGCTCTGTATACGGTTGCAAATCGTATAAAACGGCTACGAAATATCTTCACTACTATCGTGTACAAAAAGTTCAGAGAGAAAGATGGGCTTCGGCGCTGTCAATTGGAAAACGTGTTATATTACATGTTACATGACAGTGTGCAGTCTGCATTTTTCGAAGACGACTTCCTTCCACCGGTACTGTTGATTATTGATAGTTATTGTCTCTAATTTGTATTCACATGGATTTAGCTACATCAGAAATACTGATAAACTTATAGCCTATTACTTCTGTGCCGTACAAAGAATGTAATCCGCTCTTCGAAAACTTATTTTAGGGGTTCTTCCGATTGACAATAGCCGAATGGTTAGAAAACTTAAGAAAAATGCTGTTCCTAGCCTTAATTTGCCAGAGAATTTATATTCTTGCCTTTGAACAGCAAGTATGTAGGTCATTGAAGTACAACTTGTCTTAAATTGTGTTTTTTGGCTATGATCTCCCCACTGTTGAATTTAGTTAATTAAAATGTAAAATCTTAGTTTTAAGTACCGGTTTGGTGACCCATCATCCCAGGCATGCCGGCAACACCTATACTACTCAGCCAGATAGGTCACTTAGCCGTAATTTTCAAGTTATAGTGATGCTAAGTATACATATGTGGTAATGTAGCAGGAGGCCGGATCGGCCTAGGCTATTCTAACTTTAATTAGTTCCCATTTCAGGGTTTTATAGTTTTGAGTGCGAATAGTTGGTTTGAAAGTTGTACAACAGTAAGGAGAGTATGTTTTGTATAGGTTTTAATTGGTATTACGGTTTATGTCGAACTGAGGAGTGAATTTGGTTTGGCTTAAAGTGTTGTTTTTGATCTGTTCCATTTGCTTATGACAAGTTCAAATGGAGACTCCAGCTTTGTTAAATATCTGTATTTTAAATATTTAATTAAATATATTGATAAAGAGGATGTCTCCATTTTAACTTGCCTGTGGCAAGAGATTAATACATTAACATTCTTGCCTTTGAACAGCAAGTATGTAGGTCAATATTTGCAATATTGAAGTATGATTTGAGCATCCCAAGTAACGCTTTTTTAACCCAAAACATTCATGCAAATTCAGGGTTGCTTGATTCAATTTATTATCAGGGAGTCGTCCTTTGTGTTATGTGAGGTATATATATTGTGAAATTATTAAAAACATCGATACCGCTAGGCTCCCAAGTACAGGCTTCATATATGTAACAGCAGACAGTAAATTAACTATCTACATGTGGGTAATATTTTTAACTGGTAGTAATTAGGCACTGTATTTAAATTGATTATAAAAATATTTCTATCAATGAAAGGAAATATGTAGTATTTTGCCATCATAAATTTGAAGCCATAACAAACGCACACCCAATTACTTCACGTCACTATATCGCCGCCATATTGCAAACAGCTGACCGTAAGCTCCTCCCCCGTTTCGGACGTCAATAAATCGGACAATAAATCAACTGGCTAGGAGATTCAAACGTACAGGTTCAGTAAACAATAAAAATAGACGAAAATGTCGTTATTTCCTTACTGACGTTAAATTAACCGGAGTAACCGGTAACTTCATAAGCAGATGCCGACTATGTTTGGCAGCGGATGGGGAACATTTTCAGCATCTGCTGTAAGCATGGTGAGTAAAAATGCTGCTCCGGTGCCTCTCGCTCCCATTGGCTACTACACTGTGACGCAGCCGGGCTAAGCCAGCCCATGCCAGCTGATATTTGCAATGCATTCTTACGGGAAACACAGTCATATTTCGCTTCTCTTTTCCGCTCGTGGTATACAATCAGAATAATGACAATATGCACGTTATAAAGAGAAAGGTATAAAGAATATATTGCAGTGGTTTGTAATGCGAAATATACCTCATAAACACACACAAAAAATAATTTAGATTAGCTACGCTACCGCACCTTAGTATCAGCTGAGCTAAAAGGAAGTCTCACAAAACACAATAAAAGACGTGCTAGGGATGGAAATACGAAATATAGCAATAGGTAAGCTACATAACCATGCTTTAGCGATCCTGCGGTGTAGCCAAGCGCGTTAAATTGCTCACTACGACCGCGATGGAAAGCAGCAGCAAGTCGGGAGTTCAGAGGTTCCAATCCCGGCGCTGACAGCGGCTTTCCACACTCCCTCGAGGAAAATGCCGAGTTAGAACCTTGTTTTAAGTTCCGGAGCACTTACCCCATTTCCGTCCCTAATAATTACGGTCACACACACACTACAACAGTCACCTCAAAAGCACGGATTACAAATTGAACACACAAGTACATGGAGCTGATGATCAAGATGTCCCAGTCCCAACAACATACATTTTAATGTAACATTAGTATGAAAATGATCAGTTTATAAACGCTTACCTTTTATGCAAAATGCGTGCGTAGCTGGGTTACTCTCAGCCGAGAGATTATGTTATTGCAGCTGCTATATTGGTAGATAATATACCGGTAATTAATGTTATTGGTTGTACGTCCCTTTTAACTACTGCTGCTTTTAGAGACGCCGGGGTGCCGGCATTTTACCTCTAAGGGGATCATTAACGTGCCAGTAAATCTGTTAACACGGCTCCCTCGCATTTGCGCGCCCTCAAATGCCAGCTGACTGCACCAGGATTCGATCCAGCAACCTTGAGCATAGCAGGCGAGAACGTTACCGCAGCCAGCCTATATATTGCTAGACCGATAAGAAAGACCCTGTAGTTTCGTAGCCTAAGCGTGAGAGTCCTTTTGTAACTGTACCACAACTTCCTGCGAGGGTGTGCCTGATTCTAGTACTGAGAACTATTATTTAACCTACAGTATTTCAAAAGATGAAGCCTCCGTGGCTTAGGCGGCAGCACGCCGGCCTCTCACCGCTGGGTCCGTGGTTCAAATCCCGGTCACTCCATGTGAGATCTGTACTGGACAAAACGGAGGCAGACAGGTTTTTCTCCGGGTACTCCGGTTTTCCCGGTCAAACATTTCATTCCAGCAACACTCTCCACTTTCATTTCATTTGTCATTCATTTAATCATTGCCTCAGAGGAGTGCGACAGGCTTTGGCAGCCGGCACAGTTCATATCCTCGCCGCTAGATGGGGGCTTTATTCATTCCATTCCCTGACCCGGTCGGTCGACTGGAAGCAGGCTGTGGATTTTCATTTCAAAAGATGTGCATTTGTATGATCTATGTATATTATGAGAGTCCAGATTACTCTCACGTTTCAAGTTATTTGCACGATACAATGCCAAAGAATTTAAGTGTCCAATGCAATTACCGGCAGCTTATTGATTATTTGGCATTTTATTATAATCCTTATTTAAAACTACAGTACTTTTCAAGTAGTAGTAAATCAGTTGGGTGCAGCCCAATATACCATAACTGTTGATTCATTTGAGGAGTTTGGGCATCGTGGCCATTTAGCCCCGTGCACTTGGGTGTGTGTTAAATTTGTCTGGAAACCTGTGTTATTGTGGTGTATGTGTATTTGTAAATCCGATGAGGATTGAGAAGACGGCGGCCGTGGCCTAAGTTAGGAACCATCCCGTCAGTGGCAAACCACGGAAAACCACTTCCAGGCTGGCTGAGGTGGGAATCGAACCCACATTTTCTCAGTTTTGCCTCACGAGACTGAGTGTACCCGGACAGCCACGAATGCTAACCGCTACACTACCGGTACGTGGTGGTCACACAGTGTTCTGACTTGGGACTCCGATAACCGTTTAGCTCTTGGTTCTTTGTTGATTACCTCACTAATTAATTGCCAACATTTCATTTTGGAGTTCTATTTTATTAGTTAGAAGATTGTAGCGATTATGAGCCACGGGACCTCCTTTTTACGTGGAATCCGAACCACAGGACATGGCATTTCACTTTGAAAATCTCACATGCATTGACCGGGTTAGGTAGTTTATTAGTCTCCTGACAGGAGAGTAGCAAGTTTAATGGTACAGACTGTACTGATAAGCCCTTTATAGGGTATTAGTTGACAGCAGATGGACATGCGAGGACCTGCACATTCATATTTCTCTTTAAAAACGTGCTTTTTTGTTGTTGCCATAGACAGCTGTGAGCTGTATGTTATACATGGTCGGTCGCGAAAGTGGACACCCGGTGACGTCAAATTGTAGCCTACGGAATAGCAAGCCGAAGCATAGAGGCCGGAGACAAACGACGATCAAGTCATGCTGCCAACCTTCAAGTTACATTAACTGGGTAGGCAAGACAGAGCCATGGAGGAAAGAATATGGACATGGACAGAACCTTTCTGAACATTTTAAAAAAGAAAAAAAATAAGCCGTCAATTACACTTGTAATGTATTTCCTAATTATATGTAGGCCAAGAGCGCTAACGTGCTGCCTCGTACTTCGCTGATTGTGGAGAGTGTGGGTTCGAATCGGTCAAAATGTTGCATTAGGTTGCAGCTCTACCCATATATCCTCCTTGGTTCGAATCTCACCTCAGCCGTCCTTGTTTCCCATTTTCATCACCAGCCAAATGCTGGGTCCACGACCGATTTCTTTCCAAAGTTCCTTCCCTGATCCGTCTTGGAGAGAATAATAAATGGCCATTGTCTGCATTACTAAAATTATATTCTTTGGAATGATATATGACGTATTTCTGTTTACGAACATGAACTGGGTATCCAAGTGACTTAGAAAATGGCGGTGGCCTCCCAACTGTTTTTGTGATGATAAACATTACGAGGAAATGTGGGCACGGGAACCCCAGATACATTCTGGGGAAGTTCACAACATATCGAGCAATGTATTAATATTCTGATGTAGTTAAAATGGTGTGTGAACCGTCGTTCAGGATCGTAGTTGCATTAATGCGCGTGTGAATGAAGTTCAAAATGAGTGTTAATGTCAAGAAAGAGGATTTACAACATCCTGCCTCACAACCAAAAAGTACAGAAATTACTATAGGGTCACATTATGCCCTCCAGGTGGCATTACAGACTATGAAGGAACGTTGCCAGCAATTGCAGCAAAGACTTGCTGTAGTTGAAGGAGAAAATTTAAGTTTGAAAGTTGAGATCGAGAAGTGTCATTCTCTCTCGCATGGAAAGAATGGCGATAACACTAAATCCGTGACTAATGATCGTGCTTCTAAAGGCGATTTGGAAGATCTGCAGCAGCAAGTGACCCAGCTGTCGCGACAGAAAACGCAACTGACACATCACATATTTATGGTTACAACTGAGAATAAGCAGCTGTGGAATCGCCTGTCTCGTTTAACCCAGGCTAACCAGTCTCTTGGCAGTCATTTGACTAAAATATCTGATACGTTAAATCAGCATCCCGCAGGCCATTATGGATTTTTGAAATCTGTTACCTCAACTAGTTTAGGCTCCAGTGAAGGAGAACAGACTCTGTTGAAAGACAGATCCTCTTCAGGTGTTAATGGAGATGGTTTGTCATGTAAGGATAATGGTGAGCCAGCCAGTAAAGACTCTCTAGGATCAACTGGTAAGCCTCTTAAAGTGTAAACCCTTTTTACCCTTGTCTGAAGCTTATGAAAATGATTGTTTAACAAGCAATGCTGATAATCGCTTGGCCTTGGAACTAGACTGTCGACAGGGTGAGCCACCATGAAAATAGCAAACATTTAGCCTACTATAGGAATTGATAGTCACTAAGAGGAAGAATTTGAGTATTTAATTGCTGGAGGGCACCATTGCATTTTTTTATAGTAATGGCAACATAAGGTAGGCTAACTGTACCAGTTTTCGTTACTGATCCAGTCTTTGTCACTCTCGTATATAAGTACAAAAAATAAGCATGTCAACGGGTCTTTCTTAACGCACGAAGTCTTACGAGATGCGTCATACCTTCCTTGCCGATAAGGGGCAACTTTGCGAAATCATGCGTGCGATGTAATAGGTGATTCCCTGCGTCGAGCATCTCCTGTGAGCTGAGCTGTTTTGACGCGCCATTTGCTTCTTGCATGTGCTAAGCACGCACGTGAGTTAATTATGTGCATGCGTGTTATGTTCCGACATTTTAAAATGTTACAAGTGCGTGATATAGTTGGTAATTGTTTCTGTAACATATGTGATTTGTTATTTCGTTCTCACGTGCCTAGTTTTGTTAGAAATGCCGGTGACGAACACTGGATTTTAAAAAAATGCACTTTACCAATGCTCGTCATTTGTGACGAAAACTGGCACATTGTCATTTCTCCTTGCAAGACCTAACTAACAGCGGCAATATACTTATAATGTAGCTCTAAAGTACCCTGTATTAATTAAATTATCATTTGATCATCGTGTCCAGTAGTCGTCATAGCTGACGAACTTTAGAGCGCATTCGTGACGAACACTAGTGCACGATAATGTTAATGTTTGTGTTAACGTTTCGCAACCAATAAACATTTACAGGGTATTGTTATTATTACGTAGGTCTCTCTTCTTAGCGGCCGCACCTCAGTAGGCCTAGGTTTTTTTGGTTAGGCGTGCTACAGAGGATTTTTTTTATTTTTATTGAGATGATAAATAATATATTATTCTAAGACTAAATCTTTGCTTTCAGGCAATATGTTAGATAGTTATTGTTGTTTTAAGGGGCGGAACTACGAGGTCATCTTCCCCAGGCAATATGTCGAAACGCACAGTTCTGAATTATGATATTGAGCAAATGGAAGCTGCTATTAAGGCCGTTGTGGAGGACGGCATGAGTATTAAAAAGGCCGCGGAGAGGAATGGTGTTCCGAGAAACACCCTCTCGGACAAAATTAAAGGAAAATCTCCTAGAGAGAGGAAAATGGGGCTAAGTTCCATTTTAACAAAGGAAGCTGAGGCTATGCTAGTTCAATGGGTAATCTCACTACAAAAAGCGGGGTCCCGGTAACAAAGGACGATTTGCAAAAGCGTCCAGTGCCTTACACAAGAATTGAAGAGGGACTTCCCTTTCAAAGATGGCCGCCAGGAAGGAAATGGCGTGAATCTTTCATAAAAAGAAATCCAGGTCTATCTTTTACGAACCCCTCAATATTTGACAGTAAGCCGTGCTGCAATTACAGAACATCAAAATAAAACCTGGGTTTCAGAGGTCTACAGCTATTCAGTGGAAAACGACTTCCAGTCTTTTTTGTTAGACCCTCGGCGACTGTTCAATGCTGACGAGACGGTTTTCTTTCTCAATCTGAAAGGTAACAAAGTGCTGGCGAACAGGGGTACAAGACAATATATCAGCAAGTGAATTCGGATGAGAAAGAATGCTTGACGGTACTTCTAACAGGCAATGCCCACGGCGATATTTCTCCTTCCCTTGTAGTGTTCAAGTATGAACGTCTGCCGCAAGACATCATTATTGCCTCAATGCCAGCACACTGGGGCATTGGCAAATCGCCAAACGGGTGAATGACGGGGGGAAGTTTTTTACGAATTTCTCAGTAACATATTTCATCCTGGGTTGGTTGAGAAGGAGATTCCTCTCCCTGACATTATTCATAGACGGGCACTTCTCACACTTGACCATACATACTAGTAGTGATGTAAAATACCCAGGTATTTATAAACCGGGGTAAATACCCAGGGTATATACCCGGGTAAATACCCAATTTGGGTAAATACCCTGGTATTTTAGATTTTTCATTAAAAATCCTGTGTCGTGGTAATTTGAACCTTAAACTATGCAGACTATTCTACATTAACTTTTTAGAAATGTAACAACATTAGATAGTTAATAAAATTAAATTTAATTAGAATTGGGACTTAAAAACAGAATTAGCTTAAGCTTAGCTTAATTCCTGCCGCTCCTTCCGGAGCATAGGGCCTTGGCGAAATTTCTCCACGCAGCACGGTTCCTGGCCATTCTCTTCACTTGACTCCAGTTCTTGTCCACCTCTGCAATTTCATTTTCGATCGTCCTCTTCCAGGTCTTCTTAGGTCGACCTCGCTTCCTGGCGCCTTGAGGATTCCAGTCTAGCGCCGCCCTCTCAATAGCTCCGTCCGGCTTCCTTAGTGTATGACCAATCCAGTGCCATTTCCTCTCCTTGATCTGGATGCTAATCGGTTGTTGATTGGTGATGGTCCAAAGATCTTCATTTGAGATTATGTCCGGCCACCTCACATTCATGATGCGACGCAGACATCTGTTAATGAACACCTGTAGCTGGTTGTTGATCGGTTTTGTGACTTTCCATGTTTCACAGCCGTAGGGAAGAATCGACTTTACGTTGCTATTGAATAGGCGGAGCTTGGTCTTCCTGGAAATGTTTCTATTTCTCCAGATGGGGTAGAGCCGGACAAAGGCACCATTTGCCTTCCTGATACGGCTTCGAACATCTTCCTCTGCTCCCCCATCATTTGTGACTATACTTCCAAGGTAGAGGAAGGACTCAACTCGCTCAATTTCCTTTCCGTTGACTGTCAAACTAGTCGTGATGTCAGAATTTATCCTCATCTCTTTGGTCTTGTTGGTGTTGATCATCAGTCCTGCACGTTCTGCTTCTCTCTGCAACCTCCCCAGCTTATCTTCTATGTAACGGTACCGTTGTGCCATAAGACAAATGTCGTCTGCGAAATCCAGATCTTCAAGCCTGTCATTTATACCCCATTGAATACCCCTCTTCCGTCCTCCCATTACCTTCTTCATCACACTATCGAGGACCAAAAGGAACAGAGTGGGGGAAAGGACACACCCCTGTCTCACTCCGGAACTGACCTTTATCTTTTCTGTTAATTTGCCTTCGTGAAGAACCTGGCACTCATACCCTTCGTACATCTCTTTCATGATTCTGATGATCTTTGTTGGAATTTTATATTCCTCGAGGGTCTTCCACATGATTCTTTGATTTACGGAGTCGAAGGCTTTCTCGAAGTCAACAAATGCGAGGTAAAGGGTATTCCGCCACTCCACACTCTGCTCCAGGATGATTCGGAGGGTGTTGATGAGATCCACACAGCTGCGATGTTGTCGAAATCCAGCCTGTTCCTTCCGAAGCCTTTTTTCTACGCAGTCTTTTATACGATTCAGGATGACTCTCGCCAGCACTTTGCTTGGAATGGACAGCAAGGTGATATCCCTCCAGTTGTTCAGTTTGTGGTGTCCCCTTTCTTCGGCAACTTGACTATCAACCCCTTCTTCCAGTCAGTTGGTATTTTCTCCTCCTTCCAGATCTTCTCCAACAGCGGGTGCAGCAGATCGATCCTAATATCCAGGTCTGCTTTCAGTACTTCCGCTGGGATATTATCCAGACCTGGTGCCTTCCCGCATTTCATCTGCTTCAACGCTGTTCGTATTTCGCCCCGAGTTGGGGAGTCGAGGCTGATGCTTGGGTCACTTTCTGCTTCCTCTTCATGTTCTCCTCGCTGCTTACTTTCTGGTCCTCTATCTCTATTGGGAATTGGGAATTAGATCAGGAGATAAAATTCAATAGTTATAACCTGAAAAACTCAGGGTTAGAATTGAACTAGGCTTTTTTGCAAACATTGAGATAAAAGTTGGGGGAAATTTATTCAGAGCATTGGCCAAGTTCTACAAAAGGTGAAATGGACAGTTTTTCAGAACAGTTTGTAAAATCATCGGTTCATTGTTACGTTGCGATGCGGCCGCGTTTAAAGGGAATTTTTGGGGACCCCAGTGACATCACCGTGATGTCACAGCTGACGTATTGTCGCTTTGCCTGCCGGAAGCTTGTCAGCTGATTAATACGTCAGTTTCGCGCGCGGTTTTGTTCGACAACGTCGTCCTTTTTTTTCCACCTGTTAGCGTGTTGTAGACGTTCAGTTTAATATGAAAATTAAAGGAAATAGATCGAATTACGTATAGAACGAGATTGTGATATTAGCAGTGATGTGTGCGTGGATTTAGATCGAATTACGTATAGATCGAGATTGTGATATTAGCAGTGATGTGTGCGTGGATTGTGTAGGAGACCTGTAAGAAAATTGTTTTTTTTCCGAAGTTGTCGCATTACGTGTTAAATGAGGGAACGTGTTGGCGAAAATTACTGTTTCTTCTTGTACATGTGGAATAATACGGCCCTTGGGATCTATCGGTGAGTTCGTTTTTCATGTTGTTCATATATTTATTTTGGTTGTTGCATTTCATTGAAAAGTTGCACTGTACTCTTCTAAAGCCATAGTTACTGCCATTTGTCAGGCACGGTGTTGGCGAATACGCCTGTAAAAAAAAGTAATGGATTGGTAAAATATAGACAAAAATTGGCATTTACAAGAACACACATATAACAGTCTTTTGTATCCGACATATATTGGTTTCATACAGTGGCGTTATTAGACAGTCTGTAATGGATGATGCCTTCTAATTAAGTATTTGCAGTCAATATTGGAGAACAAAAAAATAGTATTGACCACAATGTTTTATACGGAAATTATAATGCTTTAGTTTTTGGTTGTTTTTGCGTATGTTATCGTGTTTATGTTTGCGCATTTGTAGCCAACATTGGAAAAAAAAACTATACATATCCATTTCTTGCTATACACAATTCGTTTTGCAGTTTTTTATCATGCTTATTTCTGTTATTATGTTGTCACCACCAAAAATACTATGTAACCAATGTTTTTCCCAAAAGCTTGCCAGAGAAGCATTTCGTAAAGTCGTTGATAACATCACAAAAGCGCACAATTTTTTAATTATCAAATTCAAATAATTACGATGTGTATCGGAATCTGTAATTGATCTACCTAGGCCAATTATCGATTTCGATGCGGAAAATTTAAAATATCAATTGAAATCGCGAAATCTTTCTACGCATAGGAATCTTTAATTGAGCTATGTAGGTCAATTGTAGATTTCGATGCACGTTTTTTTAATTATGAAATTACAAGAATTACGATGTGTATCGGAATCTGTAATTGATCTACATTGGCCAATTATAGATTTCGATGCTGAAAATTAAAAATATCAATTGAAATCGCGAACATGTTTTACGCGTCGGAATCTTTAATTGAGCTGTATAGCTCAATTATAGATTTCGATGCGCACCTCGTTTCGAAGGTTTTTGTGTTTCCCCACCCAAAAATCCCTATTACCCAGGCTTTTCCCGTAAGCTTGCCAGAGGAGTGACGTCGTTGATGACGTAATGGTAGACGCCATTTTGTTTCAGGGGAATTTTATACGCGGCCGCATCGCAATGCAAAATTATCCCAAATCATCTCTACTTAGTATAAAACAAAGTCCCCGATTCTTGGATGTCACGGGTAATCTCGAGAACCTCTGGATATATTTTGATGCGGGTTTCACAATTCTGTCAAGGATATCTCGAGGATGATTTCTGTAGAAAATAATTTATTTATGATCAAAGGAAGCAGAGCAGTAATGATTTCAGTGAAAAAATTAACAAAAAAACCTGGCGTCTGAGCGCTTGTTGAGTTTATTTTGGGCAAACCGTTTAAACATATCTAAATACTATGAGTGTAAGAATTGTTCAGCATGAAAACTTTTACATAAAATCCAATACATCGCCCACTATAAGTATATTTACGTTTTCATTTCTTCCAACCATGTCCATTCTAATATTGAGGCGACAGTTTACGAGCTAGCTAAGGGCGTGCCTTATCACCCCTGTTACAGCCTAACAAGCGGGCGAACCTATTACCCCAGATACAGCCAGCAGCAAACCATCGAGTCGTGTTGAGTTAAGACTTCAGAGAAGGCTGGTTGTGTTTGGAGTTACCCTGGAAGTTCAACTTGGTTTTTCTTCATTTCGCATGTGAACTTTCCTTTCCGCAAAATACACAGTCAAGTTAAAATTGGACAGAAGAGGGATTTGTGTTTCATGCAACTCGCCATTCCCTGGAAGTGCAACTTGGCTTATCTTCATTTCGTCTGTGAACTTTCCGTTCCGCAAAATACACAGTCAATTTAAGATTGGACGGAAGGAAGATTTGTGTTTCATGCACATCGCCATTCTTAAATTACGTCTGACAAGAATTCGTTATAATTAGTAGTCCAGTCAGTGATGTTAAGCCATTATGCCGAGATGTAAAACGGATATAGGTAATAGTTCATTGACATCACAAAATAGAAAAGTGCTTATCACGTAACAATGAAACAGAGCAACAAATAATTTCTAGATTGCCACAAGAGAAAGAAAGACTTAGTTCTCGGCACCTTCAAACCGTTGCTCAAGAAGAATACCGCCTGAACCACGATCAGAAACAAGCTTATAACACTAAGAAGGAAGGTAAGATATTTTTTCTCGATGCCCCTGCAGGCACAGGCAAAACATTCTTGATTTATGTGTTGCTCGCCAAAGTGAGGTCTGGTGGTAATATTGCTCTTGCCGTCGCATCATCTGGAATTTCAGCCATTCTTTTGGAAGGAGGAAGAACTGCACATGCAACATTTAAACTTCCTTTGAAAGTCAGCAGTAATGATGGAAATGTAATATTTCAAAACAAAGTAACACTGCCAGTTTAATCCAAAATTGTTCTTTAGTTGTAAGGGATGAGGCTACAATGTTGCACAAAACTTCCGTTGAAGCTGTAGACAGGACCTTGCGTGATCTAAGGAATCGGAACACACCTATGGGTGGCTGCACAGTTTTGTTCGCCTGAGATTTTCGTCAAATCTTACCAGTTGTTACCAGAGGAACGAGAGCCGACGAAGTGTACGCTTCATTACAAATATCTTACATCTGATCAGATATAACAAATTGGCACTCAAAACTAACATGAGAGTAGGGTACTCTTATCTTCAGAAGATAATAGTTTGTTTGCTAATTTGTTACTTAGAGTCGGAAATGGAGATTTACCGGTCATTGACGGAAAAATTACCCTCAGTGACGATTTCTGTGCTTTAGTAAGCAGTATTCAAGAATTGAATGATAGCGTTTATCCTCAAATCCATGGCCTATCTAACAAGTCTCATTCATGGTGTCTGGTGCTTCGCTCTGGACTAAGGGTAGTTCACCCAGCACCCACTAGGCGGCAGCATCCCGCAGGCGAGTCGGGTAGCCTTGAGGCGAGGTCCCTTTTCCTCAGTCACGTGTAGTCTCACGGAGAGCAATGTCGTAGTTTTAAGATGTTATCCTTAGTTGTAGAATTTAGTTAATAAATTATTTTAAGTGAGTACTCGAGGTGTTTCATTTTAACTGCTACCAGAGAGATGTTTAAGCAACAACATTTTGGTCCTCCTAATGCCGGATTATAGAAAAAAGTGAACTTCGAACTTATTCGTGTGCCAACATGTGGGATTTTTGTGAAACAAGTGTACCTGTTTAGTGATGAAATGTGCATGACTTATGTTACAAATCAAACTGTGACGAATAATACAAAGTGCGGTATAAGAATACAAAATATATACATATATAACGGTAGAAATAAATTCGTATTCTGTAAATAGCCATCTTGAATAGCACAACCACGCCATGACCGTAGGACGCCATCTTGTGAGCTGCTAGTCCGGTTACGTCAGCTACCATACATGCCCGCCAGGATTGCTAGAGAACGGAACTTGCAGGAACATCCACCAGAGACCGCTGTCGACAGATAAACAAGCTTACCAACATTGAAGACAGCATCGGTGAGTACAATCTGGTTCAACATTTCCTTCTGTCCTTCTTACTGGGTTATTATGGATGCCAATCAAAAACGTGTATTAACAAAGAAAAGAGCAGTTATCAAATCTCGCGTGACTCGCTTAAGTATATTCGTGAATGCATTTGCAGCAGGTGGGAATCTTAATGACATTAAAGTTAGGAAACAATCGTTAGCGAGTTTAATGGATGAGTATAATGACACTCAGATACAATTGGAAATCGATGATCCTGAAAACGAAGCACATGATCTAGATAGAGCAGCCTTTGATGATTTATGCTTGGACATTAAGTCAAAAATGGAAACGCTATTGTGCCCCGAACATACACACACACCTCCGCCTGTAAATAGTGATAACATGAGCAATAGTTGCGCACTAAAACTTCCAACTATTTCACTACCCAAGTTTAGTGGTGCTCTACAAGATTTCATGCATTTCTATGACACCTTTGTAGTGCTGATCATCAATAATGATACAATCACAGACATTCAAAGATACTATTATCTTCTATCATGTTTGTCTGGCGAACCTCACCACCTAATTGAGAATTTGCCAATTTCACAGGATAACTTCAAGGTCGCCTGGGAATTGATTCGCAGTCGGTATCACAATCCCAGACTTATATCAGACCTTCACATCAAGGAATTGTTGTCACTCCCTAACGCAAAGCATGATTCTCCTAAAGAGCTGCGTTTGCTAATTAATCAACTTTGCAGCAACTTAAATGCCATAGAAGCTCTAAAAATTGAAACGCCCTTGCATGACCTTATGCTCTCGCACTTAGTTTTGGAAAGAATCAGTCTCAATCTCAGGAAACAATGGGAGAACGGTACGTCAAATGAAGTGCATGCCAGCTTGAAGGACCTAATTCAATTCTTGGAAAGTAATTGCCAAACTTTAGAAATAGTCACGTCCAACAAGACAGCTGCTGTAACACAAGATGAGGTCAAGCGTGGTACAAGTTCAAGGGGACAACACCGAGCCTTCGTCACCACGTCACCTTATTGTGTGCTATGTAAGACATCTCACAGTCTGCATAAATGTCCAAAATTCAAATACATGGACGTAAATGGCCGTATAGGTATTGTGAGGGAACATAATCTCTGTTTCAATTGTTTGAGAAATGACCACATAGCCAACAATTGCAGCGCTGGTAACTGCCGAAGATGCAATAAAAGTCACCACACAATGTTACATATAGACCAGAATATGGACCGTACTGTTACCTCGTCACACACTGCATCCCAACACCAAGCATATTGTTCTGTCAGAGGCACTTGCCCTCACAATGAAGTATTGCTATCAACTGCCATTGTTAACATTAGGGATAGCGAAGGTCGAATGCATCAATGCCGAGCACTATTAGACAGTGCATCACAGATGAACTTCGTGTCTCGAGACTTAGTGGACCGGTTGGGTATCAAACTGAATCGGCATTCAATGCCCATCAATGGCATTAGCAACACGCGAGCAACTGAATCCTCTCACTTCTGTCAACTTCAGATAGAGTCGAGAGTTGGTACTTATAGTCGGCATATAGTAGGTTCTGTCCTGCGTCAGATTACTGGCCCGCTGCCTTCATCAAGAATAGAGTGCGAGGACTGGCAACTGCCCGCCAACATTCCACTAGCCGATCCTAATTTCAACCAGCCTAAGGAGATAGATCTGCTGTTAGGTGCTACTGTGTTCTTTGAAGTCTTGAGACCCGAACAACAATCTAGAGAAGGTTACCCTACTCTTCAAAATACACAACTTGGTTGGGTACTATCTGGATGTCTACCCCCTCACTCAGTTCAACAACGTAAGAATGGAACAACATCATTGTTATCCACGGCTGAAGCCTTGCACACACAGGTGGAACGCTTTTGGGAACAGGAGGAGCTGACGACTCGTAGCCATTCCAAGGAAGAAAGTCAATGCGAGGAGCATTTTAGGAAATCATTCACGCGTGATAAGTCGGGCAGGTTCACAGTGAGACTTCCACTACGAGAAGCAGTAGGAGAACTTGGTGACTCGTTTGCCAATGCCAGGAGGAGCTTTGGCTATATCGAGAGGAAATTGCATCGACAACCTGAACTGAAGAATGAGTATATCAAATTCATGGATGAATACCGCCAACTAGGACACATGGAACTTGTCGATCGTAGTGACCAGCAGAAACCTGTTTATTACATGCCTCATCACGCAGTAATCAAGGACACGAGCAACACTACCAAGGTCAGAGTTGTCTACAATGCGTCGGCTAAAACAACTTCGTCGATCTCCCTGAATGACGTGATGCTGGTTGGGCCAACTGTTCAGCAGGATCTGTTCTCTATCGTTCTTCGCTTCCGCACACACAAGTATGCGCTAACAGCAGATATCGAGAAGATGTACCGACAGATCCAGATTCATGAAGCAGACCGAGACTTCCAGAGAATCTTGTGGCGCAGTTCTCCGAATCAACAATTGGATATGTACCGATTGACTACGGTAACCTACGGTACTGCAGCGGCTCCGTATCTAGCTACCCGTTGCTTACTGCAGGTGGCACTCGACGGTAAAGACATACACCCTACAGCAGCCGAAGTTGCCAAGAGAGACTTCTACGTTGATGATCTTTTGACAGGGACAGACACCATTGAAAAAGCCATCCATTTGTACAAAGACCTCACATCGCTCCTGCAAACCGGAGGATTCCCCATCCGTAAATGGCGGTCCAACAATCCCGATGTATTGGAGGCCATCCCACCTACACTTCGCGAGAGCCAGGTGTCTTGCAGTCTTCCTCTTGAAGATGGCGCCGTGAAAACGCTTGGTCTGTTATGGCATTCGAGTAGTGACTCATTTCAATTCACCGTGGGAGCTCTCAACCACAACAAATTGACTTGGACAAAGAGATCAGTGTTGGCCAATGTAGCGTCCATGTATGATCCATTGGGACTCATAGGGCCTGTAATTGTCCAGTGCAAGTTGTTCATACAAGTCCTTTGGCAACGACACCTCGATTGGGATGGTAAAATTCCCTCAGAACTTGAGACACAATGGAAGGAGATACATCAGCAGCTCCCCAAACTAAATGAGATTCGTGTACCACGGAGGGTGACCGCAGACGGCATGAATGCCAATGTTGAACTTCACGGATTTGCTGATGCCTCAGAAAGAGCCTACGGTGCCTGCGCTTACCTACGTTGCATCAACTCCAATGGAACAATCTCCGTTCACTTACTTTGCTCTAAATCTAGGGTAGCCCCTTTGAAGCAAGTGTCGCTCCCAAGACTGGAGTTGAATGGCGCACTACTTCTGAACAGGCTAATGGAAAGAGTGATTCAAGCCCTTAATCTACATTCATGTCGACGTTATTACTGGACAGACTCCACTGTCGTTCTGGCCTGGATTGCAGGTAGCTCCTCAGCCTGGAAAACATATGTGGCCAACAGGGTGTCGGAAATTCACCAACTGACTTCTCAGCAAGATTGGAACCATGTCTCATCACAGGAAAATCCAGCGGACGTTATCTCCAGGGGAACGGAGCCACATCGACTTCAAGGCAATCGATTATGGTGGGCGGGGCCCGCCTGGCTATCGACAGATCCTTCAGCCTGGCCTGAACTAATCACTGCTGAACCAACCGAAATTCCTGAGCAGCGAGGAGTAAGATTGTGTTTCGTGGCGAGCAATCATGACGCAGATAACCTCTTCACCCGCTTTTCCAGCTGGACTAAACTGCACAGAGTATTTGCATACATTCTCAGATTTCTTCACAATCTAAAGCAGGAGGCAGCAGCAAGACGGCATGGACCTTTGACTACTGACGAACTTCGCGATAGTCTGACAGCAATCATCCGCATCGTTCAGCGTTGCTCGTACAGTCAGGAGATACATAATTTACATCAAGGAAACGCAGTGCCAATTTAGAGCAAACTTCTCACTCTGCACCCCTTTCTGGATAGTGACAACCTATTGAGGGTGGGCGGCAGGCTGGAGAATGCTGAAGCATCATTTCAACAAAAACATCCTTTGATACTGCCCCCTAAGCATCCTGTCACAAAATTGCTTATTTGGAATGAGCACATACGACTTTTGCACGCAGGAAGCCAACTTCTCTTAGCCTCGTTGCGGCAACGGTGGTGGATAACCAATGGCCGATCTGTTATCAGGCAAGTGATCCGCAGCTGTGTAACATGCTTCCGAGTGAAGACCAATGACACCAGTCAGCTCATGGGACAGTTGCCTAAGTCTAGAGTGACCCCAAGCAAGCCGTTCTCTCATTGTGGTGTGGACTATGGAGGGCCGCTGCATGTGAAATATGGAAGCCCACGAAGTAAAATACAGAAGAAATGCTACATAGCATTGTTTGTGTGCATGGCGACCAAGGCACTACACATTGAGGCAGTCAGCGATCTATCCACGGAGTCCTTTATTGCCGCATTAAGAAGGTTCATTTCAAGACGTGGGCGCTGCAGTCACATGTATAGTGACAATGGCACGTGCTTCACCGGAGCAAGAAGGAAACTAGATGAATTGTCGCGCTTCATCCGAACAGAAGACCATCAAACTACCGTATCGAACTTCACAGCTGAAGAAGGAATTCGTTGGCATCACATACCTCCTTACTCCCCTCACTTCGGCGGACTGTGGGAAGCAGGTATAAAATCAGTGAAGACCCACCTGAAGAAAGTTGCTGGTAACACTGTGCTAACTTTTGAAGAGGTAACAACACTGCTCACACAAATTGAGGCATGTTTAAATTCGAGACCCATCATCCCGATACCCAACAGTCCTGATGAGTATGCGTTCCTCACCCCTGGTCACTTCTTGACTGGCGAACCCTTAGTGTCGTTCCCTGAACCAGATTGTCTCTTAGGGCCATCATCACGGCTGTCAAGATGGCAACTGGTCCAGCGGTGCCGACGACTCATCTGGAAACGCTGGTCAACCGACTACTTGGGCCAGCTCCAGCAGCGTTCCAAGTGGCTCCACAACCAACCCAACCTCAAGGCAGGAAGGCTGGTGCTCCTCAAAGAAGAAAATGCTCCCCCCCTCACATGGCCAACCGGGATAATAGAAGAGCTCCATCCTGGGACTGATGGGCTGGTGCGTGTGGTGACTGTGCGGACGAGCAAGGGGTCGTACAAACGGCCAGTAACCAGGATCAGCCTTTTCCCCGAAGAACTCATCTAAAAGGACTATCAGTGTAGTGTGCTTATCTTGTGTTTATCTTGTGTTCATATAGTGTTTATCTTGTGTTTATCTTGTGTTCATATAGTGTTTATCTTGTGTTTATCTTGTTTTCTTTTGTCTACATTGTGTGTTTTGATTTATTGCTAGAGACTTGTGTTGGAGCAGTTATGTCCACGTACTGTTATCTTTCTTTATAATTTGTGTACAAATTAGATGGGCGGCATGTCTGGTGCTTCGCTCTGGACTAAGGGTAGTTCACCCAGCACCCACTAGGCGGCAGCATCCCGCAGGCGAGTCGGGTAGCCTTGAGGCGAGGTCCCTTTTCCTCAGTCACGTGTAGTCTCACGGAGAGCAATGTCGTAGTTTTAAGATGTTATCCTTAGTTGTAGAATTTAGTTAATAAATTATTTTAAGTGAGTACTCGAGGTGTTTCATTTTAACTGCTACCAGAGAGATGTTTAAGCAACAACACATGGTTTAAAGAAAGTGCAATATTATCGCCGACAAACGAACAAGTTGTGAAAACTAATGACTTGGTGTTCTCCAAATTCACTGCCCAGGCTCTAGTATATTACTCATTAGGCTATACGCAGTAGTCTATAGTGAAGAAGCTGTTCATTACCCTACAGAATTCCTAAATTCTTTATTTCCTTCTGGCTTGCCACCACACAAGCTTATTTTAAAAGTAGGAGTGCCTATTCTATTGCTACGTAGTTTACAACCACCGAAGTTATGCAATGGGACACGATTGGTATTGAAAACTTTGAAAAACTGTTTCTTTGAATCAACTATCTTAACTAACTGTGGTACAGGAGAAACTGTCTTAGTACCCAGAATCCCTATGATTCCTTCAGATTTGCCTGATCATTTCGAACGAGTACAATTTCCAGTAAGAGTCTGCTTTGGCATGACTATAAACAAAGCACAGGATCAGACACTTAGCGTGACAGGAGTTGATCTTAATGGAGAATGTTTTTCTCATGGACAGCTTTACGTGGCTCTATCGCTTGTTACATCAAACCGAAACCTTTTAGTGTTCACTAATGGAGGGAAAACGACTAATGTCGTATACAAGGAAATCTCCGTTAGAAGTAACCTATCACCATGACGAATAGAAGGAACTAGTGTGAGGACTCCGCCATTATAGCACGGTAGTTTGGGGTCCCGCCGCTACAAGCACTGCAAGCGATAATCTCCATCAACCTGTACCAGGGTTGTAGGCACTACAAGCACGCCATCAAAAAACAGCAGTTGAAAAACAAGCAACAACTCCATAAACCCATCCCCTCATTCCTCTCCCGCTCACCAACACTTCCCCCCACACAATCCTAGCACTCTACATCAAATCCTACAGCTTTTATTCACGCCAGCAGCACAATAAACTTAATAAATCCGGGCTACAGAACAGACCAAAAAACTACACTTTAAGCTAAACCAAATTCACTTCTCAGCTCGACATAAGCCATAATACAAGTTAAAACCTATACAAAACATACTCTCCCTACTGTTTTACAACTATTAAACTAACTATTCGCACTCAAAACCTAAAATCTCTGAAACGGGAGCTAATTTAAAAACGCAATAGCCTAGCTCGATTACGTCTCTGGCAGTGCTACCGCATATGCATTTCAGGGTGTATGTATCCCACCAGTTCTGGTGCACCCTAGATAACGCTACACCCTCAGGGGCTCCCGGCTGGTGAGTTCGGGAGTTGGCGACCCCGAGGGATTCCTGAGCTGGGTCCATTTTCCCCTTTTGTCCCTTCCCTTTGGGGCTGACCCTCTCCTCTCTCCCCTCCCCTCTCCTCATAATCCTCTCCTCTTTTCCTTATATTTCCTTTTCTCTTTCAGATTCCCGCACTGTTTTTGTTACTTGGTTCCCCATGTATCTAAATTCCCTTTTAGGATTGTTTTTGTAGGTATTTTTAATCTACGTCGCATTTTGTAAGTCTTTTCGATCTAGATTGCATTTTGTGTGTGTTTTTCAATCTCAATTGCATTTTGTAAGGATTGACAATCTAAATTGCTTTTTAGTATGTCTTTCAATATCCGGGCCGGGGCTTTTGTTAGTTTTTTGAATTTCAATTGCATTTTGTATTTTCAACCTACCCCGCTTTGTTCAAGTAGCTAAGTCTCAATTGCAATTTTGTGGGTATTTTGAATCTTCATTACATTTTGTGCGTATTTTCAATCTCATTTGCATTTTGTAAGTATTTTGATTTCACTTGCATTTTGTAGGTATTTCGACTGTACGTTGCATTTTGTACGTATTTTGGACTTAACCTACATTTTGTGCGTATTTTTCAATCTATTCCTTTTCGAGTATTTTCGTTCAAAATTCCCTTATGTACGTATTACCGTTCTCCATTTGGTGAGTAGTTTCAATCTGAGTTCCTTTTTGTAAGTATTTTCCCTGCTACATAAGGCATAGTTGTTGGGGCTCATTGTCGTTTTTATCTAAACCATTTTCGTTTCATCCATAGCAGTGAGCTGTTTTTTATCTTCATCCTTTCATTTCACGCCATTTCATTTCATCAGGGGCCGATAACCTCTATGTTAGGCCCCTTAAAACAACAATTATCATCATCATCATCGCATATGCATTCATAACTTCACAATAACTTCCAAATTATGACTAAGTGAGCTATCTGCCTGAGTAGTTACAGGTGTTACCGGCTTGTCTGGGACGATGGGTCACCAAACCGGTATTTAAACTCAATTATTAAGCTTTAATTAACCAAATTGAGAGGAAACAGATCGGACCAAAAACGTACACTTTAAGCTATACCAAATTCACTTCTCAGTTTGACATAAACTTTAATTCAACTCAAAACCTACACAAAACATACTCTCCTTACTCTTTTACAACTATCAAACGAACTATTCGCACTTAAAACCTAAAAACCCTGAAAAGGGAGCTAATTTAAAAACGCAATAGCCTAGCCCGATTACGTCTCCGGACCGCAAATGCATTCATAACTTCACAATAACTTTTGTATAATTTGGTGCAAAATGATGGGTTTTAAAGCTATCTGGATTCAGTTTTTCAACCAATTTATTGTGATGTTTTATGTATGGTATGGTTAATGTCAAACGCAACTAATACCATTTTATCCATAATGTAGAATCTTGGGCTTATGCCGTGTTTTATTTATTCAAACTCGACGCGTTTCGAAAGAAACCATGTCTTTCTTCATCAGGAATAAACGAAAATACGACTAAATTGTTGCCAAGAGAAAGCAACAAAGAAACTAAAAAAGGTGCCCTAAGATGAACAATGAAGTGTATCTAACACGTCCTTCGAGAAGTGTATGTGGCATTCTTTTCCAGGCCGAGAAAGTAATTACCGGAAAATTAAACTCAAAATCGACGTGGAGCGAAATATTTATGATTGTATCGATTCCAAAGGAACAATTTCAGTTGATCATTCAGGAGCTGGCTGCTGTCTTCAGCGTGTCATGGATATTATCCCTAGACTTGTTTATTTTGGGTGCCGATTAATCTTCAGAACGAAGGAAATCCGCCGAGATTTGCAATCTCGAACATCCGCCAAGTCTTCACGCAAGCTTTCGAAAGTTCAGTACCGTAGCCGACAAAATGAATTGGTAAGTAGAGAGTTACTTTAAATAGTTTATGTGTGCTTGTTTTAATATGCTGGGGATTAGCCGTGTTTTTTATCTGTTTCTGTATACTCCAGGAATCTGTGCGTTCCGTAACATGCAATGAAGACCGTAGTTCTTATTTCCATGAATTATATTTTCCATTGTGCCCTGCCGTGCTATTTTAATTGTAACTGCTAATTACTTTTTAAAAGAGTACTAGTTACAAAGTAATTCGTTTCCCTTAGCACCATCCCTAAGACCAACTGACCCCGCCAGTGTGGAACTTACCCACTCTAGCGCTGCCTGGCGGGGCGCGCTTGAACTTCAGGAGTCTTCTCACTTTCTCCTTCTATTCGTCATGCTATCACCTTGCATTCATAACTGTTCCCGGGCGAAGCCGTGTTGGGTTGCTAGTTCATATATAAAATAAATAATCAAATAACCAAAAAGGCTAGTAAATAGTAAATAGAAAATCAAACAAAGAATAGAAAATGAGAGGGAAGTACAGTGTCAGTTTGAATTCTGGGTAGGTTGAGCTAAGCAGTGTTGCCAACCCATATGCTTGCTGGCATACAGTACATCTTCACCCATTATAGAGCCCACATACTACAAAAACTTCCTGATATGCATTTGTGTTATTTAGAGTATGATTTAAAAAATTAATATTTCTTTAATATTTAAAATTGAATGAAAAATAACTTAAAAGCAGTTTTACTAAGCATTTTTTTCTCTTTCAAATGGCCTTTCTATTGAATATATTTTATTACCTTTTGAGTTTTGGCATACACTTTCAATTAATATGCAAATAGCTTACTCTTATTACTACAAAAGTAGCTTTTCCCTCCCACATCTTTGTTGCTCATTTCCAGCATCGTAATAAAACTCGACCTTCTCAATATCTTGGTATTTATTAAATATTTATAACACAAAACAACCAAAAGGTTTTATTCAATATTTTACTTTAGTTTAAGGGGAAAAAAAAAAAATTAAAGACAAGGTTACAGTGTCAAAACATAACATGTAAATACCCAAAAATACCTGGACATCCATTTTTTTTTGAAGGATCAATATTGTTCCTGATTTCAATTTAAGGCATCAAATACCTGTGTTTCAGTCCTTGTTTGTCCAACACTTCACCAACACATCAAAAAGTGTTGTACAAAGCTCAAAAACTGAAAATACCCTCATTTTGGGTATTTAAAAGACCACTGGTATTTACCCGTCCCACATCACTACATACTAGTAAATTTTGTGAGGATCATGGAATTGTTTTGGTCGCTTTACTACCTAATGTCACACAAGTACTTCAACCCACGGATGTAGGGGTTTTTAAGCTACTAAAGACTGCCTGGAAGAAAAATGTACATGAGTGGCGAATTCAGAGGGTTTCTATGGCAACAATCGGTGTTAGGCCTCGGCGAATGGTCATTTTCCGGGCTGTTATGCCGTGGTCTCACTTGTTTAGAGCAGAATTACGATATTTTCCTGCTCGTATGTCTTCTACCCACCAATCCCGCTTCCCGTTGCCGTCATTTTTTTTTTAATATTCCATTTTTATTATAAAACATAATTACTGTTACTCTTTTATTCGTAAATGTTAGCCTCCAAGTTGATAAATCGGTGTATTACGCAACAATTGACAGAAATGCATTATAAACAGCAGACAAGGAAAATTAACAATGTGACGGTAATTGGTGCAAACGGGTGACGAATATAGGAAAAATCCAAATACATCGTGCCGAACACTGGCGCAAAAACACACTTTTTTAAAAAATACGTCATTTTTCCTAAAACGATTATCTTTTATATTTGGTCTTTCCTAGTGTTTGAGTAGAGTTTGAGGGTACAGTGCGTTTGGTGATTAAATTTACCAAAATGTGTACGGTGTATATGATTTCTTGTCTAAATCTCCCTCTACATGACGACCATTGGTGCATTTACCTTAATTGCATTTTTTGCAAGATTGCAGCAATCATAACAAATTTGGCTTGGCACTCCATTGTGAATCATGGAGCTGCTTCAAGTTGTTCTTGCTGATTAGAGGAGATTAAAAAGAAAGGTTTATCTGAAGATACTGCTGTTTCTTGTATTAAGACTTTACATAGGCTACTAAAATAGGCAGTAACAGTAGTAGCCTAGAGTGCCGAACAAACGAATGAAATTAGGGTGATGAATAATAGCCCTAATTGTGAAAATGATGTGGTATTAGATGTTTCAGTAAAAATTCAGAAGAGGTACTTTTCGGTCCAAAATTCTTGAAAGTACTGAAATTAACCAAATTACTTGAATTAATAGTTGGGAAAATATCAGGAGATGATGTAGTAATAGATGTTTACTCCTCCACTGTCTGTGACCCACCCAGCCATCCCAAATATGAACACGACTTATATAGGCAAAATTTCAGCTGATTCAGTCATTTTTAGTACCATGTACCGTATTGCCAACCCCACGCATTTGGTACTATATCGCATCCAGCAGGCAATGGTTTTCGCCTGGACCAATAATTGTTACCGTAGGTAGCACGGCCCTACAGGCCACATTAGCTAATATAGGTTAAATTATTGATGCGTGACTACCCCCACTGTGACAAAAACCAGGGGTGTTTATATTAGCCTAACGCGGCCTGGTGGGCCGCGCTACCTAACCTTTATTGGTCTAGGAGAAAACTATTGGTCTGGATGAAAATATTGGTCTGGAAACAATAATGTTGGCACTCAGAAAAAATTCAGTAACACCCTCTAGCGATAAAATATTCAACTCCTGTATATTAGTAACATTGGCCATTTCGATAGAAAATTTTTCGGGTTTCAATGGCGGCGGGCAACGTATATTACACGAGTTCCGAAGTGTGTTTTTGCCCTAGTCCTCGGCACGATGTCTTTGGATTTTTCCTATATTCGTCACCCGTTTGCACCAATGGCCGTCACTTTGTGAGTTTTCCTCGTCTGCTGTTTATAATGCATTTCTGTCAATTGTTGTGTAAGACACCGATTTATCGACATTTAGGCTACGAATAAAACAGTAATTTACCAGTAATTATGTTTTTTTAATAAAATATGAAATATAAAAATAAAAAAAATAAAAAAAAAAAGACGGCATCGTGAAGCAGATATGGTGGGTAGAAGACATATGGGCATGAAAATATCGTAATTCTGCTCTAAACATATTTATTATAAGTTATTTTTGTATTAACTTAAAGTGCAATATTAATAATAATTGAAATTCGAGCAATATAACCACAAGAACGTGTCCATAATTAAGTACAAGTTGTTCGGGCTTGTAGGCCATGGTCCAGACAGGATATCTCCCGACGTTTCACCGGAAACTGCGTCCGGCATTATCAAGGGTTCCGCTCCTTTCCTTGTTCAGCAGTGGAATGAGGAAGAGACTTGAAATAATGGGTAATGGTTTGTAGTGGGGTATTGTTGTTTGAATATGACTGTTGGTTGGGTGGATCTTGGCGATGAACTAACGGCTGGAAGATACCTTCGTAGTCTGGAGCCACGGTGAGGAAGAGCTGCAACGTTTCCTGGACCACCTTAACAGCCTCAACACCAGCATAAAATTTACTATGGAGAAGGAGAAAGACAACTGCCTGGCCTTTCTGGACGTGCTGATCACCAGGACTAATGACCTGCGCTTGGGGCACACCGTATACCGGAAACCCACACACACCGACCGGTGTCTACACAAGACATCCAATCACCACCCCCGACAGAAACACGGAGTTATTAAAACATTGGTAGACCGTGATAGGAGAATCTGTGAGCCATCCAACCTCAACCAAGAGCTGAAACATATAAAGAGGGCCCTATGCATCAATGTATACAGCAATAAGGAGATTGAGCGAGCCTCTCATCCCAGGCGCCGGAGCACGAGGAAAGATTCTGAGACAACTCCGGTGGCCACCGCATTCCTGCCGTACGTGAAGAAGGTGACGGATTGGATAGGCAAATTACTAAAGACCTATGGGGTGAAGACGGTTTATAAACCCACCGCCAAAATCTGGGACTTGCTGCGATCCGCTAAAGACAAGCGCCACCCACACTCCACTGCAGGTGTCTACAGAATCCCGTGTTCCAGTGGGAAGGTGTACATAGGAATGACTAAGAGGAGCGTGACCACCAGACTCAAGGAACACAACAGACACAGCCGCCTGGGTCAAACTGAGAAATTGTCAGTCGCTGAGCATTCTCTCTTGCCCGGTCACGATGTACAGTACGGGGACACGGAGATACTCTCCACGACCACACACTACCACGCCAGGCTGCAAAGGGACCATAGAAATCTTCAAACACCCCGACAATTTCAATCGGAAGGAAGAAATTGAATGTGTGCGTAATACATGGATCCCGGCTCTTAGGTACACCAAAGCCAAGAAATCACTCACACGTCAACCTGAAGAATCTTCCCGTTACAGCCCGGCAGTCGCCCAGGGAACACCTGACCCTCACAAGCTCGGTGGCCGAAGCCGGAGCACGCACCGCACCCCATGGCAACATGTACGTGAGATCAGACGATCCAGCCGGAATGCGAAGAGAACGCTCGGCTCACCATGCTAATTTGAAGATCCAAAACTACCTCCCAGCCGTTAGTTCATCGCCAAGATCCACCCAACCAACAGTCATATTCAAACAACAATACCCCACTACAAACCGTTACCCATTATTTCAAGCCTCTTCCTCATTCCACTGCTGACCAAGGAAAGGAGCGGAACCCTTGATAATGCCGGACACAGTTTCCGGTGAAACGTCGGGAGATATCCTGTCTGGACCACAGCCTACAAGCCCGAAAAACTAGTACTTAATTATGAACGCCGGCCGTGAAAGCCTAAGCTGTTATACAAGAATGTGTATTGATGTAGGCTTCCCCAACCGGTGTTTAAGAGCGAATGTTTTTTTTCCGGGCTGTTATGCCTTTTTTTTTTTTTTGACGGTGGATGGGAGGCGCAGTCACATAAAACGTGAGACCAGACCATGGCATAACATAACGTCTGCGTTGAACAATCGCCGAGGTTCTGACAAGATAGACTGTAAGTCGTAGAATTTGATGTTCTGTAATATTGCAGCACGGTTTACTGTCAAATTTTGAGGGATTCGTAAAGACAGGCTTGGATTTCTTTTTAGGAAAGATTCACACCATTTACTCGAAAGCAAAGATTTAGTCTTAGAATATATTTTTCATCTCAACTTAAAAAGAATCCCCTTTAGCTCACCTAATGTTATTTGTTTTACGTCCTTTCTAACTACTGCGGCTTTTAGAGACCCCGAAGTGCCGTAATTTTGCCCTGAAGGGGGATCTGTAACGTGCCAGTAGATCTACTGACACGGCTCCCTTGCATTTGCTCACTCTCAAATTCCAGATGACTGCGCCAGTATTCGATCCTGCAACAGCAGGCGAGCCACGCAGCCAGCGTAGATCTACGGCCGTCAAAGAGACAGATCTACATAATAACAGCACACTATAATTGTTTATTGGTTCTGAAACGTTAACGCAAACTTTAACATTATCGTGCACTAGTGTTCGTCACGCATGTGCTCTAACGATCGTCAGCTATGATGACTATTGGACACGATGATTAAACGACAATTTAATTAATACAGAACTACATTATAAGTATATTGCCACTGTTAGTTAGGTCTTACAATGAGATATGACAATGTGCCAGTTTTCGTCACAAATGACGAGCATTGGTAAAGTGTGTGTTTTTAATTCCAGTGTTCGTCACCAGCATTTCTAACCAAACTAGGAACGTGATTACGAAATAGCAAATCACATATGTTACAGAAACAATTACCAACTATATCACACACTTGTAACATTTTAAAATGTCTGAATATAACACGTATGCACATAATTAACTCGCGTGCCTGCTTAGCACATGCGAGAAGCAATACGCCGCGTCAAGACAGCTCAACTCAGACGAGATGTTTGACGCTGGGAATCACATATTACAACGCACACATGATTTCGCAAAGTTGCTCCTTATCGGCAACGAAGGTATGACGAATCTCGTAAGACTTAGTGCGTTGATAAAGGCCCGTTGACATGCTTATTTTTTGTACTTATATACGAGAGTGACGACGACTGGCTCAGTGACTAAAACCGGTACAGTTACCTTAAGACTTAAGACACATATTTCCAGTGTAGTAGTGATAATAAACAGTAATTTCAATTGGTAATTACTCCTAGAATATGAAATAAGGTATGTAAGTCATGAAAATCATCATGTATTACCCTAGTGGAAGTGCTTTAGGAGAGTGTAGTCATATGGCAGCTTTATCTTTTCCAACACGATGCATAACATTTGGCCAGTTAATTACTGCAAAGTTAATTAGCCTATGTTGTTAATTTCTTTATTTAAGTGTGAATTTGGTATTTCCCTATGCTATTAGAAGTTCTACGCTTGAAAATGCTACTTGCGCCCACACCAGCCTACAAAGAGGTAGTCAGAGAACACATAGCAAAGAAAAAAAGATATTTGGATGGAATTTCACACCATGGATGCCTTGAAAACGACGGACTGGAAAGAAGCAAACTATCAGCCCAGACACCTTGTTACCAGATATGCAGTGCATGGTTAACATCACATTTCGATGTACGAAAGTTGATGTTTGTTTGATGTAATGCCATGAATTGCTGCCATGTTACTGTGCTGTATGAGGTTTCAAACAGTGCATCATTACATGCGGGTGCAGTCACAGGTGTTCAAGTTCGAGGTTCGGTACTGTAGTGGTTTACGAATGTTCATAACTGTTTTTCCATTTTAATTGAAAAGTTGCACTGCACTCTTCTAAAATCATGGTGAGACAAAACCATTGGTCGCTACTAGGTTTGACGTTGGTCTGGGCAAAACCAGTGGTCTCTACTACTGTAGGTTAGACCACTGTCGGGCAGAACGTTACTGCTTGTAAGTTACTACAAGCAAAGGGATCTGGGGCGTAAGTGCCCGGATAGGTTTGTGTTTGTATGTAAAGCCTTATTAACACCTTGTAAGAGATGTTCGGTTTCTTTGTCTGCTAGTTTACTTGATATTGATTTGGGAAAGATATTCCTGCTGTTGGAATTAGGGCATTCAAATCATAGGTTATTGAACATATTGCAGAACAGACATCAACAAAGGTTCTTGGCAACTGCCGCACACACCATTAAAACAAAAGAACACTCGAACATGGTTTGCCAACCTAAAGAAATTACATTACTGCAAGGACAATCAATCCTAACATGACTTACTTTTATCTCCTAAATGGAGCATAGGGCATCGATGAATTTCCGCCATCGGACTCTGTTCTGCGCCATCCTCCTAATCTTGTTCCAGGTCTTCCCTCCGTTCTCCATTCCTTCTGTTATTACACTCCTCCTCCAGGTGTTCCTTGGTCTGCCTCTTCACCTACTAACTTACCTTGGGGATTCCATTCCAGGGCTTGTCTTGCTATGTTGTCTCCATCTCGTCGTAATGTATGCCCAATCCATTTAGTTGTTTGTTGGTCATCCCATAGAGCAATATTGACTTGACATTTGAATTAGAGGCGAAGTTTGGTATAGGTGTTAAGTTCCCTTGCTTTCGAGATTGGTCTCAACATTGCGAATGCTCCTTTAGCCTTATTTATTATATTTCCTATATCTTCCATAGTACCTCCCTCAGTGGTGACCATACTTCCCAGGTAGCAAAACTGTTTGACTTGATCATTCTCTTGATTCCCTAGAAATAATGGTGCTTTATTTTGGGTATTATGGTGCTTCTCCTTGGTTTTCCTTCCATTGATCTTCAATCCCACCTCAGATGCTTCAGTTCTTAAATCATTCAGCTTTGCTTCCATATCTTTGTAACTGCTGGCTAGCAAGCACAGGTTGTCTGCAAAATCCAGGTCCTCCAAATTGTCTGTTAGTCCCCACTGGATACCTCTTCGGCGATTCATTGCTTTCTTCAGGATAAGATCAAGCACCATGTGAAACAGTATTGGAGACAACAAACATCCTTGTTTAACTCCTGTATTTACTGGAATGGGCTCCGACAACATCCCCTAATGTAAAACTTGGCAGGTGTAATTCTCATACGTTTCGTGAGTAATCTTTATAATTTTCTTTGGAATCCCAAAACTCTTTCATGGCTTGCCAAATCTTCTCTCTCTTTATACTATCAAACGCCTTTTCAAAATCTACGAATAGTAAGTACAGTGACGATTGCAGCTCCATTGATTGTTCTATAATTATGCACAGAGTATTGATCTGGTCTGTACAGGAAAAGCCTTCTCTAAATCCTGCTTGTACTTTCCTCAGCCTTAAATTAACTCTGTTTTATCCTTTCTAGAATTACTCGCGAGAGTACCTTACTTGGGATTGAAAGGACAGTAATCCCTCTCCAGTTGTCACATTCCAATAAATCTCCTTTCTTCGGAAGGTTGATCAACAATTCTTTCTTCCAATCTGTAGGAATCTTCTTTTCTTCCCAGATCTTCTCAAAAAATGGGAGCAGAATCTCAACTCGCGCGTCCGTATCTACTTTCAAGGCTTCCGTTGGAATGTTTTTCCATACATGTCGCCTTACTGTCCTTTCGTTGTTTGATAGCCTTTTGTATCTCTGTTCTTGATGGTGGTTCTGTGCTAACTTAATAGCCCTATCTTCCTGCTCTTCTTCTATCATGTCCACTGTCTCTCTTTCCTCGCTTATTCCCTGATTAAAGATATCCAGAAAATGTTCTCTCAATCTTTCTAGTTGTTCCTTTTGTGTGGACAGTAATCTCTCATCTTTGGCTTTCACAGGCTTATCAAAACTAGAGAACTTTCCTGTTAATCTTTTGGTTATGTGCTATAGGGTCCTACTATCGTTGTTTTGCGCTGCCATCTCTAAATTATTGATAAACACACCATCACGTCGAAAACTCCTCTTCACTATTTTGTTAAGTTGGTTGAAATCTATTCTAGCTTGTACTTTCTCTTCTTGTGTTCTTGCATTGTTAAGTCTTTTCTTACATTCCTGCCTGCTGTTCACGGTTTCCCATGTCTCAGAAGTAACCCATTCCTCCCTTCCTCTCTCTCTCTTGCCTAAAACCTTTTCACATGTATTGATATAGTAGCCCAGGCATTAAGGCAAAATATCGCTTTAACCTAAAAAAAATATGTTATAAAGCTATTTTTTTCAGAATCCATTAATTCAACCCTAGGGAACAACATATCAAAATACTCGGCCGTAAATGTGCCGGCTTCCTTGATTTCCAGTTCTGGAAACCTGGAATTCCAGGAATTTTCCATCGCTATCCTGGAACGCCCGTAAAAACCGAACGACTCTGGCTAGGTACTGTAGACAAAAGTCGTGTCGAATGAAAGAGAAAAGCATGCAGACTCCATATATAAGGCTTTAGGCAATTTTTTCTCATTTTGGGGTAGATTGTAACCAAATAAACTTGCAAAATTCAAATTTTTTGTAAATTTGAATTTATTTGCACGTTTATTAGAGACTAAGACGGCAGCTCCTGCAAAACATGCACCTGAAATAAGAAAGAGCATAGTTTTAGCTTTACAGATGTGGTCTTATTTTTGTTTTACATCTGATAATTCAACAGTTACAGACGAAACAAATTTAACCCGAAGATAAGTTGGTATTACCGGGCGGGAGTAAACACCAAACAACTCTGCGTAGGTAAACAAAAGAGGTATCAAATGAACAATAAAAGCATGCAGATTCCATAAATAGTACCATAAGCAATGTTTTCTCTGCTTTCAGGGTATATTGTAACAAAAAACAAAAGGAAAATTTTAATTTTTAGGTTAGAATTTGTTTGCACGTTTAGCAGACTAAGACGGCTACTTACGCAAAGCAATATACCTCACATAAGAAATAGCATCCTTTAAGCTTGATAGAGGTGCTCTTGTTTTTGTTCTGCGTCTTACAGTTCAAAAGTTAAAGACGGAACAAATTTAACCCGAACATAAGTTGGTAAGTCTTTCGCTGAAGTGAACATTTCCAGAAAGTCAAAGGTTGTCCCCCTATCAGCTATGAACGGTACTGTGTCGATCAGAAATGAAGTAACGCCCGCAAACTCGAGTCAGCTATTTATGAGAATAGTGTGTGTTTTAAAAAACGAAACTGAAAAAGCGGAGTACTTTCACTATGAGCTTGCACCAACTCCACCCTCTCTTTTTGACGTATGTTCAATAGGCAAAACGGACAAGTCAGCGTTTGCGTCTCTCTTTAAGCACTCAGAAATTGGCGATCAACTTTGTCCAGAGACCACGTATGTCATTGACGGAGGCTATCTCATGTACGCTGTTAGTTGGCCTCGACTGGCAGCATACGGAGAAATTTGCAACCTTTACCAGACATGTTATGACTCGATACCCATCTGCAGTTGTTTTCGACGGATACAATGGCCAGACAAATACGAAAGAAGCGGTGCATAGGCGAAGCGCTGCCAGCCAGAAGGACCTGTTTTGATATCGACTTGACCGAACATTCGACATGGACAGCATCACAGGCGGACTTTCTGACGAACAGGAGAAACAAATCTCGACTTATTCATGTACTTGTTTCAAGATTTGAAGCTGTAAAAGTTCGAGTATACCAGGCAACTGGGGACGCCGATCCTCTCATCGTGCACACTGCTTTGGAGATTGAGAGCTTGGGGAAGTCTGTAGTTGTAGTCGGCAACGATACCAATCTTCTGGCAATGCTGATTGCTAGGCATGAGACGGGAGATGTCTTCATGCTGCACCCTGGGACTTCCAAGTGCCCCGGAATGCTGTACGATATTGGTGCTATTCAAGATGAAATGGGTGACATGAAGAACTGCGTGCTGTACTTCCATGCTGTCTCAGGTGGTGATAAAACATCTGCAATCTACGGGAAAGGGAAGAAGAAGAAGAAGGCTTACAAATTGCTTCAAAAAAGTGTGTATCTTCGCGAAGAAATTGTCGAAACATACACAAATCCATCTGCGAGTCGCGAAGAAGTTTGCACTGTAGGAGAAAAGTTCTTAAGGGCACTGTATCCTGGAGGAAATGAATTGGAGAATATCAATTATCTTCGACATCGTTTGTACAAGATGACCATTGCACGCCAAGCTCTGACTTCTCAGTTTGAACTTGCGACTCTTCCTCAAACAAAGGAAGCTCTACGGCAGCACTCAATGCAGACTTACTTGCAGGTAACTTTCATTGTTTTCCTTTACACTACACGTATACAATATTTTTCTAGTATTTCTCAGGAGAGTTAAATATGTTGAGTTTGTTTTTAGGTTCAAGAATGGCTGGGAAGAAACCTCAAACCAACAGAGTGGGGCTGGCATGCCATTGACAACTCTCTTTTGCCCGTTCCCACAACCCTGCCACCAGCTCCTGACTCTCTTCTCCTCCTAATTGCCTGCGATTGCAAGGTGGACTGCGGAGTGCGTTGTGGATGTAGACGATCTGGCCAAGAGTGCTCAGAAATGTGCTCTCAATGTCACGGACAAAATTGTGATGGCGCAGTACATCATTATGAAACAGATCAGGATCTAGATACACCCGATGTCACTTAAACTACCAGTTTCCTGTATTACACCTTTTCATCCAATACCTTTTTCCTATAATTTCGAAGGCTTAACTCATACTTAATTATTATATGTGTAAATAAAAATGTCATCTTGTGTTGCTTCCGTAGAAAAAAAAAATCATTAGCTCAACCTTTACTTTCCAGGTGCTAACCGAATAGGTTAAACCCCCAACGACACAACGCATTCCTGCACTTTCAACTGACAGCTACTACACGTTTAATTTTTGCTATAACTTTTCAATAATAAACATAAAGCAAACATGACAGATGGTCTGAAAAGCTAAAAATATGGTCTTTGTTATATCACGCATGTTCTTTTGGTATATACTTCATTTTCACTCGTTACTGTACCAGCAGCAAAAATCAAACCTCAAAAATTTTGAATTTCACATTTTTTTTGTTACAATGTACCCCGAAGGGAGAGAAACATTGCCTACAGTATTATTATATGGAATCTGCATGCTTTTTTTTTCTTTCATTTGATACTACTTTTGTCTACGTAGGTCGAGTCGTTCGGTTTTTTTTACGGGCGTTCCAGGACGGCTATGAAGAATTCCTGGAATTCCAGGTTTCCAGGCCTGGAAATTAAGGAAGCCGGCACATGTATGCCCGAGTATTTTGATATGTTGTTCCCTAGGGTCGAATTAATGGGTTCTGAAAAACTTGGCTTTATAACATTTTTTTGGACCTAAAAACCCTATTTTCCTGGGCTATAGGTACACTCTATGTTCTTCCAGTTATGTTCAATATCCTTTCCTTCTTCTTCCTCTCTCAGCTGTTGAAATCGGTTTCTCAACTCTAGTGAGAAATGTTGTTGCGCCTCCTTATCCTTCAATTTATCGAGGTTGTACCTTATCCCCCCATTTTGATGAATGTGTCTAATGCATGCTGTCTTCAATCGGAGCGTAGCTATTACTAAATGGTCACTTCCCACATCTGCTCCTTTCTTGTTCCTCACGTCCAACAGGGAAGTTCGTCATGTCTTGCTTATAGTGAAATAGTCAATCTGGTTCTCCGTTTTATGGTCCGGGGACACCCAAGCTACTTTATGGCAGTTCTTATGAGGAAAGATCGTACCTCCCATCACCAAACTATGGTTGCTACAGAATTCAATAAGTTTGTCGCCATTCTCATTTCTATTACCTAGGCCTATATCATGTCTCCCCATTATATTTTCTACTAACGATAGTCACCGGCTTTGCCCGGTGGATTTGTTTGTTTTATGGATGATAATGAATACTACTACAGAACTGGCACATAATACTTAAATTAACAGAAAAAAATATAACTTTTTGTGATGGTGGTGGTGGTGGTGGTGGTGGTGGGGGTGAGGGTGAGGGTGATAAGTAGTACAGTACAATGGACGTAACATTCAGGTCATTTTCCCGTAATAATAATGAAAAGGGAAACGGCTATTTACTAACTACAGTACTGACAGATGTAATTTACAAACGAATTGAAAAATATGATTAGAAAGAGGAGTATGTGACATAAAAGACACTGCCTAGGGCTTATATCTCATTGGCTGTTAGAAAAGTAGAGATCAATAGTGTTGTCTTTTGTCACATAGTGCCATAGGAAAATAATCAGAGCACTTAGGAAAACTTCGACAGTCCCGAGCTCCTGAAGTAGCAATAGTGTCATTTATCGCCACATACCACTCAAGGATAAGACCCGTGGCTTATGATCTCGAGATTAACGGTCACGTTAAACTACAATCTTCCTTTTCAAGGATAAGGATGTGAATAAATGAAAGTAAATTTGAAAGCACCAATGCTTATTGCAGCTGATTACCTCTATGTACTGCACCAACACTATCACACTTATACAGAGGTATAATATTTTCATGATGATAACTGTTTTACGGGGCCTAAGAAATCTTTTTGCAATAATTACTCCCAGTGACTCCAATTTATAAGCAACGCAAGTTGTAACTATTTTCTCAATTCTGGTAGGGGTGACGTGATGCAGCTAGCATTGCCAGCCAACAATTGACTTATTAAAATATTCTTACAGTTACACTATACGGACATGAATGGTTCTAGGACCTTAAAACGTAGTTTTCAAGTTCATTTTGTCTGTTCTAAATGTAGGGAATGGAGTGAGTTGTTCAAAATATCAAGTGGACGAAGCAAAGAGGATATAAAAAGTAGGTTAGCTCAGGGAAGGAAAGCATTTCTACAGAAAAGGAATCTGTTGACATCGAATATAGATTTAGGTATTAGGAAGTCATTTTTGAAGGCCTTTGTCTGGAGCGTGGCGCTCTATGGAAGTGAAACTTGGACTATTGGTGCAGCAGAAAAAAGGAGAATTGAAGCATTTGAAATGTGGTATTACAGGAGATTGATGATCAGATGGGTAGATAGGGTTACAAACGAAGAGGTATTAAGACTAGTGGGAGAGGAGAGATGTTTCTGGCGACTGCTAATGAAGAGAAAAGATAGGTTGGTAGGACACATACTAAGACACCCAGGAATAGCAAGCTTAGTTATGGAAGGAAGGGTCGATGGCAAGAACTGTAGGGACCGACCAAGGTTAGAATATGTTAAACAGATTGCCTCAGATGTAGGGTGTGGTAGCTATGTAGAGATGAAACGATTAGCTCAGGACTGGGAGGCATGGAAAGCTGCATCAAACCAGTCAAAAGACTGAAGACTCAAACAACAACAGTGTTACCCGCAGGGTTCCAAAGGGTAAGTACATTAAGTTTGGTTAAGATGAGTGAAACGATGTAGACTTGTGCCAAAGTGCCTAAATGCAAGGAATGGAGTGATCTGTCCGAAATTTCACGTAGACAGTGATACTCGTCAGTTCCAAAGGGTAAGTATGTAAAATTTGGTTCAGATCGGTGAAACGGTGTAGATTTGTGCCAAAGGGCCTAAATGTAGGGAATGGAGTGGTTGTACGAAATTTCTTGTAGACAGTGTTACTCGCAAGTTTCCAAAGGGAAAGAATACACATTTTGGTTCAGATCGGTGAAACGGTGTAGATTTGTGCCAAAGGGCCTAAATGCAGGGAATGGAGTGGTATGTCCGAAATTTCATGTAAACAGTGTTACTCGCAGGGTTCCAAAGGGTAAGTATACAAATTTTGGTTCAGATCGGTGAAACTGTGTAGATTTGTGTAAATAACAGACAGACAAACCAACATTGAGCTTGATACCGTATTTACACATGCTATTGCAACAATCTCAATAATGCAGGTTATCACAAAAATTCTACACACACACCCATGTACACGGGGCAACATGACCACGATGTCCAAGCCCCGCAAATGAAATATTAACTGTGGATACGATAGCATAGAGAATACTACAGTCCACTGAAAAGTGGCTTCAAATACCATATCCTATCTCCAATTTACACATGCTAGTGCAACAAACGCAGGTTATCACAAACATTCTACACACACACCCAGGTACACGGGGCAACATGACCACGATGTCTAAGCCCCGCAAATGAAATAACAACTGTCTACACATGAAAACTGCAAAACGGTGATAGGAGAATGTAGGAATGTTTGCCACTATTTTTCTCTGACAGGATATCATTACATTACAATTTGCTAATATGCTGATTTACTGTGCATATGATAGCATGTGTCCTTTAGCAAATTTTACCAGACTATCATGATACAGAGTAAATCGTTGTTGCCTAGTGACGACCTGTCCATCAATGGTGGGGCGTTGCCTTATCATGATACAGTGTTAGTCGTTGTTGCCTAGCGACATATGTCTGTCCAGTTATTAGATCGGTGAAACGGTATAGATTTGTGCAAAAGGGCCTAAATGCGGGGAATGGAGTGGTCTGTCCGAAATTTAACAGAGGCTAAACTATTCCTCTTGAATCAGGCTATCATATACAAAAATCATTTTTCGAATCCGACTGGTAGTTCCAGAGATTACTCTGTTTAAACACATAAACACACAAACTCTTCAGCTTTATTATATTAGTATAGATTCCTTGATTATCACTTCCGACTTTCGCATTCAAGTCTCCCATCACGACCACAATATCCCTTTTCTTCACTTTTATCAAGGTACAATGTAACAGGCCGTAAAATTGCTCTTTTCTTTCTTCTTCTCCTCTCTCTGTTGGGCTGGCTGCGTGGCTCAGGGGTAACGTTCTCGCTTGCTGAGCCCAAGGTTGCAGGTTCGTATCCTGGCGCAGTCAGCTGGCATTTGAGGGTGCGCAAATGCGAGGGAGCCGTGTCCGTAGATTTACTGGCACGTTAAAGATCCCCTTCGGGGCAAAATTCCGGCACCCCGGCGTCTCTAAAAGCCAGTGTAGTTAAAAGGGACGTAAAACCGATAACATTATTATTCTCTCTGTTGGTACATAGCACTGTGATTGGTGTAACTCTTCTTGCAAATCGGACTACTATTATCCTTTCTGAGACTGGATACAACTCCATCAAGCTCCTCCTTGTCTTTTGTGTGATCAGTAAACCAACACCCTCTCTATGTTCTTCTTCAGTTCCTGAGTACAACAACGTGTCCTCTTCCTGGGTCCTTATCTCCCCGAACCCACTCCATCTCATCTCACTCAAACCTAGCAAGTCCAACGTGTATCGCTTCATCTCCCTGGATACTTCGACCAGTCTACCGGTCTGCCACATTGTTTGTACGTTCCAAATTCCAATTCTCATGCTCGATTTCATGTTAAAAGTCAAATCCGTTTTATCCATCCGGCTTCTATTCATTTCTGTTTCTGTAAAGAGAGTAATCTCGGGTGTGTAGGTTTTTGGCCTTCAGCATCCAAAGCCTGGAGAAGTATCCAGGCCTACTGATTTTCTGTCAGGGTTTCTTTCCGTAGCCTCTGAAGTTCCCAAGGCAGTAGAGGTCTTGACCTCTTAACCCTGGTCAGCTGAGTTGCCTCTTCCGCCAGGTCCGCTGTACCGAAGACCATCTTCTCCGCCTTCGCTGCCGTTGAGGACTTGAGGGTTCTGGGTTGGTTTTTAGTATGGTCTGTCCGGCAAGGAAGGCCCTAGCAGTAGCTATGCTACCGCCGGCATAGCCCAAAGGATCATTAGACCACGCAAGCACTCCCACCACGTCAAGGTCATGCAACCCCTCGGGAGTGACAACCCTAACATACTCCCACCTTAAGTTAACAAATCCTGATGAGTGAACTTAACCCCATTCACACAGATCAATTACGGTATAATCTTGCAAATATAGCCTTCGTGGAGTCTTTATTTCTCGACCTCTAGCTGTCACCTTAGGTAAGTCTATGGTTTGTTTCAGTTCTTCCTCTGCCTCAGTCCTCTCTTGAACACTCTCCTGTACCAACAAGTCACATTTAACAATACCTTCCCCTCCTACAACTTCCAAAGGATAGAGCCATTGGATTGGTCGTATAAGTATGCCAGCTGATGTCTTCAAGCGTACTACTCAAACCTCCCCATCATGTCCAGGTATCAACTCCTCCACTCTAGCTAAAGGCCACTCTAGGCATTTCATGTTGTCGCTTCCAATGAGTACAATTTCCCCCACCTTAACAGGTCGATCCCTCCTAAGATTCAACTGCCCCAAATACTCTTGCCGAAATCTTTCTCTAATAGCCTCTCTGAGTTTTTGTCTGCAAGATATTCTTGCACAAATATTCGTAGTCTATTTCATCCATGTCAGGCACTCCCACTTCCTTGATTTCTTGCAAGAACATGGATGGTGTTAATGTAATTAGGTTTTCAGACTCACTGGACAGTAAAGTGGTCCAGCTAAGTCAACGCCTATCACTTCAAACGGAGCAGCATCTCGGACTCGAATAAGTAGTGATGCAGCCACTGATCCTAGTTTACGAGCAGTGAATCTTTGACAAACAGTGCATTTAGAGATTGCTGTCTTAATGGATCTTCGTCCTCGTGGAGCCAGTAGTGTTCCCGTAGTAATGACAACAGTCCTTGTACACCCATATCGTTGTCTAATATGCTGGTCTTCAATAAGCAGAACTACCACTGGATGTTTAGCAGACAAAATAATAGGATACCTGAAATCTCTCCTATGTTCTCATTTGGTCAGCTTTGTTCTGATACGCAGGATTCCATTTTCATCTCTCAGTGAACATATCAACAATAACTTTTCATCCTTTATGCCAACAATTGCCTCCTGTTGTACAGTTCTAATGACATAAGTTTCTGCACATTTGAATTCCTCTACTGTGAGTTCTCCTGATTTCCGAGCATTTGGATGACGATAGTTACCCACAAAACACAACACCCTTCCTACCAATTGAAGAATCCTAGAGATACTGGAAATGTATCGATATAACCAGTCTTGGACATTCTTTCCTATAGCTAGTAATGAGGATCTTACATGCATCCTTTTTTCCTTCATTACCTATGTCTCATCAGTTTCATTTCGAGTTACCGGCCATGATTCTGGCGGTCCTTTCAGCCAATCAGGACCCTCCCACCATTGGGACTCCCAATGATGTTTACCACATCCCCGAGAAGGTAAGTCAGCCGGATTAATTTCACCAGGAACATGTCTCCACTGATCAGCCGATGTCAAATTCTTAATTTCAGTCACTCTGTTTCCAACAAATGTCAACCATTGATCTTCTCGGTGAATCCAAGAAAGGACTGTTGTTGAGTCACTCCACTGAAATGCTTCACTGATTTTGATTCCAAGACCTTCCACCACTACGTTATGTAATCGTGCTCCGATAGTAGCTGCTAATAACTCCAGACGGGGAATCGTCATAGTCTTCATTGGAGATATTCTCGCCTTAGCTCGGACCAACTGTACAGATACTCTGTTAACTATGGCGCATCGAATATAGACTAGAGCAGTATACGCAGACTGGCTCGCATCGCAGAAGGTATGCAAACTCAGCTTTGCCCCTGTGCATACACCTATCCACCTGGGAACTTCAATCTTTGTCAAGAACTGAAGTTCATTGACTCATTTAAGAAATTCTTTCTTGATATCTTTGCTAACTTCTGTGTCCCAGCCTTTCTTCTTCTTCCAGGTTTACTTTAACAAACGCTTAGGGCCTAAAGATACCGGACAAATAAATCCAATGGGGTCATACACCCTGTTCAATATGGAAAGTATTGTATTGTTCTCTTTGTTATAAGCTTTGATATGTTGAACTGCAGGCCCTCCTAAGATATCTCTAAAGTGTTCATTTCTCTATCCCAAGACAATCCCAAACATTAGTAGTCTGGATTCCTCCAGAATATGAGTTGTGCAACGTATGCTCTCATCCCCTTAAGTAAAATTTTCTTTCTTTCATGACATCAGATGCTTCTTTCATAAAACTGCCAAGCTCTTCTAAGTTGTCAACACTAGTGACACAATTATCTACATAAAAACTTGTCATCAGTTTCTTTTAAGTATAGCATGAAGCAGTGTCTGTACTATATTCTGCTTGGCTAAGTTTGCTCAGCAAGGTGGTTAATCACAGCTCCTAAGAGGAAGGGACTACATGTCGTGCCAAATACTATTCCCTGATGACGATAAACAACCTTTCCTTCACTGTCAAACGAAAGGAAACAAAGAAAATCTATGACTCGCGTAGATTTATCTGAAGGAATGCTCTTCTTATATTTGCAATAACGCCAATGGACCTCACTCGGAACTGCAACAGGATCTTTGGTATATATTCAATCAGGTTAATCCCTGTTTCCAGGCACTCATTTAGTGAAGGTTTTCCTGCCATTTTCGTACAGGCATCAAATACAGGCCTGATCTTAGTGGTACTGTTCTTCTTTACCACATGATGGTGAGGAAGATAGTGTCCATAATTAATCAGTTCTGCCACTGGAACCTGTTCGATTACTACCTCAATGATCCATTCATTCATCACTTGTTTGTAGTCTTCTACCTTTTCAGTTTCTTATAATTCAAATCCGGCCTCTTCAAAGCTATATCATAATTATCTGGTAAAGCTGGAATGCTAAGGCATGTGTACCTCAAAACGTCCTTCGCTGTTAATTGACACAGTCTCCTTGAAATGTTGTAGTGCAGTTTGATGCAACTCCTCCTTGGTTTTCTGCAACACCGAATCTCTGATACCAATGAGTTCCAAGTTCCGTAAATCTGACACTGGAATGCTCCTGACAAACATTGATGACACGACCATACCACAATTGCCTTTTGTCTGAGCCCCATTCACTTTGCCCATCACAGTCCATCCAAGTTTAGTTTGCATGGCTACTAACCCACTGTCCAATTTCTTGCTTGCTCCAGTGAAGAGTTTACCTGTTACGTCAGCACCAATTAACACTTCTATCTCATCTCCTACATCTGTCAGTTCAATGTTTGCATCTTCTAGCTCTTGCACCCAAGGTCCTCTCTGGATTCGACTAATATCTCCACACTTCAATAGTAACTGTCATCTATACTGCCCAAACAAATTCTGTATGTTTATGTTGGCAAACTTCCGTTTTACTACCCCCAAACAATGAGTGAATAACCTTCTCTTCTTTAATAGGTTCATAACCCATTTCAACCGCAGCATCTTGCAAGACGTAGGACCTCTGTGACCCTGTATCTATGATAGCTCTGACTGTTCTTTCAACATGTTTTCCTACTAACTTAACTATAACTGTCTGCAAGTACACTTCAGGAGAAGCTAATGATCTTGCATGCAATGCTTCAATAGGCTTTGGTTCCTCCTGCTTCCTTTTGTCTGATAATTTCTCATCCTCTTTGATATCCTTATTGGAAGGCAATTCTGGACACACGATGGGATAATGTTTCCTGTGACTAATTACATATTTAAGTGAAATTCTACAAGTCTTTGCACAATGTCCTGGCTTCAAACACACAAAACACTTTTTATTTGATATCCTTTTCCTCTTTTCATCAAGACTTAGTTCCAGAGCACTAAAACACTCACTGCTGGCTCATAGGTTCATAACCCATTTCAACCGCAGCATCTTGCAAAACGTAGGACCTCTGTGACCCTGTATCTATGATAGCTCTGACTGTTCTTTCAACATGTTTTCCTACTAACTTGACTATAACTGTCTGCAAGTACACTTCAGGAGAAGCTAATGATCTTGCATGCAATGCTTCAATAGGCTTTGGTTCCTCCTGCTCCCTTTTGTCTGATAATTTCTCATCCTCTTTGATATCCTTATTGGAAGGCAATTCTGGACACACAATGGGATAATGTTTCCTCTGACTAATTACATATTTAAGTGAAATTCTACAAGTCTTTGCACAATGTCCTGGCTTCAAATACACAAAACACTTTTTATTTGATATCCTTTTCCTCTTTTCATCAAGACTTAGTTCCAGAGCACTAAAACACTCACTGCTGGCTTGATAACTATTCTAAAATGTACAGTTATAGGTTAGGCTTACTTTCTTTTCTTTAGTGACAAGTAAGCCTGCCGCTGTCGGTATTTCATCTGCTTGAAAACCTAAATTTTCCCTCTCTTTATCCTTTTCGAATTTGATTCCAGACATCACCATACAGATTCTTTCTTCTCCCTCTACTTCCAGTCTAATAAAATTCATCAATCCCTTTAGAAGGTCCTTTGGAAATCCTCCAGCAGTTGACTGTCGTTGCCGTACCCTAAGCAAGTCTTCAGGAATACATGACTCGACTAAATAAAGACCTCAAATGGGAATAGAGTTTGTCATATAAAGCTCATAGTAAGGGTGAAGACCCTGGCACAGTGTTCAACACTAGCGAGCGAAGTTCTCAAATGTATACCTCTATCAATACAGTATATCCTCTTTTCCAAATCGTGATTTTAAGGCTTCTATGGCTTTAGGATAATTTACCGCTGTTGGGGTGTAGCTCTCTACTAAATCTCTAGCACAGGAACACGGCATAGTTGACTGGATCAAATACTGAAGCTTATCTCCTAACTCAATGCTTTCATCTTGATCAATCTTAGAAAACTGTCCCCACCATGGTAACCACTCCTTAATATTGCCACTAAATTTGTTAAGTTCAATCTGGGGAAGCTTAAATTTTTTTTTTTTTTTTTTTAAGGTTGCTTCCTGTCTGACTGCTTGTAACACTAACATTGTCACATTCTTTCACTCTCTTATTCAACACAAACTGTATCTTAAAATACTTGCTAATATAATCTTCTCTTGTCATGTTTTCTGCGTCCAGCCGATCGTCTGTTGCATTTGCTTCTAACACCAGCGTGAATATCTGTTCATCAAGTCTTGGAAGTTCATCGTACTTAAGTTTTAATAACGGTAACTTCGCTTCTGCTTCAAGCACGCGTAAAGATTCGGCAGAATCCAACTCTACTTTTATTTCGTTGTGCACTCGTGTAAATGCCGTTCTTGTAACACTTCTTACTTTACGTGCCCTTTCCATATTTAACAAATGTCCAGTCACGGTCGCCAGATGTTGGAATTAGGGCCTTCAAATCATAGGTTATTGCAGATATCTTTATTGCAGAACAGACATCACAAAGAATCTTGGCAACTGCCGCACACACCGTTAAAACAACAAAAAAACACTCGAACCTGGTTTGCCAACCTAAAGACATTACATTACTGCAAAGACAATCCTAACACCTGGTATGGAATGCCATCATTATTCTTATCTGCACCAGAGTTACGAAGAAAGAAGCAACCTAAAAGGTTTTTTAAATTTCTTGTGTTAGAGATACACCTTGAAATTTCAGCTGGTTATTTGTCCAGAATTTCTGTAAGAGAACATTATATTTATTGTTGAATTCTTAATGGAATAATGTACTTGATTATGCCCTTTGTTGTAGACATCCCATTCATTACAGTAGGCTTATATCTGCTATGCATGGCAGAGAGCACAATTACTGTGTAATTTACTGTAGAGTTCGGTATTTGGCTTACAATCGCACTAATGTATTTACTTGTATTATTTTTCTTACAGAAACTAAAGACGAGAGCTTGGAAGAGATATCCTTGAAACTCATAAAGAGCTTCCTTCAGGAGAAGAATGAATTAGAACATCAGTGTGCACAGGTAAGTAATAATATCATGGAACATGGCTTTTACACTACCACTTTGATATAATGATTTTCATACCGTGTATCACACAGGCAAGCATTGCTGCTTTATTCTAATAATCAACAATTTTTATCAGTGAGCTACTACAACTCTCCTCTGACCCTCCATATACTCTCCATCCTGCATACGGAGCTAGCGCTGCAGTGATAGCACCAGCAGCTCAGTTGCCACGTCTGGTATCTGTAAATGTATGGAGCGCTTGGTTGCTAAGAACATACTGGAATTCCTGAGCGAGCGAGGCCTGTTAAATCCAAGCCAACATGGCTTCGTTCCGGGGAAATCTTGTACAACTCTTTTGACAAAAGTGATTGATGACAGGCAGAACTCCTTGGATCAGACTAACGTCTCCCAAGTGGACTGTGTGGCCCTGGACTTAAGCAAAGCTTTTGATCAGGTACCTCATCAAAGACTCTTATTAAAGCGTGGCAAATATGGCATCGGAAGCAAACTGATTACATGGTTGACGTCATTCCTGCTAGGTCGAACACAGTGTGTCGTGTTTGGCGGGGCCAAGTCGCCGAACATAGTGGTAACCTCGGGAGTATCACAGGGGTTGGTGATTGGGCCTTTGTTGTACATGGTTTTTACCCTCGACCTTCCAGGCTGTGTGATATCCACGATGGCGCGGTATGCAGACGACTCAATAATTTACAGAGCCATAAAAAATAATGATGATGTCAAAGCACTACAGGAGGATCTGGACAGTGTGGCACTGTGGTGTGATGTAAATAAGATGACCTTGAATGTAAACAAGTGTAAACATATCCGGCTAAGTAGGGCCAGACAGCCTTTTGCACAAAGCCTTTCACTGAGCGGCAAAATTCTTCCCATGTGCAATTCACTGCGAATGCTGGGAATACACATTTCCAGCAATTTGAAGTGGAATGTACACGTTGAGGAATCTAGGTGTAAGGCATTTAGAATTCTAGGATTTGCAAGACATAATCTTCTGGGATTCAGAAGCCGTGCACTCCGAGCGGTGTATCTCTCTAAGATATGGCCCATTCTTCTGTATGGACTTCGTGCCTGGCATCCCACTATCGAGGAAAACATGAGGAAGTTAACTGCAGTCCAACGTCGAGCAGAGCGACTCATTTACAAACAGGGTAACAAAGTTTTGACAAAACCATTAACATCCATCAATGACATATGTAGCCAAATAGATCTCACCTTTCTCCGAAAATCTCTAGCTGGCACCATTATACTGTCCCCATTTCACCGCCTTCAGCTGACATATCGCTCAGTCCGTAGAGCACAGGGTGTCACCCTCGTTCCTCCATTCGCTAGGACAACAGATTATCAATCTGGGTTCTACAATCGCTCTGCTCGACTTTGGAATGACCTGCCTCGTGAAATAAAAGACCTTCCTCCACGACAATTTTGCCGCAAAGTGAAGGCTCTAAAGGGACTAAAACCGCATGTAAATTGAATTTATATATAATGTAACTTTGTGAGTGAGTGGGAGTGTGTGCGTGCATGTATGTATGTATGTATGTATGTATGCATGTGTGAGCGTGTATATGTGTGCGTGTGTGCCTGTATCCTACCTTTTATTTATGAATTGTATGATATAGACGTCATGTACAGCATATTATGTGTATATAGCAAATGTAAAGTTGTAAATTGTATAATGTAACATTTCAGATTTGTATAGATTTAATGAATGGAGATGGAGACACTGCTGTGTATATGGGGCTTGCCCTTTCTCTATCTGCCGTCCATAAATTGTAGGCACAATTTTTGGTAAATAAATAATAATATGCGATATTGTGTTTGCATAATGAGAACATGACCTTCTGATCTTGTTGGCGTAACATAGGTGTCCTCGTTGCGTCACACAAATGATTGAGCGCTTGAGGCTCATGTTGCAAAGCAGCCAAGTTGTTTTCAGATCTTATGCTCCTGGAAGACATTTCCACCACTTGGTTTTGTTATGTAGACCAGCGGTTCTCAAAGTGGGGGGCACAGAGAGTGATAAAGGGGCGCGCTGGCTTTGATTGAAATATTTATATTTCATATTCTGTAACAAATATTACTATCCTCATATTCATGAACCTATCATAGGCAGGTAGTTCCCAAGACCATTCAAGAATAATAAACTCGTACCTTTGCTGTCTTATTTCACAAAAACTGACCAGTAGATCCTGCCAGCAGGAATTCTGAGAAAAGGTGGCGAGTAACATTTCCCACACAGCTCCCTTTCACTCGCCACCCGCAGTGACATCTCCTTACCAAACAATTAATGACAATAAGCCTCTTGACAATGTGACCGCTACTTCCTTTCAAGATGGATTCCAAGAATGGATTCTTCTATTTCTGCCGTAGCCGATTCAAATTCAGCCAGGCCTTTCCAGTCAGTTCAAAGACATTGAGTGAACAGGTGAATTCTAGTGCGTGGTTAGCCAACTTTACAATACACTGATACGAGTGACGCCATTACCCATGGATAAGTGGCTTATTAGAAGTGGTAAAAAGAGACCCCATGAAAGTGATAGTGTTTGCCCTCCTTCGGAAAAAGAACAGGTTCGAATTTAAACAAAGTCCCTTGTTCTTCCGCGTCTACTTCTGCTCCCATCAGGATTATTAATTCTATACACAAAGTGAAAGTGTGTAAATATCAAGACGATTATCTGACATTAGGCTTTACCGGCATTCTTTCGAATAATAATCAGGAACAACCTCAATAAGCCTCCGTGGCTTAGGCGGCAGCACGCCGGCCTCTCACCGCTGGGTCCGTGGTTCAAATCCCGGTCACTCCATGTGAGATCTGTGCTGGACAGAACGGAGGCAGACAGGTTTTTCTCCGGGTACTCCGGTTTTTCCTGTCAAAATTTCATTCCAGCAACACTCTCCACTATCATTTCATTTCATCTGTCATTCATTTAATCATTGCCCCAGAGGAGTGGGTCAGGCCTCGGCAGCCGGCACAGTTCATATCCTCGCCGCTAGATGGGGGCTTCATTCATTCCATTCCTGACCCGGTCGGAGACTGGAAGCAGGCTGTGGATTTTCATTTTCAACAACCTCAATGTGTTCTTTGTTTGGAGATTTTAACTAACGACAGTTTGAAGCCTGTGAAACTTAGAGACACTTGCAGACTAAACATCCAGACTGTGTAAATAAACGTTTAGCATTTTTTAAAGCGCCACGAGCATCCTTGGAGGTATCCTATTTAATTGCAAAATCCAAATCACCACCATATTATTGGTGAGAAATTACTTCTTCCTGCAGCCGTGAAAATGTGCGCAATCATGCATGGAGAAAAGTTCGGCTAGTGTTTGAAGTCGATACCACTCTCAAATGATACAGTAATTGGGAAAATTTTCCATTTTTGGTCCGTATTGACAATTGTAATTTGTTTATTCAAATTAGCGGTTCCGCCTATCAATACCTTATTGCATTTACTTAAAAACTAGATACAGTACATGTTTCGGACTATCATCAGCCCTTCATCAGCTGACTATGTCTTGTCCCAGCAAAATACATTAAAAAAAAATACATAAAAAAACATTGAGCACTGTCACAAAGATATGCATACATATTGAAATGTTACAATCCTTCTTTAAAATTCATTAAAAATATGCAAGCTTTAAAAAGATTTAAAAAAGAATTTAAAAAGAATTGAACTTGCAGTGTTTTTTAAATTCTTTTTTAAATCTTTTTAAAGCTTGCATATTTTTAATGAATTTTAAAGAAGGATTGTAACATTTCAATATGTATGCATATCTTTGTGACAGTGCTCAATGTTTTTTATGTATTTTGCTGGGACAAGACATAGTCAGCTGATGAAGGGCTGATGATAGTCCGAAACATGTACTGTATCTAGTTTTTAAGTAAATGCAATAAGGTATTGATAGGCGGAACCGCTATTTTGAATAAACAAATGATACAGTAACTCGTCGATTTGATGTAATAGCCTCTGTCATAAAAAATCAATTGCTACCACGTCTTCATGATAGCCCAAAATTTGCCCTGCAACTTGATGACAGTACTGATATCGTAAACAGTGCCCAGCTTCTTGTTTTTGTACGCTACTGTCATGAAAATGAAATGCACGAGGATTTTCTATTTTGTAAAGCTCTGGAAGGACGGACTACAGGCGAAGATATTTTTTCTCTTGTGAATTCCTGTTTTATTGACAACAATCTCTCTTGGACAAATTGTGTTGATATATGTACTGATGGGGCGTCGGCATTTACTGAAACTAAAAAGGGTTTCAGAGCAAGAGTGAGTGCTGTTACTAATTCTGTATTATTCACACATTGCATGATACACAGAGAGGCATTGGCTTCAAAAGTACTACAACCGGAAGTCAATAAAGTGCTGAACGATGTAATTAGTGTGGTAAATTTTGTGAAAGCAAGAGCTTTAAACAGTCAGCTATTTTCCATTCTTTGCGAGGAGATGGGATCTACACATGATTCGCTTCTATTGCACACGGAGATACGTTGGTTGTTTTGTGGTAGAGTCCTTCATCGCGTTGAGGAGTTGAAGAATAAACTTCGTATTTTCCTATTGGACAGCAGTCCTACACTCGCAACCCGGTTTCTGGATGAGAAATGGCTTCCAATACTGTGATACTTGGCTGACGTATTTGAAAAACTGAATGAACTTAACGTGTCACTTCAAGGACGAAATAGTAATATTTTCATTCTAAGCGACAAAGTGCTTGCTTTTAAGAGAAAACTTGAACTTTGGAAAGCCCAGATGGACAAAGGTAGCTGTGAGATGTTTCATTGTATGAATGAATTCCTGGAAGAAAATGAGTTAGATATTTGTCAAATTAGTGGAATTGTCGTAGAACACCTCCAAAACCTTCGTCAAAATTTCGAGGGTAGATTTCCACAACCTCAACTGAGAATGACTGGATTCGCAGGCCGTTTGAAACGAATGTAACAGCCCACCTGTCAACGGCAGAACAGGAGGAACTAATAGAACTCTCAAGTGACAGAATACTTCGAAATGAATTTAAGTCGAAGTCTCTTGAAAATGTTTGGATGCAGATTCGGAATGAATATCCCATTTTATCAGGAAAAGCAGTGGACCTGTTGTGTGAGTCAACATTTTCCGCAATGGCATCCGTCAAGACGAAGCATCGGTCTCGACTCATCTGGAAGAGGATCTGCGGGTTGCTGTTTCAAACATCCAACCATGACCGGATTTACTTTCATCTCAAATTCAAGCTCACACATCACACTAACTCCGTAAGTGTCTGAGAATTACTGAATTCTGATCCATGTACACTTTTATTCTCCTGTTTTACTTTTTCATGGGTGAAGAGTTTTAACATAACATTTTTCAAATTCACAGTGAAATGTTGAAAATTGTATATTTTCATTTATAATTCACGAGCTTTCAAATATGAAAAGTATTACTGAACACAGGTGTCACAGCTAAAGAGCTAATTAGTGAAACAAACAAAATTTGCTCAATTCCAATAACTGCACGTGCAGCAGTTGTTTTTATTTTTATAAGCAAAAGTAATACATTTGCATGTTTTTTTTTTTTTTACAAAACGTTGTTGTACTTGGATGTGCTCTAAGAATAATGAATTGCGTATTATTATTATTATTATTAATGAAACTGGTAGTTGAAATCCTAATTAGGCAGTACCATACACAGTAGATCTTATGTGATCTTTTTTTTTTGGTGGGAAGTAGCCTATGAGAGGTGCTAAGAAAGGAAATTTATTTATCGTATGGTTTTTAGTGCCGGGAGTGTCCGAGGACATGTTCGGCTCGCCTGAGTCTGTAGCTGCTTCCAGCGGACACCCTAAAGGGTGAGCTACAAGTTCCGTTCAATTTCAAGTATTTCCAACTTTCGCCACCAGTTATCAATGATACCTAGTGGTGAACGTTGGAACTGAGAATAGGGGAGGGCGCTAGATATTTCATGTTTCAGAAGGGGGGCGCGACAGAAAAAGTTTGAGAATCCCTGATGTAGACGATATGTTTGTGATATGAAACCATGTCAAAGAAATTGTGACAGAATTCCTCAATTATCTAAACTCAGTACACCCCAATATTCAATTCACCATGGAACTCAAATTTAACCATTGCCTTCCATTTCATTACATGTTCGTGATCAGTAATGCAGACCATACCTTTTCACAGAAGGTGTATTGAAAATTTACCAACAGATATTTACGTGAGGTCTAAAACCACCGCCCCTGTCACGAGAGCTATCATCGAAACATTAATAGACCAAGCTAAATGCCTATCGCAAGAAAGCAATCTACAGAAGGAAATAGAACATGTTACATCTGCATTATTTGCGAATGGCTGTTCCAACTCCGAAGTTAACTAAGTGACCTATCTACCAAAGAACAACCTTGGAAAGGAAAGCAAACAAGCCTATCCGTTTTATATGAAGAGAGTCTTGGACAGCATAGTAAGCACACCAAAGTGGCACTCCATAGAAGCTATTTAGGGCAACACAAAAAAATCAACGATATTCTCAGGAGCTGCAGAGACTTCTTTGACCCACTGGCCTCTACAGATGTATACCAAATTCTATGTTCATGCGGTGAATTATATATTGGCACGACTAAGCAGAATGTATAAACAGGAACATAGAACATTCTAGACAGTGCAGGCTACAACAAATAGATAAATCTTGCAGTCTGATTCGAAGACACAGAAATACTCTCTGGAACGCTGTTAGATCTCTGTAACACAGCTGATGACTTCATTTTTGTGAATGACGATCTTGCTCGTTCTATTTTTCATATTTTTAACATTTTTCCATTGGTCATTTATCATGCTTCCCAAATAAATGCATTTGTCTACGATTTGGTGACCTGCTATTAGCCTGCCATTAGAAGGTCTTTGTCTAGTAGTCATATACACTGACCGGCAAAAAAAGTGGAACACTTTAATTTTTTATGTAATTTCTTAATTTATTCTACTAAAATGTATCGGTTTTCCAATATTTGCATTATTCATGTATGGTATGGATTCAGTCTTACGGAAGGACTTCATGATGAAAATTAATAAATGTAAAACAAAAATACTGGAATGCAGCCGAAATAAATCAGAAACCTCTATGGAGATCAAATTGGCAGGTGAAAAGCTGAAGGAAGTAGGAGACTTCTGTTACTTAGGAAGCAGAATAACCAGTGATGGACGAAGCAAAGAGGATATAAAAAGTAGGTTGGCTCAGGCAAGGAAAGCCTTTCTACAAAAAAGGAATCTGTTGACATCGAATATAGATTTAGGTATTAGGAAGTCATTTTTGAAAGCCTTTGTCTGGAGCGTGGTGCTCTATGGAAGTGAAACTTGGACTATTGGTGCAGCAGAAAAGAGGAGAATTGAGGCATTTGAAATGTGGTGTTACAGGAGAATGATGAAGATCAGATGGGTAGATAGGGTTACAAACGAAGAGGTATTAAGGCGAGTGGGAGAGGAGAGATGTTTCTGCTAATGAAGAGAAGAGATAGGTTGGTAGGACACATACTAAGACACCCAGGAATAGCAAGCTTAGTTATGGAAGGAAGGGTCGAGGACAAGAACTGTAGGGGTAGACCAAGGTTAGAATATGTTAAACAGATTGCCTCGGATGTAGGGTGTGGTAGCTATGTAGAGATGAAACGATTAGCTCAGGACAGGGAGGCATGGAGAGCTGTATCAAACCAGTCAAAAGACTGAAGACTCAAACAACAACAACATGTAAAGTTTAGATGGTTGGCTACAGAAAATACCGAAACATGTTTTCAACACACTTTAACTCATAAATTTTGCAAATCTTACAATTTTCTATTTTTTAGTAATGTTCTTTTGGGCTGGTTTTTATCTAACGTTTTGTCAAACAAAACAGCATTAATGTTTGCACTGCATGAGAACACTGGTCATTAAAAACTAGTGTTTCCACCCTTAGCGTCTATGACAGCTTGTAAACGCTCAGGCATACTGTTCAAAACTCTTCGAATGGCATCTGCTGGGATGCGAACCCGTTCCTCCAGCAGCGACGTTCTCAGTTGTGCCAAGGTGGTGTGGTCACACTGTCTGACGTTCCTTCCAAGCATATCCCATACATGTTCGATGGTGTTTAAGTCAGGACTACGAGCTAGCCAGTTCAGGGTTTGATTCCTCACTTCCTGTAGATATTGTACAACACAGCGAGCAGTATGAGGGCGGGCATTATCCTGCATCAGCATGAAATGACCAATGAAAGACGCAAAGGGCATCACATGGATCATCAGGATCTCTTCGATGTACCTTTGGGAATTGAGCGCCCTGTGATCGATGCACACCAACTCAGTGCGGGCCATAACGTTGATGCCACTCCACACCATAACTGAGCCACCTCCAACTGGAGTCCTGTAGGAGAAAGCAAGAGGGATGTACCTCTCCCCGCGCCTTTCCTACACTCTCTCTCTCTCTTCCATCAGGAGATGTAAGATTAAAGCGACTCTCGTCAGTGCAGAGAACAGAGGCCCACTGCTCGTGGGTCCATCCCAGATGCTGCCTTGCGAAGCGAAGACCGCCTCTCTATGATGTCGTTCAAGTGTGGGTCCTCGTGCAGGTCTCCTGGACGAATGATGACCTTCTTCAAATCTTCTTCTTACTGTTCGCTCGCTCACTCTCACATTTCTGACATTTTCCAGTTGATTTTGTGCCTGGACTGCTGTGGTATGGCGGTCACGCAGAACTTGCAGGGTGAGAAATCTGTCATCCCTGGCACTTGTGCTTCTTCTATGGCCTGTCATATGTTTGGAGTTCTCTGTAACGTTGCACTGCACGGTGAATTCTACCGAGAGATAATCCAATGACCTCAGCAACATAACGGAAGCTGCGGCCATCCTCCACAAATGCAAATGCCTGTGCAGCTCCTTCACGGCTAAGAGGCATGTTTTAGTGTGAACTGCACATGGATAACTTACTAAAATGTGTGACAATGGTTCACACGTGTTCAATAAATGCCAGATGTTATCCCTAGAACAACAATAAGCGAGCGGCAATACTCATAAACCTTCAATGCTTACAGTGCGCTTCCTGCCATAAAACCATTAAGATAGGCTCATCGAGTATTGGGGGTAATTGGTGGTAATAACCCTCCATAAGAAATGTCATATTATCAATTCCTATTCACGGATGTTTCAGATGTTTGTTCTAATACGTGAAAAGCCTTTAAAATGTGATTACATCTCTTTCATGGCTAATTTTATACTTTTTACATTACTTTTTTTAACTGTTCCACTTTTTTGGCCGGTCAGTGTACTTGGTTTTCTTGATATTGAGATATAGACTATAATCCACATCTTTAAATTTCATGATTTAAGTTTACATGTGGACTTGACTGTCACTGTTCAGATTATTTACAGTATATGTATGATTTGTTTACAGATGGTACAAATCCAGACTGATTGTCCATCGTTCAGTGTCCCCGACTTGGGTTTCATATATGATGAGGAAAATTATGAGTCCATTGTGGATGATGTAAAGCAGCATGGAGAACAGTTACAGTCCATGCTTGAGTCTTTGAAACTTCAGAGGGATGATTTGAAGGATGCTGTCTGCAAGCTTGATTTAATGAAAAATGGTAAGTAACTTATTTGTGGGTTGCAATATGTTTTCTCACCCTTTTTTATTTACTCGCTGCATTTTTGGGTAATATAAGTTCTTCTTGATGCACATTGAATATATTTTATGGAAACTAGTCTTATAAAAAAAAAAAACATCCCTAGAGGAGCAGGCCTTCTCAGTGGTGTCACTAGGGGATGCGGACAGGACCATCAAAGGGGGCGACATCAAATTTCATTTCTTGTTTTCAACCAACCAATGACTGGGCAAAGATTGCGTTGTATATTTTCTTTTGAAACACAAATAACTTTTGGTTAGAAAAAACAATGAAGTAGAAGAAGATAAAAAGCCCTCATTAGAGGGCTTCAAAAAAAATAAAGAACCGTCCCCCCCCCCCCCCCCCCAAAAAAAAGACCCCTTCAAGGTGGTTTTAAACACATGGCATATTTAAAAAAACTTTTTAATGGCAAGATTTGACAATCTTCCGATATTTTCAAATAAGGGCACTCTTTCTTCTATCTTGTAGGGGTGGCATATGGCTCAGAACAGGCTGCCAATAAGTGGGGGTAGATTGTATTGTTCCTCTAACGATGCGCATTGTTTCATTTAATACAACATTGACTTTTTGTATGTGCACTGTTGATCCATACTGGGGCATAGAATTCGGTTGTGGAGTAAACCAGGCAAAGTGCTGACACATGTAATGTGTCTGTTGATGACCCCCAACTTGTGCCAAAAAGCTTATGCAAGATGTTATTTCTGATTCTCAATTTGGCAGCTGTTTTGACCAGATGTTCTCTGTAGGACAATGTTCTGTCTAGTGTGATTCTGAGGTATTTTGGATGCATGTTATGCCTGAGAGTAAGTCAGTTTCTAAAATTCGTGAAGGAGCTGGAAATCGAACCCGGAACCTCCGGGCGCGAGACAGGCGCACTGTTACGGACTATTGTGGAAGAACAAAAAAAAGACAACCCCTGGCACTATCCAGCCCATGACGGGCTAAGGCCGACCAAGCGACCGCTGCCCAGCCATTTGGCCTGCAGATATTGGGGTGACGCGTGATCAGCGCGTCGGGTCCCCTCGGCCGTTAATCTTGGTATTCGTGATCGGGGCGCTGTCTCACTGTCAGACAGCTACTCAATTGTCCTCACGAGGCTGAGTGCACCCCGTTCCAACCCTCACGTCAGTTTTAAAATCCCTGACGGAGCCGGGGATCGAACCCGGGGCCTCCGGGTGAGAGGCAGGCGCGCTACCCCAACACCACGGGGCCGGCATTGTGGAAGAGCAATAATAAGAATACTAAGGGATGACATATTTCGCGTGAAGTGTTCGTCACCAAATCCAAAAGTGTAAGACAAATAGCTCTACAAAACACTACCAAGCCTACAGTGATACCCACAGACAATCTCTGCCTTCCAAAAACAAAATACAACAAAACCCGTTTTGTTTTTAGAGGGCAGAGACAGTCTGTGGGTGTCACCGTAGGTTTTGTAGTGTTTTGTAGAGCTATTTGTCTTGCATATTTGGATCTGATGATGCTCGCTTGACTAGCAAAACATGTCATCCCATAGTTTTCTTCTTCTTCTTCGGTATTCTGTAACGATATGTATAAATCTTTTCACATGGATTTTATTTCAGGTTATTTTTAACATATTCCAGTAATTGGAAATATTTTGTGTAACAATTGATATTGTAGCTTTCAGTTGGTCAACACAAAATGACAGACAACACTGAAAAACTGGCTTCAAAGCTATCTTTATTACTTAGTCATTCAACATTCCAGTTCACCAAGGATCTGCCCTGTCACCATTGCTTTTCATCTTGTGCATGGACACCGTGACGGCGGATCTACAGATGCCTCACCCATGACGTTAATGTTGGCTGGTGAGACTAGAGAGGAGCTCAAGAGACCGGTCTGCCAATGGAAAACAAGGCTTGATCACTTCGGTCTATGGCTCAACCTAAACAAGCTGGAATATCTGGAGTGTAGCATGCAGAATGATGGTGGATGATATCCTCTAGTCATATCAGACTTTCGCTATCTCAGCTCCCACAAAACATCCAATGGTGACAACTCTTGAGATGCTTGAGCTCGTGTCAGTGCCGCATGCAATAATTGGTGGCAAGTCATGGGTGTGATGGTCCATGGAAGTGACACGACTTGACCCTATCTGAAATGGTGCCGTGTGGAGCACCTCCAGAATCGCTACTATTCCTGATAAGATGATGGGAACAATGTTGCTCTGGTACGGTCACGTGGTCAGAGCAAACTGTGATAGCATTGCAAGGTGGGCACTCTCACTCAGTCCAGTTAGATGAAGTCCCACTGGTCGACCAAGGAAGAGATGGATGGACTGCTTGTGAAAGGGCATGCGAGCTGTTGGCATTGCTACAGACCGGACAAAGTGGAGAGCAAGATGCAGAAAGATGAGCCCCATGTCTTGATGGGAGTAACACCAGTAAAAATAAGAAGAATGTGAAACCAATTGTATTAAAAATATTTTTAAGATGTTAATAGTACAAACCGAGGATACCGAACACCAGATGTGTCTTTGCAGATAGGAAGTGCAAGCGCATAAGGAAGTAAGCGAAATAACATGCAGCCTTGCCATTATCTATATTTATGGGAGATAGAAATGTCAGCCACTCCTTGGTGAGAGACATATCTTATCTTTATCTTCCCAAGCACTTGCTCATCCCATCTACAGTAGTTCTTCTCACATTCCATTAGTCTGTGTTTCATCTGAAAACAAAACAAAATCAGTTTGAAGCTTCATTGTAGAGTAAAATGTTGAGTGTTCTTAGTTCAGTAAGATAGTATTTACCAATATCACATCGAGGATGTATAAATAATCAGACCAATTTTGTTACATATGTGGGAAATACACAAAGAGGCATAATGTTGCAAAGTTTGTATAAAGTCATATCCTGCCTATTTAGGAATAAAGTTTGGAGACGAAAGTAAAGTTTGGGCACCACACCGAGTATGTAGAACTTTCGACATTGGATCAACGGTAGAAAACTCCGTTAACTTTTGGAGTATCTATGGTTTGGAGAGAGCAGTCGAACCATAGTAATGACTGTTACTCCTATTCTCGTTCCCCAGGGTCTCACAACTTGTCGGACATGGGTTGGCGACCACGGGACCCCAGCTGAGTCTGGCATTGCTTCCATTTCCTTGTGCCGGTCTCCTCTCTGTCATCTTTCATATCGAACTCTTGTTCTCTTCCAATCCCGACGGTATTAGGGTATCCAAGTTCTAGGGTGTTGTGAACGTCTACTCCACCTTACCCTTTAAATAAACCAATAATGGTAATGAAATTAGCATATCAGGAAATTAAATGATTTATGACACACAGGAACAGCCCTAATTTAAGTGGCTCTCTAGTCCAGTGGAATTCCCCACGAAAGGCTAGGGAGAGAATGTTCCTATTTTTCGTAAAATTAAGGAACACCCTGATGTAATTTAGCATAAGAAAACAGATGGGACGTAGCTAAGGCAAGACAAGCTTGTTGAGCGAAAAGGTGCGGGCGTACACAGTAGGCCGATAATTTTGACCCTGCCAAACATGGTGAAGGAACAAGGAACGCTTCCTACTGAGTGTGTGCAATTAAAAATTAGAGAACCAATTCCCAAAATAATTGTATTATAAAATCAAAATGATGTTACATTGCAACAGATCCCCACACCTCTTACAGAAATAACAAAACTGAACAACATAATGATTAAACCTATACACTACTTAGCCTAACATATAAACGCTAACACAAATATTCCCAGAAATTAATGCAAGAACAAGATAATCTATCATTTGCCCGCATGGCAATTTACGCGAATACATTTGAGGTTAAAACATGAATTTCAAAATAGTACCCAAAAGAAGAAAGAATCAAAGAAAACAACATGAGAAAGGCGCCATGCCTTCTCAAAAACAATGCTGCATTTAACAACAGAAACGCCCCTTAGTTGGACGAAGACGTCTGACAACCTTCACAGTCCAACACCCACTGTCTTGTGAAGCCTGTCTGACCCAAATGAAGTCCATGAGGTTCCCACCCCAGTTAACAGGAATAGGACAATGAATAATCCACCCTGCAGTAAACTACATATAACAGCATGAGCAAATTATACAAGCCCTTCCAAAATATTACATACTACCTAGCTAAAAAAAATATCAGTCCATATCTAACTCAAAATGTGGTCCACCGACACATGGCCTTAAGATTATGCGAATAAAATAGTTCGCGACATTCTATTGGATGGTTTTCCCTTAATATCAAAAACATGAGTTCGATACCACCTTGAGTCCAGGGCTCCTAGGGAGCCAGCTCGGTTCCCTAGGAGCCTGCTTCTTACACGTGTGGTTTTCACCAGATCTCAGTCCGTAATGTCTCCCCAAGTGTTCAGGCCCTTCCGACCAAGACACGAGGGCCTGGCTCAAGGCTCGTCCACTTCGAACTGTCTTGCGCACGCGCACCAATCAATTTAGGAATACATGCGTAGTTTCAGCCGGCACGCAGAATCACCCCACACAGTTAGGGAGTGGAACTGTTCCCAAGGACCAAATTGTTTCAAACAATTCTAGTAAGGGTTTGGATAAATCTCCCTTGGAATGTTGTTGACAGGGACTGGTCCCCTCTCAAATGTTCATAGATATTTTGTTTGAGAAATCTGCCTGACAAGTTTCCATTAGTGATAATACTTAAAGTGGCAGGGACAAAGCAGTAGAAAGCCTCCCAGAACTAAGACTTTCAGAATTGAAAAGGTCCATTCTTCACAAGTGTCTTAACTCAGGTGCAGGAGGGTTTAGATGACTTCGCAGAAGGGGCTTGGTGCACGTTCCCATGATGATAGCTAGTTCGGCCACACCTGAGAAGTCCTTACTGCGTCTCGACAATATAGATGTATTTGTACTGATTTTCCAAATCGGTACAGGTGTCTTTCACTTTCCCACCTTAGTTGGCCCTTGCCTCATCTTTCCTGATTCCCTCATTCTTCGAGGGGTCAGACCTCTTCCTTCCTTTTCATGTTATCTTAAGGCCCTAAAGGAGGCAGGTTGCATGTAGGCCCACCTCTTATGGTGCTCCCTGGATAGTGCTACACCCTCAAGAGCTCACGGCTGGTAAGTTGGTGACCCTGAGCGATTCCTGAGCTGGGTTTATATTCCCACTGACTTTGGGGCAGACTCCCTCCTCTTTCCCTTTCCAATCTGCCTTTCATGGCGCTCCTCAAACCTCATTCTTCGAGGGTTGAGGGCATTTATTTTCCTCCTGTCCTTGACTTCCCTCATTCCTTTTTTTCATTTCTTCTTCTAGTACAGTATGTGAGTTAGTGATAAGTCTGTAGTTAGTAGTAGTTGTAGCTGTAGTTTCCATTTCATCATCATTTTCACATCACCAAAACCATTAGGGGCCGATAACCTCTATGTTAGGCCCCTTAAAACGGCAATTATTATCATCCTGTTCTTTTGATGTAAAGCCTGGGCACAATAATTCTAAAAATAAAAAGCAAATCGTGTATCCAGTTGTTTGGTCAACCATTTTACCTGTGCCCTATGGGGCTGATGTACCAATTCTTGTGTGAGCAGAACATTTTGAACCGTTTTCATTCGAGTCTAAAGTAGAAGTGAGGGAAATTGTATTGAATGTCAGTGATTATCTATAGAGCATCCAGCGTTTAGAAAAGACTGTGGAGCCTTATGGCGACAGTGTTGCTAACTCTAGGCAGAGGTAGCGCTGACGTCATACGTTACATTCACCCGCTTTCATAAGTTAGCGAGACAACACTACCCCAGCAGTTTTTCAGGTGTTAACGTATTGGACCAGTATTAAGGATACCGTACGCGAGTAGAACCAATAATGACATTCATTTCATTGTGAGATGACGCATTACTGATTGACAGATGTCGAGAGCACAACCCTTCCTTCCTTCCTTCTCGGATGTCCTGTATGCTGACAATGTTAACAATTTTTACGTCAGCAATACTGTTGATCATCACTTTTTTTTTGTTATTAGTTGGGCTATAATTTAGTTTTATCAGTTCTATTCTTGTTGTTTTGTTTAGATTAATGTTTGTAATATTGTAGTGAGTTAGTCATGCGGTTAGGGGCGCGCAGCAGTGAGCTTGCATTCGGGAGATAGTGGGTTCGAACCCAACTGTCGGCAGCCCTGATACGATCGAACACAAAATAAAAACAGACACACAACAATAACACCAATGACGGATAGTGCTCCAGAACTTATTTGCCGGCGGAACTGAGCACGTGCTCCACTCCGGGCGAGCATGCAGCACAGGACAAGGTTCTTCCTTCCAGCGTGCTAAGCTCGAAAATGTTTAAATCACTAAGACGTAATATAAACGATACTTGTGTGCAATAACAAAGGTGCTCAATTGGCAGATAATTGTAGGAAGCTATTATGACGAAAAATATATATGTTCAGAGTTCCTTCATGATAAAAGTTGAGGTAACAAAACCAGTGTAGGGGGGGGGTTCCATTAAAAGTAAACACCCATAAGACCCACAGTCTTTTCTAAACGCTGGATGCTCTACAGCAGAACTTGGCTGTTTTAACAACAGAATTAAATTACTTAATGAGGGATCTTACCTCCTTCAAAGAGTTAGCAGAGTTGTTTGGTTCTAGAAAACAAGAAAAAAATCTGCTTTGCCCAGAAACATCATTTAGGCGGCTTCGGTGGCGTAGTTGGTAGCATGCTGAGCTTCTATGCCCAAGATAGCGGGTTCAAACCCGGCCGAAGCCGTCGGATTTTTTAAGAGCGTTAAAAATCCCTCAGTATGCCTTCCTTCGGAGGGGAAGTAAAGCCGGCGGTCCCATGTCATAGATTTATGGCATGTTAAAGATCTTTCCACTAATTACACCTGTGTGAAACTAAATTGGATAGGTTAAGAATGTAAACAACGCTCTTAGGTTGCTACGTTCGTTGCCAAGAGCCGACTGCGGTGGCGTCTAGTAGCTAGTTCTGAACTAGGCCTAGTAGTCGTTGACGGTGGCGTTTGGCGGCAAAAGTAGGAACTATTTGAAAATTCAAAGTTGCAGTCTCTACTTGAATTAAAAAACAGATACACACACTAATACAGTCATCACAATTAACACCGGTTATCAGACAGATTCTACACACACCCAAAGTACACGGGGCTACATGACCGCGTTGTCGCAGCCCCTAAACTAAGGAACCAACCAACCAACCAGAAACATCATTCTATTGATACCAACAATGTGAAATAGATTTTTGAATCCTTTTTTTCTGGAGATTGCAGTAATGTGTTGAAGAACTTGTGCTAAATCTTGGACTTTCAAACTATGACCTTAGTGAATGGAGACTGATCATTTGTGCTTTCAAGCAAAGTTTAAAGGGTTTCCTCCTTCTTAACGGAAATATTTTTGGTTCAGTATTCATTGCCTATTCAGAGCCTCCGTGGCTTAGGCGGCAGCACGCTGGCCTCTCACCGCTGGGTCCGTGGTTCAAATCCCGGTCAGTCCATGTGAGATCTGTGCTGGACAAAACGGAGGCAGACAGGTTTTTCTCCGGGTACTCCGGTTTTCCCTGTCAACATTTCATTCCAGCAACACTCTCCACTATCATTTCATTTCATCTGTCATTCATTTAATCATTGCCCCAGAGGAGTGCGACAGGCTTCAGCAGCCGGCACAGTTCATATCCTCGCCGCTTGATGGGGGCTTCATTCATTCCATTCCTGACCCGGTCGGAGACTGGAAGCAGGCTGTGGATTTTTCACTAAAAGTCTAAAGACTGAAAAAACACTTTATTTATTTACACTGTTTACGCCCACATTGGAGCAGCAAAAATCAAACCTTATATACAAAGTCTTCAAATACTACAATAAGTTCAGTTCTTAATTCTTGATAATTTTTTCCTTTCCCAATACTTCTTCATTCTGGAAGATCTTGCAGCCCGTTCTTTGGCAGATATAACATATTGCTTACGCTGTGAAATTTTGAATGTTAGTCGAGTGTATTTGTTATTCAGAAGTCGTTTCTCCTCTCTATGTTCGATTTGATGCTTAGTAATTTTCAATTCGTCTAAATCCATTTGTATTTCTTTAAACCATGTGATTTTTGTTTTACTATTCCAAAAGAAGTCAAAAAGTTGTTTCAGGAGTCTAGTATTTGGCAAGCGGGATATGTGTCCAAAAAACGCAATCCTTCGTTTTCGCATCGTGTCAATGATAGATTCATTTTCCTTGTAAAGTATTGAATTGGGCAAAAGTCTCCACTGGCCCTCAACCTGGTGTTTTTTATTGAGTATTGTCCGAAGAATCCGTCTATCAACCTTCTGTAGTTTGTCAGTTGTTGATCGGGTGTTTAGTTTAAATAAAGTTTCACTTGCATATGTTGCTTCTGGCTTAACGACGGAGAAATAATGTCGAAGTTTAGCATTAATCGAAAGAGACTGGTTCTTATATGTTGGCCAGGTAATCTGTTGTGCTCGTCATAATTTTAGTGTCCTACTATCTATTGATGCTCTCTCATTGGCATTCCAAGTGATGATCTCACCAAGATATTTAAATTTTTTCACAATCCTTATTTTCTGGGCATTATGCAGTACAATATGTGGTGTGTCAACTTGAAAAGATGGCATAATTTCTGTTTTCTCAAAGGAAATTTTCAACCCAACCTTTGCTGCTAATCGTTCCAATTCCTCTACCTGAAATTTAGCTTCTTCGATACTAGTTGCTAATAATGCTAGATCATCTGCAAAGGCGAGACAATTTAGTCGTGCATTTTTTCTAATCTTAACATTCGGTGGACAAACCTTATTCCATTGACGCATAACTTTTTCCAGCACACAATTAAACAACAATGGAGATAATCCATCTCCCTGCCGAAGACCAGTATGGATTTCAAATGACTCAGAGGTTTCACTTCTAAACCTAACTCTAGATTTAGTATTCTTAAGAGTGACCACAATAAGGTTAACAAGTTTTCGATGTAAACCAAATTCAGTAAGGACATTCAATAGGGATTCGCGATGGATACTATCATAAGCTTTTTGAAAATCAACGAATGTGATCACTAAATCTTTGCTCCTAATCCTGTGATGTTTTATAATCCATTTGAGACTGATAATTTGATCTGGACAGCTTCGTCCTGGACGGAAACCACCTTGATATTCACCAAGTTCATTATCAAGTTGTTCGTGAATTCTGGAATATAAAATCTTTGAAATAATCTTATTCGTGACATCCAGCAACGATATCCCTCGATAATTGCTAGGATCTGATCTATCACCCTTTTTGTGTATGGGGTGTATAATTGCAATATTCCACTCTTCAGGCAATTTTTCTGTATTCCAAATGTCAATAAGATGTTTATGTAGGTTATGAATAGTCTGTACATTAGCATTCTTCCAAAGTTCTGCTACTACTTTATTCTCTCCTGGCGCTTTAAAATTCTTAAGTGAATCAATCTCTGTACGCACTTCATCGTAAACCGGCGGTATGATCTTTTCCAGGGGTGTTTTATTTCTAGGATAGGGATCGAATTCAAAAGAATCGTCAGGTTCATCACTATTAAGTAATTTTATGAAGTAATCGGCCAAAATTATTGCATTGTCATAATCATTATGGGCCACCTGCCCGTTCGTATCCTTCATCAAAAGAGTAGGGGGAGTAAATTTTGATTGGTATTGTTTTTTAATGTCCTATAATAGTCTCTTGTTTTATGGCGATTGAAAGCTTCATCAATAGATTTTAATGTTTCCTTCTGATATTCTCTTTTAACCCTCCTGATTTATTTGGCCGTTAACCTTCTAGCATTGATTAATTCTTCCCTAGAACTTTCAGTTTTTTGTTGTTGGTCCTTCAACCAAGCTGAATGCTGGCGTAGAATTGCTATATCACAATCCTCATTCCACCATGCATGTTTCTTTCGTTTTTTAATGGGAGCAACGTCTTCCGCTATGGCTTTTAATTTGTTAACAGTGGTCCCCAAGTTGTCACTTAAAAGCGTGATGGATTGCTCAAAATACGGGATTATTGATAACTGAACTAGGATCATACAATCTTTTGCTATTGAATTTTTGAGGTTTATTTTTCCTTTTAGGAGTTAATTTGATTTTAATCTTGGAAATGTAATGATCCGAATCAACACCACGAAGGACTTTTACATTATAAATTTCTTTGTGAAATTTCCGATCCATGGCCACATGATCTATCTGAAACTCTCCTAACTTAATATTAGGACATTTCCAAGTCATTAATTTATGTGGTCTCCTTTTGAACCTTGTTGTCTCCATAATTAGACCATGGTTAATACAAAATTCAATTAACCGTTCACTATTCTTGTTTGTCAAGTTATGTGCTGGCCATCGCCCCACCACTAGACGAAATTTCCTTTCACGTCCAATCTTTGCTTTGAAATCTCCAAGTAAAATTTTAATATTAGCATCAGGTATATTCATTACCAATTGGTCAAGTTCATCCCAAAATTGATCCGTCCCCTCAGTATCAGTTCTATTTTTGTCATTTGTTGGTGCATGAACATTTATCAATGTGTATATCTTGTTTTCCACTTTAACTGTTAACAATGCAACTTGTGGGGAATTTGAGGAAAAATCCGTAATGGAATCTAGTATTCTATGGTGTACCAAGAAACCTACTCCAAATTGAGGGACATTTTTCATTACCCTTTCTCCTGGAGGCCCTTTATAGAGACGATATCCACCTGATTCAATTGTGTTCTGATCAGTATTACGTAATTCTTGAAGAGCAGTGATCACAATTTTGTGTTGATCCAAGATATCAGTTAGATGCTTTAACTTACCAACCTTCATCAAAGAATTAACATTTAATGTTGCCAAATATGAGAACTTTCCCGGGTTGTTGTATTTAAGTACGTTCTTAGTGTGATTAGTCTGCATGCTTGGTCATTGTATCTCGAGGCGCTCCGACTCGCCTTAATCCTCTACCTGACACCCCATCGTATCCGAATGGTGTCTTCGCTTGGTTAATGATGTAAGTGTCCAAACCGGTGGATTTCAATAGAAGACTCTCCATATTCATTTGATTATCAGATCAATGATCAAGAATCTGACCGTGGTCAGGGTTTACAATTCCAGATGTGATCTGGGAAGGTGATGAAAAATGAGATTGTGGAGTGTGTTTGGTCCGCGAGAGCTATTTTATTTCGCTCAAGTCCGCCGGTAAACCGGTGAGGACCCCCCTATCCGCCACCTGGGATGCGCCACGTCGGAGTATCACCTCTCCGCCTGCTACGACAACGTAGTAGGTTCGTGGGGGGGGGAAAAAACACACACTTTATAAATGTTTAAAAATCAGATCTGTTACACTGTGTTATAATATGAAAGATACAAATCTTGATAAAGAAACTGCTTGACGTTGAAACAGTGATGTGGCTATTACAGTATATGTGCATGGAAATTTGTAGTTTAACGACAGACGTGAACATGTATGTGAGCGAATATATATAATTATGATTTATTTATCGTATGGCTTTTAGTGCCGGGAGTGTCTGAGATCATGTTCGGCTCGCCCAAGGCTGTAGCTGCTTCAAGAGGACACCCCTAGGGTGAGCTACAGGTTCCGTTCAATTTCAAGTAATTCCAACTTTCGCTACCAGATGTCACTGATACCTAGTGGTGAACATTGGAACTTTGATAGAACGTTACAACTAAATCTAACCTAGAAATTTAGCTCCACACAAGTTTAGTCTGTGAAAGGTTCTTTAACATGCCATAAATCTATGACATGGGACTGCCGGCTTTACTTCCCCTCTGAAGGAAGGCATACTGAAGGATTTTAACGCTCTTAAATAATCCGACCGACTTCGGCCGGGTTTGAACCTGCTATCCTTGGCACAGCAGTTCAGCATGCTACCAACTATGCCACCGAAACTGCTATAATTATGATGTAACTGTGAAATTACAGTCGTTAACCTCCTCTATGAGAAACGGTTCTCTAGTTAGCTCATATGCCATACATGACAATGCATATTTTGTGATTATATAAGAAGGCTGATGAAGGGTGCCAAATGAGTCAAGGCCCCGAAACATGTACCCGATTTAGTATTATTATAAAAGCAGTTCAAAGTATTGACTAGGCGGAAAAGTTTTCTCAAAAATATACTTTACCTATTAAAAAGGTTTGTGCGTAGCAATGAATCGCTTTTGCAATAGCACCATCACGTGGTAGCCTTTGTAACGAACCGTTTCGAATCATATTAATTTTTAAATGCTTATACTGTTTATCAGAAACATCTTTCCTTCCTTAGTTTAGAGGCTGCGACAATGTGGTCATGTAGCAATATCAGAAACATCCTGAGCATGTTTGTATTAGTTGCAGTGCTTATTAATTTTGAAGTTGCTAATCTTTATTATATCTAGTGAACTACCCAAAATGGCTACATTTTAAAATTCAATATGCTTCAAAATCAATTTCAATATGCTATTTCTTGTATCTTATTAAGTCTTGAATATAATTTGAAGATGATGTGGGAGAGAGGAATATTGCTTAATTCAGCAAAATCTAATTTATTGTGAACCGCCCTTTCAATACAATATTGAACATAATATTGCTTACCTATAATCTTCTTAAGTTTAGTATGTTACCTGGTTTTCCAGGAGGACTTATGTGCAGCCATTGTCAGGAGAGTTCTAAGTCTACTGATCCAGTAGAAAAGACAACTCCAGCAGACGTTGTGGAATTGGAGAGTCTGCGTACATGGGGCGCCACAGGAAATCTCTCGTACAATGCAGATATTCAACGTCAGCTGAAGCAAGTTGCTGAGCCTCCTGGCTCAGCGCCTCCTACCAGGAGAAGTTCATCAACCGTCCCAAAGAGACTCTCCGAGAGGAGCTCATCGTTCACAACCAACACCACCACTACGTCCATGCCAACGTGGCGGGCCTCCACCTCAGAGCCATCAATACCTGAGGAGTGGATGTGTCCACTCTGTAGCAAATTGTTTCCTAAGCTTAACAAGACATTTGAAGAGTTTCACCAACATGTTATGAGCCATTTTGCATCTGAAGATGAATCAGATTCTATCACTGATAACTTCGAAATAATACCACATGATTTATGACTATGTTAATATTAAATGCAATGTTGTTTCCCCCCCCCCTTTTTCTGGGTATAACATCCACTTTAGTATTTGGAAAGATATTAATTGCAGGCATGGATTCAGCTTTGCTTTTCTTGCATTAATTTTTGATCAATTAAAATATTGATTATTTTATAGTTATATCTTCAAGAATAGCAAAATTACTTTTGCCACAACTCCACAAGAAGAAATATATTTTATTTAAATATTACAGTAATGTTTAAAGTAATTTCAGGGCTTCAAATTGATTGTTGATGTTAAATATTTCTCTTTCGTGCGTTGCAGAATAAGAAATACCTGAAAGATCACTTCCATATAGTCATCATATTCTTGCTCATCTTAGATTTTAGCATTTTACACTTGATTTGATGGGTATTCTTAATATTATTCATTATGAACATTATATAGGAACTGTGTTCAAGATTTGTGTCATATTTAGTATGCTACAAGGTCATATCAGGTAGTTCTGACAGCTGATCAATGCTAGCTATGATCTTTCAGTGTACATTAGCTTTGTGATCTTCCGTTGGGATCTTAACGTATATCTGTTCATCAGTAATTGGATTTCATTCCTCAGAATTATGATTGTATACAAAATAGTTACTAGTACTGCAGAAAGTAATATTTTAATCTTAAAATTATTAATCATATTTATGGACTAGAAAATGATCATTCCACAAAAAAATTATTTAAAAAAACTTTTTATGCAAGAGAAAATTGAACATTCATAACAGCAATTCCAATTCATGCTTAAACATTATGTGTAGAGATCCATAGTTCTTTAATTCAGCCACCATGTGGGATTTGGTATATGTTGCAGGGGTTATGGCTCAATAATTTGATTTCTAACTTTTTCTGAAGCAGCATTGTTTTGAACCCCGGTGATGCTAGGTTTAAATAGTGGAATATCTAGTTATGTGAATCTGATTCCATGTAAAAGTTTTAGTCACTAAGATTTAAAGTTGTTATAAACATATTGTCAATAAATTCATTCTAGTGTATTTTCTCAAGCAACCTGCACACCTGCAGTAAAATTTCCTTCTGAAAGTGAAGTGAGTGTCTTATCTGAAGAAGTCCATTTTAGTTATGTTCGAACCAATGTTATTTGGCTTGCGATGTACTTCCAACACCAACACCATGAGTCTTGATAAAAGGATGGACAGACATTATCTAACTACGGTATGCTTTGAATCCCTTGTTGAGGAATTGCAGTTTATTTTTCAATTACTTGTAGCATTTTTGCCCATGGGTATAATATTCCAGTTATGATTTTCTTGTAAAACATGTTTTATTTCTTCATCTTTCCAAATATTGCAGTGGGTTTACTGTTATATCTGACTTGCTAAATACAGATCAACAACAAACAGTTTAAATGTATAGTAGAGACATAATAAGCACACTTCACGAGAAATATGAACCAGTGGCGTTATGTAATGCAGGAAGTGACAGAAATACTTAGCACAGAAATCAAAACAGCACTGTGAGTTTTCATGTTGCAAACTAATTTTTATAAATGAAATCGCATTGCACACCATTGTTTAGAACGTATGGCAGATGTGTCCATGCAAATTCAGCACGTTGCCCCAGGTGCTGTATTTCCAGACATCAGAACTTTTTGTTGCACCCTGCATACTTTATTTAAAAATTTGAAAGAGCTCTTATTGCTCCATGTGATAAACCATTATCGAGTAGTCTACAGTAGTTCCAAAATCCTCCAAATCCAGATGGGTCTTAATAAGAAGAAAATTCTACCATTTTACTTCCTTTCATTTTCCGTCTTGACATTGCAAACATTTTTTGAGGTGGCTGAGGGAATTTATAATTAAAATAGCCTAAGAAAAATTATTCAAAAACTTGTAGATTTAATTGTTCATGACTTTGGATTGACAGATCCTAGGCTCAAGAATGGAGTACTGTGTTGGAACACATAATTAAAATGGGTATTTTATTTGATATAATCTACTCTTTGTAAAGTGAAAGTCAAACCCTACTGGGCAGAAATGTATTAACTCCTTTTAAGTCTACAATGGAGGGAAGAGATGCTATAAGGACACTAAGGCTTGTCAAATTATAGGGTATGGACTCGATGGAATAGACCAATGAAAGGTGGAATGGATGGTTTCTACTTCATTTAGGGCAATGATGGCCAAGACCTTGCAATAAGCTGTCGTACAGCTGCCCACTCCTATGCCAGACACAGCAACTTCTCGTACCCAAGGCTGAATAGTGGGGTGGGAGGGCGAGAGCTGGTTGCTATGGATGTGTGCAGAAGGGATTGAGTAAGATAGGATAGTATTCATGCGGCTCCGTTTGTATACCTTTCGTAATCACAAAATACACAGATATTGGTTAATTCAATCAGCAAAAACAGTAATGTAATGTTGTTACGGACTACTATTAAACATGAGCATCAAAAACTACATGTACCATATGTTATTTTCTTGGCCCTAATTCATTTTGCCTCTTTTATTTCACCATCACTTCTCTTCTGCCTTACAGATTTTTTTTTTTTCTTTCACCAAAACAAAAAAAGAACGATGATTTATTGTCATTGGGCATTAAGCGATAAAAAAAAAGTTCTGCAAGCTGATAAATTGATTACAGTCGCTGTATGTACATCCACTAGGTCAGAATAAGAGCTAACCATTATAGCAAAATTAGATACAGAAAAACTAAATTCTATTTTTGTTTTGAAACTAAAAATTTATATCAGGTGCAAACAAACATGGACATAATGTTGGAAGTCTCATGATAGAGGTGTGGAAATTTTTCTCACGGAAGGTCTTCGTAAAATTCTTGGAACAATTTTAATGTAAAAGAATTTGTCCTTTAGGTGCCAATGACACTCAGGTCAATCAGTTCCGTCTGCTAATGAGCAGGGATATCGTCAACTGATGTGGCAAACTGTCTTGCAACTTCTTAAAAACCTCTAACTTTCTCCAACATATCCGAAATTAGTTACTTCTCACCTTAAAGAGCTTTTTCAAGGACGTTCAAATGGGTGGTGATGTAGATTAAAAACGCAAAGTTAACTATCCATTCGGGTCTTCTAAATTTGGTTAGTTCTTCCCCTTCAAGAATTCAACTACAGCTGATCATAAGTCGAAAAATTGTTTTAACAATTTCCCTCGACTTAGCCAACGAACTTCGCAGTAATACATGACGTCTACATATTCATCCATCAATTCCATTAAAAACTGTTGAAATTGACGATGACTTCAAATGATTTACGATGTGCATAACCAGCTTCATGATGTCTCCTAGGCTTACGGATTTAGCAAGTGCTCCTTCATCCATAAAACAATGAATCTCAGGGGACCAAACAGTCCCAATGGCTTCAATTGCTTCTTAGAAATCTTTCAGCAGATCGACGCCCCTTCTAGTGTCTTTCATAGATACCATATCCAAGAGCCCTTCCGTTACATGCAGATGGACATCATCATCATCTTGCAAAGTTTCCAGCCACTGGCGGGGTCTGTTTGGAACACAAGCCTCTCCAACGTCTTCTGTCTTCCCACCATCTCTCAGCCTCCACCCTTGTCCAGTCTTCTTCACGCGTTCTTCCACCCCCCCCCCCCCAGCCACCTGTCTCCTGGTCTCCCTCTTGGTCTCTTTCCTTCCCACTTCGTCTCGTGTATCCTCCTGGGTATCCTCTTCTCCTCCATTCATTTTACATGTCCATACCATCTAAGTCTAGATTTCTCTATACCATCCTGTAATGGTTCCTCCTCCATTAATTCTCTGGTCCTCTCATTTCTTATTCTGTCCCTCTTTGTAGCTCCAATACTGCTTCTCAAGAACCTCATCTCACTGGCCTGTATTTTGCTCTTCTCCCTTCCTTTCATAACCCAGGTCTCCGAGGCATACGTCAGGATAGGGACATAGTACGTCCGATATATGATCTTTTTGCTATTCTGAGGGACATCCTTGCTCCATAACATGCTTCTCTCACTCCTCCGGAATGCTTCTGCCTGTCTCCCCCGCTCATTTATTTCTCTATCGTTTCTTCCATTATCTTGTATCAAGCTTCCCAGATACTTGAAACTCCCACTTGGACATCACGAATATAAATTGCCAACTGTGCTGTGTCTGAAATGTCGGATGATTCGTCCAATGCTATTGAATATGCAACAAATTCCTGGGCTTAATTTATTGCCTATAGACATTGCCCATGATCACACCTATGCGAAGAGTTTTAAAATTGGACAAATATGATTTAATAAATGTAAGTCAAGGATGTTACATTTTGTTTTCTGCATTAAAGATGGTGGATTTGGTAAAGTTTGATCAGACCGGAACATGCAATAAAATTTGCTTCACTTCTGAAATTAGCCAAAATACCTTTTGTAATGGATAATGAATCTAGAAATGATACGATAGAGGTTTGCTCCTCTGCTGTCTATAACCCACTCACCATCCCCTTTTTAGATCATGCCTTATAGTAAAATTCCAGCTGTGTCCACCATTCTAGACATGAATTATGGACAAATCAAGTGCTCTATTGCCAACCCCACGCATATGGCACTGTAGCCTGCATCTTGCAACAAAACGCAGATTTTTCCTAGACCTATAATTACTGGGAGGACTGTGTTAACTGGGTTTTGTCACGCTTAGTGGGAATACTTGCGCATCAATAATCTCTATCCAGACCAATCGTTTTTCAATTAATGCTCTTTCACATCAGCTTTCTTGCGTTCCAATAGAGTTGTGTGAGGTAATATAATTAATCAATGTAATTAATATATTACCTATGTTTTTAGCATAACCTGTGTAGTGTTATTTTATATGCCACTTGTTGGTAACAGTAATGTGACACATTGGTGTGCACCCTGGTTGAGACCTCCTGTGCCTCTTTGAAAGAGCAAGAAATAAAAATACTTATTTATGTAATTTAGTATATATTTCCGGTGCAGTAGCGATATGAACAAGGTATGAAAATCATTTATTATCCAAATTTAAGTATAAAAGCCATGTTCTGGTCTCCTCCAGAATTACTTATTACAAATTTGACCCCAGAGATTTGTATAATTGTGTGTGATGTATCTATCTTAGCTTATCTAACTGGATAAAAGGCCTATTCTGTGAGCTGTTGAAGTACACTAAAATGTTTATATTTTAGTTTGCTATCATGATGGTTTGAAATATAATCTACTGATTTTCTCTGAGAACTTTGCTCTCCCTTCAATGCATGTTTTGGGGTATGCATGAATAACAGTTCCATCTACCTGGAAATTAAATCCTTGAACATTATAAGTAAACTTATTTCAAAAAATGAACATTATAAGCAAACTTATTTAAAAGAATAAAAGCATCACATACATATTGGCATGATCCGATGTGGAGAATGATTCTGTAATATTGTATGTCAGTAGTTCACTTTATCTTATTGGAATTGGGTTATTAAAAAAAGAGATTACAAGTAATGCATTTCTTGTCAGAATAATTTGAATTTAAAAGCAATTAAAAATAAATAAATTAGGTTGTTTGTAACTGTAGCTCGTAAATTAAATTTTGAAAAGTCTGAGAATTAATTTGCAGAGATTTTTAAAATTGCCATCTTCTTATCAATGAGAACAGAAAAAGGAAGATGACAGAGAGCTGGGGAAAAGTAAAAATAATTGCACTGCAGTTGCTACACTCCTCTCCTTGCAAATCATTGGGGAACTTGCAACAGGGGGATGTAAATGCACTGAGTGAACATAACCACATTATTATGCAGCTTAATTCTGCCTGCCTTGTTAGTAAAAGCAAGGGAAAATAAAATAACTCCAGGTTTTCTTGCATTGTTTCTAATTCATCATTAACTTTGTCAATGTTATTTATTGTATCTGAGAATCTGATGGTTTTCAGGTTCAAAATTGACTTGGCATTGCTACTGCTGTATGTATTTACAGTGTTCATAATTTTAAAATTCAGATGTGTGTGATAAGCAATAGAGGATCAAACTCAAACTTATGCATTTTTAAAGTTTGTCTTCTCATAACTGTGTAACATTTTGCAAACGTCACACTGCCTGCTCTTACACTTGAGTAGTCTCAGTTTTAAATATTTTTACACACTTTGAAATGTTTGGAGATAGCAGTAGCCTTTAATATAGGCTATCATCCATTACTTTAGCTTATAACAGGGATGTTTTTTGTGCATACCATAAATTTTCAAGTATTTGAAATTTATTAAATGCAATTAACATAGACTTTTCAAGTTCTGTTCAACATGAATTTTTTGGTGTGATTTGGAATTTAGTATGACCTGCTCACTACATGCAAAATAAGCTTTTTGAAGTATCTATACGAAATTTAATGGCAAATATTTTTAATAGTGATGGACCATATACTGGGTGGAATGGGGAAATGTTCCTTTGGATAAATGAAAAGTATTACTTTAAAGTATTTTTTTATAAATATAGACTGTAAACTATCTGTAAATACCTGATTTGTTATTTTACTTGGAAATAAATATTTAAAATGTTCAGATAATTTATTTAATTGTTATATAAATTGTATTACCCCAATACTTTGCATTGGTAAAAGATGCTATTGTTGATTGTAATCTGCGCGAGTCTGACCAGGATACGTCAGTGCTAAAGAGCATTGGTCACATCCTTTATTTGTGGACTTGTTATTCAATATGTGGATTGAATGAAGATTGAGAATTTCAGCCCATTGCGAACAGACCATAAAACACCCCATGAAGAAGATATTCTGGGGGTGTTTCACACCTGAAGAATTGGGACCCTTAGTACCTGTCAATGGGATTTTTTTTTTTTTTTTTTTTTTTTTTTTTTTTAGCGTATGGCTTTTAGTGCCGGGAGTGTCCGAGGACATGTTCGGCTCGCCAGTTTTGTAGCTGCTTCGAGACGGACACCCAATGGGTGAGCTACAAGTACCGTTGGGGAGGAATGTTGGATGGCAGGGTCGAGGAGTTGGAAGGTAGCGGCTGTGGCCTATAGTTAGGGACCAACCCCGGCATTTGCCTGGAAGGAAGATGGGAAACCACAGAAGACCATCTTCAAGGTTGCCGGCGGGGGGATTCGAACCTCCTCGCCTCCCGGATGTGAGCGACTGCCAACAGTCATGCCGCAACGACCTCGGCTAACTCACCCGGTTGTCAATGGGATGATGAAATCTGACCAGTACATCCATTTACCAGAAAGGAGTGGTGTTGGCAAGTTGCAGAAGTTGGTCACTGAATTTTCCAGCAAGATTTGGCTCATTTCGAACATTTTCTTCAACGTTGTTTTGCTGTATTAGAATCTCTACAAGAAGGTGAAGAAGTTCTTCAGTGAGAACAATATTCATGTTTTAAGAGTGACCAGGACTCCTCGGACATTAATCCAATAGAAAACGTGTGGCCTATTTGCAAAAGGAGACTCACAAAACTTAAATACATAGGTGACTGCTTTATTCTTGAAATTTTTTGGATGGTGATGGGCCAGTGATATTGCTTTGAACCATTCAAACAACAAATTTAAGTAAATAACAATCCCAGGATATTATTTATACTACTACAACAATCTGAATGGCATATCCACAAGGGATTTAGGCAACCTGATCGGAGTCCTTGTCTATGAAAAGAGATCACTAACCAGGTATTCTGGGGCAGGTTGTGTGCTGAAGGGTGCCCCAGTTCCTTTCCACTCCTCAGCCACATTCCCATTTGGCATCACAAGGCTGGGAGAGCAAGCCAAAAAATGAAGTGTTATTTCATAGTAAAATTACTTTTATGAAGAGAGATCTTACTCCAGACTATACTAAGTACGGTATTTTAAATTATTTTTAGAGTGGGGAAGTGAATCGTGGACCTCAGGGATTGGAGCTAACAAGGTTACCCTCTACAAGATAGTCTCCAATGATTTATATATCTTCAAATTTTATTGTACAATTGGAATACCCATGCATTTTATTGTCAACAGGAGGATAAACTAAAACACAGTATTACCCCCTCTTCGAATGTATTCTGGACTGTACTTTAAGGATAATTTATAAGCCAGAAACAAACACGGAATTGAAGTGTGTAGGTTTTTCTTTCTCTGTTATCTCCATGTGTTTTAATGATTGCAGATCAAATCTTCCACCGGTCACTGCTATAATAATCCCTGGCACTATAGCCTAGGCCTACCAAGCGACTGCTGCCCAGCCATTTGGCCTGCAGATATTGAGGTGACGCGTGGTCAGCGCATGGGATCGCCTCGGCCGTTAATCTTGCTTTTCGTGACCGGGACACTGTCAGACAGCTACTCAATTGTCCGCACGAGGCTGAGTGCACCCCGTTCCAGCCCCCACGTCAGTTTCTAAAATCCCTGACGGAGTTGGGAAGTGAACCCGGGACCTCGGGGTGAGAGGCAGGCGCGCTACCCCAACACCACGGGGCCGGCACCGGTCACTGCTCTTCCCACAATTAATATGTTTAGGTGGAGATAATGTGAATTTAATATAAATTTATGAATGAAAATAATTACCACATTTAATTCAGCCAAGATTTTTATATTTTATCCAATAATACTTAGTATGTTTTTTATTTTATTTATTTAGTCAATTTACCCTCTAGGTTAGTGGTACCCACGGACTCAGCGAGGGAACTCACCACTACCGCCTCTATGGGCAGTGTCCTGGAGCCTGGAACATCTGGTCGGGAGGGATACAACTGGGGATGGGTGATCAGCACTTTGCCCAGGCGGCCTCACCTGCAAAGCGAACAGGGGCCTCATGAGGGATGGGAAAGGATGGAAGATTGGGATGGATAGGCGAGGAAGAGGGAAGGAGGTGGCCGTGGCCTTACAGTAGGTACCATCCCGGCATTTTCCCGAAGACGAAGTGGGAAACCACGGAAAACCACTTCGAGGATGGCTGAGGTGGGAATGGAACCCCCCTCTACTCATTTGGACCACCCGAGGCTGAGTAGACCCCGTTCCAGTCCTCATACCACTTTTCAAATTTCGTGGCAGAGCCAGGAATCGAACCCAGGACCTCCGGGGCGGCAGCTAACCATGCTGACCGATACACAACGGAGGCGACACTTACTGTCGGGGAAATAAGTATAGATACTCGAGTTAGAGGTCAATAAAACCTTTACCCTTAATCTTACATAAGAACAACCTACACGAAAATTTTCCTTGTTTTATTTGTCGTTTATCGATATAGAGTAAATATTTGCATTGTATCTCGTTAAAATTTTATAGCAGATTGAACAAAAAAAGTACCGGTTTTTCTTACAAAGTTCACGGAGCGCTCACTTAGAAGGATCATTACGTTAAAAGTATTGATCGGATTGTAACGAAACTCTATTACGTCTTAAAGGAACTTATTGTTAACGCGTATATGAAGTTTTAATCTGATCTGACGTTTCTTCAAATAGTTGTTGTGAATTTTGTAAAACAACTTTTTCTCGGGCCTGGGTGGTCATAGCAGTATGAAATATGGCTTGTTATGAGGCTCATAGCAATGCAAGGCTAAACGAAAAACTACATTTTATCTACTTTTGATAATTGCTTTTATATCGATTGATATTCAATCAGGTGGTTATGTGAGAAGAATGTATCGTAGCAAGCGACGGGAACAATGCGCTCGGTCGAGGAAACTCGTGCGATGTTCCCCTGTGAAACATAATAAGCGCGCGTTCCAAGCCGTAAGGTCTGTGAATTTCTGTTGTTGTTGTTTTGTAATTTGTGTTAGGCCGGTATTACACTACCAAAGAAATTTGTCAAATAAATTTTATCAAATATTTTATAAAACTGAACTTTTATCAAAGTTATACAAAGCAATCATCACACCATTACACTACATCAAATATTTTATCATAATTCAACAAGATGGATGAAGGACAGTTCCTTGTTCACTTAACTATATTATGGTAGTTGAAATTCTGTGGTGGCAATACCGATATATAAAAGAAACGGAAAGATAAAGTGAATGTCTATGGGTTAAACCATGGGTCGCTCACGTGACAATGAAGATATTATTTAATACGAGTAAGAGCTTGGTGAAGGAGCTGCAGTACGAGGACTTGAAAAATGACATTAATTAAAATAAATTAAAAACCATACGTGAAATTGACGAATTATAATACAAATATTATAATATATATTCGCCTCCGTGGTGTAGTGGTCAGCGTGCTTAGCTGCCACCCCGGAGGTGGTTCGATTCCCGGCTCTGCTACGAAATTTGAAAAATGGTATGAGGATTGGAACGGGGTCTACTCAGCCTCGGGAGGTCCAAATGAGTAGAGGGAGGTTCGATTCCCACCTCAGCCATCCTCGAAGTGGTTTTCGTGGTTTCCCACTTGTCGTCTCCAGGCAACGTAAGGCCATGGCCGCCTTCTTCCCTCTTCCTTGTCTATCCCTCCCAATCTTCCCATGCCTCGTAAGGTCCCTGTTCGCTTTGCAGGTGTGGACGCCTGGGCGAGGTGCTGGTCACACCCCCAGTTGTATCCCCGATCCCGAAGTTTCAAAATGGAGGCGGTAAATGCGGGATCCATCAGTGAGTCCGAGGGAATAGCCAACCCTGGAGGGTAATATGACTAAGAAAAAATAAAATAAAAAAATACACTATCATTCACGTCTATTTAACTTAACTATTTAATTCTTCTTTATATCCTGAAATATGCGTCCCTTATGTACAGCGCTAATATCCTCTGCTAATTTTACCTAGAAGTTAGAAAAACGTGTCTTATTTTATTTCCGCAAGAAGTGAAACATTTCCCAACACCTTTTTTAATGAGGGCTTTGGACCTCCATTGCCAGGTTTAAAAATGGTGTGTCAGCTGAAAAGCTATTATTATAAGATTAATTGTTTGAAGTAATTTACACTTTGAGATTATAAGATTATAAAACTGCTCTCTTATTAACCGTCTGAAAAATCACTGCCCGATGAATCAGATGAACTGCCATTTAAGTTTATAACAAGTGGCTCAACAACGGGGACGTCTTCTGTTAGTCAATCCTTTTCCCAGTAATGTTTCTCTATTTTTTTGGTGTGTTCGATGCATTTTTTCCATAGCTCTGGTGTTACGGACCTCAAGGCTTCTTTACAGAGATCTCGCATCACCTCCATTGATCTTCCTCTCTCCGCCTGGTTACTCATATTCACTTTAGCTATTTTATTTTTCACGTAGGACCAAACCAGCTCTATGGGGTTGAGCTCACAGCAACTGGCAGCCAGACGAGTTCGACGTCAGGACGAACATTCTTGATTATCTGTTCCAGCTTCTTTTTAGGTGCCCTGAAGTGAGGTTTGGCGTGAACAATTAGCTCTGCTTTTGTAATACTTTCATACTTTTGGATTCTGGGAGGAAGAGGAATATCTTTCATTGCAGCGGCACATCTCTTCACCGTGGCTATCGACCTTCCAATACACTTGGATACTTTTTGCTAAACCCTCGTATCATTATTACTTTCTCTCTCGCTTCTAAAAAAACATATTGCACTTATAATCATGGCAAATTCTCCCTCCGTTAACTGCGGTTTAGCTGGCATCTTGATCGATGTAGGTAATACAAACAGTGATAGTTGCTGCTTGTTGCTAATGACTCAACGAAGAACAAAGGTCAGAGCTTGGTGTGCGTAGGAACGAGCGCGCAGCGAGTTCGAAATACGGTAGTCAACTGGCAACATTGCCAGGCTGCTACGGTACTATCGCCGCCCACAATGGTCCGATTAAATATCAATCCATATAAAATCGATAATCACAAGTAGATAAAATGTAGTTTTACGTTAAGCCTTGCATTGCTATGAGCCTCATAACAACCCATATGTCATACTGCTATGACCACCCAGGCCCGAGAAAAAGTTGTTTTACAAAATTCACAACAACTATTTTAAGAAACGTCAGATCAGATTAAAACTTCATATACGCGTTAACAGTAAGTTCCTTCAAGACGTATTAAAGTTTCGTTACGATTAGATCAATACTTTTAACGTAATGATCTTTCTAAGTGAGCGCTCCGTAAACTTGGTAAGAAAAAACGGTACTTTTTTTGTTCAATCTGCTACAAAATTTTAACGAGATACAATGCAAATATTTACTCTATATCATTAAACGACAAAATAAAACAAGGAAAATTTTGGTGTAGGTTGTTCTTATGTAAGACTAAGGGTAAAGGTTCTATTGACCTCTAAACTCGAGTATCTAGGCTTATTTCCCCGACAGTAGTATGTTACTCAAGAAAATACGTTGTCTCCATTTGCTACTAGACTAAATTCAAATGTACTCGCAGAACGCACAAAGTTTTCTTTTTGCAAAAGAAAAGACAAGTGCGCTTACGTTTTCACACATCATGGTACGGTACCAGCATTATTTTGAATGGTTCGTTTAAAGAACCAGTTGAAAGATGGAGCATTCTGATATGCATATAATCACTGCTATACCAAGTCAATACTACATTTATTTTATTTTATAGGAGACACCAAAACATTGTGTTGGTTAAATTCTCAAGGCAAGTCGAATAATTGCATGCAACTGTGTGCAAGAGAAAAACACTTGCAAATAGATACTGAAATAATAGATAGTGAGATTCATTAAAATAAAAACAACAGAAACAGCAGCAATCCAGGTGAACCCTTTCAGAAGACGGGCAGCTAGCCAAAGCAGGACCCCCAAGTGTCACTGGAGAATAAACAGTTATTTACCAACATCAAAGAGGCTAGCAAAGCGATGTCACTAGAACAGGCAAGATCAAGAAAGCTGAGAAATTTAAGTATCCAGGTGAATGGATTGAACCCAACTTATCAGAAAAGGCAGTGGTGCTCCGCTAAATTAAATAAGCTGGAAATGGCCTATAGACTGACTCAGAACATCTGCAACAAGAGATGCCTACTGCGCAATCTTAAACTCCAGCACTACACCAGTCATCCGACTGGAAGTCCTGTATGTCATAGAGTGTCTGTTAATGAACAAAAGAGGCTTGACAATAACAATATAATTTTTTCCACTACACAGTACAAAATTAAGCCTCCGCAGCTTAGGCGGCAGCATGCCGGCCTCTCACCGCTGGGTCCGTGGTTCAAATCCCGGTCACTCCATGTGAGATCTGTGCTGGACAAAACGGAGGCAGACAGGTTTTTCTCCGGGTACTCCGGTTTTCCCTGTCAAAATTTCATTCCAGCAACACTCTCCAATATCATTTCATTTGTCATTCATTTAATCATTGCCCCAGAGGAGTGCGTCAGGCCTCGACAGCCGGCACAGTTCATATCCTTGCCGCTAGATGGGGGCTTCATTCATTCCATTCCTGACCCGGTCGGAGACTGGAAGCAGGCTGTGGATTTTCATTTTCATACAGTACAAAATTCTTTTAACACTTTCTTCAGTCAGTACATGTTTCGGTGTAATAAGACCTTCATTAGCCTAAAAATGTAGTAATCTCTTACATTAAGAATCTCTTGATATACACTTTCTGCTTCATATATATGATAATACATTGTTGCATAAAGAGTTCCATAATTTAAAATTCTTAAAAATTAAAATTATGGATTTTTTCTTTCTTACATGTCTAAAAAATCAATGTTTTCTTCTTTATTGTGTAATATTAAAATCGCTAAAGAGCAACTTGCTGGGTAAGTACACCATAGCACACACGTAGCAGAGCAGGATGTTGCAAAAGATATTTTCACTAAGTCATCAGTGATAGAGGAGCAGGATAACCTGTTTGAGCAGCTGGGACCACAAAAAACGTACACTGTCTGCAGAAAGACCCATTTGAAGAACACTAAATGAGGGTTTCACTTCATTTACGAATCTCGGCAAACTACATAACGTTTGAAAATTTCGTGAGAGATGAACTTCTATATATCCTCCAAAGAAAGGCTATCCAAGGAGAGAGAAAATAAATCTAGCTCATGATATTACCACTTCAAATTCTAGAAAAGCTTTCCGAGAGCTTAGTGAATGGAGTCAACTGCCCCCAGTTTCCTTCATATGTTACCCAAATGCTTTGAACACTTCTGTGAGTTGTTCTGCATTGCTAGCTCCTGGTATGTATGTGTATTCAACCTTCGTGTTAACTCTTCAGAAAAGCCTGTGTGAAGATCCAAAGAGCAAGGAGTGGGGAGAAGGAATCCTATATTATGTGGTTTAGTTACATTCCCCTACAGAGTGTGATATAAAAATAAATACCGAGCACCATTATGCATTAATTGGTTTGTTCAAGCAAATAAACACATAATTTACACTGCCTGTAATGAATCAGTGTCAATAGCATACCTACAGGATTATTAACACTACAACATCATGTGTATAGCACAGGTGCATATCACACGAGCTATATACCGTACTTCTTTGCAGTTGGTGGAGTTAGATTCAAAACAATTGAAATTTATATGTAGCACAAGTCCAACCCCTCCTCCACGTGGTGGGAGACGGGCAACGGCATGAAGTAGGGGATTGCCTGTAGGGGTGAAGTACAGTGGGGACTTTGTGTGCCCCGGGACCGCTGCGGTAGCTGTGAAGGCTCTATGGGAACCTTGAAAAGTGACGGCTGACGGGGCTCTGGTGAAGCTACGATAGGCCTAGCAAGCCAGTAGTGGATATCATATTTGCTTTCAAAACAGGAACAGGCCTCGGAAAGGACGGATGCAAACGACGACGACCCGGATATGCTAATGGACTACGAGTTGGGACATTAAACATACAGACACTGACAGGAAAGGTGGAGGAGATTGTAGATGTGATGGAGAGAAGAAAACTGGATGTACTGGGCTTGGCAGAAACAAGATGGAAAGGAGAAGGTCGCAGAGAACTGAGGAAAGGGTACCGGTTGTACTGGAGTGGGAACAGTGAAGGAAGGAGCAGCGGAGTAGGAGTAGTTGTGAGAGATGGAATGAAGGAAGAGGTAAAGGGAATAAGTGACAGGATCATGAAGATCAGAGTAACTGTAAAGGGAAGAAGCCTGGAGATAGCCCAGGTATATGCCCCTCAAGTTGGATGTACAGCTCAAGAGAAGGAAGACTTTGAGGAGGAGCTACAACAGCAGTTGAATGGTCAGAGCATCATTGTCATGGGAGATTTGAATGCACATGTAGGAAGTGAAAGGCAAGGATATGAAAATGTATTGGGAGCAGAAGGATGGGGTAGCAGGAATGAAGAAGGGAGAAAGTTGCTGGATTTTTGCAAGAGAAACGGTTTAGTGGTAGGCAACTCCTGGTTCCGGAAGAAAGAAAGCCACAAGGTAACGTGGTACAGCAGTGATTTAACAAAGAAATCTTTGGTAGATTACATGCTGTTCGACTGGGAAATGAAGAGAAGTGTCAGAGATATAAGGGTAATACCATCAGAGGCCTTAGATAGCGACCACAGAATACTTGTAATGAACCTGGGAGTTGTTAAGGATAGCAAGAGGACAGAGTACCAGGAAAGGAGAATCAAAGTATGGAAACTCAAGGAAAAGGAAGTCAAGGAAGAATTCCAGAAGATAATAAGGGAAAGGATGCCAACAGACAATCCTAAAACAGGGGAAGAGGAATGGAAGCAATTCAAAAACACAAAGGTGGAAGCTGCAGTGGCAGTGTGTGGAAGAACAAGCAACAGAAAGCGGTGTAAAGAAACACCATGGTGGAATGAGAGAGTAAAAGAAGCTGTGGGAAGGAAGAACAAGGCTTTCAGAGTGTGGTTCCAGGAAAGAACTGATCTGGCAAGGGAAGATTATAAGATAAAGAAGAAAGAAGCAAACAAGATTGTCGCAGAGGAGAGGAAGAAGTGGATGGTAAAGTGGACAGAGATGATGGAGGAAGACAGTAGAGGAAATAAGAAAGTACTTTATGGGATGGTCAAAAGTAAGAGAAGAGGTCTGCGAGAGGATGTGGTACTGATGGACAAAAACGGAAATGAAATACACAACAAAGAGACACTCAAGACAGTGTGGAAAGAGTACTTTGAGGATTTGCTGAATCCAAATGGTCATAGGGAGGAAGACAATGCATTGGAAGATGGAGAAGACAACACAGGAATGGAAAAGGACCTGACTTGGAGAGAACTGGAGATGGCTATAGACAAGATGAAAGGAGGAAGGGCACCGGGTGTGGATGAAGTGAGTGTTGAAATGGTGAAGGCAGCAGGGGAGGTTGGGAAACAGTGGCTGTACCATGTGATGAGGGTGATATGGAAGGAGAAAAAGACCCCAGAAGATTGGAAGAAAGGATTAATTGTCCCAATATTTAAGAAAGGAAGCAGAAAGGAGTGCAGAAATTACAGGGGAGTCACACTCATATCTCACTATGCCAAGATATATGAAAAGATATTAGAAAGTAGAATACGAGCCAAAGTGGAGAGAAAATTGAGAGAGGGGCAGTATGGATTCAGACCTGGGAGATCAACAGTGGATCTCATATTTTCAGTGAGACAGCTCCAGGAACACCACTATGAATTTGGAGAGGATCTGTTGATGGCCTTCCTGGACATCGAAAAGGCCTATGATAGTGTGTGTAGGGAGAAGGTTTGGGAAGCAATGGAAAACATGGGAGTGGAAAAAGGGACTGTAGGCAGAGTGAAGGAGATGTATTGTGGAAGTGTGAGTTGTGTGAAAGTTGGAGGGGAAAGAACAGACTGGTTCAGACAAATGAGTGGCCTGAAACAGGGTAGTGCGCTGTCACCCCTTCTCTTTATTGTAGTTATGGACGAGGTAATGACACGGATAGCAGGAAAGATAGGAGAAGATAAGATGAAAGCAATGGTGTTTGCAGATGATCTCATGGTCTGGGGAAACAAGGAGGAGGAAATTCAGGAGCAACTGAAGGCTTGGGAAGAAACAGTGGGAGAGTATGGATGGAAGTTCAACATCAGTAAATGTGAGATCCTGTTAACGACCAGGAAAAAGGACAGACCAATGAGTGGGATAACACTTGGAGGTGGACAGCTGAAGAAGGTGGAAAGTCTCAAGTACTTGGGAAGTCTAGAGGAGGAAAATGGGAGAAATGACAAAGAGATTACGGAACGTGGCAGACAGGCAGAAGCCTTTCTGAGAAGCATTAGGAGCTTAGTGTGGAATAAAGATGTCCCACAAAAATGTAAGGAAGTGTTATACAGAAGCTACTATATCCCGATACTGACCTATGCTTCAGAAACGTGGACAATGAAGAAAAGAGACATAAGCAGAATACAGGCAGGTGAAATGAAGTTCCTGCGAAGTAGGATCGGAGTAACAAGAAGAGACAGGTTGAGGAATGAAAAGGTCAGGGAAATGGTGAAAGAGGAGCCCTTGCAAGGTAGGATTGAGACGTCAAGACTGAGGTGGTATGGACACTTAAAGAGAATGGATGAGAAGAGGATTCCCAAGAGGATACATGAGATGCAGATGCAGAAGAAACGACCAAGGGGAAGACCAAGAGATAGATGGCTGAAAGGAGTGGAGGAATGTGTCAAGAAGAGAGGCGAGGACTGGACCAGAGTGACAGCGGAGAGGTGGTGGGAAGAAAGGACTAAGTGGCGAGGCTTATGTTCCAAACAGACCCAGCCTGGGGCTGGAAACTGTACAAGATGATGATGATGATGATGACATTCTTGAAAACGAATTTGGTATTTAGTGTCGATAAGATTATTCAGCTAAGTTAGTTATGGATGGAAGGGTCGAGATCAAGAACTGTAGGGGTAGAACAAGGTTAGAATATGTTAAACAGATTGCCTCGGATAGAGAGTGTGGTAGCTATGTAGAGATGAAATGATTAGCTCAGGAAAGGGAGGCATGGAGGGTTGCATCAAACCAGTCAAAAGACTGAAGACTCAAACAACAACAACAGATTATTCAGATGCTTACCATGCATGCCGTAAGTTTCTCTTCCAACGTACTGTCACAAGTGAATGTTGAGATGCATATGTTCTGAGCGCTAGCAGCATGCTAGAACTCTCCTCAAGAAAAAAGCAGACTGACGAGTGTTCCAAATGTTTGCGAAACTTGAGAGACAACATATGGGTGTTTGATACAGTTTGCTAGGTATTGTCCGAGTTTTGTTGGGATTTGAAGTGGCAATGTCATGGGGTTCCCTTGTCAAGAGATTCTTACTGTCAAGGTTTCAAAACAAAATGATGATTGGTACCCTTTCTAATTTGCCACAAAGACAACATTACTCTTGCTGTTAGGTAAGATCACAGTCAGGGTTCAAACGCAAACCTCCTACTGACTAGGCATTCACATTTACCCACTTACACTACTGTGGCCATGGCTCATTTCCAAGTCTTAGATGAAGAGTACCATTTCTGGGAATATTCTCATCTCTATTCTTATGTAACACAAAACTAGGTATCGGCTTCACATATCACGATTTAATAGCTCAAATGTCAGTTAAACAGTGTCTAATATTTCAGAACTTCCATGTCTGTTCAGAAACTCTACCCCAGCTCTGATGGCTTCACATCTCCACTGGTAGATGGGGTTTGGGTTGTTGGTTGCATCAAGTTTCTGGAAAACCATGCTGGCCTCTCTTTCTTCATTTCCACAATTCTCTTGCCCTAGAATTAGAAAGAGCAAAAGGCCTATCATAAATCAATCATGAAAAATAGAATTTCCTAAGCTTCGCTTGCGATGAAGAAAATGGGATGATGGATTATTGCTGATAATTGGTCTATTCTATTACAGCGATCTCGGCTACAGGTGGGTCCATTTTAATTCTGAAAATTCGGATACATGTAGTATATTGATATGAGCAGCAAACTGGGAATTTCATGAGTTGAGAAAGTCTGCAGGGTACGATGTTACCTTATGTGAACACATTTGAAAATTAAGATTTTGGTTTTGCCATCTTCTGCTGAACCACGATTTTGTTGTCCGGATATTCGTGAGCATGCCATATGCAGTTGCCCATGGGAAAAACTGGTTTTGTCTAAATGTACACCTGCTGTAAGTGCATGTCATTGCGCTTTGCTAATGATAATTGCGAATACTGTTTGAAGAGGGAACTGCACTTATGCATATTGGAATGGCAAATCGGAATATGGGGAATTAAAAGTATTTTTCCTTAAGCCAGTGTGGTCCAACCCGCGACCCGCCTGTTCATTTTTGTTGGCCCTAGCCCTTCTTCGGCCATTATAATCCATGGCGTGCCTAATTTAATTTTCACTTTCATTCAGTAATGTTACCAAGGAGCCAGATGGGAAAGGAAAGATCTCGAAAAATACGCCAGTAATCACAATTGTCTTTCCACGAATACGTATGGCACGAGAAGCTGCCCCGCCTCCAAGCGACAACTGGTTGGCTGCCGATAAGTTCGCGTTCGTCCGTGTGCAGCGGCGGATTTCCCTATAAAAGGGAGCGCAGGGCTATTCGAAGAGGTTGTTTTTGACGAGAGAGGTTGTTCGAGAGATATAGTACGACGAGAGTTTGCTGTCATCGTTGTTGCAAGAGCGGTACCTAATATGGCGGGACTTCATAAACGGCGTGTTGAAGATGAGAAACGACAATTTCAGTCAAAGTGGCAGGAAAGTTACTTTTCTGTTGATCATAATGGAAAACCACAGTGTGTTATCTGTTCTCAAGTCTTAGGTGTTTCGAAGAAGTATAACGTGAATAGACATTATACCAGCTTGCATAAATCAAAATACGATCAATACCAGGGAAGTGCCAGAAGTTGTGTGTTTAATGATTTGAAGCTGAAACTACCAAGACAGAAGAATATATCTCAGCAAACATCAAGCACTGCCGGTTTAAAGGCATCTTATGAGGTATGTTTAGAGCTACCGTAGCTAAAAGTAAAAAGTCTTGTAGGGATGGTGAGCTCATTAAGAGATGTGCTGTAAAAATGGCATCTTCTTTTGGAGATAATAGGAAGGCTAAAAATTTTGAAACAGTTTCCTTGTCTCATCAGACAGTTAGTAGAAGAATTAATGATATGACTGGTGAAGTTTCAGGTTCTCTCAAGAGCATTTTGGAAAAATGTGAATTTTACTCTAGCTCTAGATGAGAGCACAGATATAGCTGACATCGGCCAGCTCCTTATCTTTGTCAGAAAAATAAACGAAGAATTTGAAATTCACGAAGAACTGTTGGAATTAAGATCATTAGAAACCAGCAAAAAATGCATTGACATATCCAACGCATTGGATGATTCGTTTCTAAATATGGAGGTTTTGTGATGTGCTCTGGCATTGCAACAGATGGAGCTAAAGCAATGGTTGGTCCTGACGTTGGTTTAGTAGGACTGTGTAAAGAAAAATGAATGATTTTTTTGTTTTTCCACTGCATTATCCACCAGGAGGCTCTCTGTGGAAAAATTATAAGGCTCAGTGAGCCAATGAAAACTGCTGTAAATACTGTAAATTTAATAAGAGGAGGCAATAAAGCCTGTAGACACAGAGCATTTATTGCATTCCTGGACAATTTGTAAGCTGAGTATGGCGACATTTCATTGTACTGTGATGTGCGTTGGCTAAGTACTGGAAATTGCTTGCAACATTTTTTTGGGTTGAGGAATGAAAATCTTGCTTTTCTCAAAAATGAAAACATTGGGCATGAGTATCAAGAAAAACTGGAAGAAATGCAGTTTTTAAATAATCTTACTATTCTGACAGATTTAACATCCCATCTAAATGATTTAAACCTGAAACTACAAGGCAGAAAACAAAATATCTCCCAGCTTTATGGACATATTGAGGGCTTCCGCAACAAACTTGACGTAATGCAAATTGCATTGAAGGCAAATAATATGGCACACTTCCCATCTTGTCAGCAGTTGAAAGAAGAAACAAGTGACTAAAATTTTAGTATGTTTCATGAAATAATAATACCTAGGTATATATCAAGAAAGAGTTCCAGAAGAGATTCCAGGATTTTGACTGCCTAAAACCAAAACTTGCAATGTTCAACAACCCGATGGATATTGAAGTGAGTGAGGTACAATGCGACCTTCAAATGGAAATTTGTGACTCATTCTACCAGACTAAAAAGTGTTATCGCTGCTTGGCCGTACGTATGCATGCGAAAGTGCTTTTCCTCCTCTCAAACGAAGGAAGATTGTAGTTTTACGTGACCGTGAATCTTGTGATTATGAGCCACGGGACCTCCTTTTTACGTGGAATCCGAACCACAGGACATGGCATTTCACTTCGAAAATCTCACATGCATTGACCGGGAATCGAACCCGGACCGCCTTGGTGAGAGGCATACAGCTAGACCGCTGAGCCACCACGCCCCTCTCCATCCTCTCAAACAAATTAAATCAAAAACGAGAAATAGAATTGAAAGTGCTTCACTGGTATCGAGCTTGAGACTTTGCTTTACTGAACTTACAGTGGAAATTGATACACTTGCATCAGGAAAGCAGTACCAATCACCACATTGATTTCTTGACTGTCTGGCTGCGTGGCTCAGGGGTAACGTTCTCGCTTGCTGAGCCCAAGGTTGTAGGTTCGAAACCTGGCGCAGTCAGCTGGCATTTGAGGGTGCGCAAATGCGAGGGAGCCGTGTCAGTACATTTACTGGCACGTTAAAGATCCCCTTCGGGGCAAAATTCCGGCACCCCGGCGTCTCTAAAAGCCAGGGTAGTTAAAAGGGACGTAAAACCAATAACATTATCATTGATTTCTTGACTGTAAAATGAAGTGGTATATTAAACTAGTAATATTAAACTTCTTTTAATATACATTTTAATAAATGTTTTGAGTAAAATATGTAATACGTTTTCTTTCTGGAATGTCTTTGGCCCTCACATTCCTATACTAAAGTTTGATTGGCCCTCGGGTAACTAAAGGTTGGACCACCCTGCCTTAAGCTATTCAGGGTGTACTTTTCCCACAACTATTGACGATTTGAACGTCAACATGTTGCTATAAATAGACCAATAGCTAAAATATCTCTCACCTTGGCCGCTGATGTACATTGTGCAGCTTCTTTCAGTGTTACATCCCAGGGATTGTAATTCTCCAACAACCCTTTTGCCTCACATGTCTCTCTTAATAATTAAAACTCCTGATTAATGTGTTTTTAGAGAGCTTTGAAATAGGTTGCCCTCGCATATGTAGATGCATTGTCAAAAGAAAGCATTCCATGTTACGAACATGGGCCGTATAACCTGTACCGAAAGCTTCTGCAGATTTAACACCATGCCTATTCAGAACAGCAGCTCCTTGAACTCAGATTTGCCAACATTTTATATTATCTTTGCATGTGTAATATCTCTGTACCTCAACATACAGAAGAGTGCTTTGAAAATCACTTCTTCCTCAGGCCAGAAATAAATTTCTTGTTAGAGCCAGGAATTGAACCCAAACCTCTGGTTGACAGGTAATAATGCTAGCCACTACACCACGAGGTGGTCTCTATCAAAAGCCTATTCATTTTCGATTTAATTACCGGTATAAACTGCATCATTCAGAATTTAAAATAATGTATGATTCCCACCGCATGTAATAAGTGATGCATCATTAATGAATTTTGAATGTACTTTCTGGGCTGGGTATGGTAGATTTAAATTTCAAGACTGTACTGTATTGATAATCTTTAGTGATAGTGATTGTCTTCTTAAGGGGTGAAATATTGAGGTCATTTATCCCTAGATAAACTCTTACAGGGAATTAATAAAATGCAGCCTTATATATTCTTTTAGAAACAGAAAGGTTCCCTGCATATCCTTCTCCCAGTACATTCCCCTAGCTGATGTCAGAAACTAACATGAGATCATACCCGGACCAGTTGTATAAGGAAGAACTTGACTTTTTCTTGAAGTGTTGGCACGAGGAACCAACCTGAACCAGTATGGTTGAATCAACCGTCTAAATATTTCGGATTGTCGCCATGTTGGATTGTTATATATGTTGGCCCGACAGTTATGTACCATTAGATGAAAATTATTGCGTAGGTTCATTATTTAAACTTGCAATTCAATCGCATGATTAGGACACAAGAAATAAAAACTTAATTTTAAAATTTTGCACGGCCGCCTTCTTGAGGTTATGTAAACAATTGAACTAAATTAGATGTCAGTAGATTAGAATTTGTATAAACATTTACCGTTTCAAATTTCGCTGTGCTCGGATGGTTAAATCGCGTGAAATTTCCATTAAAATGTTTCAACTTCGCTTGGCCACCATGTCATCATCATCGGCTTTAACTCGAATCCGAGTATAAATCTTCTTCCTTCAGTCCAGTTTGTGGACGTGTTTACGGTGACTAAAGAGTCCAATCCTGGCATGGAACAAGCGACCACACAAGTCGCATAGTATTGCTGGAGGAGGACGTGGTTGGGCTGCTCGAAGTTTCCTAGCTTGACGCTTGGCCTCTTCATGTATGCGTCGATCCCTATCAAACGTCTTTACAGTATCCAAGATGGTACGGCGCCAAGTTGAGCGGTCTTCAGCCAGCATGTCCCAGGTTTGTGAATCAAGACCTGTCAATTTCAGGGTCTGCTTAAATTGGTCCTTGTAGCGCCTCTTAGGACCACCATGAGGTCTGGTGCCATAGCAGAACTCACCATATAGCATTTGACGAGGTAATCTCACTTCATCCATCCGATGGACATGACCAATCCATCTAAATTGGTGACCTATTATGGATGATTCTATGCTGTTGATTTGAGCCCTTTCCAGAACAGCAATATTGGTAATGCGGTCTTCCCATTTAATCCTCAGGATTGATCGGAGTTTTTGTAGGTGGAAACGCTCAAGCTTCCTAAGATCACGTCGGTAAAGGGTTAGAAATGACTACTGCTTTGTACACCATAAGCTTTGTACTCATGGACAGATCTTTATTCATGAAGACCCGGTGTGCTAATTGTCCATATGCTGCATGGGCTGCGCCAATTCTCTTATCCACATCTTGCTCACAGGTACAGCTCACAGAAATGGTACTGCCCAGGCCACCATGTACGTTTTGTACTTAACAAGTTTTAAAAAGCTACATCGGTAAACTTGTAGTAGTACCCTTTATCACTGTACAACATTTCAGGGTGATATCTGTTACCGTTGAGGAGATATAGAATGCCAGTGAAATATTTTGCGTGGCCCGCATGCTGAATTGGTGAAACGTATCAAAATTTGAAAGGCACGGTCCAGGTCGGACGAGGTAGTAGTATGAGCTTACCGAGTTTCACTGAAATCGCTCCGGCCGTTAAGATTTTATTAAGGGAGGGGTGGGGGCACAGACACACATGGACAAAGGGTGATCTCATAAGGCTTTTTTTTTTTTTTTTTTCATAAATGAAAATAGGCTAAAATACATGAACTCCGACAGTAATAGATGTGGACCTAATGGGCCCCCTCCAAACTGAAATCCTGGCTACGCTACTGACTCCAGCACACATTAATGGATTTTCAATTAATCTCCAGCTTATGTGTGCCTTCTTACTCCCACCTTTAGGGGCAGATGACCTCGTAGTTCTGCCCCTTAAAACAATAATAACTTAACTAACTTACTGTGGTTACTAACGAAATCACTCTTATCATTCATCAAGTTTTGTACATTCTTAGGGCTTAACAGCTAATTTTAATACATTATTTATGTTCGACGATGTCGAAATGTTAGCATTATGTGTCAGAAAACTGTATCATAATGAGGCTCATTATAACACTATTTTCCATTATGAAACAGTTTCTCCCACCAATCAGAGCTCAAGAAACAGTTGGGTGACCAATTAGGTAAGAATACCTACGCGCATGCGCTCAAAATCCAACATATTTCTGTGTTGCCAAGCAAAGTGAATGGTCTCTGCTTTTGGAGTGCCTTGACCACGAATGCGCTCTGTTCAGTCAGCAAAGCCAGCGCGTCCTGTTCACTATTTATGAATATTTATGTTAAAACATATAATAAAGTTATAATTATCGTCGAACATAAACAGTCGTATGCAACTCGCATATAATGGTAATTAAGACACTCGTATGGAAATTATAAAACTCGCGTACGCTCGTTTTATAAACATACTCGTGTCTTAATTATTGCCATTATAGGCTCGTTGCATAATGTACTATTATGTTACAGATTATTTTTTTTTTTTTGGGGGGGGGGGTTCGATGTAATATTACTCTTTCCTTTAAGTATTTTTCTTGCATTTATACTCCAGCATAAAACAAGATGTATTTTATAGCTTGTCATTTAATATAAGTTTTTTACAATTTTAATTGACATTAGATTTGTTAAAAATTAGAAGTAAAAGTCATTTTCCTTTTTTTTAAATTATATTTATTATGGTATTTGTTAAGCTTTGTTTTTAGCAGCCATGTAAATAGAGGAATCCTATAAAATAAATAACAGCCAACTGTTTGGACGTTAACAGGGTGAGAATTTTGGCACATTTGCATTCAGAGAGAGGAAGATTTCCAATACATTTCATCTGATCATAGCCTGGGCTAGTAATAAACCTGCTGCTTGCCTGCTCACTCCAGCTTACTCCCAATAAATTTGCCCTTCAGCTGTTACTTAAGACACTATTACGGTCAATTAATTGGACTTGCTACATGTTTTGCCCACTTACATTGAGAGGCAGCACACAGTTGTTAATACGATTTATCATGCTGCAGTAATAAGAATACTGCACCGCATGCGACTATGATGATTTTATTGAAGTTACTTATACCACATAGTCTCATATCAGACGCTGGCACTTTCTTCTGCTCATCCTCATTGTTACATCACCAGCCAATCTCGCATAACAGACCCTAGCACAACAAGGAACATTACTAAACAAATGATGGGAAGGAAAAGTACTTGTACGTTGGTAGTGAATGTAAGGATGGCAATAATTTATTTGCCTCCTTAATAATTTTCTCGCAGAATCTTCGTCTACAATTTGTGGAAAAAAAGCAGGGTGTGTCGATTATGCAAGGGATATTAAAGTTCGAAGAAGAAAAACCAAAATCTATATTATTTTAATATACTGTGTCATTATTTGCTTAATTTATAATCCTGTGTATTTCACTTTCATCAAGAACATCATACAATTCTTTTATTTGCTCATTGTGAACACCACATGCATAAAATCACTCATGGTCTCTGTTGAGATGTTTCCACAGAAGTGGCAGATGCTGATGCTCTGCCAATGGCAGTCGGACCTGCTTTCATGTGGGCTAACTGGGACTAGCAGCGCTTTGTGTGGTGGCTTATTGAATCTCGTCATTCCAAGGCCAACTTGTGGAAGTGACGGATCCATACAAGATTCACTCCCCTGGACTGGCGCTGAGCGTAAACGCTGGCTAGCATGCCATGGGCTGGTCGCTTGCATAACGTGTGTCATAGCCTTCGGGCATAGAGACCAGACTCCTTTCTTCCGACAAACTCGCAGGAACATGTGTAACCAACCGGCGCATCAATGCGAATGTGCTATGCGAGAAAATTCGGTATGCAATGTTTTTTAAAGGATTTGTCATGTAAAATCTGTAGGGGAAATTATGCGAGGTGGGGCGGTGGTGGCCTAATGCAATAAAATAATATGGTATTACCTTCATGAACTGTTGACTATGTATTACTTTCCACTCCATTGTTCCTTACCTTCCAATACTCTTCAGGTTGATTTTCTTTTTCTCCACTGTATAAAACAACAACTTCCTTTTCAACAGGGCTGAGACCCAATTCATTCTGGATGGCCTCCTGCATCTTTTCTGTTTCTGCTAGAACTTGACCATAGCAATGTGCTGAAACAACAAAGTATTGAAGAGTATTTTCCAAAACATTACAAGCAAACTAATTTTCTGTTGCACAACTACATGGAATTATTATAAGTTGAGACTTGAATAAAAATACCTTCCCATATTTAAAAAGGCCAACTACTGACTGCGCTAGTGAGTCAGATCTCCAGTTCAGCAGGGAGTTGAATATTTTGGAATAGCCATACTTTATCAGAGCCGGCCCCGTGGTGTTGGGGTAGCGTGCCTGCTTCTCACCCGGAGGCCCCGGGTTCGGTTCCCAGCTCCGTCAGCGATTTTAGAAACTGATGTGAGGGGTGGAATGGGTGCACTCAGCCTCGTGAGGACAATTGAGTGGCTGCCTCACAGTGAGGCAGCGCCCCGATCACGAAAACCAAGATTAACGGCCGAGGGGACCCGATGCGCTGATCACGTGTCACCCCATTATCTGCAGGCCAAATGGCTGGGCAGCGGTTGCTTGGTAGGCCTAGGTCCTTCACGGGCTGTAGTGCCAGGGGTTATTTAAATACCTTATCAGAAGCTATTCACACAACAGTCTATGTTATGGTGAAGCGCAACAACGTATTGTCAGCTCATCCTTCACATTTGTGAGTTCCTCCGAGTTTCAGCTGAAATTCTTGACTTGTGGACAATATGAGTAGCTGTCTGACAGTGAGGCAGCGCCCCGATCACGAAAACCAAGATTAACAGCCGAGGGGACCCGATGAGAAAGGCTAAATATGACTAAAATCACTCAAGGTAATTTTATTTTATTAAGGTATTGGCTCTGATTATATTTTATTTTTGAACACAGAAGGTAGTTTTACGTAGTAAAAGCGATCAACACAACTGTACATATTGCACTTTTAAGAAACCCAGGGATACCGTAACCAGAGACAACCCAAGTATCGGGTAAGCGAATTGCAGCTGAAACACCTCATATCAATCAAGAAAGTGCCACCACTGCAAAACCCAATTTCTTGATCCTGACAACTGCAAATATGTATCAGAATGAGACAGATATCACAACTATTGAGCATATTAACTGTACAGTTATGTTGGTAGACAGCTTGTACTCTCCTTCAAAGAACCAACCTAACTTCAGGAATTAGAGAATAAATTTCTTAGTGGGAGATCACCTATAGGATAGGCTACCATTATTAGTTTGTTGTTTCAATGGAGGGAATTGGACAGTGGTCATTTAGCCCCAGGTACTTGGGCGTATGTGTGTGTGTGTGGGGGGGTGCCTGATAACCTGTGTTATTGTGATGGTTGTATTAGTGACCATCATTAGTGAACATGTCAAGAAGTTACTTGTTCTGTTTTAAATACTTGATGTGTACTAAGTAATGTATAGTGGATGTTAGTACAGGAACCTCCAAGAATCAGCAGCACCACATTATCAACTCAGTGATTTTTAGTGTCTGTTCACGTGATTAACCCAACTGACCAATTACAAAAGCTTATTATGTAAACAGGAAATTTGAATAGTAACGGCTAGTGACAAAATAACTTAAACACAGTCACTTCAATAGCTTGCTACGGTCGAGTTAACAATTCAAATGGTAAAAACACAAAAAGTACCAGATACTAACAAAACACTTACAGAAGTGTTATACACTAACGGAATAACAATTGATTGCTTGATAAATGTAACTCTTTACAAGTTTACTAACAAACTCCTGTAACTTAGTAAATACTGTTGTACATAAGTGTTACTATATATAGCCTACATATTCACCAAAACTAAATTAAGTATAAGTGAGCAGAATCCGATGATGTTTGCTTGACAAATGAAGCTAATCATCCAATTAAACCCCCCATTTGTAAGAGAAGTATTTTATTAAGTATGGTACGGTATATAAATAATTCATGTATTTATTTCAGGCCCTAGGAAATTGATTGTTAATCCCCAACCAATCTAATTTGGTACACTCATGTTGACCGACTGAATAGATTACTAGACAACACTGAAAAATGTTCTAATTTATCAATAATTCTTATAGTGTGAATGGCAATGTCATCTCATCCTGCAATTACAATCTATTATCTTCCAAAGAATACATTAAAAGTACATTAAAAAAAAGCAGATATGGCTAAGTTTAGTAAAATATGGGATAAAATGGGATAAAATGGTTAATGAATTATATGACCTATTCAAAGATGTTGAGAAAGACTATTTAGCATTGCATTCCATGAGATTGTTGAGGCTCGCGCCGCAGGCGAGCGAGGGTCTCCGATACATACAAACTGGACTCTCTGTACATCCAGGATCTGACACCTTAATCAGTTACTTAGTTGGAGTAGCACCATACTTTATGTGAAAAGAATGCTCTGGATGACAAGACAATCCAAGCAGCACACATGATGCCCAGGTGGAAGATAATATGCATACATTATTACTCAAATAATAATAAATAGGTCTTTCATATAAATCAAGAGCCCAGCCCCAGAAATAAGAGAGTAAAGCAGTTAGAAACGACCCATTCACTTGAAAGAAAATATAACTTGTGGAGTGAAGAGGTGGCCTTCAAATCCTCTAAAAAGAATACCGGTACTTAAGTAAACATTCCTTATTTAATTACTGCGATTAAATATTCACTTAGTTGGATCTAAAGAATGCTTGGAAAATAATAAGCAAAATATCTGGAATAGAGAGCTACAGAGCTGATGTCAATGTAGAAAAAACAACATCTACGAACCTACAATCCCTTTTACGGCATAAAGTACAACCTGAAACAAATAATGGTCATTGGTTTGATGGTGGAAGCATGCCTCACTGAATTTTGGAGACTGACTCAGTGGTCCTAAAGAAGATCATAGTGATGGCCCCAAAAGTATCTATCTCCATCTTTAAGAATCACTGCCACTGATGAGAATTAACAACAATTCTTCTTCTTCTTTGTGAATGTGTCTCCTAGGGCCATGAGGAATCAACATGGGTTGGCCTTTCTTTAAGCCCAACAAATGAGTTTGTTTTCGTTTATCTCTTCGTCCTAGAAACCCCGTGCAAGTGCTACTTTCAGTTCAGTGTAGTAAATTGGGCGATCTTAATTCTTTCAGGTCTTTCTCAGTCTGTTTGTACCAATTTGATCTAGTTGTTTTGTTATCTGGGTATGTGTGCATTTTATAAGTTAGTCTGTTTGGGTCCATTCTTTTTAAGTACCCCATGAATTGGATTCGTTGCAGTCGTATCGTGTCTGTGAGTTTGGAGATAGTTTTATATATTTCTGCATTTGGTTTTGGAAGATGAAATCTTTTTTTCTTTTCTCATTATTTTACGTTCTTTCACTTCCAAAATGGTCCTTTAAGTGTTTTGTGTTGAATGAGAGTTTTAGGTCTGATTACTGTTGTATAGTGTCAGATTTTACATTTCCAGGAAAGCCTCTTTTAATTGTAAGTATTTTTAGTTAGCTGAAAAGCAGTCTCAATTTTTTTTAATTCTAGATTCAATAGACTTCTTTTCATTACAATGTTCAGTAATCCATTCACCTAAATATTTAAATTCCTTCACACAGGACATGTGGTCGGTGCCGATTTCAGGTTCAGTAGGAGCAATTTTGATATCTATCATAGTTTTTGCAAATGAGATTTCTAATCCAATTTTCCTTTGCTTCTTCTTGTACGAGTTTGAGTTGATATTCTGCATCTGGGATGTTTTAGACATTTAATGCCATGTCGTCTGCAAATGCCAAGCAGTCCAATTCTCCCTTTGCGTTTTGGTCAGATTCTAAGTAACACTGGAGGAGACCAAATCCTGGTGAAAAAAAATTCTTCAACAATTGAATTTACACAAAATTGCTTTTGTAAAGTTGAAGAAAAAAATAATAATCTGGAAATGATGTAACTTAATAGATGTTTACTTCTCCGCTGTCTATAATCCACCCACCAGCCAAGTAGAAGTGTAAAAGCCAAGATTTGGTTTCTTCCAGAATTATTGAAAATTTTCCCATAAACTCCCAGGAGTATCTTACATGATGTCCACACAGATCCACAATTCAGATTCACAAGTACAGATACCATGGCATTTGTCAACAAGAAACTGCAGTTAAAATGCAGAGTTCTTACACAGAAGAAAGTGGATAAAATCTGGGCTATTTTCGAGCATTCTCCTCAGAAATCAATCCAGTATATAAGTCAATCGTCTGTTCAAAATGCTACATCCGTCATGTGAATCTAAACCAGTTTTGCTTGAAGTTTTCAGAATCTGATTAATTATGAATAATATGTGGCCAGCTTGCTCTGAAGACGAACTATATTGAGAGAATGGAAACTTCATCCGAAGGTGTCACCAATGCTTGCTAGCTGGGTGACAGTAGGCCTACTTTCAACATCGACTGTAAATTGTAAGTAGCCTATACATTTAACCACATCGGCCACTTATTGCTCACAGATGATGTGAACTTTCACCCGGCATATGGCCACCAATATTGGCACCCGGATTTATCAATAGTGACAGCGAGAAAGTGGATTGGTGTTTTCGAAACAGCAACTTTCATATGTTTGTTAGCAACTTTTGTGATATACTGCCTTTGTTGTGTGGGATGGAAGGCATGCCATACCTAACGTTTGCAGTCTTTAGCACACATCTTCTAGGTCCAATTCTCAGTAGGTATTTTGGTTTTAAGTGTCCAGCGATATTTTTCAGGTTTTGCTTACCAAGCAAACATTGTCAGATCGATGAAACGGTACAAATCTACACGACAAAATAGTTCTACAAAAGAAAACACTTGTAAATTTGTATCTATACATGAATCTGACGATGCTTCTGATATTTATTTACTCCTCATCATCCAGGAAAGAGAGCAAGGTCCTGTCAGATGGCTTGTTTTGATTCCTTGACACTAGATGAAACATATAATCACTTGTCTAGAACCACGTTAGTAGAATATTTACTGAAGTGGATCTTTTACAAGCCTGGAACTTGTATTTCACTACCGTAGTAACATAAAAAATTTACAAACTTGACTTATTAACTGAATTGGCTTAATTTGAAGCAAGAGGAATCCAACCAAGCTCAACCCTAGCACTTATTTTGTCCTTAACTAATTCTAGACTCTTACATTTTATTAGCAAAAGAGAATTAACCAAAGTCTAATCATCTTAGGAGCATAGTGACAACTCCTTTACATGATTAGCTTACAACCTACATCATACACATAACCCTGAGAAGAATATTAGGTATGAGCCACAACCAATAATGCCTCTTTTCTTTTAATTAGGCAAAATGTGCTTTACTTACGGCATAAGACTCCTGCTTCATGGTAATGACCACAAGCATTACAAACCAGAAGATTTGTTTTGGGCAAAATAATTTTCATTTGGTATTCGGGCGATCCGTACTTTCTTTTCCACCTCCGTTCGATGGTTCGCCTGTTGCGAGGTACGGCCCATAAAAAACCGTTGCCAAATAATTCTTCTACCGAAATACTAGCCGTATTTGAGCGAACAGGTGTATCATAGTGACCCACGGTTGCTATACACAGAGCATCTGAAAAAAATATTTTGAGGTTAAATTATACATAAACTCAATTTCCAGTGCTATTGAAAGAAATTCTAGATGCATAATACCCGAGTTAATACTGTTAGCACAAACCTGGTGGGTAATTGCGTTTAAATATTACTGCAAAAACCTTTTCTAATCTTTGAATTGCTTCTTGAAGACATCTGACCATGTGAGCAGCCATGATGTTCTTCCTTCGCATGTAGTTCTTCACTTGTCTAACTAGCAGCGTGCCGGATTTTCACTCTCTCTACTATGAGGGAGCTCTGAGAAGAGAGCTTCATAACAGTTCAGACTATGGCGTGTATAGGGTCAGGTAGACTCTGTGCTCGTGTGGAGAAATTGTACCAGCTTGGTCAAGTTGTTCAAATACGTAGAAAAACGTCAAACTATACGAGGATCAAAGACATCGGAATTCAGCCACTTACCAGGACCCTTGTACAGAGTTGCCAGGTCAGTGTTGTATTTCTTTTTCCTTTCTTAATATTAAGAAATTGGAATAGTTTGGATAAAAGTGACCAATATATTCCTGAGTTACGAAATTTTCTTTATATTTACCAGACCGTAATGGATCGTAACCTTTGCGTTCCTATTTTAATTACATAAGCTAAAAGGGGGCGAGTTCATTCATTCGTATACGTTGGTACACCGGAGTATTAATTTAGTTGAAATTACGAATACATCGGGCTTGTTATTATTCTAGTGGTTAGCGTGTATTAACATCTTCCTTTTTTGTGTTGGTACAATGCTGTCATTACAAAATACCGATTTTTTTGAAGGTTATACTTACTCGATGAATGTTACGCCTATTCTGTGGCCTATGTAGGTATTTTTAATAATCATGCTTGTATCAAATAGTATTTATCTGGTGCGGGATTGAAATTCTCACCAAAGTAAAATCAGTTTGGAGGAGTAATTTGTAGGCCACTTACCTTTAGCAGTGTGAATCCTATCTGCATTGATATATTATTCTCGTATTTCAGTGGTGGAGGCCCTTGCGTGAGAATAGTGCTTCATTTTTTTCTTTTTATCGAGCAGGTTATTCATTCCAAGACCGCGAAATTATGAGATTTATCGTCTTTTATGAATGAAGGGTGATTTATTTATGTATCCATCGTGTTCACTATGAATCTGTTCATTGCTGAATCAGTAGCTTTGTATATTTATGTTCGCGTAATGTCGAATAAATGAGTTAGGATTACGCGGTACTATTCGCATGCATGCTTTAAAGACGCACTGCGCGCGATAATTGAAATTGCTACTATATAATCGTATGGTTTTTCATTGAGTGCATAACCTTTATATGGCGAAGGTAAATATAATAATATGATAATATGAATAATATGATGTGACTTGCTTATGTTATTGTTGTATGCGAGCAAGTGAAGCGATAGCGTCAAGATTTTGGGTATAAACAGATTCACTTTTCAGGAATATGGGTTGTTTTCGCACGGTATGACATAAATTACGTAGGCTACATTTTAATCAATTGTGGGAACCATACAATGGATTGCATTTGGCTTCCTGTTCTTAATGTATTTGAGAGCTGTACTCGAAACTGTCAGGGAAAGTCTAAAATCCTTCGAAGGCCTGCACAATTTTTATGTATAGTGACTTCTTGACTTCACCGACTTTTTTGTTCTACTTATTGATTATTCATTATTATTTTCAGCTTTGATCTCTGTTTAATATTAGCTCGAATTTATGCGTTATTTTTCTTATTCCGTAGGAGTTCTAATTCCCACGTTCTCTACGGTCTTCGAATTAAAAATAATTTTGATCACTCTTGTTTTTAATTTAAGATTATGCCCTGTACGGGCACAGAACTAGTGGGACGTGTGTTGGACGTCAGGAGATCCAAACTGAGTTCGACATTGCTTCCACTTATGCCGAGCGCCTTTCATCTTTTCTGAGAACTACCCTGTCAGCTTGTTCTCTTCCGACCCCGACGGTATTAAAGGTATTTGAGGCATAGGCTAAAATTCATTTTCCTGTTGTAATTGGCTTCTTTCTTTTCTAATACCCTCATGTTTCGAGTGGTCTGACGTTTTTTCATGTTACTCCTTGCCTAATATAAGGGACTCGATTAAAGGAGGCAGGGTAAAACCTGGATAGCGCTACACTCTCAAGAGCTCGGGGTTGGCAACCACAATGGATTCTGTTCCCCCCCCCCATTTCCAGTGAATTTGGGGCAGACTCTTTCTTCTTTTTGCTATCTACTTTTCATGGCTCTGCTTCCTTACCCTTCAATAGTCATTCATCTTGCCTGGTGGTGAAAATGGGAAACCACGAAAACTATTTTCAGAACGGCCGAGGAATCTGAACCCGTGCTCTCCCGATGCCAGTGAGGCACGAGGTGCGATCGCGCTCCAGCCACCGTGGCCGGTTACTGGAGCATTATTCGTTATTTAGGAACCTCTATTTCCTACAATCATACACCGTAGCAAAGTAGGCTATTAAATTCCATAAATATTGACTGACTGGTCACTTTTGACTAGTATTGTTTTACTTAGAGTCCTGGAAACTGGTGATCAGCCCCATGTACTTGGGCGTAGAATTTGTCTGATAACTAGAGGGTGTGGTGGCACAGCAATCGATCTGCTTGCATCCCCAACAAGACGGATCAGGTTCGATTCCTGATTATTGCATGTGGGAATTTTGAGGTAAAATTGTCACGTCATCTTAAAAAATAGAGGTCCCTTCGGCATGTGGTCTCTAGCCCGTAAAGCTTGGATTTCCTTTGATAACACATGTTGTTGTGGTGTCTGTAGCAGTGTGTGCATTTGTATATGAGACTAGGATTGTGACGGAGGTGGCCTTGGCTATAACGTAGGTACTAGACCAGCATTTGTCTCAAGTAAAAGAGGAAGAAGACTGAAAACCGCTTCTTTGCTGGCTGAGGACGGTATCGAACCTACCTCTTCGCAGTTTTGCCTCACGAGGCTGAATGGATCCCCTTCCAACCCTCCGATTAGAGTTCAGTTTCTGGGCAGAACCGGGAATCGAATCCAGGTATCAGGAGTGACAGCCAACAATTCTAGTCAGGTGACTATTCTTACCAATAGCCTGTTGGAAATATATTTTCCCTTATGAGATATACTTGAATAATTTGTGGATATCAATCGGTCGATTTTACATCTTGGAAAAATTATAACCCATTTGTTTAGTGTAAAATTGTTTTTCTGTCGGTCAACACGTATACTGGAGCCACATTTTATTAGCTTGGGCGGTTAATTACATTACCGGTAATCAAATATCTGAAATAAAACACACGCTTACAAATTGTTACTTCACTGCAAAAAAATTATGAAAGTGGGTGACATGTTTCATTCGTCACGCGAACATCTTCGGATCTATTAGTTAATATGTTTAAGTATGCAAGATTGGTTAGTTCTATACTACGCCCAACTCGTCAGTATTAATTATTTAGAAACAATTGTTATTCTCTGTTCTGCAAATATTTTAGTGAACTAGGCCTGTGTACCACGAATTATGTTTACTAACACTGTTTAAATGCTTTTGAACTTGTCTGGTTATGGAATGCTGCTGTTGATGCAACTTACTGTCTTCTCTGGATTTCGGCCACGGAAGAGTCTAGAAAAGTAAAGAAAGAAAATAAAATAAACACCATAACAAGAAATACACAGTGCGTCAATCTCTTAAACAGGAGTTAAAGAAAGATGGCCTAATTTTGCCCTAATTCGTTGATTATGGAGGTAATGCGGCCACGTGTCCGACAGTGAGCTAGAATAGGCGACAGTCGTCCTTTGAAACTAAACCGCGGGGTTTGTAGTACCTTTAGGAGCATGCGAATTGTTTACGTCAAAATGAAGGAAGGAAGATTGTAGTTTTACGTGACCGTTAATCTCGAGATCACGAGCCACGGGACCTCCCTTTTACGTGGAATCCGAACCACAGGACATGTCTTTTTCACTTTGAAAATCTTACATGCATTGACCGGGAATCGAACCGGTCCGTCGTTGTGAGAGACAGGCAGCTTGACCGCTGCGCCACCACGCCCCATACGTCTAAATGCTGATGGAACGAAAGAAAACTTGGTCGACATTAAAAATGGAATTGAAATGTAGGTAACCCATAGGCAGAATAATTACGATTGGTACCGGTAGGCCTATGTGAAATTGGCATACTGTACAATGAAAAGCTGGGCTATCACTGTTAAGGAGGGAAGACTTTTTTAAATGCTGTCTTCCGTGCGACAAAATATTAGTGCAATCTTATTTTATGTATGAGCTTGGAACATCGTAGTAGCCAACCTCGTCTCGTAAGAGATAAGGAAGGAAGCTTGTAGTTTAACGTGACTCTTATCCTCGCGATTATAAGTCACGGGACCTACATTTTACGTGGACACGGCATTATACCTCGAAAATTAACCTTGGTGAGTGACAAACAGTAACCTATGTTATAATGTTGTTTTAGTAATTGAGGCCAAGAGCACCATCTCGGCCTTTGCATAGAGTTTAAATTGGATTCTACGGAAAACAGACAATGGTTGACGTTAGGATTATATTCGGAGCGTCCCGCGCCCGTTTCTAAAATATCGATAAGCGGCGTGGCTTATTAGGATATAGCCTACTGCCCCTGGCATTTGCTTGAGGTTGGAAATGGAAAACCATTTTAAGGACAGGACGATGGGGATGGAAACTACTCGTATTCCAACTCCGGGTGATAGCCTGGCACTTATAGTGGTAGGTAACCTCGATGTTATGTCCCTTAAACAACACACTCCACCAGGCTGACCCCATGGTCTTACGCTTTTTAGTGCAATGAGCTACCTTGGTTGCATAGTGTATAAGCATTTGGTTCATTGATACAGAGATCAACATAAAATCAGTCACATTATTGGTTGCGAACTGTTGCAAGGAGTGCCTATTGTTTTAAGATAGTTCGTGTAAGAAGGCAGCTAGCTGGCTGCATACAGGAATCGTTCATTTCAGGGGTGTACCCAGATTATTTATTTATTTTTTTGGCGGGGGGGGGGGGATGCAAGTATAGACTGTCTTATGTAGTGACTGAATCCAGAGCTACTCATAGAGGGAGAATGCTAACAAATCGGGTATTATATTCCCTAACTTCTCCCCCTGCGCCTGATGTATTTGGTAGATATTCGTTCAAGATTTCATGATAGAGACATTACGCTGCTACATTAACACACCAAGTAATTCTAGTTACCAACACTAGTTTTTGCAAGTTTAATGAATTTCAGGATATTATAAGGGTTTATGTCTGAGGAGAATTACAGTACGGTATAACACTTCAACTGTTGTTAATATTGTTTATCATTGAGCATTACAAATACCTAAAGAATGATAATCGTGTGATGTCAACAATTTAAGTGTTTAGGCACGAAAGAACACTCGGAGAATGCATACACAAGAAACAGTTTTTTTCTGTGCGTTCTATAATCTCAACATAGATTGCAGCATGGAATTTGTTGATATACAGTACTTCTCATGTTTTTTACTGTCTACCTTACGAAACGCACTGTGGTGACATTTTTCTGGCATAATCAGTAATTTTCATAGCTTATACGGTTTAGTCGTTGCACATTCAAATACGACCGAGGGTTCATTGACTGTATGCTACACGGATAACGTTTAAGTTAAATATATTGGCCAAGGTTTCTTACTGCTATGCTATAATTCCAGGTAAATACGAGTAGTTCGTAGCGTAGCTCTGTGAATAATTGTATCAGTGAACCCTCGCTCCATTTAGACGAGTCGCCGCTGGTACGATTATAATTATCTTTCGGACAGTTTACACATGATAATCCAGTGTCAGCCTTTACGGTACATGAGAAAGAATGTTCCAACTGTTGCACGAATTGTTTCTACTCTGATACGTCTGTCATGTCTGGTTCCGTGGCTAAGTGGATATCGTGCTAAACTTTGTATCGATGACCCGAGGTTCGATTCATGCCTGGGTCGTGAGATTTTAACTTCGTCGTGGCAAAATAGTCTTATGGTACTGCTGCTTGCCTTGTTTTAAACGAAAGCTATCATTGTTCAAGGTAACACACCTCCAACACAGAAAAGCATGTGTCCAAAGTCACATGTTGAGGTGCTGTCTACAATATAGGCTACGGTGGGTGAGTGGATGGCGTGTCGGTCGACTAACCCCAATATTGCAGGTTCGCTCCTGGCAGTGGTAAGTGATTTTTGAAAGGCGGCAAAAATACAACACGCATGTCATACGATGTTGGCATGTCAAAGAACCCATTTGAATTCAGTAGGCTGTGTTCATAATGGCAAAATTAATCTCGGGAGTTTCCGCCAACACAAAGTTCCTAATTTCTCTACTAGGAAGCCCTATAGTGTTCAAGGAGCTTAGATATCTAACCTCCTGACTTTCATAGCGATTCAAGGAACAACGAAATTCGACATGCAAGCTACCCTCTGGGTGTCAAATTACAAAGCTTGCACCCGGCACCGAGGCCATACTATATTATTATTATTATAACACTAAATAATTATGTACCAGACTATTTTGTTCGGAGTGCTTCCTCAATGGCTAATACAATCAGTAAGCGATGAAATGAAGATGCATATACGGTAACCTATAATATACGTCACCTACGCTAGAAAATTTCGGCATACGACCTCTATGTTCCATCCCCTTAAAACAATCACCACCACTTTAGTAAAAAATTACTTAACCAATATATACTGTATAACTTTCAGTATTGGTCAATTATGACTCCTTCAATAGAGATGGCATGTTACTGTAACGAGACACACAAGTTCATTTTAAGGAAAGTCATATGCATAGCTTCTATAGTTTACAAGAAACTAGATAATTCAGTGTCAGTTTGGTGGTTTATTATACGGAGTTTCACTTCGATTGCTTGAATAGGGTCCGGTAGGAGATTCCAATTTCCACACTGCCGCTATCTTGAATCTTTGAAAACAATTAAACATTATTTTAATGTCGATATATTAAGCTCTAAATAAACATTCACTCAGCCAGTTAGCACTGCGTTTGGATGATTTTATCACCAGAAAATTAATTTTAAATCCTCGTAGCCGCCGTGTTGTTTTTGTCATTGTCAGGTTTTTGAAAGTTACGTACATCATGTTATTTAAGTAATAAGCCTCTTATCACGAAACAAAATTTAAATTTGATTGTCGTAGGCCTAATGGTTTCGAAGATTTTGAGGACTGATCAAATATCTCGCGTGGCCGCCATGTTGGTTTCGAGCTTATGTTTTTGAAGATATTATGGTTTTCTATCATCTTGAAAAATATATTTAGAACCCGTGAAATAGTACGCTTGGTGGCCATGTTAGTTTGATGACACGTATTGAAATTTGAAAGCCCCAGTCGGGGTCGGACGGGACAGTAATAAGTCATCGCCAAGTTTCATTGAAATCGCTCCGATCAGAGTTTATAAGTTGCGGGACCCACACGGACAAAATGTGTTCTCATAAACTTATATTTCATATGATGGAAATGGGCTTATAGGCTATGCTAGAGTGAAGTAGAGAATTATCACAAATTGCAGCCAAGCTATTGGGACGCTTGGATGAGGAACTAGTAGCTGAGATAAAACAGATTTGGTGCTTTGGTGCCTCTGCCGCAAATATTAATTTCCCTGTATTTGTGCACAGAAGAAGGCTCGTTATCCTTTGCTTTGTGTTAAACGGAACCCAGTGATGAATGGCTGAGGGGTGTTGACCCAAATCCAGCCAGAGAAGCCTGTCGGTTATTGCCTGCTGGTAAGGTACAGCAAAGGATTGAGAAATGAGAAATTGTGTCTATTAACGGAAAATCCCACCCTTTCATTAGAAAGGTCCGATCACCTGATATTCAGCTTCCGTATTGTGTGACAGATTGCTCAATGAGAATTTCACCGGATATTTGGAAATATTGAGTATGTAGACTACTGCTTTCCCTATTTGCGATTGTAAAATAGATTTATTGCTGCAGGTGTTTACTTTCTACACCTTTCCACATGACTGGAATCTACACCGATACTGACAACAACGGGATTATTACTTAATAGTTTAAGACTCGGGAAAGTGAGACCTTAGGATTAGAGCTCTAACCTCTTGCAATTCCAGGCTGATGCATTAACCGCTTATACTACAATGGCTTCTGCCAGACAACCCTAGTCTTAGATGAAGAGGGCAGTGTAGGAGGATACACTTATGTCGTCTAGAACAGTACTTCTCTAACTTGATTGGCCCGACAGTCTTATTTTTTTAAATTCTGTGGTCTGGTGCCACTAAAAATATTCAGATTTTAGTTCTCCATTTTTTTCTTATAGGCCTAGTTCTCAAACTAAATTTACGCTGTTAATGGGCAAATATTATGTATATTACTAGTGAAATGGTACCAACAAAATAGAAAATTCATCAACGTAAAAAATTGCCTTTGTTTTAAAAGATTCACATTTTTTATATTTTGAGTCATTTTGAGGGAGGCTACAACCCCTCCCCCTGTATGCGTGCGTCGATACGGTGATTTCAAAAGCGCAGTGCCAGAACTTGATATTTATGAAATACGTACTTTCCTTCATTATTTTGAGCCCATCTAATTTATGTGCAAAGAATTAAATAGGTTGATACACTAACTCAGAATGTTTGGCGGTCTAATGTCTGTTTAGTCGTGGGGTATTCGAGGCTCCATTGCCGAGAACAGTAACACAAATTACACTTGTTCAATCTGGCCACTGTCTCGATACAAATTTTAAAGAGCTACCGCTTTACTTGCGGAATTTATGTTGATTTCTTCTTTGGTTCCACTACATTTCTCCCTACCCTGAGCTTCCTACAGACCACTATTGCTTTTAGCCTTGGTCTGAAGAGGGTAAAACACAGATGAGGATCGCTATCACCTTTGGTATGAGATTCCTTGACACAAAGGAATACTACATTCCTAATCTCTCGCGATAGAAATGAACGTTGTAAGGAAACTGGGAAAAGTAGCAAAACACTTCAACGAATTCTCGGCGCACACACGTAATGTCAGTAACAATCTGTCATGCCTACATTTGGTAATGACTTGTGGTCTCCGAAGAGGCTTGTTGTAGGTGTCTTAAACTGACGCCCGTAGGCGACCTGCGCGTCGTGATGAGGATGAAATGGACGAAGACGTCGCATACATAGTCCCCAAACCAGGTTTTCCTCCATTCAGAGAACTTAGAGCCTTTTTCTCTCTCTCTCACCCGACGACATCAGATATAGGCTATTTACTCCCATCATCTCTGAGTGTTCATGTAAGCCCTGATTTGTGTGTTTGTTAATTTTGGTCTGGCAGCTCTTAAGTCGTCCTCAAGTTTTCTATTCGCCCCGTTGCGTAGTGGCTAGCATTCTTAGCTGTGACCGCGGAGGCCCAGGTTCGATTCCCGGCTCTGCAAAGAAATATAATTATGGTCTGAGGACTGGAACAGGGTACACTCAGCCTCGTGAGACAAAACGGAGAAGAGGCAGGTTCAATTCCTACCTCAGCCATCTGGAAGTGGTTTTCCACTTCTACTCCAGGAAAATGCCGAGATGGTACATAACGTAAGGCCACGGCCGCTTCCTACCCAAATCTTATCTCGATTACAAGTACACACACTGATCCAGGCATCACAGTGACTCAGGTTATCAGACAACTTCTACACACACCCAAGTACACGGGGCAATATGGCCACGATGTCGCAAAGCCCCTAAAAAGATCAACAACTAGTTTTCTACCTGCGTTCTGTAATGTTGAACCGCTAAATGCCTAGAAATTTCTGTTGAATGGACTAGTGACGACTGTCTTGAATCGTTGTCGTCAGAGAAGTTTTGTAATTCCGAGCTTGAAATAAGTTCGTGAACTTAAAGTTAATGTTTTTAATCGCCAGTATTTTGTGAGATCTTCCCGGGCCCAGGGCCTGGTGTTCAGGAAACACTGGTCTAGAGTCTAGACGACCTTGATATCGGTAGGCGTCACCAGAGCATCATGTGTCATATTATAGTCGGAACTTGACCTGGGAATCTTTAGAGTTAATATTGTTGTTGTTGTTGTTGTTGTGATTAGGGTCTTACAGCCTCTTTTACTTGGATGATACAGTCCAAAAACATACTTTAAAAATGTCTGATAACCCGTGCTATTGATCTGTAGTAGTGTGTGTATTTGTAGCTGAGGATAGGATTGGGAAGTAGGTGGCCGTGGCCTTAAGTTAGGAAACTTCCCGATATTTGCATGTGGTAGAAGTGGGAAACCACTCCTAGGATGGCTGAGGTGAGAATCAAACCCACCCTTTCTCAGTTTTGCTATAATAATGTTATTGGTTTTATGTCCCTTTTAACAACTGAGGCTTTTAGAGACGCCGGGGTGCCAGAAGGAATGTAACAGGGTTGTTCTGGCAAACCAGGACAATTCTCACGTTCACAGCCAGGGCTCAATCTGCGTATAGTTGGGTTGATGAATATCCTTAATAAATTAATAATATAGGGTTAGGGATATAATATACCTTTCATACCACACCCGCCCGTGTAAATCACGTGAAAAAATTCAAGAGTACCCCTTGACCCCCTTAAGCGCATTATATACGTATTGATGACTTTTACAGCTTAAGTTGGTTCCGTGATAACCTTATAGCCGTTTGCGAACGTTCACAGTAATGTAATAAATGGAATGGCATTGCGTCTTACAGAAATAGATGGACTTCTGAGATTGTGTTGCCATGGTTACTGGCTTGCATTTTTTCAATTGCTTAATAAATGAAATTAGTTTTCTGGAAATATCTCAAAAACTGTTGGTTTGAGGACCTTAAAATGTGTTTTTTGGAGCCCGTAGGGCCTCAGAGTTTTGTTTCTCACATTGAGACGCTGAAAATGAGCTTTGTCTCGTCTTTCTACGCCCATTTCAGCATGCATTTTAAGGGGATAGGCCCTCTTTTATGAGAGGTATGAAGAAGAGTTACATCAATGATTACTTTCGTGCCTCTGATGGACATCTGTACCAAATTTTACGTTGATCCACTCAGCCGTTCTCGAGCGATGCGCGTACAAAGTTGTACACAGACAGAAATTTTGTTTTTGCGCACAACCGTCTTTAACCAGTTTGAAACGCGTTAATAATTCAAATTTCCGTGGACATTCAGAAAAAACAGACAAACTTTCATTTTTATATAATCGAGATATCACGTATCCCAATAGTGGTCCGCCAGATCCCCAGGCTTCGAAATGTAACATTTTGTTTTTGCATCTTCTCGGCCATTTAGTCCTGGTTTGGTGATGTTGATTCGTTTTAGGATATAGGGCATTGTGGTCATCATCCCCGTGTATTTGTGTGTGTGTAAAATTTGTCTGATGACGTGTGTTATTGTGATGTCTGTACTAGTGTGTGTTTTAGTAGTTGAGGCTAGGATTGGGAAGGAGGTGGTCGTGGCCTTAAGTTAGGAGCCATACCAGCATTTGCCTGCAGTACACATGGAAAACCACGTCTATTTTCTCAGTTTTGCTTCACGAGGATGATTTTAGTCTACCCCGTTCCAACTCCTAGACCAGAATTAACTTTAATGCAGAGCTGTGAATCGATCCCGAACTTCAGGGGTAACAGCCAAGGATGCTGGCCACTACCGGCACACCATGAGGCGATGTTAACCATTTGAATTTTTAATTGAAAATAATAACTTGAATTACATTAATTATATTGTTCATGATGAGTAGCATGTAAGATGAAAAATACACGCAGTTCAAGATATTACCAACAACCTTGTACGAGGATGGACTCGAACCTGCGGCACACGCATCGTGCAGTTCCAGAGCTTCATACACTGGCTCTGAGCCTCGCCTCTCGACGTCCTCCGACTCAAGAAGTCGTTGCAAATGCCGGCGACAACGTCCACAAAGACTGGCCGAACGGCAGGATTTCTTGACAGACGAGGGGATGGATATTGCTACCGGATACGTCCGGAACTTAATGGAGTCATGCCAGACCAAGTTGTAGCTGTTATTCGGTCTCGCCGGAGTGCCACCATATGTGACACATTTTAGTCAGATTTTTCTGTTGAGCGTATTTCGAGGACTTACATTTCAGAACAAACAAAAAAGTCAACCCCTGGCACTATACAGCCCATGATGGGCTAAGGCCGACCAAGCGACCGCTGCCGAGCCATTTGGCCTGCAGATATTGGGGCGACGCGTGATCAGCGCGTCGGGTGCCCTCGGCCGTTAATCTTGGTATTCGTGATCGGGGCGCTGTCTCACTGTCAGACGGCTACTCAATTGTCCTCACGAGGCTGAGTGCACCCCGTTCCAACCCTCACGTCAGTTTTAAAATCCCTAATGGAGCCGGGTATCGAACCTGGGGCCTCCGGGTGAGAGGCAGGCGCGCTACCCCAACACCACGGAGCCGGCACATTTCAGAACACAAGCAGCAAAATTTCTATTTGTATTACTTGACGGTGTTGGTTATTAAATGTATTTAAACTAACTTGCTTACAGAGAATCGGCGTTAATAAGAACCGTGAAACTTACGGCGACAGAGTTGGTATATTTAAGTAGCGGTAATGCTGACGTCATGTTTAGAACACTATGTTGAGCACGTGCTCCCTTCAGACGGTGCGTGTCTATTCTTTCCGGTTTGCTAACCCCGGAACGTTTAGCATTACTGAGACTTAATAAACTCGATACTTGCATTAATAATGAAGCCAATCAATCAGCAGGTAACTGGAGAATGTTATGACGAAATATTTTCAGGTTGTGCTTTAGTGTTCTTTTTATTACAATAGTACGTGAATCAATAAATGTAAAAGAAAAATAATGGAATGCTGGTGAAATAAATCAGAAACCCATATTGACATCAAATTGCCAGGTGAAAAGCTAAAGGAAGTAGGAGACTTCTGCTACTTAGGAAGCAAAATAACCAGTAATGGACGAAGCAAGTTGTTCGGGTTCGATTCCCAGTCAATGCATGTAAGATTTTCGAAGTGAAATGCCATGTCCTGTGGTTCGGATTCCATGATCGCTTGATTAACGGTCACTTTAAACTAAAAGCTTCCTTCTTTGCCTGGACCGTGATACCTACTCTATGAATTTGCAGTGTTGGCGCAGCAGAAAAGCGGGAAATTGAAGTATTTTAAATGGGGTGTTACAGGAGAATGAAGATCAGATGGGTAGAGTAACAAATGAAGAGGTGTTAAGACGAGGGGGAGAGGAGAGATGTTTCTGGCGACTGTTAATGAAGAGAAGAGATAGGTTTGTAGGACACATTTCACCCAGGAATAGGAATCTTAAGTTATGGGAGGAAGGGTCGAGGACAAGGACCAAGGTTAGAATATGTTAAACAGATTGCCTCGATGTAGGGTGTAGTGGCTATATAGAGATGAAACGATTAGCTTAAAACATGGCGGCATGGAGATCTGCACAAAAACCAGTCAAAAGACTAACGATCAAACACCAGTGTAGGAAAATCCGTATTCTTTTCATAACTGTGGATGCTCTATGGTAAGGTGAGGGCTACGTTATATGCCCCAGAGGGCGTACCACGCCGTACAGGCACGTTTTGAAGTACGTGTGCTCTTTAATCTTTATTTGTTGTATAACTTTTATACGGTATGTTGTAGAAATGAATGACTTATTAAACTGCTCACAGCGAACTCATGGTCATGAAATTAAATGATTTAAATAATTCGCTTGCCGAAGGGTAAAGGGAAATCTTAAAAGTGTGATTGCATAACTGTCCTACGTAATTAAATGTGATATAACAAGAAATGTATTAAGAAGAAGAAAATGAATTCGTGGTACCGGGTACATAGGCTGTAACCAGAGATAAAACGAAGTTGAAAAAATGGTTCTTATATTTTTACAACATTTGTAAAAATTCGTAAACTAATAGATACACCGCAAACGTTTAAATAAGTCCGATGATGGCTCAAAGTGACATTTTATTTATTTATTTATTTATTTATTTATTTATTTATTTACTTATTTATTTAACAATATTAAGGAACACAGACATACGCCCAAATACATTCCTTCTTCACGTATCTACTTATTAAAGATACAAAATACATAAATGCTTAGCTTCGATAGCAGTAAATCAATGAATTACAATTTTAAAAAATATTCACAAAACATGTTTCTTTTCATTAGTTTTTACCTGAATAGAATACTACGTGGATGACATATTTCGCTCGTCAGGCGAACCTCATCAGATCCAGGTTACAAAACTAGCCAATATACAAGACAAGAATTGCTCTACAGATTACTACCAAAACCTACAATGCTAATAGGGGGCTGCGTGGTGCAGTCGGTAGAGGCGCTGAGCTTCTAACTGAAAGGGAGTGGGTTCGATCCCCACCCAGGTAGTGGATTTTTAAAACAAAACTACCACTTTTGGAAACGCAAATAGCCCTGGGGTTCACTCAGCCTACACCAGAAATGACTACCAGGGTAATTCCTGGGAGCAAAAGACGGCCGGGCGTGGAGCTGACAACTCCATCCCATCTAGTGCCGATGTCACAAAAAGTGGAAGCCTCTACCTTCCACTACTCCCAGGGCCTCCATGGCCTGTATGGAGTTGGCTTTGCTTTTTACAATGCTAATCACGACGGTCGCGGATCTCCAACACACATCCACTAAGGCGCGGCAAAATCTGTTAAAAGAACAAGGCAAGGCATAAAAATAGCATTTACAACGACAGTATGAGCATAGCAGTAGCCAATGAAGATCTGAAAATGCTCTATGACAGCTTCACTTTTATTCCACGTGAAGTGATGAGCAATCTTGCTATATGTGAAATGAACAGCGACGACTCAAAACAAACAACTCCGAGTGCTCCGCTTCCCCCCCCCCCCCCCCCACTCCCTTTTATAGATAGCTCTTTGAGGAGTCAATTGTTTTATATACAGCTCTTTGAGGAGTCAATTGTCTGATCGAAAGTGAGAATGATCGCAAACGGGCCAAAACGCCTTAACCTTCCTAGAAGTGGTTTTTTTTTTGTTTTGTTTTAATAATTATATTAATTTTATTAATGCAACAAATGTCCATTTATTTTATTTTCGGGACTGGTCAGAGAAGGGATTTAGGAAGGAAATCGGCCGTGAACCTGTTGAAAGGAGCCGTCCCGGTATTTGCCTGGTGGTGGAAATGGAAAACTTAGAAAACGATTTTCAGGACGGCTGAGGTGGGATTCGAACCCATGCTCTCCCGATGCCAGCGAGGCACGAGGTAGTATATTGGTGCTCTTGGCCACCGCGGCCGTTTTTTTTTTACGTTTTCCCACGTTATTCCAGGCAACTGCGGAGATGGTTCCTAACTTACGGCCATGTCCGCCTCCTTCCCTATCATAGCTTCAAATCACACAATACTATAGGTACCGTAATTAGTATACATAGATTATCAAACAAATTCTACACGCATCAAAGAACATGGAACTGATGACCTCGATGTCCTAGCCTTTAAATGAAACTACTATTCCACTTGGATGTTGGTGCGATTTTATCCCCTTTTACTATTGAATAGTGGAACACATTGTACCTAAAAATGCCCGCACCCTGTATGTCAGGAAAGTGTGTTAAAACAAACGGCGAAGTACTGCTTTATTGTGTTGTAATTGCCATGCAACATAATTTTATTGCAGAGCGGAACTCATACTTTGCGCATCAAATTCAAATACTGTACAATTATTAATGCGGTGGTTAATTTCAACTGCCTTTCGCTAGATCGTTACTGATATTGTGGGGCATTCAGAAGCAATGCCATGTATTTTGGGTTTATATCATCGTTTAAAAAGTGCGTTTAAATAAATAAATGAATAAATAAACAAGAAGTCCGCATAATGGGAAAGCAGGGCGGGGTGGTTTATGCACATGCGTTGTTTCTCACACATGCCCTCTAGTTATACTTCTTCTTTCGTTTCACTCTCTTTGGGGTACGTTGAATCAATCATTTCTGCGTGTGTTGTTCTTTCTTTAGTGCCCAGTATCTCTTCATTCTTTCTGATCTTCTTTTCCTCTCTTCTTCAGAGATGATTTGGTTTGGATTTTAGAGTAGATTTGTCTTGGTATCTTATATTTTCGTATTTAGTAATTATGTAAGCTTTTCGATTGAGTAGGGAATTTTCTGTAATTTGTAATTCTACTAGGTCTCTTTTTCAGTTTCATTAAACTATGTGGGTTTTGTTTTGCTGCAGATCATTCTGAGAAGATAACCGTAAAACTTTATCGTCCTTTTTCGCATAGTATCTGAGAGTTTTTCAATTTTCTTCTAGAGAGTCTGGTTGGTTGTTTCCTTAGTTTAGGGGCTGTGACAACGCTGTCTTGTATCCCCGTGTACTTTAGGTATGTGTAGAATCTGTCTGATAATGACCGGTGTTAATTGTGATGGCTGTATTAGTGTGTTTTATCTGTTTTTAATTCAAGTAAGGACTGCCGACATTCAATTTTCAAGTAGTTCCTACTTTTGCTACCAAACGACACTGTCAAACACAACTATGTTTGAACTTTGTTACTAGATGCCACTGCATTCGGCTCTTGGTGACGAACGTTGGAACCTAAGAGCGTTAGTCAAATCTGACCATAATTTAACTTCACTCAAGTGCAATTAGTGGAAGGTTCTTTTACATGCCATAAATCTATGACATGGGACCGCCGGCTTTACTTCTCCTCCGAAGGAAGGCATACTGAGGGATTTTCAACGCTCTTAAAAAATCCGACGACTTCGGCCGGGTTTGAACCCACGACCTTGGGCATAGAAGCTCTGCATGTTTCGAACTACACTACCGAAGCCGCCTTGTAGAGTCTCATTCTTGATGTAGGCCTATATTATCTTATTATCCTGAAATTTTGGTCCTATGATTTTTCTTCAAATTTTCCTTTTCTTTAATTCGATTTTCTCCTTCTAGCCTCTGAAATTCATGTTTAGGATTTCTGCTGCGTACAGTGCTTTTGGTTTAATCACTGTCCTATAATGTTTAATTTTGGACCCCCATTAAAGGTATTTCTTGTTGTAGGTAGTATGTATCCTTTGTTAGATGGATGGCCATTTCAAGATTCCCCTGGTTATTATTGTTATTACTAGCGGACCCGTGCGAGAAATCTCGCATGTTCATAAACCACTCTTTCTCAAATAGGATTTGCAAATCGAACACTTCTTACAAAAATTGATATTTAAGAAATTAGAATGCAATTTGTCACTGATAATGTCATTTGTGTGCTGAGTGTACTGTAACACTCACCGATTATTCGATATTTATGAAATTATACGATTTGAGTACTTATTCCTTTGATATACTGTTTCTTAAATCCATGCAAAATGATAAAGCAAAGACCTCATAATGTTAAAATGACATGAAACTGGCGTCACAGCGACCAAAATGTGAAGTGGACAGCAATTATGGAGCGTATTTTCATACATCAACAGTATCTGCAAATCGCACACTTCGTACATTTTTTTAAAGTAATTAAAAAAAGATTGATATTTATGGCATTAGAGTGCAATTCGTCACTGCTAATGTCTATTCTCTTTCATTTGAATGCTCATTTTCACGATCGGTCGCTTGTGAGTACCGCAGGAGGGATCTATACTGCTGAAATAATATATATGATTATTATTATAACCAACACAGTGGATAAAATGGAGGCATACAGATAACAAATACTACATAGAATACAGTATATTTCCTACGCTCGGATGACCAGAGTCTGGGTGTAAATCACCATGGATTCCAGTGATATACGTATTGTAAAAGCAATACATTTGGTGGCATACTATATCATGTATTGTAGTTCATTGGAAAAGGATCTAGGCCTAGCTATCTTCTTTCACCGACTACAAAAGCAGCGAGACTTGATTGTTTTCAGTTTGGACTAAATTCGGAAACATTTCGTAAAACGGTTGTCGTGTAAATATCTTTTACATGAATTCAGTTATTGTTGTTTTAAGGGGGTGGAATAGCGAGACCATCTGTCCCTACATGAATTCAGAATTATATTAATGTTGATTCCTTTGAATTAGTAGGCTATTGTTAGCTAACAAGTCGTGTGATCTCTTTGCTGTTTGTAAGCAGACAGCTCTAGTACTACTAATTTACGTCGAATATCTCAAACATGGAGAAGCAGCTTTACTTCCCGCCTGGAGTTCTACTTCCTCATTTTCCCTTCATTCCATTCTTGGTATCGAGTTTATCACTTCTCCTCGCCCGCACCTTTCCATGCGTGAACGCATCATTCTTACTTTTACTTTCTGATTCTGTCCTCCTTTATTGTCCTTGCTTGCTCGTATTACATCATCTGATATTCCATGCTTTTTCGTTCGTAATTTCAACAAGAACTCTTTTGTACATAATAATACTACTTTGCTCCAGTGAACGTCAGATTTTAGTGTTCTTTTCATCTATCCTTTTCATCTATCCATTCATCTTTGCGTGTCGCGTTATTTATGAGTTTCAGACTGCTTTATGATAAATGCCTGCAATCTTTTTTTTGTCTATTTACCTACTGTCCGTCGGTTTGCACGCTTATAACTTAAGAACGGCTGGATGGATCGGCTTAAAATTGGTACTTGTATCCATCAGAGTCACGTCTGTCTGTTAGGTAGTCTTACTACCCCGTGGTAGAGCGGCTAGCGTCCTTGGCTGTCGCGCCGGAGTTCCGGGTTTAAGGCCACGGCCGCCTCCCTCCCAATCCTATCCCCCAATTTACAATACTGTACACCACTAGTACAGCCATCACAACAACGCAGGTTATCACAAAAATTCCACACACACCCAAATACACGGGACTATAGGCTATGACCACAAGAATTTTAGATAGTCAACCTGGAGGCTGATTGGATCCTCAAAAAGTACTGCCGTAAGGCGTGTGGGTAGAAACGCACAAAATCCCATCGGATTACTAAATTGAGACGTACTAGGCAAAGTGAGGGGTGAGCTAGTTTGTCATTACTTTCCTCACAGAGTCAGTACAATAGTATTGATCTTATGAGTAGAACCTTGGTACTAGCTGTGTCGTAAATGTCATTACTTAGGAAACCGTCATACCTCAATAGCTTCCATGTAATCACAGCCATGAATGAGACAGAAATATTGATGAAAAGCCACATTTTATTCTAGTAGGTGATAGGAGACAAGTGTCTGATAACCTGTGTTATTGTTTATCTGCAGGCGCGTGTGTATTTGTGATTGGGGCTAGGATTGGGAAGGCGGTGGCCGCAAGTTAGGGACCATCCCGGCATTTGTCTGAGGTAGAAGATGGAAACCACGGAAACTCACTTGCAGGATGGTTGAGTTGGGAATCAAACTCACCTCTTCTCAGCTTTGCCTCACGAGGCTGGGTGAAATCCGTTCCAACCCTTATCCGAACTGAATTTAACAGATAATAATAATAATCATGTTATAGGTTTTATATTCCTTTTAACTGCTGAGGCTTTTAGGGACGTCGGATTGCCGGATTTTCGCCCTGAAGAGGGTCTTTAACGTGCCAGTATATCTACTGACACGGTTCCCTCGTATTTGCGCACGGTCAAATGCCAACTGTCTGCACTAGGATTTGATCTTGTGACCTTGGGAACAGCAAGGGAGAACGTTACTGCTACGCTACGCAGTCAATCGTTTCTTAACAGAACCGGGAATCTAACCTGCACCTTTAGGGTGTCAATCAATATTATTCCAGCCACTTAACCACGAACGGATCCCGAAAATCTTATGTCGGTGATTCTTTAACCAGTATTGTTTTGAGACATTGTGACTTTTGAAAATACTCATGGAACCGTTCTGAAGCACCGCAGGACCATTAGCTCGCGTTCGAATCTTGATGTGCGAGTTATAAAGCCGGAAAGGACATTCAAAACAGTCTTTTCGTACTAAAATGAAGGAAGCTTTCTGCTTATAATACCCAAACCAATGGGGATGTTCGTATGTAATCTAAAACTCTTACGTGTTTCTGTAATACTAATCATGTACTTGTATCCGCAACACTCTGTAATCATGCGTATTTAGGTTTAAAACAAATAGTTTTCGAAGTCGATTTTTTTGTAGCAATTCTTTTCACAGGTCGATGAATTAAAGTAATTTACGCCCTGCATACTATAACTTTTAGCCATAAAGTATTCAGATATTCCAGCAAGTTATTTTAAGGAAAGATAATGATAGTTATGTTTTTTCTAAAACAAAGGAGATTAAGATGAACTACCAACAAATTCTTTTGATTAGTCCACATGCTCCCGCACAAAGTGACGTGTTCTAGCTAGAGGCTTGCATCATTGTAATTTACGTTAAGCACGATCTTTTAATCTGGTATTCGTGAGACTAACGTTTTTAACATTATAGTATTAGAAGCTATTTGTCAGTGTTGCCTAGTAATCAATTATAGAATGCTTTTCAGTTGGTCAACACGCATGTGTCCCATTATATTAGGTGGGTGGTACAATTTTTTAAACACCCAAACCTGAAATAAATATTACATGAATATCATTTTTCACTTCCCCCTCTTGTTTGAATGTTAATTAAGTGATAAATTATATTCATGTAATATTTCTTTCAGGTTAGGGTATTTAAATATTTGTACTCCCCGCCTAATATAATTGGACACAATAATGTTGACCGACAGAAAAGCATTATATAGCGGAAAACTTTTTTCAGAAATTAACATTATTTTCTTATTTTGGGGTAGCTAATGGGGGGAAATTACCCCTCGTCTCTTTCCTACCATCCCTGTCCTTTTATCCGAGGTAAGTCTCGGTTGGGTTGGTTGGTTCCTTAGTTTAGGGACTGCGATAACGCGGTCATGTAGCCCCGTGTACTTTGGGTGTGAGTAGAATCTGTCTGATAACCGGTGTTAATTGTGATGACTGTATTAGTGTGTGTTATCTGTTTTTAATTCAAGTAAGGACTGCAGACAGTAATTTCAAGTACAGTTGTTCCTACTTTTGCTACCAAATGCTACCGTCCACGATACATTGTTTGCGTACTTGCCTACCAAAGATAAGTCTCGTGACTTATTGATGCGTGTAATTAACTATTATCAAGGAGTGGATGGGTCATATGTAATGTTCATTGTATATAAGATTAATGATTGATTCAAAACTCATATTCACGTGTATTCATATTTTATCACTTGTAAGATTAGATTTTTGTGTTTTTAAATCGGCGATAAAAAGCGAATTCCAACTGTGGTTTTATTAAAAATATAGCCTGTAGATAAATTGTTAATCGTAATCGTATTCATCTGACATATTATTTCTATCCTAAATGTTTCATGTGATATTTGGCATAATCCTAATTCTTAATTTATTTAGTCTACTAAAAAATTCGAAATTAAAAATCTTAGATGCTACAATACGTTGCATTCCCAATTCATTTTTTTTTTAATTGTAAATCCTGAAAACCGCAAACTCTAGTCGTGTATTTTTTCTCAGGGGATGTGTGTTGTGGTAGAACTTTTGAACTGTGCGTATGAGGAACCCGGGGGTTGCTTGGTATTCCCAGATTGACCACAGGACTGCCAAGGACGGTATTGATTAGTGTCGGTATAATATCCACCTACCAAGAGCAGTCATTGGTTCGTAGACAGACATGATGGTTGGTTGGAGCTTAAGGTGTCCGGAGAAGGCGAAAGGTTGGGTCACCTGTGACTAATCTGTCAGCTTAAAAGACGGAGGCGGAATGCAACTTTCTCTTGCTCTGAAAACTTATTTCGCATTTGAAGAGATGAAACTTGCGCCGTAGCGTTGACCTCAGGACTGCCAAGGACGGTAGTGAGGATGTGTGGTTTCTCACCGACTTTGTATCAGAAGTTTTGGTCTCGTTATTAATCATCGCTCTGCTGGGGGAGGAGAAGAACCACCACCCAGCCGCACCGCACCGGGCAGGTGGAAGGTCGTAGCCTGCCGCGCAATGAATGGGCCCCTTGGGATGGTTTCTCTCTCTGGAATTCCAATCGGCTCAGCACCTCACGTCACATACGGGCTTACTTCTTTATAGAGAGTCTATGACCTTGATTCTTTGTGTTTCTCTTCTCTGTACTGTTTACCCATCCGTAAGCAGAAGTGGGACGCCACACTACTTTCAATACTGGGGCTCGCCTTCTGCCGCGGCTCTGCTCAAAGAGAAAGTTACGAACAAGAGTTACGTTGCGCAAAGAAAGGAAACGTTCAAATATTTTGGGTATGTCAATTGGCTTAGATTGATGAGATTATGTAAACTGGAATATGGCAAACATTTGTGACGTCACTATATTTTTCGTTCTCCATATGATGACATCGAGCGCGGAGGCAGATATTAACATACTGTAACTGCTGCAGTATGTTAAACAGAGGAACTTTGTAGCCGAACTTTACAAATCAGCTTAGTGCATTGTCCAGTGTGTTATCTGTCTCGGTCTGTGGCAGTGACACTTATTGAAGGTCTGAACCCACGTCGGGCGACCGACATTCGCAATCAACTGAGCAGAAACAACTCGCATCGAAAATGAAAGTTTAGTTCCGGTTAATGAGAACATTGCCAGGAAAAGTTGGGTATATTGCTTTTACCTTTAAGAAAAAGCAGATGACCTCGTAGTTCTGCTCCTTAAAACCGCAATGACTAACTGTTTGCTGTTGATTGATTTAGGGGCTTTGCTACAACGTGGTCATAAATAAAGGAATAATTTGTCTGAACCTGTGTTATTGTGATGACTGCATTAGTGTGTGTACTTGTAATTCAGATGAGTAAAAAGGAGGCGGCGGCCGTGTTCTTCAGTTAGTAGCCATTCCGGCATTTGCCTTGAGTAGAAGTAGGAAACCACGAAAAACGGCTTCCAAGTTGGGTGAGATAGGAATCGAATCCTCCTCTCCTCAGTTTTGCCTCACGAAACGGAGTGTACCCTATAAAAGCCGTCAGAATAGAATTAATTTTCTTGGCAGAGCCGTGAATCGAACCCGGACCTGTGGGGCGACAGCCAAGAATGTTACCCGCTATACCACGAGGTATTTACTACTAGCATGGATTAAATATTAGGAAAGAATTGGGATGTGGCCTCACTCTCATACAGTAATCCCTAATCACATTATTCTTTTTTAAATGTACCGGTACTTTCATGAAAATTATGCCAAATTTCAGATTGGGGAGAAATAAAATATATATAAATATTTAATAAAGTTACTAATAAAGGTAAAGAAACTAGTAGAGTATAAAATAACAAATATGCTGCAAGATTTTAGGCCTTCTTACGGACGGGTAGTACCGAGACGTGAACTCTAGTGAAAATGAAAATCCACAGCCTGCTTCCAGTCTCCGACCGGGTCAGGAATGGAATGAATGAAGCCCCCATCTAGCGGCGAGGATATGAACTGTGCCGGCTGCCGAGGCCTGACGCACTCCTCTGGGCCAATGATTAAATGAATGACAGATGAAATGAAATGATAGTGGAGAGTGTTGCTGGAATGAAATTTTGACAGAGAAAACCGGAGTACCCGGAGAAAAGCCTGTCTGCCTCCGTTTTGTCCAGCACAGATCTCACATGGAGTGACCGGGATTTGAACCACGGACCCAGCGGTGAGAGGTCGGCTGCCGCCTAAGCCACGGAGGCTTTTTACGTGAACTCTAGTGTCGGTTGTAATTTAAGGATGATTATATTTGAGGATATTTGGCTGTAGATTCAATCGCACACTAAAAGCCCCCTATTTGAGAACATTCCCGGCAACGAGGCGTAAATAGTAGTTGAAAAGGGCATTGAACTCCAGATCAGCTATTTTCACGCTACCTGCTCTGATTGAGCTACTCTGGCCATCTTCTCGGCTGGCTTAAGTACTTTGAGATGCTTGTTACTACCATGACGAATAGGAGAAAGTGAGAAGACTCCTGAAGTTCAAGCGCGCCCCGCCAGGCAGCGCTAGAGTGGGTAAGTTCCACACTGCCGGCGTCAGCTGGTCTTAGGGATGGTGCTAAGGGAAACGAATTACTTTCTAACTAATACTTTTTTAAATGGTAATTAGCGGTTACAATTAAAATAGCACGGCAGGGCACAATGGAAAATATAATTCATGGAAATAAGAACCACGGTCTTCATTACATGTTACGGAACGCACAGATTCCTGGAGTATACAACCACAGATAATTAAAAAAAAACATAGGCTAATCCCCAGCATATTAAAACAAGCACACATAAACTATTTAAAGTAACACTCTACTTACTAATTCATTTTGTCGGCTACAGTACTGGACTTTCGAAAGCTTGCGTGAACACTTGGCGGATGTTCGAAATTGCAAATCACGGCGGATTTCCTTCGTTCTGAAGAAGAATCGGCCCCCAAAATAAACAAGTCGGGGGATATTATCCATGACACGCTGAAGACAGCAGCCAGTTCTTGAAGGATCAACTGAAATTGTTTCTTTGGAATCGATACAATCATAAATATTTCGGTCAACATCGATTTTGAGTTTAATTTTCCGGTAATTACTTTCTCGGCCTGGAAAAGAATGCCGCATACACTTCTCGAAGGACGTGTAAGATACACTTCATTGTTCATCTTAGGGCACCTTTTTTAGTTTCTTTGTTGCTTTCTCTTAGCAACAATTTAGTCGTATTTCCGTTTATTCCTGATGAAGAAAGACATGGTTTCTTTCGAAACGCATCGAGTTTGAATAAATAAAACACGGCATAAGCCTAAAATTCTCCATTATGGATAAAATGGTATTAACTTAGTTGCGTTTGACATTAACCATACCGTACATAAAACATCACAATAAATTGGTTGAAAAACTGAATCCAGATAGCTTTAAAACTCATAATTTTGCACCAAATTATACAAAAGTTTGCCAGGGAGTACCCCGGACCCCCTATGCTTTGGGCCTATACCATGTCCCCTAACCCCAGCTTCCCCCCACCCCCCTGCCAAATAAAACTCTATATACGCCCACGGTTCCTATTTCCGGGGTTTTCAGTTTTGAGTGCGAATAGTTCGTTTAATAGTTGTAAAACAGTAAGGAGAGTATGTTTTCTGTAGGTTTTAAGTTGAATTAAAGTTTATGTCGAGCTGAGAAGTGAATTTGGTATAGCTTAAAGTGTAGTTTTTTGGTCTGATCTGTTTCCTCTGAATTTGGTTAATTACAGCCTAATAATTGAGTTTAAATACCGGTTTGGTGACCCATCGTCCCAGGCAAGCCGGTAACACCTGTAACTACTTAGGCAGATAGGTCACTTAGACGTAATTTGAAGTTATTGTGAAGTTATGAATGCATAGGCGGTAGCACTGCCGGAGACGTAATCGGGCTAGGCTATTGCGTTTTTTATTAGCTCCCGTATCAGGGTTTTTAGGTTCTTAGTGCGAATAGTTCGTTTAATAGTTGTAAAACAGTAAGGAGAGTATGTTTTGTGTAGGTTTTAACTTGTATTATGGCTTATGTCGAGCTGAGAAGTGAATTTGGTTTAGCTTAAAGTGTAGGTTTTTGGTCTGTTCTGTAGACTGGATTTATTAAGTTTATTGTGCTGCTGGCGTGATTAAAAGCTGTAGGATTTGATGTAGAGTGCTAGGATTGCTTGGGGGAAGTGATGGTGAGAGGGAGAGGAGTGAGGGGATGGGTTTATGGAGTGGTTGCTGTTGCTTGTTTTTCAACTGCTGTTTTTTGATGGCGTGCTTGTAGTGCCTACAACCACAGATTACCTACCTACAACCCTGGTACACGTTGTTGGACATTCTCGCTTGCAGTGCTTGTAGCGGCGGGACCACAAACTACCGTGCTGTAATGGCGGAGTCCTCACACTAGGTCCTTCTATTCGTCATGTTACTACTGTACGACGCGACGTGCTTCTGTAATGCTTAGATTGGAAACTGACTTCATTTAAATTGCAGTACTAACACACAGGTTCAGCTTCGATGCGCATAATTTAATTTCTCTCAATGTACTGCCATCTTGGGAAAATACATAGCCCATGTTCCACCCACTGCCCGAACTTGGTGTCTGCTACTTGGCATTCAGTGCTCATACTTATTTTCCTTACTGGCGTTGCTTTCGTCTATGATTTGCTAATCGTCATGCCATATGCCTGACAATTTGCAGAACTGAAAGAAGTAAACGAATCTGAGGGCGTAGAAAGAAGGCATTTTCAATGGGTTACATGTGGTTAAATTTCTTGTCAGAGGTGAGAATGAAACAATTGAAAGCGTCTTATTATTGGGTACGTATTTGATTCGTAGCCTTTGTAATTTATCAAGTCGACTTTTGTTAGCTGATAGTTTATACAGTAGGTTATAACACTTGAATGATTACCACCACCACCAGGGTGAGGCATGGATGGTATACGTTTTATACCAATGACGCAGCCTAGGTTGCCCATCATTCTTCAGATTCCAGTTCCTCCTGAAGAAAGCACGAGTACTGCGGACGAGTTTCGCTTTCTGTATGCCTTGAATAGTCGTCCAAGATCAACAGTAATACTCTGTGACGAATTTCAGAAGATACTAACGTGTACGCTTTCCAAGAATATCAACCTTGCACCAATTAATAACAGAACTCCCGTATTCAATAATAATAACAATAAATTGATAGGCATTGCCTTGTAGGCTAGTTCGTTGCATTATATAATAACATTTAGGGTCATTTAACGATTTGAATTAGGGGTGTAATATTTTACTTTGAAGCTACTCCTCTGCCGAGACTCAGAATCCTTTACGAAGACAGTTTATTGAACCATCAATAGTAAAATGTATACAAGATTTGTATTTCTGCTGCACAGCCATATATCTAATAAAAATTTATTTAAACTTAGCCTGTACAGTTATGTTTATTTTGTGGATATTGATATTCTGACGCAGTCCGTGAGGTGATGGCAATACGAGGGAGCGCCGTATTCATGCTCGAAGACCGATCGGAAAATAGAAATCAGTGCGATATATCGAATATTCGCCGGTCAGGCACCATCTATCGGAGGTTTGCGAAAGTTAGTCATGACGCAAATTTGAAAAATCGATCTCGATACATTAAAATTCCGTAAATATTACGAAAGCCCGTAAAACTGGCAGATATTTATATCCTATATATCTCTCCTAAAACAATAGTACACATAGTCAAATACTACGAGGTGGAGTTTGGGATGTGCGATATATTTTCATAGTGGCGCTACATCCCATGAAAGGCCTAGTCTTACCAAGCGACCGCTGCCCAGCCATTTGGCCAGCAGAGGGCGCGTCTGGTCTCTTCGGCCGTTAATCTTGGTCTCCGTGACCGGGTCGCTGCCTCTCTGTCAGATAGCTACTCAATTTCCCTCACGAGGCTGAGTGCACCCCGTTGAAGCCCATACGTCAGTTTCTAAACTCCCTAACAGAGCCGGACCTCCGGGTGCGAGTCAGGGGAGCTACTCAAACTCCATGCTAGGTTATCCTAGTAGGTGCTAAGCTTAGCCCAGTGCTGTTATTTTCTCATATGTAAGTGGAGTAGGTATAGTCTCGGTCTGTACTAAGTTCATATTGTGATACCAATGAGGATTTTGAATGCTTAAAGACGTAGGTCATTTATAGAACATTATGAGGACTAGGTGAATTGTTTAATTTCTCAGAGAAGAACTCCGGTTATTTAAATTCACGTGAGATTGGCATTGAAGTCTCCGGAGCTTTTTCTAGATTCAACAGATTAGCTATGTTGCATATGCTCTACGTACATATCTGTGAGAAATGTGCTTTCAGTGGTATATTCTTCTAACTGCTCGTAGAGGCTTAAATCTTCAATTGCGTTTAGAGTAGTCTACTCGTATAGGGCGACAGACAACAGTCCAATTGTCTCAATAATAGTATCACGGCTTGCAAGAACACTTGTATCTGGGCAACATTAGCTGCAAATGCAGCTTTCTGGAGCATCCAGTTTGCAAAATAGATGCTGGGGATGGCTGATATTACAGTAGTGTTAGAACTATGTAGAGATGTATTTGGCTATCCGAAATGGAAGGCATCTAATCTAATTCCAATCTACTTATGTATGAATTTAAAAATAATAAATTGACACTACCCAACTACCTGTTCTTCTGTAGGCCTTTCGGTTGTGTTGCTATTTATCTCCAAACTCGGGTGCACATAATTTCTGCACCGACAGTAGGTGTATTGATAAGGCGGAAATGTGCTATTCTGCCAGTAAATGGAGCAGCCAGTATGCTGCTTTTACGTTTCGTGAGAAGAAAAGTGCTCTCAGCGGTACACTCACCCAGAGGAGTTCCTCTGTAGTTTTTCGGTAGAGAGAGAGAGGGAGGAGGGGAGAATTTGTCTGATTTAACCTGTGTTATCGTGGTGTATGTAGCAGTGTGTATTTGTATTTTAGGTGAGCATAGGGTACGAGGCGACCGTGGCCTTAAGTTAGGGACCATCCCGACATTTGCCTGGAATAGAAGTGGAAACCATGGAAAACCACTTCCAGGATGACTGAGTTGGGAATTGAACCCTTCTCCTCTTTTTTCCCCCTCACGAGGCTAAGTGAAGTTCGTTCCAGAGCTCGCGTCAGTTCGGACGTAGTCACGAATCGAACCTGAGACATTCTAGGAAAGAGGCAAGTGTATTATCCCTATCAACGGGGGCGGCACTATGAGTACGGAGTGCGTGCGCCGTATGCGTAAAATCACTCCAACAAAAGAGGGGGGGGGGGGGAGTAATTGGATGATATATTTCGATTCTCAAGCGAGCATGCCCATGTTGCATACCCTTACAAATGGTGGACTTTTCACTTGGAGGGAGTGATATCACATGCTTATATTACTTGATGATGACGATGATTGTTGTTTTAAGGGGCCTAACATCTAGGTTATACTTATATTACAGTATATATATAATTAGATGTACCGTTGATATTGAGGAAAACCCCGCAGCATAGCCGTGTTGGTCACGTACACCACGGAGAAGCTGGAAGTCCGAAAATCGAAGGTTGGAATCCTGGCGCTGACAGTGACCATCTTGAGAGTGGTTTCTCCTCGAAGTTTCCACACTCCCTCCAGGAAAATGTCAGGATGGTATTCCAATCCTAAACCTTAAAATGGTCAGTCACGTACACCACCAAATTGACCGCAAAAATAGATTGCTAGACAAATTCAATACACGGTCAACTACACGTAGCTGACGACCAACGTGTCCCAAGCCCCTAAAATGAATTATATTTTTCAAATATAATTTTATTAATGTAGTCAATGGCCATCTTTATTATTATTATTTTATTCTCCGGAGGGGTCAGGGAAGGGATTTTGGAAAGAAATCGGCCGTGGACCTATTGAAAGAAACCGTCCTGGCATTTGCCTGACGGAGAAGATAGGAAACTACGAAATCCATTTTCAGGATGGTTGAGATAGGATTTGAACCCACGCTCTCCCGATGCCAGTGAGGCTCGAGGTAGCGTGTTTGCGCTCTCGGCCACCGCGGTAGGTAAAATGTATTAACAAAAACAACTACGATATGAAGAAAGGTGTTAAAAAAAAGTCATTCTGTATGAATAACGTGCTGGCTGTATCCTGCATGGTCCGATTGCTACACAGGCAAAGTGAAGTGCTTGTAACAGCTACTGAAGAACTGATGAGAAATAAAAGGATGTTGGAGAGCTCCTTTGCAGATCATGCCTGGCCTCGAGATCCCCTTATCCGTAAACAATTATTGCAAGAATATTAAGTAATATAATGAAAGTTTCAATAATACTCAAGCCAGGAATGTTTCGAAATATGACTGCTTCTCCTTGTGTCTCTTCAAAAGAAGAAGGGAAAGTACAAGTAGCCTACATGTAGTAGCTTTATTACTGCGTAAATTACGCGAGTTATTGAAGGAAATTATAAGTCGTGTATAAATATATCGCAGCCTGTATGAATTATATGAGAACATAAGGCTGGAATATGTAATCTTTGTCGATGTTCGGATTATTTCATAGTAACGTGTAACCTACATTTTTAGGTAAAATACCCCCCATAAAATTCTCTGGGTGTCATAGGGTGCTTCTGAATACAACTTCATCAAGAAGAGTAAATTTATAGGTTGGAAGTTACAGAGGCGTTACGTATCAATGCACTCGAGGAAAATAATCAAGTTTTAAAAAATAATTTTAAACATGTGATATATTACTCTACACAATAATAAATGAAATTAGAGCGTATGTCGTCATGAGGCTTGAATTTGAGAAGCAACTCCTCAGTACAGTGCTGAAAGATGATGCGTACGACTAAAGGATTTATTTTATATGCAAATAGAAATGTATACAGTACTTTATTTCCGTAATATAATATACAGTATAATATTGATGTTGCGTCACTTTTAACTTCTGTGACTTTTAGAGACGCCGAGCGGTGGGAATTTTGCCCTAAAAGAGGTCCTTAACGTGGCAGTAAACCTACCGACATGACTCCCTCGCATTTGCGCACCATCAAATGCCAACTGACTGCGCCAGAATTCGATCCTGCAATCTTGGAAACAGCAGGCAAGAACGTTACCGCTGTGCCACGCAGCCAGTCAATGTTCAATCACTTGTCGGCATCCATTTGGGCCTTGCGAATTAAGGAAAATTTTAATAATGTTGTCAGGATGGTTGGTAAAACAACCTGCAATCGATAAGATCGGATGTTACATTACGTGCGTCATTGTTCAAATCCTGACTCTGGCAGTGTCCATCTCAGGTTGATTGCCCCGTGCGGATTTCCACCCTGACTCAGTAAAATGACAGGATGATGTCTTAATTCATGTCGCGTGGCACTAAGTCAGCAAATAACATAATATAGAGTTTCAACCCGTCAACATCTTCGGTACCCAGCGTGAGTAAGACTTCCGATAATTTAAGCGTCCTGCAACAATTTCATAAATGACACTCCTTGAAGCTTCAGGAAGCTCATGATATAGTGACGAAATGGTAACGCGTCTGCTTTCTTGAACCTTTGCATTTCTTCAGTCATGACAGACGGTCGCCCACTATGCTTCTCATGGACATTAGTACGGATTCCTTAAATACTCGAACCCATTTTCTTACCATTCTTTCGCTCATGGTGCGTCCTGCATATACTTCACTAATCTGCCCATGAATTTCACTAGCCTCCACAAATTTTGAATTTAGAAAACGAATCACAGCGCGTACGTCACTCTCGGTGGAACCGTTAATTGTCCGAGCAATTTTCAATACATATAAACAGATGTAAGTACGGACGAATATTTCCTGGCTGTATGTGGATGCACGTGCATGCAGCGGCCATATTGAAATGGGCACTTAAAAACCACGCTTCGTGTCGGTTCCAAACTTTGTCATAATCTAGTTTTTATCCGGGCGTGGGAAATTTAACTCGTACTTTTGTGCGATTAAAAATTCAAATTGCAGGTGGATATCTTCAGAAAATGGATCAGTTCCAAACATTACCCTAACGCATTTTTTCTTTCGGCACGTGGGAAATTTAAATGTTACTTTGAGCTGTTCCGTGTTCGATAACCTAATTTTCATTTTTTAGAATTATGGTGCAAAGGACTCAGTTTAATTCCCAATTCTGTGAATAAGATGGATCTAATAACTAGGTTGGTGTGAATCAGAGCGTGAAATTAAACGTAAGTGTACTCTTTAGCAGAGATTGCCCACGTGAAAGTGAATATCTGTGTAGTGAAAATTCCACTTACTGGCTAGTTGTGTTTCCACGGAACTATGCTCTCTTCGTATTGTGAGACAATTTAATCCAAAATTAATCGAACAACCAACCATCCACTTGTATGGAACTTGGTATATACTGTCTTTGTTACCAGTTCTAGATGGAATGAAGGCTCATACGTGAAGTAAAATGTTCACGCTAATAGAAATAACAAAACGAAAGCTAAACCTCACACTCTCAGATTAGCAATTGTTTTAATGCCTCGTAAAGTTTTGAAGCCATTCTATCAGTGCTGCCTATACAAACTAGTAGTGTTACTCCTCCCAACCGTTGTGCAAATTCGTGTTGACCGACTGAAGAGTTACACTAATAGTTTGATGCCTCGTGTTTTAAAACAATATCAAATATGTGCAATTAAACTCTGCGATACGGAATCACTCTCACTGATATATAATGTGAAGTGAATTTAACGTAGGTGCTACATAATGTTTTAGCCTATTTTACGAAGTTTATTGTTGTTGATTCATATAAGTTTTTCATAATAATTCTCTCTTAAAATTATGGGCCTATATCGAATCTTATAAATTTTCATTAGGAGGGGATTAGCTATTTGCGCGGGAAAATATTTTAGAATCTCATAGACATGTCAATTTATATCCGGCATTATTTGTTGTTGATTTATTTGCGGCATGGTGGTCATGTTGTCCTGCGTCCCTGGGTGTGTGTGTGTTTGAGGAATTCGTCTGATGACCTGTGTCATTGTGATGGCTGTATTAATGTGTGTATTTGTAATTGGGGGTTAAAATTGGGAAGGAGGTTGCCGTGGCCTTAATTTAGCTACCAACCCCGTATTTTCCTGGAGTAGAAGTTGGGAAAACTACTTCTAGGATGGCTGAGGTGGAATTCGAATCCTTCTCTTCTCAGTTCTGCCTCACGAGAATTGCATTTCTTGACAGAGCCGGGAATCGAACCCGGTTCTCAGAGGTGCGTCACGTGGTGATCCCGTTTCGATTTATGTTACATACTAAAATGAAGTATATGATGACAACATCCAACAACAATATTCTGAGTTTTATTTTTAGTAGCATATTTCCTCGAAGTTCCGCATCTTAAAAACAACAACAACAACAACCTTCATCATCATAATCATCATCAACATCGTTTACTTGTGTTTATCTTTTGGCACTTCCTTCAGGAAAATGTGAGGATTGTAATCTAGTTTATTTCTATTTATCTTTGTAGCCTAAGATTTAGAGTTCGGTCACGACTCAGTATTATAGCATTTAAAGTTACGCCAACACGGTACAGACCGGACGATTGGATGCTGTTATTATATGGTATTGTTTCAGACGAGTGTATGTTCACCTGTCTGCATCGCATATCGGCATTGCCGACTGGTATATACTCCCGAGGGGACATTGAACCGGCTAGGCCGTATGGAGTGGATGACGATTTCGGAATTTCCCGTGGTTACATTATGAACCGGGAAGGGTGGCCCCGTCCGAAATGAGAACGCTTTAAATCTAGCGTGTCCAATCACCCCAAAAAAATCCCGACTGGCCGTCCTATGTGACAGTTGTACGCGTGTTTAAAGAGGGGGGGAATGTGAGTCTTCATTAAATGTATTGGACTCTGAAGATTCTTAAAATATTTTTTTAAGTATAGTAGATTTAAAATGGAGTGTTTCATGTAGCGTTTTGGTTTAATGTGCTCATCAAACCCCTGCATCAGGGGCAGATGACCTCGTAGTTCCGCCCCTTAAAACAATAACTAAATAGCATAAATCCGTGCATTGAATCTGACTGATATTCGGTGTTATTGTAGTGTCTTTACTACTGTTTCTCCATCTGAGGGGCTAGGATTGGGAAGCAGATGGTCGTGGCTTTAAGTTATGCATCACCCAGAAATTTTCCTGTAATAGGATCTAGAAACTACTGAAATCCATTCTCGGTTGGCCGAAGTGGGGAACAAAGCCACATACTTTGTTATCCTCTCGAGACTGAGTATATTCATTCCAGCCCTAAGATAAGTATACCGTTTCTTGGGAGGACCGGAAATTGAACTCAGGACTTTTGGGGTAGGAGTCTTGATTCATTCAGGGAGGTGGCTTAAGATGTGATATTTTTGTCTCGTAAGCTAGTGTGTGTACCGTAATTAATAATAATATCGCGTGGCATCGGGTGCCGGGTGCAAGCTTTGTCATTTGACACACAGAGGGCAGCTTGCATGTCGAATTTTGGTGTTCCTTGGAGCGCTATGAAAATCAAGGAGGTTAGATATCTAAACTCCTTGACACTATAGCGCTCTCTAGTAGAGAAAGGAGGAAGTTTTGTGTTTGCGGAAAATCCCGAGATTAATTTTGTCATTATGAACACGGCCTACTGAATTCAAATGGGTTCTTTAACATGTCAACAACGCATGACATGCGTGTCGTGATTTTTGTCGCCTTTCAAACATCACCTACCATGGCCAGGAGCGAACCTGCAAGCTTTGGGTTGGTAGACCGATGCGATAACCACTCACCCACCGTGGCTAGCTATGTGTACCGTAATTAAATGATACAAGTACATCAAATAAGGTTGTTAATTTGTAGCTCTTCAGTAGCTCAACACGATTTTGCCCAATAAATGGGCGGGGTACAAGATACGAGGGCTCCTTTTTAAGTAATACCCGTTGTGATATTACGCCGTTGCAGCGCTGCGGTCGGCATTCCGTGCAGGTGCGCTGTGTACCTGCATTTATTGGCAAGGCTGAGTCGCCATTACGGCAACAGTCGTCCATGTATGGGTGTCTTAACGAGCTTTTGAAATGGCATCGCCGATCGCGAGTGCCGCCGACCCATAAACGAGAGAGAAAACTCCCCTGTAAGATATCCTGCCATTTGGCCACCACTGTCTTGCAAATTGCGTGCTTACCAGGAGTACTGCGTATGTTTAGGAGTTCTCCTGACCACATACGCAGTTTGCCTGACAGTGGTGGCCAAATGGCAGGATATCTTACAGGGGAGTTTTCTCTGGTTTACGGGTCGGCGGCACTCGCGATGGGCGATGCCATTTCAAAAGCTTGTCTACACACCCACACATGGGTAACTGTTGCCGTAATGGCGTCTCAGCCTTGCCAATAGATGCAGGTACACAGCGCACCTGCACGGAATGCCGACCGAAGCGCTGCAATGGCGTAATATCACAACGGTTATTACTTAAAAAACAGCCCTCGTATAAATGTGTAACGACACTCCTGGAAAAAATTACACTTAATAGTTAGATTATCGCAGATAATGGGGCAATTAAGATTACGCGTTTCGACCCTCAAGTGGCCATCATCAGACCATGATCACTGTGTATCGGTTAATGTTTACACTAATTAATTAATTAATTAATTAATTAAATTTACGTTTTCTACTACATTATTGCCCTGGATCAAACTTCCTGGTCTTCTCATGGTGTAGTACGTGTCTTAATCTGCACTGCTATGGATATTTGTACCATATATTGTCTCTTCCCAAACTACTTGTCTGGGTCATACATGTTTTCCTGTCGCGAGATTCAATTTCACGCAGCATAATTACATTTACATTATCACTAGTCTTCTCCTATATAAATCATTACATTTTGCTAATTTAGGGCAGATGACCTCGATGTTATTTGGCAACTATCTCCTCAAAATAACATTCATTACACTCATATTTTAGTCCCGCGGCACAGCCGTGCTCGTCCGTGTCCCTATCGTGTACCAAGACCGCGCGGCAGCTGCAGCCAAGTCCAGAGATCGTAGGTTCGAATCCCGACGCTGACAGCGACTATCCTGGGTGTAATTTTCCCCGTTTTTTTCACACTCCCTCCAGGCAAATGCCCGGATAGTTCCTAATTTCAAGTCCCAAGCCACCTACCCCCACCCTTTTCCTAATACAGCTACTACAGGATATCAGACAAGTTCAACACACATCCATCTACTGTGGGATGATGACCAAGATGTCTCAAGCCCCTACAATGAATTAAGAACAAGTATAACAATTATATTAGAAGAAGCAAATTGGTTGGTATGTTGGAAGGCCACTGTTTCTAAACTGAAACTGCATTTTTGTTGCTGGGATAAAAGAAAGGTTGATGGTTGGTTCCTTAGTTTAGGGGCTGCGCCAACGTGGTCATGTTGCCCCGTGTACTTTGGGTGTGTGTAGAATCTGTCTGATATCCGGTGCTAATTGTGATGGCTGTATTAGTGTATGTTATATGTGATTCAGGTAGAAGGACTGCAGACGATTAACTTTTTTCAAGTAGTTCCTATTTTTGCTACCAAATGCTACCGTCCACGACACCTAGCTGCGGACGTGGCTACTAAAATATGTCATCGACTTTGGAACTAATTTAGCGTTATCAAACTGCCATAAATCTATGACATGGGACCGCTGGCTTTACTCCCCCCGCCCGAAGGAAGGCATACTGTGTCCCTGAGTGGTTTCAAACGCTCTTAAAAAATTCGACGACTTCGGCAGGGTTTGAACCCGCGATCTTGGGCATAGAAGCTCATCATGCTAACAACTACTCCACCGAAGCCGGTGGAATATAAGAATAAATCTCAGTCCAGTGACCTGCTACTGCACCAGACATTAAAGATGAGAACGTACATTACGTGCACCTGAGCAATCTAGGCCAGACAACTAACCTGTCCACTTCATTTTCGGTTGCGTCATTTGAACAGATACCTTTCGTGTCGGATGCTGGAATGTGGGAAGGGACTCAATGATTAGGTCATGTTCTCCAACCAAGCTGTTTCCTGGTTCATGCTGTTTCAACGGCTTCAGGTGCATAATTTGTGGTTGTTTCCTGTAAGGGCTTGGACATCATGGTTATCAGCATCGTGTTCTTGGATATATATATATTGTTTTTTGACAGATAACTTGTGTTATTGTTTTATCTATAGTATTAGATATACACTGAGTGACCAAAAGTCACGGGGAGGATAGTCCCATGAGAAAATGTCGGGTAGTGAAGCCTATGCGGTGCAGGTGCCGCCTTACAGTCCTGGTAGAAATGGGTTCCTGACTCCAACATTCAACTGGGCGGTGATCTGACTCACAGTAGCCCTTCGATCGCCCCGTATGGTTCTGATGAGACAACGTGATATCCGTTCGTTAAACACCTGTGGTCGTCCTGTGCGGTGGTTTACGCGGATGGTAACATTATCTCTGCGATATTGAAGATCCACCCTCGATACTGTTGACCTCATAAACTCGAATTCGCGTGTAATATCCAAAATGCTATGACCCATGCGCCATGCACCATGCGCCGATGATCATCCCACGTTCAAAGTCGATTAACTCGCGACGTGTTGCTAACTTCACTACACTCGTGTCTGTGACATGACTTCTCCGCCGCAGCTAGCCGCATCGCTCGGGAGTCATACACGGCACATTTTCTCATAGGACTATCCTTCCCGTGACTTTTGGTTACTCAGTGTATTTGAAAGAAGGATTGTGTAATCCTCGATAAGTTCCTTCACAAGAAATATCTCATCATTGAATTATTGTGAAAATGTTAATTTACGTACCTAAGAATTATAAAGAATTATTAAAGTGGTGGAATCATTTTATTAAACCTGCTGCTGTAACAAGTGCTCTTGTGACAGTGACCTTGAAGTTAGGAATCATTATGGTATTTGCCTGCAGTAGAAGTGGGAAACCACAGAAAAATCCTTCTAGGAAGGCTGAGGTGGGATTCGAACCCACCTTTTCTCAGTTTTGATTCATTGGGCTGAGGACAGCCCTTTCTAACCCTCAGCTCAGGATTACATTTCTTGGCAGAACCAGGCATCGAACCTGGACTTCAGAGAGACACCTTATTGCATGATTTGGTATTATTCTTATGTTCTTGGAGATAGCACTTTCCCAGGGGCCGATAACCTAGATGTTAGGCCCCTTAAAGCAACAATTATCATCATATGTCTTTCTTTCCGTGCGTAAGTTATAAAATTGAAGACTATTTTTTCCTGTGAATTATACTTTTCAATTTAACATCAGTAACATGCGTTTCTTTTAAAAATTAACATGTAGGCTTATAAAATCTACATTTTACTACATCTACACTGAAAAATTGGGATAGACGACCTCGATGTTCCACCCCTTTAAAAATCACCATTACCACTACAAAAAATAATACCCACTAGAGCATATAACTTTTAGTATCGGTTAATTATGACTCCTCCTGTAGAGAATAATAATAATAATAATGCTATTGGTTTTTAGTCCCTTTTAACTACCGCGGCTTTTGGAAACATCGGACTGCTGGAATTTTACTCCGAAGGGGATTATTAACGTTCCAGTAAATCTACTGACACTGCTTCCTGGCATTTGCGCACTCGAAAATGTCAACTGCGTCAGGATTCGATCCTGCAATCCCGTATAGAAGTCATTTTTTCTGTAACAAGTTACACGAGTTAATTTTAAGGAAACACATATGCAGGACTTCTATAATTTATGAAAAGTCAGGAAGAGGACACAGTGCCAGTAGATAATTATAGCTATGGGTGTTCATTTACGAACCTTAATTCGCTTGAAAGTTAGTATTATTCTCGTATCAGAAACGTACATTGTAAATATATAACACAGTTATTATATTATCTTTGCCCAAAACTTGGCCACTTCCATTGCTCTCTGTGTTCCCCAACGAAGATCTTCTTCCGTGCAGGATGCTGGGCACAGTCGACACTCAGTCATATGCTGAACAGTGTGGTCTTCTCCACAATCACATTGAATATCATCCTGGTCAATGTAACCCCATCTTGCCATATTAACCTTTGATCTGTCTACTCTAGAGCGCAGTCTATTCAGTGACTTCCAAGTCGTCCATTCCTCGTCATAGCCAGGAGGTAGAGTTTCAGACACATTTTCCCAACCAGGGGGAAGGTTGGTCGTAGCCCTCCACATTTACAACCTAGCTTTTTCAGCAGTGGTTCTAAGTTCCTTTGATATTCTAAGGAAACTCTTCCTCGACTTCAGTCGTTGCGGTTGCGGTTCGTGTCCATATAGAGGATGAGTTCTTTCATGCTCCACTGTCTTTCGTTCCTTGTTCGCAGCTATTTCTCTTCGAACAGGGGGTGGTGCTATTCCTGCGAGGAGATAAAGCCATTCGACTGGAGTTGATTTCAAGCAACCTGTTATAATCCTGCAGGTATCGTTGAGAGCTACATCCACCTGTTTGGCATGTGTTGAATTATACCAAACAGGAGAAGCATACTCTGCTGCAGAATAGCATAGTGCCATTGCTGAAGTTCGGATCGTTTCAGGTTGACTACCCCACTGAGATCCAGCCAGTTTGCGTAGGAGATTGTTCCTGGAAGAGACTTTCGACTTGGAGTTCATGCAGTGCTTCTTGAAAGTAAGAGATCTGTCAAGTGTCACTCCTAGATATTTTGTAGCCTCACAGTGTTCCAGTTCGACCCCTGACCATACAATCTTTAACTTGCGAGCAGCTTCCCTATTTCTCAAATGAAAAGCACACACTTGTGTCTTTGAGGGGTTTGGCTTAAGCTGGTTTGTGTTGTAGAATCTGGAAAGATCTTTAAGGGCATTCGTGAGGGTGTTCTCCACTGATTCAAAATCTGCGCTCTGAGTGGCTAGAGCAAGGTCATCAGCATACAGGAAACTTCTGCTGTTCGGGGCTATAGGTTGGTCGTTCGTGTATATATTGAACAGGATTGGAGCCAGTACACTTCCTTGCGGGAGGCCGTTTTTCTGTAGTCTCCATCGACTACGCTGTCCTTGAAAGTCGACGAAGAACCTGCGATTTTGCAAAAGAGTGGCGATGAGCCTGGTTAGGCTAAAATCCTTGGTGAGGTTGTAGACCTTGACTAGTAGTAGCTGATGGTTGACAGTATCATACGCTGCTGATAAGTCGACAAATACCACTCCTGTCACCTTACGAGCTTCAAACCCATGTTCTATAAACTGTGTGAGATTTAGCAGTTCTCCAGTACAGCTTTTACCAGGGCGAAATCCAGATTGCTGAGGTATAAGTAAGGGGTCAATTACAGGTGATAGGCGATTTAAAATCAATCTTTCCAGCAGTTTGTAGAGATGACATAGTAGTGCAACTGGTCTAAAATTCTTTGGATTATTTCCTTCTTTGTCAGGTTTCAGCAAAGCGATCACTCGGCTCTTCCTCCATATCTTTGGAATTTGGCTTCTGCTCACACAGTTGTTGAAAAGTTGGAGAATCCATTTCTTTGTTGTTAAGCCAAAGTGTTTAATTTGCTCGGTCCGTATATCATCCAAGCCAGCTGATTTTCCATTTTTGCTCTGTTTGATAACCTTCTCTAATTCTTCCATGCTGAATGATGATGTGAGATCATTACTCTCCTCTTGCTCTTCTCTTTGCAATTTCGTTTTTTTTTTCTGATTTGTGGGTTGCCTTCCCGTTCAGCAGTAACTGATGTGCTATTTGGTTGGCAGTGATATTATGATGTGCAGTGGTCTTAGTTGGGTCATTGCTTAGACGTCTCAGAAGTCTCCATGCTTTATGACTGTCTTTTTTTTCAGATCCAAGTTTTCAATAGTTTTTATCCACTGATCCCTTTTTGTCTCTCTTATAGAAGAAATGAGCTTGTTTCCTGCTTCCACAGTTGCTTCACTGAAAGGATTTTCTTCAAATAAGTTGCTATATTCTACTAGTAGGGTGGCTTGATCTGATGTAAGCCCTGGAATATAAGATGTTCGACAGCCACGGGGGATAGACATCCTTGAACATCTCTTTACAACCATGGTAAAGGTGTCATAACATTCTGGTACTGGTTCTATGGAAGATACTTCGGTGTCCAGCAATTCTGTAAACCTTGACCAGTCAGCCTTCTTAAAGTTGAATCTCCTCCGAAAAGATACCTTCTGTGGTCTTATAGCAGCGAATAATTGGCACATTATTGGTCTGTGCTGTGAGTTTGGTATTGGAGAACAGACAGATTTTACACACTGTTGACTGATACTGCTGCTGCCAAATATGAGGTCAGGATTGTAAGCTCGCCTCCACCTGCCGCTGTTAAAGGATCCAGGTAGTTTTGCATCATGGATTAAAGTCAGATGATTTATTTCTGCCCATTCTTGTACTGCTGTCCCATTCTCATCTTCGTGATCGTAACCCCAAATAGTACTATGGCTGTTGAAATCGCCGATCACAATCTGCACATGTTTATTTTCAAAATTGGATGGTTTGTTAATAATGAATTCAGCACCAGGTGGTTTATAAAAGGATGAGATGGTACAATTAGTTGTTTCTAGGGTGAGGATTTCAATGTTGTTTTCTTCTGTAAATGCTGTAGATACAATTTGAATATCAGGATGAACAAAGATAGCACTTCCATATTTATCATGTGGTCTTTCAATGGCGAGACGCATTCCGCGTATTTTTGGTCTGCGCATGGCACTGGTGATGAGTGCATAGTTCTTGTAGCAGTTCTTCTTTGGCAGGTGTTATGCCTTCTATGTTAATAGAGATAATCGTTAACTGTGGCCCTGAAAAGGGCTCGAAAATGGATGTTTCTGTTGTGAAAGGATCAGCCGCCAGTGATTCAGTAGTTGACTGACGTTGCCCAGGATACGCCCGATTGTATATCATTTTCTTTGAATCACAATAAAAACACAATCTTCGGGGAGGCTCCTTTCGTGTATCCCCGCTTGAAAGTAATAGAATACGAGAAATAAAAGAAAATATATTATTAAAAATCACACCCAGTCTTCCTGATTTTTTTTGGAAAACAATCGAACAACATTAGATGTCAATACGTTTAGCTCTAAATGAAGATTCTTGTGCTTTCACTGCGCTCGGGTAATTAGAACACTAGAAAATTTATTTATTTGTATTTTGTCATTTTCGTTTTGTGTTTATCAGGCTTATAAAAGTCATGTATTTGTACTTACTTATAAACCCTCTGTTACCATATATCATGTCAGTTTGATTGCTGTGATAGATTCGGAGAAATAACATTTAAATTCTCATAGCCGCCATATTTAATTTTCCAAACAATATGAATTACATTAGACTCAATGTATCAAACTCTAAATTAAAAGTGATAAACGTGTATTATACAATATCACGTTTGACTTCGCGTGGATGATTAAATCGCCCGAAAACCCCATTAACTTAAGTATTTGAATTTTGTTCGAAGGTCACACATTTTAACTTGAATTAGTGGCCTCTATATCATACAAAATTTCAGGTTGATTGCGACAATAGTTTCGTACTGTAGATATTGAGAACCGGTCAAATACTACCTGCGACCGCCATGTTGAATTGGTGACACAATTTCTGTAAATGGAAAGGCATGTTCGAGGTCGGGAGGAGTATTAGTAAGCCCTTACCAAGTTTCATTGAAATCGCCCCAGCCAATCAGAATTAATTAGTACACACACAAACATGCAGACTATAGGTGATCTCATAAACCTCTTTTGACAAAAATACACTAAAAATTCAACAGTAGTTCAGCAACAAACTGTATTTATTCGTACGTTCTTTATGAGGATAGTACTCAAATAACTACCGTAGTGGAATATTATACAATAAATAGTAATAATTATTGTAAAATTGGAAATTTTACAAGATCGACTCCATTGCAGAATATTAATCAACAACCATCATTTCTCTGAAAAAATTACTACCAGGTCCAAGAAATCATGGACAGAAGAACGGTGTAAGATTTTCAGTGCCCAGATGAAGAGGTCTTGGGAGAAGAAAAATACTTCTTTAATCCAATAGCCTACGTTCTATCGCGCTTAACGGATGGGCATAACGATGTAAAAAAGAAAAGTTTATATTACTTAACAGTTAGCAGTGGCCACATAAATGATATTATATGAGTGACGTCTGCGATTTGAATCTTGGCCTCGGCAACTATGGGCGCTCATTCTGAATGGAGATTTTGCTCGGAATTTTGCTCTGCAACACCAAGGTAGTGTCAGAGTGTCTAACACTGCAAAATATACGCATACATAAATACGAGTACATTCACAGACCAAAACTATACACATACTCGTACATAAATACATTCTTCGACCACACTTTCCATACATGACCAGTCTCCCTGCAATCGACTGTAGGAAAAGCAAACCAAAAAAAGTAATTATATTTGTTACGCATACGCATTCTCGCAAATTTTACTTCCCTGACGCCCTCCAGATCCCTGGGAATGCACAATAGAAGGTGCTGTAAATTAGGTGCGACTGATATTTGGAATTGATTTCAGTTCTAATAATCTGCTTGCCATCCAAAGTTTGTAGTTTTACGTGACCGTGGGTCCTCCATTTTTACGTGGAATCCGAATCACAATGTCGTGATATTTCACTTTGGAAATCTCCCATGCATTGACCGGGATTCGAACCTGGTCCTCGTTGGTGAGAGGTAAGCAGCTACTTGCAAAGCACCTTTCCATCCGAAGGTTGCAAGTTGATAGTGCATCTGGATCTGTAATGAGTTTCCTCGAGTTTTGTTACGTTGGTATTACTCTACTGAATGAGGAAGAATGTCCCCTCTATGGTACTCAAGTGGTTTGTTAAAGTTTGGTTCTTCGCTGGATTGTTTACTTTATGCAATGTTGCAAACTACACTGAAATTTACATTATAAAAATAATAACTCTTGACACTACAGCCCATGAAGAGCCTGGGCCTACCAAGCGACCGCTGCCCATTCATTTGGCCTGCATATATTGGGGTGACGCGTGATCAGCGCATCGGGTCCCCTCGGCCGTTAATCTTGGTTTTCGTGACTGGGGCGCTGCCTCACTGTCAGACAGCTACTCAATTGTCCTCACGAGGCTGAGTGCACCCCGTTCCAGCACTCACGCCAGTTTCTAAAATCCCTGTCGTAGCCGGGAATCGAAATGGGGGGCCTCCAGGTGAGAGGCAGGCACGCTACCCCAACAGCACAGGGCCGGCACACTGAAATTTAAATACCGTACATCTAATTTTTTAGCGTTTCTTATAATTACTAATTAATTAAAATGGTATAAATGCATCTTCCGATGTCTTCCAATGGTCCAAATCTCAATGATTTTACCGTAGACTTCCAACTTGTAACAGAAGAAAGTATGCTTTTCAATTTAAAGGAAATGAAGAAACCCCATGTTAGTCCCAATCAATATTTTAGATATGACATGTTACTGTATATATTTATATTCTGTAATATTATACTATATTATGTAGTTGATCGCTTAACACCTCTGAGTACGTAGAAATTTGCATTATTTTGCTATTTAAATATACTGAAACAATCGTTTATACGACCAGTGTATACCTTCCGTTGACTCTAGGTTTTGTTTGTGTTGCAGAATGACTTCCCTGTGAATTTATTTGCTGGCTTTAACTCTGGAGATTACTTAATTAAATCTATACATAATGACATTAATAACATTTCTTTACTGCCAAAACATTCAACTGACCAAATTTATTTGAAGTGCCGGTTGATTTTGAGGGATGTCCTAACACCTTAAGTAATATGTCCAACTCCCTAACGTCAATAAATCAATTAGAAATGTTTTTTTCCACCCCTTATTATCCCCGTTTTTGCGTTTCTGGAGATGATCTGAGATGCGTGTTGGTGCGGCAATGGTCTTTACGTCCGGATGCCCTTCCTGAAGCCAACCTCATCAAAGGAGCTATTGTGAGATGAAATTGAGTATTAGGAAGGATGCACTGGTGACCTTTTAGAAGGCAACTGTCCTGCCATATGCCTGGAGTTGAAAATGGAAAACCGTGGAAAACCATTTTAAGGCCGCTGACTGTGAGGTCCAAACTCACTCGTCCTCTGGGCTTGGAGACCCTGGCCACTTTGCCTTGCATCTTAGTGCTCATAGATACCCCGTCGGCAATTAATATATTACAGCACGGTATGTGCTAATACTGATAATCACTGATTACATTTGGTGACCAAGAAGAGTGCTAAACGGGTGTAAAAAATGTGGCATTTTACCAGATCTAGAAATTCGACTGGTAGGCCTATTATAGAAATGTTCCATATTTTTCTACTGTTATCTTGGATAGTAGGGTTAGCAAGAGTGGCGTACCGATGGGGGGGGATTAGGGTTTAACCCCCCAGAGGCATTTCTTTACTTGAATCATTATATTGTCCCATCAATACCTGTTTTACGCTACTGCTATATTTTAAATGTCCTGCACTCTACTCGCAGCGAGACTCCCCCTTCATTATTGGAGCTAGCCATGGATCAGATTTGCTGTATACGTGTGCGATCGGTAACCTTTTTCACGTCGTTTCGGGTTGCTTTAATTGTGTGCCCGTTTCGTTAAAGATAATTCAGTACATGAGGAGTTTCTGCAATTTATTCCAATTTATAATACGGATAAAGTCATCAAGATAGGCAGATTTTGAGAGTTAATAAGTATGGCAGTAGGAACACGGAGAGCAAAACATTATTTTTCTCTCACATAATATCAGTATTTTAAGCAATCACGTAGCTATGGTCATGATGATACCACTGCATCGTTTCAGTTTTAATATTTAGTTACTGTTTTCCATATTTTTTATATATTTTTTTCATTTTTTATTCTGTCGAAAAAATGACTAAAATAGTTTTCATGCAAAGAGAACGGTCACTTAATTATTGTTTTTTTTTATATGAATATTAATCGAAATATCATTTTAATTATGATGACTCGTTTTAAGGGGCAGAACAGCAAGGTCATCTGCCCCTTTAATAATGTACGCAATTACCCTATCATATTATTGAAACCCCCCCCGCAGAAGGAAACCCTGCGTACGCCATTGGTTAGCAACACTGATTTTATATATACGAGGGCAGATAAAAAAGTAAGTTGCACTTCCCAGTTATGGCCATTTATTACACCACCTATACAACAGCAACACGCCTATAACGACATACAATGTAACGCCACTTTTCCACATAGTTTCCAAGAGACTCCAAACATTTCTGCGAACGTACAACCAACTTGTCGATGCCGGATGCATAGAAGTTCCTCCAGCGTTCTGCAACCACACGGAGACAGCGGCCTTCACCTCCTCATCGGTCTGGAAACGTCGACCACCGAGCTCAATTTTGAGCTTACTGAACAGATGAAAGTCACATGGCGAGCAGCAAACTCTCCATGTCAAAGAACACTGTCTCCATAACCATACCGGCTGAAGGTTGAACCTTGGCCTTCTTTCGTTGTGGTGATGAGGGGTGCACCCATTCCATTGATGTTCTCTTCGTTTCGGGGGTGAAGTGGTGGACCCACGTTTCATCGCCTGTGACGATTCGCCGCAGAAACCTGTTGCACGTGGAATTCATGCCGAATGGAACGACGATCAACGCGGCGTTGTATTGTCAAACGTTGCACTGGTTGCGCAAAGCGATTAAAGAGAAGCGCCGGGGGAAATTGAGCGTCAGTGTGATTTTGTTGCACGATAACGCAACACCTCACAAGGCCCGCCAAACGAGTTAACTGCTGCAGCGTTTCAAGTGGGAGGTCTGGCAACATCCACCCTACAGTCCCGACCTAGCGCCATGTGACTTTCATCTGTTCGGTAAGCTAAAAACGGAGCTCGGTGGTCGACGTTTCCAGACCGATGAGGAGGTGAAGGCCGCTGTCTCCGTGTGGTTGCAGAACGCTGGAGGAACTTCTATGCATCCGGCATCGACAAGTAGGTTGTGCGTTCGCAGAAATGTTTGGAGTCTCTTGGAAACTATGTGGTAAAGTGACGTTACATTGTATGTCGTTATAGTCGTGTTGCTGTTGTATAGGTGGTGTTATAAATGGCCATAACTGGGAAGTGCAACTTACTTTTTGATCTGCCCTCGTAGCCTTTCTCCTGAAGAATTGGAACCAGACGGTAATGATAAGTTCTGTATGCCTCTCACCAAGGCGGACCGGGTTCGATTCCCGGTCAATGCATGTGAGATTTTCGATGTGAAATGCCATGTCCTGTGGTTCGGATTCCACGTAAAACGGAGGTCCCGTGGCTAATGATCGCGAGATTAACGGTCACGTTAAACTACAAGCTTCCTTTTTGGTAATGATAAGTTGTTGTAGTAGTCTATGCGTGAAACTGCACTACGTTTCTTATCGCGTATACCTTCCAGCAGACTGGCAAGATAAAATTTGTGTTCTCCGAATTGTGAAGATGCCAGATTTTAACGTGCAACTCTTATCTTCTCACATTTGAAGGTCAAACTTAGCAAGTTACAGTGCTTCACGTCCATAGAATTCAGAATAGATCGTGGTTAGCATTTTCTTTCAGATGCATTGGCAAAATGACAGTGTCTTCGTGTTTGTGATAGAACGTGGCCTAGATTATTAATGTCAATCCTCCATGCAATTTGGTTTGGTTACGAGAAACTGCATTCATTTTATTAGCCCGAGTTGTGGTTGACCTATTGCGCATTTCAGTTGCCAGTCCAGAAACCAAGATTAACGGCTGAGGGTCACGTCGCGCTGACCATGTGTCACCCGCAATCTGCAGGTCATCTTCTCGAGCACCTGTGGGTCAGTGGTCCCAATGGGCTGTAGATCCAAGGGGTTGGTTAGTATTTTCTATACGTATCAGTTCAGAGTATACTTCAAACTGTCAGCCTTTTCAGTCACTTTCAGTTTGTTAGTTGGTTAGTTCCTTAGTTAGGAGGTTTGGACATAGTGGCCATGTAGCCCCGTGTACTTTGTGTGTGTAGAATATGTCTGATAACCGGTATTAATTGTGATGACTCGGCAGTCCTGAAAATGGTTTTCGTGGTTTCTCATTTTCACCACCAGGCAAATGCCGGAACGGTTCCTTTCAATAGGTCCATATCAGATTTCCTTCCAATTTCACTTCCCTGATAAGAAAATAAATGGCCATTGGCTGCATTAAGTTTTAATACATTTATTATTATTATTATTATTATTATTATTATTATTATTATTATTATTATTATTATTATTATAAGGTACAACTTAGTTGTTTACAACAGTCAGCATTACGATAGTTTTACTGATTATTATCAAACCCGAATTTTTATGATAATTGTTAATGTGGTTTTCTTTCCTACAATATGTTTTATCACAAGCCATCATTTGTCGTTATTATGAAATATTTTATTATATTTTGATCCCATTGGACTAATATCTATCCGAGGTCACCCTTGATGTAGGTGCGATGGCCTACCTGGCAAGTTGTGGCCACTGTGCGACGTGCCAGTGGCGAACAAAGTAGTATTTTCACTCCAATCATCATTGGGGTTTTATTGATGCAGTGCGGTCGATTCAGCTTATGCAACCCGATACACATCCGTGCCTTTAGTTTTACATATTGTAGCAGGCGAAATTGTACCTAGCATTGTACTACTACTGATAGAGCCCTGCGCGGATAAACAAAACGTTATCCGCATCCGCCCCGCATTCGCACGACGCTTATCCGCATCCGCACTAATGTTATCCACACGTTTGTTATCCGAATGTACTGGCATTACAATAATATTTTCAATGTGTTCCTTTAACACTTCATCTTTTAGACATTTGAGCAGAAAGTCGCTCCCTTAGGCTATGTACTGTATGCCATGATCTATGTTTAAAATGAACGTTATACAGCCAGGATTGCAACCCTTTTCAGTTCGGAGTGTTAATTGTGCTTAATGACATAATGTGAATGAGATTAGCTTAAATCATCATCCTACATTTGTAATGAAAAGCATAGCCAAAAATAAATAAAAAAATAATAATAGGATTTGTCATGAACATCCGGGTCCTAGTAATGATATTCAACAAGTTGGGATTGTATTCTAAAAACTATCCGCAAATTTACTCCAAACCTTATCCCCCAGCTTATCCGCACAGCCATGCAAAATATATCCACATGGCGGAATATTTTGCGGATATCCGTGGGTATATCCGCGGATATCCGCATCCGCGCAGGGCTTGAACTACTGGTTTAGTGAGTGGGATTTAGTGGGTCAGTGACTTCTGTTTTGCGCGTCGTTTAATCCATATAATGAGCACGGTGTTGTGTGTTGAAATAGTTAATGAGTTAAATGCTCCTCAGCACGTCCAGTTAGCTGTTCAACGTTGCTAACATTCTGAACCACTTTCGGGCCTATCGCACTTGCATGCTACGATCATCCGCAGTTCACGTCAATGAAGGATTGAAGCACCCACCAGCCTAGTCAAGCATTCTAAGACGCGCTACACTATTGGGCTGGGTTAATTGCGTTCGGAGGTCCAAGGTTCGAATCTCGGCACTGACAGCAATCATCCTGAGTGTGATTTTTCTGGTTGTTTTTTTTTTCTTTTACGCTCGCTCCAGGCAAATGCTATAATGGTGTCTTGTTTCAATTCTGGGAGCACCTACCCAAATTCTAGAAATAATAATTGCAATTACAGTAGTAACATTTCTACAGCCATCACAATAATAACTTACAGACCAGACTATCCTTACAGTTCAACACACTTGCATGTGGATGGAGCTAATGGCTTGAGTGCTCCATGCTCCCTGAGAGCATCTGAGAGAAATGTGTACGTAAGACTTCACTGTAAATGGTCCTAATTCGATTATTCTATTATTCTTGTGCATAAAGCATTTTCTTGGGCGGAGATGAAACTGTGGCATTGTAACAACAATAGCTTTGAAACCCAGATATTATGACAGATAATCTTGATGTTTGGCCACTTACAACAATTTTCACGGTGAAACTGGAGATCCCCCAGAGGAAACCTCTCTCCTTTCTATTTCGTTTGGAATGAGCATTGATCTGTTGTTTTATTTGGAGGCCGGGAACGTTTAGGTCATTACTTCCGTGTACAAAGTACTGTATGTCAGATTTAATATATTGTATTTTTATGGTGTCTGCTCTATGATATGTAACTTGTGAGCTAGGATTTTGAAAGATTTTATCATCGTGTTGAAATGGATAAAATGACTTTGTGTCACTTGTCTTTGAAGAGAGAGATTAAGTACCAGTTAACCAAGGGAGTGAGTTATTGCTATATTTAACGTGTGATCTTTCTCCGTGTAGTTCGTATTCAAATAACTGAGCTGTGGTTTGCTGAGTTCTGTAAAGTTGTCTCTATTTATGACTGTCATTTGTGATGAATACCTTGTCATATTTTTGTCGTCTACTTCCTGACTTGTATTTTAAAGGTTGCAAAGGATATTGTGGTAATGTTGTGGCTGGCTTATTTGGTCGTTAAATGGTGAAAGTAGAGACCAGGAAGGACAAAGATAGATCATAAAATAGAACCTAAGCGAGCAGTTTTAGACTGTTTTTGCCATTGAGGTTTTCAGAGCAAGCTCTTCGTTATAAATGATTCCAATTGGTGATGGCTGTGGTGGATATACTTCTTGTACGGGGAAAACATTAAGAAACAACCCTTAGAATGGTTTTGACCGGTTTACATTAAGGATGAAATGATGGTTTCCATGGTCGCTGGTAGATGAGACCCATTCCTCCATTCATTGTTCACATAATAATAATAATAATAATAATAATAATAATAACTAGCTGGATTCAAGAGGTAGAGAAAGATTTAGAAAGAAATAATATTAGAAAAGAAGACACTGTGGACGGAGAGATTTTTCGAAAGAAGGTGTTAAGTATGGAAGGATTCAAGGGAAGAGTGGGAAGGGCACCTGGAGTGAAGTGGTCTGAGGACCGAAAGAAACAGCATAGTCTTAAGGATTAAGAAATATTGGGAAGAGAGAAAACAACAGTGAAGAATTGAAATTGGCGCGTGTTCCATAGCAGGCCTCATCGGAAAGAATAATAACAGTATCTACATATAGAATTGTTCAGTTATTCAAGGGTAATCAGTAGACGAGTGATGAAATAGGGGTGTAGCGTTACATTGCAATGGAATGCAGTCATCAATAGATTGAAGAAAGTTAGTATCATCTATCCCTGAATTTATTCCTTATGATATGTCACATATTGAGGATTACGTAGACATACGCAAGCGATAAATAAATACATAAATAAATAATATATAAAATAATAAATAAATGATTTATTAACGAAAGCTTTCCAGTCGATCAACACAAATTTGAATAAGTGAATGATTGAATGAGTAAATAAGTAAATGAATAGATAATATTTTCCTGAGTGATTTAATATAAATAAGGGAATAGGTTGGCTTCACTAACCAACAGTGAAAATGCTACCGAAACAAAAACAGCCATTTTTAGTTTATTCGAGCATGGGAAATTCGAATATGGCATTTAAAATGCTGAGTTAGCTCTATGTTCTGAGATATAACGATAATTCATTAAATGCTGGAGAATTTGAGGGACCTTCGAAAAATACTAGGGATTTTTTATTTAAATAAATTGTAGGTTAGCAATCCTTAGTACAGGTATCCTGAGTCATTATCAACCATATTTTGTTTCTTGTTTGTGAATAAACTTTGTTTCCTTCTTCTTATGGGACAGAAGGATACTTCCTCACATTACAACAGCAAGGAAAACTTTGTGCCTTGAAAAAAAAAGACGTAATTTACATGTACATAGAGTGAATTAAAATAATTGTTACTTCTGTTGTGTTCAGATATCATCATAATATAATATATTATAATATTGGTTTTTACTGCAAAATTACATACGTCACAAGTAGTGTATCTAAAAAACTAGAGCTAATAAACCAATTCTAAGGTCATATTCGGTTTTCCTGACCCAAATTTAGTAAAAAACTAGTATTTTTTGTAAAGAAGCAAATAAAAAGTTTTTTTGTCGGCTAGTGCTTTTAATGTGAAATGACTTCCTGTGTTAACTTCCCGTTCTTTCCCCAGCAAAATAATATCCTAATATCGACGACCTTCTTAATTATTAGTTTTATTTAATTTTTTGGTTTATTAATTTTCGGTCTTTTCAAATTTAGGTGCCCACCTTAAAAATTTTAAATCCAATTTCAAATTTGTATACTTTAATCTGTGTTAAGATGACCTCGCAGTTCCGCCCCTTAAAGCAACAATAACTGTGTACCGCCACGACCAGAGGCATATAAGAGTTTAAGTATTTTATTTTATGCATGCTATGAGATTAAATCAAATCCAAAATATTCGAGAATAAGACCAGTATGTAACTTCATGCCGCCAGTATTCAATTCCTTGATATTCTTCGGCTAATTAGTGTAACTTCACAGCGTACTTTATAAGACCTAAAAAATAACAGTTTTATATTTATATCGCGTTTTAAGAACTCCTTTATGATCGACCAAGGGGTCCATAACTATGTACTCAGTTTTTGCTAATCAATATCTCGGGAACCAAATGACATAGACTTGCAATTCTCGCGCCATATTGTAGTTTAATGCTTTCTCAAGAAATACACTCTTTGATGATATCTCAGAAACCAGATGACTTTTACCATTACTATTATAGCAGCAGATATCTGATAAATCATTTAAATGCAATTAACTCTTTGATGAAAATATCTCAGGAACCAGATAACAGATTACTTGTGTGACTCCTAATATAGCAGCAGAGATCTGATAAATCATTGAACTGCAATGTACCGAGGTTTACATATCTCCCACGATCTGAAAGATTGTTAGACATGCTCTTCAGTTGCCATATATTATAATTTTGAATAATTATATTTTCTGATGACCATTGTTAGGTTTTTAGGCCACTAAAGCTACTAGGGTATGTATAACGAATACAGGGGCTTCTGGACATTTTATGCTATCATTTTTGCTCAATCCAAATATCGTCAATATATGGCTTTCCTCGATTACTTTCTTTGGCCTGTAGATTATTTTGTTAATAGCTTAGAGGATTGTGACATGTTGGTCATCTATATACACGTAAAATATATAAACTATTTATCTGATAACCTGTGTTATTGTGGTGTACGTAATGTGTAATTGAGATTAAGATTTGGAAGGAGGTGGTCGTGGCCTTAAGTTACGAAGTATCCCTGCTAGTTGTGTATAAAACTCATGCTTGCTATGGGTGCTTCACGAGGGAATGCTAAGTTAGAGTTAAATGTTAATGACCTGGCATTTTCCTTCCGCCTCATGTGAAGTGAGAGTGTTAAGGAACGGATGACTGATTAGCGTATTTTAACTGCGATTGCCTTATCTAGCATTATGCTCGCAATATAGTTTAACTACTTCATTACTTGTAAACTTGCGTGCAATTGAATTCCTGTAAGTGGTATTTGCACAGTATGTTGTCGAAGTAAGGCGTTTCTTTCTCTCTTCTATGAATAATCTATGTTCCTCCTACTCTAGGTATCAAAATAGTATAGTATCAGACTGCGTGGCTCATTTGGTTCCATTTGTGGTCCTGTGTACACAAGATTACGTGTTCGATCCTTGGTTCAGCCTGATTGAAATTAATGGACTTTGAATATGTGACGCCAAGGAACTACGTAACGAAATTATGACACTCCTGTATCTTGGGGCAAGGATATATCCGAACTTGGGGAGACGACTGCAGGTTCAAACGTCAGCCATCCTTTAATCTGCCTTGGAATCCTTCTATATTTACACTTTCTTTCTTAAAGTTTCCCTTTCCATATTTTCTACTTTTCATATATTAGGGCCTATTACATTTTAAATCTTTCTTGATCTTTTGAATCCAGCCTCTTGTTGACTTTTTCCAAAATATATTTGAATATGTTCTTGTTAATCTGCTGTCATTCATTCTTGGAGTGTGGTGGCGCAGCTGTCAAGCTGTTGGCCTCTCACCAAGATGGACCGGGTTCGATTCCCGGTCAATTCATGTGAGTTTTTCGAAGTGAAATGCCATGCCGTGTGGTTAGGATTCCACGTAAAAAGGAGGTCCCGTGGCTTATGATCGCATGATTAACGGTCACGTAAAACTAAAGGCTTCCTTCCTTCTTCATTCATTCTATAGGTAGCCTATGTCCAAAGAACATCTATCTCATTGTCCGTATTGTTTTGGTTGTATTGTCTTTGCTCTGGTAAATTTCCTCTTAATATCCATAGATCTGCAGTTCTCAAAGGACCCAGGATTTAAATTATGACCCTCCTTTCGAATGTTTCAAGTTAATCCAATTTATAATTCAATACTACTAATAGTAGGCATTTGCTTGCCGTAGACAATCCGGTTTCACTGCTGTATTATGATGATGATCATAGCCATCTAGCTTGAGGCTTCAGGGAACTTCACCATTACTCTTTATGGCAAGTAATGTATCTTCATCCTTTGACGTCGAGTAGTGTCACTCGAATGCCAAGTGAGCTATTCTTTATGCCAGTGACATCGAATAAAGACGCACCTTTATATTCCGGTATTTTGCAGCTGTGAGCAGACTCGGACAATTCACCGCGACATGCAGGCATCGTGTCACTATACATAATGGGTGAACACTATCCACTGATAGACAGACGGTCGCCTACCTCCCACAAGCATGGGTAGTGCAAGAAATTATTGCAAAATTAAAATGTGTCTAAATTAGTGGTGAAAGCCATTTTAAAGGAGTGATTTGAGAGTATCTACCGCTGTGCAACTTTTCATGATGCAGCTATATGCCATACAGCTAATAGGAAATTTCAGTTTCCAATCTTTTGGTAACCGAGAATCCTTGCTGTGGGGAATTGTTATTATAGCCTACTAGCGAACCCGTGCGAGAACTCTCGCATAATGGATTGTGTGCGTCCCCATGTGTACAGACTACCTGCTCGGTTTAGTGCTCTGCGGGCTGTAGGCGGCATCTTTCTCGCAGGGACTATCGTCCTGTTTATTTGTTTAAAAGCACTTTATAAACAAATAAATTATTTCCGTTGACTTTGAAAGAAATGCAAGATTTTTCCTGTATTATTGAGACGATTTGGAAGATTTTGGTACAAACCACTTCTTCTAACTCCTTCTGGTTTAGGAGCTTGAGTTTTGTGATACATACACCTTAGTATTAGCGTATTATATAATAAGATTGTTGTTTTAAGGGGCGGAACGGCGAGGTCATCTGCCCATCTTAACACAGATTAAATTATACAATTTTAAAATAAATTAAAAGGTATAGGTGTAAGCCTAAATAAGAAAATAGCCTAAAAATAATAAAATTAATAATTATAAAAATAAGCAAAAATTACGGAAAAACAAAAAATAAAATAAACATGTAGTTCCGTGAAGAACTATACAGCCTATTTTCATATATCCTACTTATGTTAATTGCCTCCATTCACATACAAAATTTCAGTTTGATTGCTGTAAATGATTCGTAGATATTGAGAACCGACTAAATATTTCGGATGGTTGCCATGTTGGATTTTATATATGTAGGTCCTAGAGTTATGTACTGTTACATGAAGATTATTGTGTACGTGTAGCATTCAAACTTCAATCGCATGATCAGGACACAAGAAGTAACAAGGAGATTTTAAAATTTCGCACATCTCCCATCTTGTGGTTATGGAAACAATTGAAATAAATTAGATGCGAGTGGATTAACATTCGTATAGGGATCTACTGTACCAAGTTTTACTGCACTCGGATGGTTAAATTGCGAGAAACGTCCATGTGAATATTTATACTTCGCGTCGCCGCCATGTTGGATTTGTGATCACCAGGTTATTTAAAGTCCTATAGGTGAATTAAGTTCATAGCCCCTATGAACATAAACAAATTAAGTTTGATTGCTATAATAGATTCGTAGATATTCAGAGCCGTCTAAATATTTCGGATGGTCGCCATGTTGGATTGTTAAATGTATAGGCCATAGTCATGTACCATTAAAGTAAAATTATTGCGTAGATTCATTATTCAAACTTTCACTTCGATCGCATGATTACGACATAAGAAATAAAAACTTAATTTTAAAATTTGCAATGCCGCCATCTTGAGCTTATGTAAACAATTGAACTAAATTAGATACCAGTGCATTACAATGTGTATAAACATTTCCTGTGCCAGATTTCATTGCGTTTGGAACATAAAATCGCGAGGAAGGTCTATTTAAAATTTTCAAATACGCTTGGCCGCCATGTTCGTTTTGTAGTTAACCGGTTTTTCAAAGTCTTATAGATGAACTTTCAGTAGTGCCCTTTATATCCGTACAAAATTTCAGGGTGATACCGCTAATAGTTTCAGAGATATAGAATGTCGGTGAAATATTTCGCACATCCGCCATCTTGTGGTTATGTAAACAATCTAACCAAGTTAGATGTCGGTGCATTACAATGTGTATAAACATATACTGTACCAAGTTTTATTGTGTTTGGTTGGTTAAATCGCGAGAAACGTCTATTTAAAAGTCTCAAATTCGCGTGACCGCCATGTTGGTTTTGTAGTTACCAGTTTTTCAAAAGTGAGTTTCATTGAAATCGCTCCAGCTGTTTAGAAGTTATTAGGGGAACACACACACCTCTCACACATACATGCACACACACACACGGACAAAAGGTGATCTCATAAGCCTATTTTTTCAAAATTGAAAATAGGCTAAAAATACACTCAAACAGAATCTCTAAAAAGAATGGGGGAATTGTTCTCTATAATGTAAACCTATGACGACCTTTACAATGGACTGGCTACCTGGCGCAGCGATAACGTTCTTGCCTACTTTGTCCAAGGTTGCAGGGTTGAATGCTGGCGCAGTCAGTTGGCATTTGAGGATGCGCAAATGTGAGAGACCCGTGTCAGTAGATTTACTGCCATGTTACCGATCCTCTTCGGGGTAATATTCCGGCATCCCGGGGTAACTAAAATACCGCATTAGTTAAAAGGACAGATCTACTATATGTGGAGAAGCTGTCCTCATCGATGCAGTGGAAGAAGGGAGGACCTGGAGCAAAGTAAAGTGGATGGCCGTTAGTAGAACCAGATGGCGATGCTTTGTTGACGCCCTATGTTCCGCGAGGGACAACTGGATTAGGTAAATCAAGTTAAAAGGGACGTACAACCAATAACATTGCTATTAATATACATTTTTACACTGCTTTCTTGTTGTTTTTTTTTTAATGAACTATTGAGGAGAAGAAGAAAAAGAACTAGAACTCAGTCCGGACCGTAATGCCTGGAAACTCTGACCTTTGTGGCTGATAGACATAATGTTCGATTTCACGTGAAAAGAGAGACAGAGAGAGAGAGATAGATTCGTCTGTCTACTGTGAAGGTCCGACTTGCCTGTCAGATCGCTTTGATAATGGGAACTCATTACCTGCCGGAGCCTTTCCCCAAACACATTGATGTTTTTAAGAGAAGACTGAAATTTTGTGTAAATACTACAATGTGATTACTATAGTTCCCAAATTGCGACTTGTGTGCATTAAGTGTGTTTGATATTATTGTTGATAATTTTCTGTAATTGTACAATTTACCACAGGGGAATTACCCCCATTTGCAAATAAACTAAATGAATGAGTGAGTTGTGTAGTGTGTATAGAGTTCATAAATGAGGAAGGATAGGATGTATTCAAGTGCCGTGATGCTGTCCAAAGGAAGGATTTGCTGAATTTAGTTGTACGGTGGATGGTGAACTGCATAGTCGATATAGTAAATATTTTCTCTATTATGGACGGAATTCATTGGTGTAAACACAGCACAGTGGGAGCCGAGGTTTCTTTTGAGTACAATATTTACTGTGTTAGAATCGTAATTGAGAGTTGTCAAGTTCACGAAGTTTCAACCACTGCATTTGGCCTGGTTGACGATGTGTATGTAAGGGGCACGGCCAACGTTGTGTAAGGGGGGTAATGGCGTCATCAAAAAGCTTTTTCTCCAAATTGTGTGTCACCGTAACGTCGAAAGATAAAACACTTCTTAAGAATGTTTCAAAAATCTTTCGTTTGACAATAACTTGCTTTTCGTGCTGCGATTGCCTTTAAGGTATGGGGTAATTACTGGAACTTTATCTTGGGAAACAACTTTGCTTTTACCGAATACTTATAACTGGTCATACACGCAAACGTGACGTTCTACCAGTATAGAAGATAATGTACTCTTTTTAGCGCACTATAGAGGACACTTGCTTCGACTTCCAGTTCCAGTACTGAAGATATGAGAATGCAATCAAAACTAATCCTCAGTCTGTATTTGCCTCCAAGGGAATCCACTAATAGAGAAGTCCCTTTGCTAAACATTATTAAAGCCGACTGAGTTGCATAACAGCCTTATGAAACCTCAGCTCTTCAAGTGGGGAAGAACCCGTTAAACCACTGCGGCCCATTCTTTAAGTGTACGATACATTAATTCCTTGTGTGTCCGCCTCGTTGCGTAGTGGCTAGCATTCTTGGCTGTCACCCCTTGACTCTGCCAAGAAATTTAATTCTGGTGTATGGGCAGGAATGGGCTAAACTCAGCCTCGTGAGGCAAAACTGAGAAGAGACGGGTTCGATTCCCACCTCAGCCTTCCTGGAAGTGGTTTTCCGTGGTTTCCCACTTCTACTCCAGGCGAATGCCGGGCCACGACTGCCTCCTTCCCAATCCTCATCTGAATTACAAATACTCACACTTATACAGCCATCACAATAACACAGGTTATCGGACAAATTCCACACACATGTCGCAAAACTGAATGAATGAAACACATCAATTTCTTATGTTGTGTTTTTAAACTTGTTAAAGTACTTCAGGCGGCTTCGGTGGTGTAGTTGGTAGCAAGCTGAGCTTCTATGCCCAAGGTTGCGGGTTCAAACCCGGACGAACTCGTCGGATTTTATTTAAGTTGTTGTTTGAGTGTTTAGTCTTTTGACTGGTTTGATGCAGCTCTCCATACCTCCCTGTCCTGAGCTAATCGTTTCATAACTACATAGCTACCACACCCTATATCCGAGACAATGTGTTTAACATATTGTTGTACCCCTAGGGTACGCTACCCCCATCCCCTAAACAAAATCTCCAACAAATCAAAATTCTAAAGATTTAATCTAAAAACCTATAAATTACAAGATTAATAATTAGCACATACATGAACCCAAGTAGCCTCGTAGCCCAGGCAACGACCCGGGAAAGGTTTACGACTCGGTAGGAATGTAAGGATTCCGCCGACCTAGCACACGAAACCTATAAGAACCCCGGAGGTCAAACACCCAGGATCATTCGATCATTTTCAATCAGTCAGTCTGTCTTAGTGCACCGACGCGTCGAACCTCTGCTGTCGGCTGAACGGGTAAGTGTCTCAAGCGATCACTGCACTCACCACCACACTACACTCACATCCCCCTGTGCTTGGACTGTTATTATTTTTATTTCTTATCCTTTGAACTGCTATTTGCCAGTGTACCTCAAGATCGAGGTACACATTAAATTCAGAAACACTAGAAGCCACTGGTCTTATTCTTTTATTTATTTAGCTAATAAGATCCTACCCTATTAGATTCCTCTTTAGGTAGGACTTAGAATTAGCCTTACTGTGTATTTGTTTAATTGCTTTTTGTAGTCAGTTGAGCGCTATTGCTCCGCGCTGACACTAGCGAATTCCCCGTTTACTCGCCTGCCTACGACTCGCAGTAGACCGCGTGGCGCAGCTGTTGCGCTCTGAGTAATAACTTAATAGCCCTTCTAAACTACCCCTTCACCTAGAACTACCCCGTCAAGCAGTACATTGGGGAGTTCTCCTTGCTGATCGCACTGTCGATCCCAGTTCTCTAAATAAGCCCTACCTCTTACAGCATTTGCCAAGCTCGCCCCCTATTTAGACTAATTTCACCCCTTAGATTAATTATTTGTACAGGCCTCCCTAACAGGAACCTTACAAATTGGTGGACGCGCCGAGTACCGCGACGTTGTATTAAAACAACGTCTAAGGGGGTTCAGACAACGCACCTCCGCGGCAAAGATCCCTAAAAACCTCACACTAGCCCAGCAAACGCCACCCAAAATTGGGATTTTTTTGAGATAATGGTTAGATAATATCTTTATACCCAACCCAAGCCCGCCCCGATAGATAATACATTTTTAATCGCCACCCTTACCTAGCCATACACATTTTATATCCCCATAGATACGCCCTTACAGAAGGACGTACAGTAGAAATTCATGCTTAAATTCCAAGATCCTAGTAAGGTCAGGCGTGTATTTAGAGATGCAGCACATAACCTCGCCGCTTCTACCAAACCACTACGCCCTAAAATCCTGGTTAAGAACCCTGTCTTAATAACAGAACAAAACGCAGGTCAATTACTTAACGAACTTGAGGACGCAGTTATACATATTAAACTCAAATACCCAAGTGCAATCAGACAAAAACGTCCCATCACACGAGCACAGACACAGAACGCTCAACAGTCGCCCCCAGATGGCGGTGACAGTGAGGAATTCACCTCCACTTTACCAGCCGCTTTATTACAACACATTAGTGACACGCAGCAGGCCTACAACGGGTTGCAGGTCCTGTTACAACAATTAGACGAAATTCCACACAATTCTTCAAACGGGAAACTATTTGCAGATATAAACACCATTGCATTAACTCTAGGCGGACTGATTGACAAGGCGCTTTCCGCACTACAGGAGGTTAATATTGAGCACAACTTGTCGCTGGATAATATCCAGGGTACGGAGCAATTTAATCCTCAGGACGCTCCACACTCTACCCCTAACCAACCAGGCACTTCCCACAGCGGAAATACCTATATTACACCAATTCAGGTTCACGACCAACCCCTAAGCCACGCACACTCTAACGTTGCATTACAGAACGGCGACTTAGATTCCCCAGTTGAGCGTAACCCCTTATTTACCCCCAACATTTCCTACAGTGCGGACATGGCCATGCCTACGAAGTATCCAATGATACAAACTAATAAATACCCTGCTGATAAGCAGGATCCCGAGGAATATCTGAGAGCCTTCAATCGAACGGCTAGGATTAACGGCTGGACAGCTGAGGATAAAAAACGCCTCTTACCAGCCTACCTCACTAAATCGGCCCTCACATGGTATGAACTCCATGAAGCCAGCTTGGCTGATGCCACGTGGGAACAATTTTCGGCTGCCCTCGTCAATCCATTTCAATTGACCCCTGATGAGGATGATTTGTATGACAAAATCCGCACTCACACACAAGGTCCCACGGAAGGCACACAGGCATACATTAATGCAAAACTATTAATGTGCGAAAGATATAATAGGGACATGCCAGACAAGCAGAAAGTACGGCTCATTATGCAAGGTATGCGCCCTACCTTAGTAGACAAGCTGTGCACATTGCAAAGCAACACAGTACTCGAATTACAGGCAAACATTCGATTCATCGAAGAGGGCAATAAGATGACGCAGAAAGCCGTGGATCAGCACATCCGCACGGATAATGGTGATTTGCATCAACAAATCCGCGATCTGACCAAACAGATGAAGGAGATGCAGATTACGGCCATCCACGCTAGCCCTAAAGCTCGCCCTCGTAGGGATGACTATAGGGATACACGGCGATCACCAAGGGGGCGATCAACAGGATCAGGGTAGACCTAACCACCCCCATTGGCGCAATTCACCCCCGGTAAAGAGGCGAATTATTATTCGCAATACCAGGAGGAAGTGCCACGCCGTAATGAATCCCATCCCTTCCCGCAAACACAGTATCTGGAAAATACTCGCCCACGCGGCAATCCATCCCCAGACCATACACCAAACCGCCATCCCCAATATAGGAACGACCGAATCTGGCACCGTAACCAGAACGCCAGATACACACAACCACCCAATGCCCGTCAATATCGTCGGCCAAACACTCCCCCGCAGCAGGAGCGGTATGAGCCTCAATATGAAAGGCCTCCCCCAGTATACCCTCAATACGTCCCTGTCCAAAGAGAAAGAGGACCGGTGGACTATCCACTGCCCGACCACCCTCCACGGGATTCACGAAGGCAATCACCCCCGCGTGATAGACGAGGCTTACTCCCCAACCCCCACATCAGCCCCGGCCAAACAACTGGCGAAACGAGGCGCCCAGGGGACAATCTCGTTATACAGACAACAGGTGGATTATTACCACCACAGCCAATAGGAAGTGACACAATAACACAGGTTATCATACCGTCACAGCATCACCATATATAGGTCAGCTGAACACACAGTTAGGTAACACTGGGAAAAAGGTTGACGTATCCTTACGCGTAATACATATCCAATACACTGTAATCCACAAGATGTTTTTAATCATACATATGAATTCACTTCACACAGCCTACTAAGTAAGGCAGCCTCCACACAGACACTAAGTCGTGTTCTGCAGGCAAGGCGGATGCTTGCATAAACAGATTACCGACACCCGGACGCACAATCAATAGGAAGGCACCTATACACAGCCTTCAACCTTCGACGATTACTACATCTTAATAATTTCATATCTACCCCCTGACTTACCCCTATCTTCCACGAGGCTACCAACACACCCCCTACGACGCCACCCATACCATTACGAGCCAAATTGAAAGAAGAAAAGAAGAGAAGAACAGAAGATAGAAGAATATCAAGAGAGAAGAAGATGCCCTATTTTGTCGAAAACCACCCCCACGTCTTCGTCCAGTTATCGAGGACGATAACTAACCCTACAAAGGGGGTTGTTGTACCCTTAGGGTACGCTACCCCCATCCCCTAAACAAAATCTCCAACAAATCAAAATTCTAAAGATTTAATCTAAAAACCTATAAATTACAAGACTAATAATTAGCACATACATGAACCCAAGTAGCCTCGTAGCCCAGGCAACGACCCGGGAAAGGTTTACGACTCGGTAGGAATGTAAGGATTCCGCCGACCTAGCACACGAAACCTATAAGAACCCCGGAGGTCAAACACCCAGGATCATTCGATCATTTTCAATCAGTCAGTCTGTCTTAGTGCACCGACGCGTCGAACCTCTGCTGTCGGCTGAACGGGTAAGTGTCTCAAGCGATCACTGCACTCACCACCACACTACACTCACATCCCCCTGTGCTTGGACTGTTATTATTTTTATTTCTTATCCTTTGAACTGCTATTTGCCAGTGTACCTCAAGATCGAGGTACACATTAAATTCAGAAACACTAGAAGCCACTGGTCTTATTCTTTTATTTATTTAGCTAATAAGATCCTACCCTATTAGATTCCTCTTTAGGTAGGACTTAGAATTAGCCTTACTGTGTATTTGTTTAATTGCTTTTTGTAGTCAGTTGAGCGCTATTGCTCCGCGCTGACACTAGCGAATTCCCCGTTTACTCGCCTGCCTACGACTCGCAGTAGACCGCGCAGCGCAGCTGTTGCGCTCTGAGTAATAACTTAATAGCCTTTCTAAACTACCCCTTCATCTAGAACTACCCCGTCAAGCAGCACATTGGGGAGTTCTCCTTGCTGATCGCACTGTCGATCCCAGTTCTCTAAAGCCCTACCTCTTACAGCATTTGCCAAGCTCGCCCCCTATTTAGACTAATTTCACCCCTTAGATTAATTATTTGTACAGGCCTCCCTAACAGGAACCTTACAATATTCTAACCTTGGTCTACCCCTACAATTCTTGTCCTCGATCCTTCCTTCCATAACTAGGCTTGCTATTCCTGGGTGTCTAAGTATGTATTCTACCAACCTATCTCTTGTCTTCATTAGCAGTCGACAGTAACATCTCTCCTCTCCCACTCGTCTTAATACCTCATTGTTTGTAACCCCATCTACCCATCTGATCTTCATCATTCTCCTGTAACACCACATCTCAAACGCTTCGATTCACCTCTTTTCTGCTGCACCAATAGTCCAAGATTCACTTCCATAGAGTGTCACGCTCCAGACAAAGGCTTTCAGAAATGACTTCCTAATACCTAAATCTATATTCGATGTCAACTGATTCCTTTTTGTAGAAATGCTTTCATTTTGCTTCCTACATAACGGAAGTCTCCTACTTCCGTCAGCTTTTCACCTGCCAATTTGATATCAATAGAGGTTTCTAATTTATTTTGGCTGCATTCCAATATTTTTGTTTTATATTTATTGATTTTCATCATTTTAAGAGCGTTAAAAATCCTCAGTAAGCCTTCTTTCGTACGGGAAGTAAAGCCGGTGGGCCCATGTCATAGATTTATGACATGTAAAAGAACCTAACTAAACTTGTGTGAAGCATTATTTGTAGGTTAGGTTTGATTAATGCTCTTAAGTTCGAACGTTTGTCACCAGGCGCTGGTTGCCATAGCATCTAGTAGTAACAAAGTTCATAGCTAGGAGTCGTGGACGGTAGCATTTGGTAGCGAAAGTAGGAACTACTTGAAATTATCGTCTGCCGTCCTTACTTGAATTAAAAACAAGATAACACACACTAATACAGTCACAATCAACACCGGTTATCAGACAGATTCTACACACACCCAAGGTACACGGAGCTACAATGACTGCGTTGTCGCAGCCCGTAAACTAAGGAACCAACCAACCTAAAGTATTTCTCCTCTGGTATTTTAGGTTGATTACTGGAAAATCGTCGATTAGGGTGACTGAAGCTATATTTATATGTTAACAGGGGTCTTGCCACAGACAGTCTCTGTCAGGTAAATTGTGAATCCACTTCTTTATACTTTTGTGCCCAAATTGGCCCTGGCGTCAAATAAAGAAAAAATAAAAGGGAATGCCATAGTTAACAATCCCTAAGCGAACTCCTCATTGTGTAATGGTTAACGTTGTTAACTGCCATCCCTGAGGCTTGGTTTGATTTCCAGCGCTGCCAAGAAGTATTAAATTAATAATTAAAAGCCTATTTTTCTAATTAAAAACCACTGTTTGTGCCATTCACACAGTAGTTATGACGTGGTGAGGGTGTTTCGCTCTTTTAATCAGAAAGGTTGGTTTAATTTAAATAATGCTCAGAAAGAATGTCACTGGAAATTAAATTTTATTTTGTGTGTTCTAAAAAGTGTAATTTTCACACGATTAACTTACTGTAACATTATCAATCTACAGTATTAGAATTGCTGATATTAAAATCTTGTTTGCTTCTTCATTTAGTACGTATCGTTGCTCAGAATGCTTAGCATGCAATTGGGGTTCACGTGTGATTGATTTCATTAAATGTCGTGACGCGTTTCGGTATGACTCAACAGCTCATTGTTAATGAAATGGACGAGGTCTCTTACTACGTGCTCTGTTTGAGTAATTGTGCATGCTACCTCATTGAGTCCCTTACGCCTATGCTCTGCATATGTGAAACAGAATTCTGTCGATCGCTTTGAGAATGCGTGAAAGACTCGCCGATTGGGAATGACGTGAATTGGAAATGGGCGGGAGTTTCCTTATGAAGTATTTATTGCACTGATCAAGAGCACCTTAGCCATGGATTGAAAATGGTCATTAAAAGTTGGCCGGTTGTTACCTGTGGTTCATGTGCTTACAGTTGCCTGCAATCGTGGACCGTTCTGGCATACGGTTGGATTAGTACTTTGTAGCTCACAAAACTAACGAAAGTATTGTGAAGTACTTTTTCAGATGATGATGGTTATTATTATCATCATCATCATCGTCACTTCTTCTCTTTCGTATCAATGAACCACCCCATGTTCTAGTGGCTAGCATACTTGGCTTTTAGCCGTTAGTTCCGGACTTGATTCCCGGCTCTGTCAAGAAATGTAATCCTGGTCAGAGGGTTGGAACGGGAGACACTCAGCCTCATAAGACAGGGCAGAGAGGAGGTGTGTTCCGTTCACATCTCAGCCATTCTAGTAATGGCTTTCTGTAGTTTCCCCACTTTTATTTCAGGCAAATGCCAGGATAGTACCTAACTTAGGTCGTGGACGTTTCTTACGTAATCCTAGCCTCGATTACAAATACATTCACTACTACACACATGAAAATGAAAATCCACAACCTGCTTCCGGTCTCCGACCGGGTCAGGAATGGAATGAATGAAGCCTCCACCTAGCGGCGAGGATATGGCCTGTGCCGGCTGCCGAGGCCTGACGCACTCCTCTGGGGCAATGATTAAATGAATGACAGATGACATGAAATGATAGTGGAGAGTGTTGCTGGAATGAAATGTTGACAGGGAAAACCGGAGTACCCGGAGAAAAACCTGTCTGCCTCCGTTTTGTCCAGCACAGATCTCACATGGAGTGACCGGGATTTGAACCACGGACCCAGCGGTGAGAGGCCGGCGTGCTGCCGCCTAAGCCACGGAGGCTTCCTACTACACACATCACAATAATAATTATCAGACTGATTCTTCATACACACCCAAGTACATGGGTTTAATGACCGTGATCGCTAGCTTCTAAATGATGCAACAAGAACTTATATTTATAAATGCGGAACATTTTGGTTTTAGTTGTAGAGTGTGTCTTTAAAAGCAAACTAAATGTGCCAGTGTAGTCTATATTTTTAATTTATTAAAGAAAGATTCAACATTCTTATTACCGATAGCGCTAAGGCGCAGCACTAGGCCATGAGGCCAAGCTATCTGTAGACCCGGTTGATGTGGATTTGAAGTCGACCGTCCGCCGTCCTTTGAAATAGTTTACCGTGGCTTCCTCATTTTCAACTTCAGGTAAATACTGGTAGCCTACCTTCCAATAGTCCACGGCCACTTCCTTCCTACTCCTAGTCCAGTTTCATTCATCTACTTTCATTAACTTCTCTCAGGAAGTTGGCGCCTGTCCGTAAAATCACCCGTTACATAATAATAATAATAATAATAATAATAATAATAATAATAATCTGTGTTTATGCCCCTTTTAACTACTGCGGCCCTTAGAGATGCCGGGATGCCCTGTATAGGATGTAGTTGTGGAGTCTGAATATAGACGACGGTCAACTTAGAATCCCACCATCAGCAATTACAGTGGTTGCAAATTTCAATTTCATGAAATCCTTGATTCCTTGAGCGGTTATTTTCTCAGCGACACCTCCATACTATACTTTCTCCAATTAGCTTCTAAATACCGGTAAGCACACACGCCAACATGTAGGAAATATGCGAATATGATTTAACCGTGTAAGTATGCTCTCTTATCACAAATATTCTCAGTAAAATTTGATATTTTAGTCTCAAAAACAGAAAAAGATTTAGTTGTCATTTAAGGGTGAAAATTCAGCAGTCCATGTGTTTAAGGTGGTATTGCAATAATTTGTGTCAAGCCTAATCCGGAGGGAGATTATTGTTTTGCGTACTTCTGCTTGTCTCGTGTGTGTAACTCTCCCCCTTGTGCTTAGAAACTGTTAATACTTTGTCATTGTGGACATTCATTAAGTAGAGCGAGCAGTGGCACCAATTTACTTGCGTTGACTGACCACTGGTTAACGTACGATCAGCCTATATTTGGTAGTTAAGTAACAGGGGTGTTGAGCGTTGGAATTGCATAGAATATAATACAGAATTCACACGTGTAGTTCGAAGTATTCTTAAATAACTTCGCCTTTCTTTCTTTTTAGGTTCGATGTAAAAATACTCTTCAATCGGCCAACGCGCATAGGGATGCCTGATTATCTTGGGCGGTTAATGTTAGTATATTTTGCACAAATAACTGAAATAATACACAGACTTGTACAATTTACTACTTAAAATATTGCAAATATTGCTATTAGTGATACTTTATTACTACTATCTTAACTTCTTTAATTTAGGCTATCCCTATCTGAAGGTGTTCGCTTGTCAAACAAAATATGGCATTTCCCTAATTATCTTAAGTTGTGAAATGCACGATTTGTAAGTGGGTATTTTAACTGAGGTATTTGTGTAGAATATATTAACCCCCAAAAGAGCATCCTTATACGTGTTGACCGACTGAGGAACATTTTTATATAGAACGGGTGTATTCTCCACACAGAATACAATCATGTATTGGCATCGTACACTGATATATATCGATGAAGGTAGCCTATAAAACATGTAATTTGTCAACCCTGTTGGTTCTTTTTTTTTGAATACCTGTAAAACAAGCTAACATTTGTTATGAATTGTGTTTTTATTTCGTGACTGAATGAGTAAGAAGAAACCAGGACAAGATATTTATTTTTGGTCTGAGGGTTGAAACTGGGTACACTCAGCATTGTGAAGCGTAACTGAGAAGTGGGTTTGATTTTCACCTCTGCCATCCTAGAAGAGGATTTCCGTGGTTTCCCCTCTTCTACTCCAGGCAAATGCTGAAATGGTACCTAAACTAAGGCCACGGCCGTCTCCTATGAACTCCTAACCCCAATTGCAAATACACACACTAGTATAGCCATCATAATGAGACAGGTTATCAGATAGATTTCGCACACACCCAAGTACACGAGGCTATATGACCAGGATGTCGCAAGCCCCTAAAGGCCTAAATGAATCAAGAACATCAGAAAGAAAACTGGATTTACTTCCATCAAGTGAAAGAAAAAGAATAATAAGTTCCTTTGTTATTACATATTCTTCTTATTTTCTTGCTGCAAATAGGGTATTGAGACATCTGTGTTCATGGAGGCGTGGTGGTGGAGTGGTCAAGCTGTTTGCCCCTGAACAAGGTATACCCGCGTTCGATTCCCGGTCAACACATGTGAGTTTTTCGATGTGAAATGCCATGTCCTGTGGTTCGGATTCCACGTAAAAAGAGATCCCGTGGCTCATGATTGCGAGATTAACGATCACGTAAAACAATAAGCTTCTTTCATCTGTGTTCATTAGCTCTCTATACTTGTGGAGTATTAGGCTATTTGTCTGAAAGGCGTGTCACTGGATCCTAGCCTACAGAACAAGCAGAAATAAAGAAAATTAAATCTCGACTAATCAGTCTATTAAGGACTTGGGTCTACCAAGCGACCACTGCTCAGCCATATGACTTGCAGATCACTACGACGTGTCCCCTCAGCCGATAATCTTGGCTTTCTTGACCGGGGTTGCTGCCTCTCAGATCAGGCAGCTACCGTATTTAGTTGTTCTCAAAAGGCTGAGTGCACCCCGTCTCAGCCCCAAAATCCTCTATAAAATCCCTGGAGTTGGAAATCGAATCCACGGCCTCCCAGGCAAGAGGCAAGCGTGCGTTTCTGGCTACTGAGGTAGTGTATTTTACCGGAGTTATTATTTCGGTGTTTGAAGCCATTTTTCAGTGTTGCCTTAGTAATCGAAATTTAATGTTTTTCAGTCGGCCTACACGATTATATCCAGATTGTAATGGGTGGTTCTTTAAGCCTGGAAAAAAGAATTACATGAGATCATGTAATTTTTTTTAGGATTAGGTAACCACCCATTACACTCATGTTGGCCGAATGTAAAACATTAAATTTCGTTAACCGTAGTTATTAGGGACAGGAATAGTATAGGCGTCCGGGGTCCTGAAATACCATCCCTGCATTGACCCAGACCGCTGTCTATTGCAATCATTCGGGTTCAAGGAAGCAGTTTTACTTAAACACTGCATAGCCTATAGGCTATATAGCAATTCATGTTCCTTAGAAGTCTGTGCCTATGCTAGTTTCAGGTTACATAATGGTGACCAGGCAATTGCTACGTTTATGGGTGAGTCAATGGTAAGAAATCTCTCTAATGTATGTTGTCAATTAGTGAGTCGAACCGATAACCTTCTTATTTAGAAATTCATGGTGTGATAACGTAACAGCTGACGTGACAGCTTTGGTTTTGTCCTTGGCTGTTGTTGCGATACTGTAAATTCAGTAGCGGCTTCGGTGGCGTAGTTGGTAGCATGCTGAACTGCTGTGCCCAAGATAGTGGATTCAATCCCGGCCGAAGTCGTCGGATTTTTCAGAGCGTTAAAATCCTTCAGTATGCCTTCCTTCGGAGGGAGAAGTAAAGCCGGCGGTCCCATGTTATAGATTTATGGCATGTAAAAAATCCTTCCACAGACTAAACTTGTATGAAGCTAAATTTCCAGGTTAGATTTCGTTGGAACGCTCTATCTAAGTTCCAGCGTTCACCACCAGGTATCAGTGACATCTGGTAGCGAAAGTTGGAACTACTTGCAATTGAACGGAACTTGTAGCTCACCCTTTGGGTGTTCGCTTGAAGCAGTACCGTCTCTGGCGAGCCGAACATGTCCTCGGACACTCCGGTCACTAAAAGCCATACGATAAATATAATAAATAATGTAAATTCAGTTACCCAGATATGCTGGCATTGCTTACGGTATGGAACTTGAACTACTCCAATCCCTTTCCTAGTATGTGAAATTCGTACATTTCTAGTGTCAGTAATCAACTGATCACAAAGTAATAGGCCTATAAATAATATGACCCGTTAGTTGTTCCTATCTTGCATTCCTTGGATGTTAGTGCGTACATAATCTGATACTGTTTAAAGAAAATTCTTTATGTAAAAGAGGCCTCTGCAAAGGTAACCACTCTAAAAACGTTTTCAAGTGACTGTGAATTAACAGAATTCTATTATATTGGAAGTCTCTTTGTTTTTATTTACGAAGCCTATTTAACAGATACAATCTTGATGTCAAGCTCGAAGTTGTCGGAGCAACTTTCTGTTCAAAGATGTAGTATCTCGCTATCACACCACACCGTCACTCTTTGGTCATCGCGCGGTTTCTTTGTTCATGAAGTGAAATGAGAGCTTTAATATTAATGATATTCCGTGTTAACTGCTCGTTGTGGTTCATCACGTGTTCGAGATAATTTGAATATTGTAGTGATAGAGGCCATTTTTTCAGTGGTGCCTAATTCTACTAAAGAAAGCTTTTCAGTCGGTCAACACAAATTGTGCCCAATTACATTAGTCGGGAAACAAGTATTTACATATCGGTACCCTACAAACTGACACGCTATTATGTATAAATACATGATCAAAATCTTACTGTGAGACGTCATTAGAATGATTGAAAGTTGATGTGACACTCTTGCAACCTCTCACAATGACTATATTTGAGATTATTACAGCGTAAACGAACAGAACGAAGGGGGCTACTGCCATTAGTCAACTGAATGGATCAGGACCTTCTATACTACCGGACCTGACACTGCAATCCAAGATGGCCGCCGTAGTTGGTGGTCGGACATCAAACGCCTGACGTGTGTCACAATCCAACACAACACAAAATAACATCATGACGTGATTTTGTCTGCTGTTAATTCATTTTATGGGCTTGGGACATCTTGGTCATCAGCCCCGTGCAGTTGTGTGTGGGTTGAATTCCTCCGATTACGTGATGAATGTAGTAGTGTGTGTAGCTGTGTAAGGGCAGGCATGAGGAGGTGCCCTAGGAGTTGAATTAAGGTAACACCGGAGTTTCATCTGGAAAGGAATAAAATAAAATAATGTTGAGGCCCACAGGAGAGATTTGCAGAATATCTTGGCTGAGTGAACAGGAAAGTTGTAAATTTTCCTGTAGGAATTTCAATCCCTTTTTAGTAAGTTACATATTATTCGGGGCATGTTTGCCATCTCTTGATGAATGCAGTACATTTGCATTTTTCTGTTGGCACAGGCTAGAGTAAAATGAGGCTTTTCGCCGATGTCTCAGTCTCACTCATGGCTGTGATTATATGGAAGCTACTGAGGTATGGGTGGTGCTTAGTAATGACATTCAGGGCACAGTCAGTGTCTGTTGGCACAGGCTAGAGTATCACCGATGTCTCAGTCTCACTCTTGGCTGTGATTATATGGAAGCTACTGAGGTATGGGTGGAGCTGAGTAATGACATTCAGGGCACAGTTAGTGCCTGTAGGCACAAGCTAGAGTATCACCGATGTCTCAGTCTCACTTATGGCTGTGATTATATGGAAGCTACTGGGGTATGGGTGGTGCTGAGTAATGACATTCAGGGCACAGTCAGTGCCTGTTGGCACAGGCTAGAGTATCACCGATGTCTCAGTCTCACTCATGGCTGTGGTTATATGGAAGCTACTGAGGTATGGGTGGTGCTTAGTAATGACATTCGGAGCACAGTCAGTGCCTGTGGATGCTGTGAAAGGTTCTACTCATAGGGTTAGTACTGCTGTACTGACTCAGTGAGGAAAGCAATGACAAACTACCTCACTCCTCTTCTTGCCTAGTACGCCTCAATATAGCGCTGCCATGGGGTTTTGTGGGTATCTACCCACATAACCTAACGGCAGTGCCTTTTGAGGATCCAACCAGCTTTCGGGCTGACTACCTAACAGACATACATATTATTCTTAAAAATGAATGTAACCAACCAGATGGTGTAGTTCTTGGTTGTCACTTCTGGGGTCCAAGTTTGATTCCTGACTGTCAAGAAATCTCAATTCTAGTCTGAGGGTAAGAACGGGCTACAAACAGCCTAGTGAGGTAAACCGAGAAATGTTGGGTTCGATTCTCCGCTTAGCCACCCAGCAAGTGGTTTACCATGGGTTCCCACACATACTGAAGATAAATGCCTAGGTAATTCCTATCATAAGGTCACGACTGCCTCCTGTAAATCCGTCAACAAGTAGGCTAGTCGTATTCATTCATTCATTCCTATTCATGAGATTAAATGGAACTCTGTCAAACGGGGCGGCTTCGGTGGCGTAGTTGGTAGCATGCTGAGCTTCTATGCCCAAGATAGCGGGTTCAAACCCGGCCGAAGCCGTCCGATTTTTTAAGAAACAGATACACACACTAATACAGTCATCACAATTAACACCGGTTATCAGACAGATTCTACACACACCCAAAGTACACGGGGCTACATGACCTCGTTGTCGCAGCCCCTAAACTTAAGAACCAACCAAACTCTGTCAAAGGCATGACGTGTGTCAGAATCCAACCCAACCCAAAATAACATCATGACGGGATTTTGTCTGCTGTTAATTCATTTTATGGGCTTGGGACTTCTTGGTCATCAACCCCGTGAAGTTGGGTGTGGGTTGAATTCCCCTGATGGGAAATTAGAAAATAGGCACCAATGGCTTATCTTCATAATAATTTTTTTTTTTTGGATTTGGATCCAGTCACACATCAGTTTCAAGGCATATCACCACAATTTTAGCATAACCTATGTATGAGTACCGTAAGCCTACTGGTAGTTTATTAAAACGGGATCCACACCAAGTACATGATAAGATTGATATCCTTGGACAAGCAGGCGTATAATTGGACGAGAGAACACTGCAGACAATTTAAAAAGTAGGTTATGTTCCTACGTACGGTAATCAATTTTCAGATCTTCTTAAACCTTGAATTGGAATACGTAAATTATTGCTATGCTTGCTCATAATGAATTACCATTACTAATAATTTATAAACTATAAACAGAATAATAAATAGACCAAACTTACCCACTGATTGGCAATAGTAGGTCTATTGATGGTATCACAAGCGTAACAGAAGTCACCGGTATCTCGTATTTAAGAAGCACTATTGCAGACATTTACTTACACGAACGTGTAATATCATTAAGCAATAATTAATAAGCACAGATAATCAAGGGAGACGATTGCTAACCGAAATTCACATCACTATCACATCGTAAACAAAACGACTCAACTAATAAACAAAGCATGTAATCACCAACAGCGACAGCCATCTTTCATCAGTCCCGCCGCCAGTGTCAGGTCCGGTATTATAGAAGGTCCTGAATGGATCTGAAGAGTTTCCTGCTCCTAACTGAAGATAGTAGCACTGCCCATGGAAGTTAAAGTGGGGGACGAATTAAGGCGAGGGGACGGATTTCGGGCACTTTACCTTATACAATTACTGTGCATAAAGTAAAGAAAACAGTTCCCTATTTCTTTGTTAAAATATAAAACTGTTTTAGTTAGTTATTGTTGCGTTAAGGGGTGGAACAGTGAGGTCATCTGCTCCTCCAAAAACTGTTTAAGATATTTAGATTTTTAGATATTTGAAAACTTGTTTCTTTTTGACGTTTGGAGTATTTCGACTGAAGATATCTCTTTTCTACTTAATGCCAAATTCAGTGTTTTGAGTGTGTATTTAAGTACTTCTTCACTGGTATATTTGCGTGTATTTTGTAAATTATAGGCTTCTATAATTATAATGTGAACATATTATATTAATTTAATAACATATTATATTACAAATGCCGGCCGTGGCAGCTACGCGCACAAAGTCATGGTCCTAGGCTATCTCCGATCTTAGTTGACGAGTGACTTTGAACCCCACTATCGGCCGTCCTTGAGATTGTTTTCCATGGTTTCCCATTTTTAACTCCAGGCAAATTCCGGGACGGTGCATCTTAATAGGCCACGGAGCGGCGCGGCGTCAGAAAGGTACCCTCCGCTACGAAGAAATTCATTGGATCTCATCCCCAATACCTTAGAAACGTGAATACTAAAGGATGGATATGCACATGTAATTTTGCGAATAATCCTTGTTGCCAATCAGTTTGTTACAAAATACATCTCAAAAGTTTTAGAAGCTACAAAACGCTAAATTTAACATTAAAAATGCTAGATTTTTGAATGATTTAATGGTGTGATCCACACACTTGAACCATGTAGCCTACCTTGCCTATAGAGTAGCGTTGTAAACACCTGTCTCCCAGAACCCCCAGTCGTATTTGTCAGAGCCGCCACTGCTGTGTCGTAAGACAATGAAGGAATGTTTTGAAGCCAACGTGACACCCGCTTATGGTTCATCATGAATGTCTTCCTGAAGGCTGCCTCCTGATGTGACTGTTCCTTTGACGTCATAAATAAAGTACCTTGGCACATCGGGGTCATTGACCTATCATGACTTCACATTTAGTCATCTTTCATATACAGTAGTCACCGAAAGACTTTGGTAAACATTGTACCAACTTCATCACGATTGGCTACTTGCTCTATTGCCGTGCTTTGCTCACTGTACTCCCATAATAATAATAATAATATTATTATTATTATTATTATTATTATTAAGTTATTTCAAAATTACAGAAGGCCTATAGAATCACCAGGAATAGATACTGTATAACTAACAAAAAAAATCAATATCAAAGAACGTAAGATTGAGACATACACCTCTGTAATCAAACCTGAAACACTATATGCCTCGGAACCCTTGATCATTGGAGGCAGTTCTCTTATTAAAGACGTAGAGAGTGGCGTAGTCGGTAGCATGCTGAGCTTCTATGCCCAAGATCGCGGACTCAAATCCGGCCGAAGTCGTCGGATTTTTTAAGTGCGTTAAAATCCCTCAGTATGCCTTCCTTCGGAGGGGAAGTAAAGCCGGTGGTCCCATGTCATAGATTTATGGCATGTTAAAGAACCTTCCACCAATTACACCTGTGTGAAGCTAAATTGTACAGGTTAAGAATGTAAACAACGCTCTTAGGTCCCTACGTTCGTTGCCAAGAGCAGACTGCGGTGGCGTCTGGCAGCTAAGTTCTGAACTAGTAGTCGTTGACGGTGGCGTTTGGCGGCAAAAGTAGGAACTATTTGAAAAATTCAAAAGTCTGCAGTCCTTACTTGAATTAAAAAACAGATAAGACACACTAATACAGTCATCACAGTTAACACCGGTTATCAGACAGATTCTACACACACCCAAAGTACACGGGACTATATGACCACGTTGTCGCAGCCCCTAAACTTAAGAACCAACCAACCAAAGACGTAGAGAAACAAGAAAGGAAAATATTGAGGAAAATCTTTGTCCAGTATGCTTAGAAGGAATCTTGATGAAACGGAAGTCTCAGGAGCTTTATAAGTATGCTGAAAAGATCAGGAAAAGGAGATTGAAGTTCTACGGCCACATTCTCAAAATGAACAATGACACGCACACCAATTCTCAACCTTGCTCTCTCGAAAGTCAAGAACAACTGGCTTAGTGAAGTAAGAAAAATACCTTCAAGAAATTGGCAATACAGAAGAAATTATACAAGATCGATGGAGTGAAGAACACAGGAAGATTTTCAGTGCGCAGGTGTAGAGATTTTGGGAGAAGAACAGAACATAATTAGCTCAATACGTTCTATCGCGCTCCACTGATGGGCATAACGATGACATAATAATAATAATAATAATAATAATAATATTATCACAAGTAGATTTTTTTAAATACCTTGGAGAAATAATTTTTCCTTCAGGATTGGACAGTTTGGCTAACACAGAAAGAGCCTCAAAACTTCATAGAGCATTCAGACTAACATGGGATCACTATAATAAAAGAGTAATGTCACATAATGCAAATCTGAAACACTACAAAACAGTTGTACTACCGGAAGCTCTATATGCTTCAGAAACCATAGCTTTAGGAGGTCATTCTAAAATTGCAAATATAGAAAAGCAAGAACGTAAAATTCTTAGAAAAATATTCGGCCCCACACAAGAAAACGGAATTTGGATTAAAAGACGAAATTCAGATCTATACCGTCACACAGATAGTTTCAGCAACACTGTACGAAGAAGACGTTTAACATTTTATGGACACCTCTTCAGGATGGACGATTATAGACTTACAAAAATGTTATTCAATGTAATAAATTCTCAGAAGTGAAGGATAGCCTGGCTGGATGAATCAAGAGAGGACCTGCAAGAGTTGAACATAGGAGAAAATATTCTGAGAAACCGCAAAGTTTTCAGGACCGCAGTAACAAAGCACAAGTTTAGGGTGAAAACTAGTGGCAGGACTGGAACCAAGTGGACAGAAGTTAGCACAGTGACTTCATGAAGAGATTTTGGGAAGATAGGAAGGCGAATATCATCAAGCCGAAAAACAAGTTCAAGCGCGCTCTATAATGAGCAAAACGCAAAAAGAATAATAATAATATAAAATAATATCAAGAATTCATAGTATCGTACAGTGGAAAAACAACAAATGGCATGTTGGTGCATAATCCGACTCTAAGGTCCTCGATTGTTTGTTGCTCTGAATTATCTGTAATTATAGGCTATATCTTTGATCGTAGCTATTAATTCATTTTAGGGACTTGGGTCATCTTGGTCATCAGCCCCGTGTATTTAGTTGTGTGTTGAACTTGTCTGATAACATGTATTTATGTGATTTCTGTATAAGTGTGTGTCGCTGTATTAGGGACTTGAAATGAGCTACTACCCTGCATTTGCCTGGAGTGAGTGTGGAAAATCCGGGGGTCAGCCACACTCAGAATAGCCCCTGTCAGTGCCGGGCTTTGTTCCTACATTCACCGGACTTGCTGCAGCAGCCCGCGCGGTCGTGGTGCACGTTTTAAATAGCATTATACTGTACATCCTTGGTTGTGGGTGTACTTTGTCATTCGTGTGTGCAAATAATAATCTTGTAGCAGTGTGTCTAATGGAAATTATTTGAACTGTATGTGATAGGGCCCGAAGGCCTACCATTCCAGCATTTGCCTAGGAGTGAGTGGAAGAAACTGAGCGGAAAATACGTAGGTTGGCCGGTGCGAGGGTTGGCACTCAAAACTACTGTCGAGTCTATGACCATACAGATACCTTGCCTACTGCAAGTTAGCTATAGACATGCGTAATCTTTTGGGCATTTAGACCAGATCTCCTCAGCGGAATAGTTTAGTAAACACTGCAACAGTCACATTTCGACCCGTCGCTGCTGAGCGAGTAATTGAAGGTCCATGGATTATTATTATTATTATTATTATTATTATTATAATTATTATAATTACAGTATTACTATTATTTGATACATCCAACTATGGACTACAAATACACAACAACCGTTCAGGTTTCCTTCTTTAAGATGTTTGTTCCTTGTCGTTTTGCTTCCTGCCAAAGGTCTTTCAACCTCTGGCTCCTTCTCACTCGTTCTTCGGCTGAAAGCGTGGGGGGATGCTTCACATCTGCAATTTTGGTTCTGAATCCGGCCCTGTCCCAGACTTCGGCAGGTCCAATGTTCGTCCTTTTTAAGTCCTGATGGACGTCTTGAAGCCATGGAGGTTGCACCTTCCATTTCTCGTGAAGGTTGAGAATTTTGTTAGCCAATCTCTCTGTTCCCAATCGTTTTATATGTCAATACCATGGATTATATTCGCCGTTCCTTTTAATTTAACTGATTTCGAAGTCTCATCCTTGTCCACTTGAAAGCAACCAGCACATGGCTCATTTGATTTGTAACGCACTAGCTGTACCAAGCCTTGTACGTCTAATCGCGTCATCATGAGAAAGTGCGGGTATGTAAATAGTCTGCTGCTCGTGGCCCCCTTGCCCAGCCTACTTTCTTACTAAATGAGTGTGTCCGTGATATGTATTGTAACTCAGACCTACCACAAAGGAAGAGGAACTGTACAATAATACTGTTTTTGAACTTGGTAAGCCGGCCAAGGAGTAATTCCAGTTTCATGGGAAAAATATATATATATATAAAGACCAAGTAATGTTTTTTAATAATATCTCAATGAGTCATGATTAGGGACCCTGACTTTTGGTAATATAAAAGGCTTCAAAGTGGTGAAACAAAATGTTCAAAGCGGTGAAACAAAATGTTCAAAGCGGTGAAATAAAATATCCATAGCGATGAAATAAAAAAGTGAGGTGTGAGTGTGCTGAATAACTATGTGTACGGTGCACAGCCTTGGTTAAATGATGAACACTATAGAAACATTTGGAGGAGGAATAACAAACAATTTATACTAGTTTTTTATTCGAAAGATCTAAAACTCAATGCATTTGTGTTAAATACCTAACCTAAGATTTACTTCAACAAATATTCCCCATGAATACCTGAGTCCTTTTTTCACTAATCCGTGAAACTTTTGTTGTCCCCCAAGTACTGTATAAGCAGAGTATTGTTTCCATGATTTCAGGACCTCAACCAAACAAGCTCGAGGAGGGAATTCGTTATCCCGTATCTTATGAAACATATATAGCCTATATATTTAAGATTTCTTATTTACTGTCAAACAGCAGATAGTGGAACTATTTCAATTAATATGTAGATTAAGGCTTTCATGGCCCGGATTACGATTCAAATTATTCATGTTCCGTGTGAAAATGAAATAATAAAAGGAACCTTGCCTCCTTTTTCAATTATTGCATTTTACGTCCCTTTTAACTACTGTGGCTTTTAAAGACGCCAGGGTGCCAGAATTTTGAACCCGACGGGGATCTTTAACGTGCCAGTAAATCTGACACGGCTGCCTCGCATCTGCGCACCCTCAAACTCCAGCTGACAGCGCCGGAATTCGATCTAGCAAACTTGGGAACAGCAGGCGAGAACGTTACCGCTGAGCCACGCAGCCAGTCACACACAGTTTGAAATGCTCTACATATATTGTAAAATAATGCTCCAAACAGAAAAAATCGAGTTGGCCTAAATAGAAAACTAAAATTTTCCTGTTAGAGCGATCGAATTAGAAGGGATAGTAAAAAATGAATTTCGGATATACACTATAAATTATTCTGACACTTGCGTTAGTTCGCCACGGTCCTGGGTTCGATTCCTGGCTCTGCCATGAAATTCAAAGCTGGTATGAGGGTCTCATGAGGCCCCAACCATTCAGGATGTGGTTTTCCGTGGTTTCCCAATTCTACTCCAGGCAAATGCAAGGAGGGTTCCTAAGGTAAGGCAACGGGCATATCCTCCTAAATTCTCACTTGATTAACAAATACCCACACTAATACTGACACCGCAACAACACAGGTTATCATACATTTTATACATATTATACACCCTACTACGTGGGACTAAATGACCACTATGTCCAAGTCCTTCAAATGAAACAACTACAACAATTGTGATTGATTTACAGACTGTATGTCCTTCATTAACAGTGTATTGTTGGCAATAGTACGGATGTAGAAGTTATCATTGTGTATGCTGTGAATCTGAATTATTTACGAATTTAAAAATAAAGTTGCAGGAAATGGTGACGGGTTTTCTCAGTTGAAGTAGGAATAATGAGGAATTCTATCTAGCTCAAATAAATATTCATCTTTCCATCCCAAAGCCTCCGTGGCTTATGCGGCAGCACGCCGGCCTCTCACCGCTGGGTCCGTGGTTTAAATCCCGGTCACTCCATGTGAGATCTGTGCTGGACAAAACGGAGGCAGACAAGTTTTTCTCCGGGTACTCCGGTTTACCCTGTCAAAATTTCATTCCAGCAACACTCTCCATTATCATTTCATTTCATCTGTCATTCATTTAATCATTGCCCCCAGAGGAGTGCGTCAGGCCTCGGCAGCCGGCACAGTCCATATCCTCGCCGCTAGATGGGGGCTTCATTCATTCCATTCCTGACCCGGTCGGAGACTGGAAGCAGGCTGTGGATTTTCATTTTCTTTCCATCCGCAGTCTTCAGTTTAAGCACAAATAACTAGCAAAATAAAATGAAAGACTATATTGAGAACATATGCATTCAATTTTACATTAAAAAAATTGGTACTTAATAACACACATAACAAATAGTGTCTGTTCAAAATGTTGCCATGTCACGGGCATTACATATTCTGGCCAATAAAGATAACATTGTAATCACCCAATCACCCTAACACCGTTGCAGTTGGTCGAAACCATTGGATAGAGCTCTCAAGGCCTTCGGGCTGATAGGCTACATTAGAATGCATCGAAGCCGGCTCCGATTGCATGGGTCAGGCCAGGCTAGGTGTCGCAGCCATCAAGTCCTCCATTGTGCAACTTAAAGGATACTTACTGCAATTCATGAAATGGACTGTGGTTTGGACTTCACCACAATCACATAGCCTGGATGTGCCAGGAAAAAACCGCTTTATCATATTGATTCTTGATCTACCAACACCAGTGCGAAGCCTGTTCATCGACTTCCACGTGGTCCAGTGTTCCTCATGTCCTGGAGGGAGATGTTCAATTGGTAGCATCCAGCCATCAAGTTGAGCATTTCTAGATCTTCACAATCCTAACCGTGTGGACTTAGCAGATTCATATAGATCTTCTGTTGTATTCAAGAAACTCTTCCTAGACCTCAATCGTCGATGGGCAGGTGCATATCCGTACAATGCAATGAATTCATGCCAAAATGAATGGCAATGCCTTCACAGTTATTGTTCATTAGTCCCGTTGGGGAATTGTGGCATGTATTAGACTAGAAAGAGGCGTATGAAGCCCCGACATTTCAAACAAATATGTTCTCAAAAACGCATTGTTTAGATAAGTAGAGAACGTTCTAATCCGTGAAGTCATTTTAGTATTTTCATAACTTTTCTGACCATCTGTCATCGTGCGTCGTCAAGGATAGTTTCACTTCTTGCTTTGTTGTGACCAGGATTGCCCGATTGGATCTTCAGGTTATGATTTTAACTGTACTGATGGGTTTTGTTTCTTATTTCCGCTATTTCTTCGAAAATGTTTCCCATTCGGGAGCTTATCACGGCAATCTGTCTTCCTCCAATCGTTTTTTTACATTTAAAAAATCTCATAGCTGAAGTCTGCTACACACTGTTCCGTAGCTGCGCATTAAAACACTAATTCAAGGGGATATGTATGATTACAATGAGCGTGAGTCATGACGTTGGATTGAACAGACTTGTTCTTCAAGAATTGGAATCTCACCACCGCATTCGCGGGTTCGAATTCAGCATGGATCGGACATTTTAATTATCTCCCTTTTATTTAATAAATTGTTTTTACTGTTTAAGTGAAGAAGTATATCGTAATTCATACAATATGTCGTTATTTTTTGGAGTTAAAATGATCTTGTTATCGGACCTTGGAGGACATCTGAAACCTGAACTAAAGGTGCTATTGAAGAGCTCTTTTCGGTGATATTTTCGTAGTATTTGGCTATATTAATTTAGTCACTTTCTTGATAAGTCAGCGTATCGTCGTTCAAAGTATTTATATTTTAAGTGTCCTTTACAGCTGTGGCTAGGATTCTGATCCTCAGAACATGTTCTGCACCCTTGTTTTCTTGTGGTGGGTTTCCGATTGAATCAAAATTACTTCCTCGATGTTGCAAAGTCCCTAAATGAATTAAAAAGCAATAACAACTCTACAATCTGGAGATTCACGAACTTAACTTTTTTTTCATACCCGTCTTTCCTTTCACTGCTCTACAGTTTCGAAACTCTGGAGAGTTTCCTCTGATAATAATGAAGCAAGAATATGAATGTTTATCCTCAATGAAGGAAATTTGCAGGTTCAAAATTATTCATTAATCAAAATTATTCTTGCCATCTGTCGTAATTGTTTGATATTAATATGATTGTGTGATAAAAGTTCAATCGAAATTTGATTTTGCCGAAAGGTTGCATCTATTGATTTTGTAAGAAATAAATCTCCTGTCTTGCATTGTTTGATTTTACTTACAGCAAGCAAACGTCTGCAAAGTCTGACTCCGCGGACTGGAACGAAAGATCAACATTGGTCATAATTGACGTTATATCCGTGATTTATAAAAATAATTCCGCAATGAATCCCTCGGTTACTTTGCAAAGTTTGGTAAATGCTCTTTGAGACATTCTTTCTCAACCTACGTGCCTTGAAGCGTAGTTAAGTCTTGGTATATACATGTTAGTAGACATGCTAGGTGACAGGAAGCTTTCCTTTTGAATGCGCTGAAGGACGCACGTATTACCCGGACTTTCCCTTGTGCATACCAAAACGCGCGGCGTAACCTTCTTGTTCGCATCCTGCGTCTACCGACACGACAGAGTATGTGATGTCGAGGAAATCTTAATTAGAACTGACACATATACACATAGTGGCCAAAAGTCATGGGAAGGCACGGAACATGATGTAATAATAAGTTGCTCCTCCGCGAGACCTCAGCGGCAGCAATACGGCGAGGCATCGACTCGACAAGAAATGGGTTCCTGACCCCCAACATTCAACTGGGTGGTGATCTGACTCACAGTAGCCCTTCGATCACCCAGTATGGTTCTATTGAGGCGACGTGATGTCCGTTCTTTAAACACCTGTGGTCGTTCCGTGTGGCGGTTTACACGGATGGTAACATTATCTCTGCGATAATGAAGATCCACCCTCAACACTGTTGACCTAGGAAACCCAAATTCGCGTGTAATCTCCGAAATGCTATGACCCATGCGCCGATGAACATCCACGTTCAAAGTAGGTTAACTCGCGACGTGTTGCCAATTTCACTACACTCGTGTCTGTGACAGACTGCTCTGCTCCACCGCAGCTAACCGCAACGCTCAGGAGTTAACAAGGCACATTTTCTCATGGGACTACCCTTCCCGTAGATTTTGGCCACTCAGTGTATGTCGACCAGGTTAACCTACCCTGACGTAGAACATTTGATTTGTCAAACTTTTAGATGATTTAATTGTATTTCATTGTTCTTATTTAGAATTAAAGGTATTAATGTTGTCCTTAATAACCTAACAGACCATTTAATTTTATTAGTGAGTTAGAAAATGGTTAAGATTTAGTTGGTTTTCTAAACATCCGAAAACTATAAATTGATGATTACTGTAAAAGATCTCTTTGGAATTAAGATTACTTCATAATACTGTAAATAGAATTAATTACAGATTTAAAAGAATTTTACAGTCGGATTACCTTTTTTTAACGCGTATTATATAGTCTAGTCTGAACAAAACTGTGGTTACAATTAAATGATACTTTCTACTTAACAGAGTTTTATTCACAAAGTAATAAAAAACTGGAGCTGCTGGGGATTCCAAGATGCCTTACGGCACAGCATACCCCTCAATCCTTGTTAGGACAGTAAATTAGACATTCTTTTTACATTTTAAATCAAGTGGTATTTGGCGATTATTTCAAAATATTGCATTTCCTATCAAAATATTTTGAAGATTTGTTTGACACTTTCAATAGAGGATTGCATTTTTAATACGATAAGCTACACCTAACCATTCTTGTTGGTGGGACGGGGCAAATTTGAAATTATTGTTGGAAACTCCTATTAGTTGAAATTGCAGATTCCTATTGTACGGGATGAAATCCGTAAATTTTATTTCAGACATTTTTTAAAATCTTCGTTTGAAGGCGCTGCAATTGGAGTTCCCACGTTATGTTTCAAAATTGCCTCCTCCTCGACCACATAGGGGGTAAGAATGGCTAAGTTTTAGAAGACTGCACTCCTCTATTGAAAATATTGAACACATTGTTTTTTAAAATCGAAAGTGTATTTATTTAGGTAATCACAAAATGTTATGTTTGTTGTTTTTATTGCAGCGCCATCCAACACTGCTCAAAAATACTCTTGTCGAAGCCGACATATATTGTGGCGAAGAATTCAAATCTGCAATAAACATAGGGGTTTCTATTTATCATTTTCAAGTTGCTCTCATCCCACCCCACCTCACCCTATTGCACCCCACTCCAAACCCTCCAGAGATTGCGGGGTGGATTAAGTTTAGCATAGACGAATGATCCCCTTAATACTTTTAACTTTTGATATGACATTTTTTTTGGTACGATGGGTATTTCTTAGTATATTTTGATCTCTCTAGATGAATGGACCTCCCTGTATATCCCGGTAGGAAAGTGCCTAAATTTAATCGGAAGTTCTACACCGTAATAGCCCCATTTCCCCTGCGTAGTTCGGATATTTTTAAAATTACGTATTATCTAATACCGGTATGTAAAAATCTATTTGATATACAAAATGAATAAACTTTTCCGACAACATTTCTTATATAAAGTTTTTGGATGAGATTAATATTGGCAACGGTGCCGTATGCGGCAGCACACTACCACTCTTTTGACACATGCACGGGGTTTCCACGACCAGCATTTCGTCGTGTAAGAAACAATACCAAGTAACTGGCATTTGCTCTGTCCTATTAAAGGATCTATATTACTTGTAATAGTTACGCTGTTTTATTCCTCAGGTTAAACAATTACTAAGGGACAATACAGGTTACCTAACTAATGTCAGTTACGCCGCGTTGTTTCGTAAACGACGATTTGTTTATTTCTTCGTCACATCACTTTTGATCGTCCCATGTGCTGCCCTCTAGTAGCGATGCGATCTGTGCAGATTTAAAACCCTGCGTGGATGGGGATATAGCTTGCATGGCTGTGCGGGTAGCGGATAAGCTGCGGATAATGTTTGGAGTAAATTTCTGCATAGCTTTTAGAATACAATCCGAACTTGTCGAATATCATACCTAGGACCCGGTTGTTTATGACATTTTTTTTCGTTATGTTTTTTTTTCATGACAAATGTAAGATGATTTAAGGTAATCTCATTCAAATTATGTCATTAAGCATAATTAACATTCCGAACTAAAAACGGGTTGCAATTCCGACTGTATAACATTCATTTTAACATACTGTGCACATCCTAGGTGTACGAATTTCTCCTCAAATATCTAAATGTGTTGCTCTAATACATTATGCTTTGTCTAATAAATTAAAAATATTATTATGTCAGCGGATTTGGATAACAAACGTGCAGATATGGATAAGGTTTCGTTTATCCACGCAGTGCTCTGGATATGGTTTGCCTTAACTTTTCCTTAGGGGTAGATGACCTCGCTGTTCCGCCCCTTAAAGCAATAACTAAGTAACTAACTTTTCCTTCATTGTGTTATTTTTTTTTCATTTTCTACCAGTGTACTGACGCCTATTTCTCTTTTTTCAGGTATGTATGCTACAAGTCCCTTACCACATGATATGCAGCTTGTTTCCTTGGCGATGGCTTCGAGGACGTAAGTGTTATTTAAATACTTCTTGATGTTTTTTCTTCAGCAAGGTAAATTAGAGGGGTTATTTAGAGTAACAAACCAAATCAGTTTACACTGATAATATGTGTGCGTATATACAATCAGTATACCTGAGGGGATTGCATCATATGATTTCTAAGCAGACGTAACCGCCTCTCTAAATTGAAAATGCAAACTGCTCGGAATGTGTCGAAAATCGATTATTAATTTTTCGATGGTCAGACGGTTTATCAACACCGGGAAAGAGGCGGTACCATTACTACCTCGACCAATGGAGGTACCAGCTAGAGTTATACGCTATCAGTTACGCAGCCAAGTACTGGCATTCTGGTAAGCTCAGTGGATAGCTGATCCAAAACACATAAAATTGAGAGTGACAGAAGGAACCAAACTGGAAGAAGTGGACCACTTCAAGTACAGTACCTCGGCTGTGTAATTTCTAGAGATGGAAGATATGATGAGAAAATAACACACACAGTACAAAAAATGTGCCCAATTTTACCATCAAGTAAGAAATCTTCTCTGGGACACCTAAATACTAGTTAAAGTTAAACTCATCCCATATACTGTAATAGCTATTTTGTCCCCATAACAACATATGGACTTGAGTCCTGCACAATCTTGAAGAAGGATAGCAGTAGACAGCAAAGTGCAGAAATGAAATTTCTAAGGACAATGGTCCGGAAAACATGAGGGGACAAGGTCAGAAATGAAAGTATAAGGGAAACAGCACAGGTACAGGAATCTATTCTAGGAAAAATTGCAAGTTCAAGGTTGAGGTGGTTTTGACATGTAAAAAAATGGCACGCAACATAATAGCAAAAGTATGACTGGAGAAAAAAGTTAAATGCACTAGACCTAGAGGAAGACCTAGAAGTAAATGGCTTGATACAGTCAAACAAAACCTAACTAGTAGAGAAATGTATTGGACAGAGATTGATGAGACCAAGACAAACCGACAAAGATGGAAGAGGCTCATAAACAACACCCGGGAAACTGGAGTTGGTGTACAACAGGGCCATCCAGACAGCGCTCCGGCCATGCTCTAAGCCAGTGCTCCGAGCGCTTTGTTGGAAGGTAGTTTCAGAAGTGGTGGGAGGAACTTGGTTGACTGAGGGCGCTGAAGTGTGCAGCCGATCCATCAGTCGCTAGTCTAGTCCAATGCGCTTTGTTGACAGCGTGTAAGTAAATCAGTTTCGCAGTGGTCATGACTGAACAGCATACAAAAAAAAAAGGAGTGGTGAAGCAGCAGTCTTTAAAGCAGAATGGGAAATTTTATTTTTCTGTACAGCTTATAAAGGGCATGCCAAATGTTTAGTGTGCAACAGAGATGTAATGTGTTAAAAAGAACACAATTTATTGTTGAATTTTCCTCTCTAATATGTTCACATTTCAGTTTGGAATAAATCACAATATTCTTTACTTAATACTTGTGTTCGTTTCCTGCACATTCCATACATCGGAGTACCATTCGATTTGTATATGCGGTATATTTGTTATGGCAAATCAGCCCTCTTTAATATGCCAACAATCCCACAAAAGCCGTCGGCCGCACGACTGTACGTACGTATATAGTCAGCGTGGGCGGAACATCGTCCGTCTCCTCGCTGCCACAGTGTAGTGGTGGTAGGGGAAGGAGCGCTAGTCTGACTGCTCAGTGCTCCCCGAGCGCGGCCGCGCTCCCGGAGCGCTATGACTGGATGACCCTGGTCTACAACAACGATGATGAGAGGGAGTTTGTCGTGTGTGTTGGAGTTTCTTCCGGGCACGGAGGAAGTCCGTCATTTGCGCAGATTAAGGATTGGATATAAAAAGTCCACTCTTTGGCACCTCATGAAAAGGGAAGACTCCCTCTTCGTACTTTTGCAACCGTATTGACCGTGTCCCACTTAGTGTTTCTCGAAATACTTAATGAATACTGGCGTCATGTTTAAACTACTCCTGTTCTTTTCGTATTTTATGATATTTCAATATTAATACGTCGACTCAGATAGATGATGATGATGATGATAATTGTTGTTTTAAGGGGCCTAACATCTAGGTTATCGGCCCCTAGACTCAGATAGCTGGGTCATGTGATGAGAATGGGGGAGGAGAGTTTTCCGAGGAGATTAATGAACTCACGTATAGAGGGACGAAGAATAAAGTAAGTCCTAGAAGGCAATGGTTAGATTCAATGTTGAGGATTTAAAGGGAGAGGTGTAAAACCAGAGGAGGCCGCTAATAGGGGATCATGGAGTTGGCTCGTTTGCAAACAGGGGCTTACAGATTAGACTGGATGTTAATAACCAAAACGGTCTCAAATGAAAATGAATGTATATTAACATTATCGACTCAATATCGTTGGACTCCCGCCTATTTGCGTGTTCACCGTCTGAGGATGAACCTACTCATAGGATTAGCGAAATACAACACTGACAAATATGGTAGGCCTATCAAAACTGTTCTATCCCTTCTAGTTTGATTGATCATAAATGTAAATAGTTTTTATGTTCTGTTGTCTTCGTATTTTAATTTTATTCTTCCCACCTGTGGACATGTTTTGTCGCTCCCTTATGTGACAACTGTGTTAACATTTGGGCTGCTGCGTAGTCCTTTGGACTGAAAATGCTATTCATATTCTGTTAATTGCATGGCAACCATCCGAGGGAGTCGTGATGGAAGATTGATGCTAGCGCTCTGGGCTTGCCTTCAACTCATCTGGGATGACCTATTGCGCAGATGGATTCTTGCTTTCCGACTCGTATCAATGGAACCATTTCATCATTAGTTAGTGTTTTTATAATAGGAGTGTGAAGTTAGTTGCCAGACCAAACTATTCTTACAACGGTCAGTACTCAGATGGAGGGGTTTCCCAGTAAATATATACAGGGTAAGTTAGGAATCATTAGGTCATATGATGCTGTTCGCATGTGCCGACTTAGATGGTGGTGCCCTGCGAGGCAAATTGTTTCTTTAAAACAAATGGTTCAGCTGTTCGTGTGGATAGCTAGTAGCTAATCTGTTGCACAGTCAGATTTACAACTCCTAATGCTATTTCATTGTGAAATTTATATACTTTGCCATCATATATACATTTACATTTTATCAACGAATTTCCTCTTCCCATATATGGGCCGATAACCTAGATGTTAGGCCCCTTAAAACAACAATTATCATCATCATCATCATCAGCATCAGCATCACCTCTTCCCATGAAGAATAACCTTCCCTATTCCACTACATTTCTTCTGTTTATGACTGTCTTGTGCAATGAAAGCAATTAATCATGCTAACACCTTATATGGATAGAAGGTATACCAATAATTTAAAATGAATGGTAAGTTATACCGAAGACTGGTTCGATTCTCAGAAAGCACCGCCGTAGATTATGTAGGTAGCAACCTCATAAATATTAGGCATAATAGGCAAAGTGAGGAGAAATTTCTTTAAAAACTATTGAGTTGGTTTCGCATGCTTAAACCCCCCTGTAAATTTCGTAAAGATCAGTTACTCCAATTTATGGTATTCGCATTGTGAGTCGTCCTTGAAAAATGTATACGAAATGCGTGATCCATGGTCGACAGTTGGGATTCGTTGAGTCTAGTTTCTAAATAACAAAACACGTTTCAACCACTCTTCTACGTAGAGAAAAGGAGTTCATGTGCAGTTGCGTCCAATCCATTGTCAGATTCTCTAGTTCCTCCCTACCTACCTGTAGCAGCGGCACTCGTCAGTTGCAGTGGGTGCCAAAACCCACTAAACCTATGTTTGATAAACTTACCGTAAATTCATGGGGGCTACATAGAGTTGTAGTTTTATCTGGAAGGCAGTGAATTTTAGAAACAAAACTACCGCTTCTAGAAACAGATGCCCCTGGGGTTCACTACCAGAGTAATTTCTGGGAACGTAGGTGGCCGTGCGTGGAACTGACAACTCCATCCCACTTATTGTTCATGTCACGAAAAAGCGGAAACATCTATCCTCCTTTACTGCATGGTCCTCTACGACCTGTACACGAGATTTGCTTTGCTTTTCAGCATACAAATTGCGTGATCATTGAGGGGATGTAGATCTAGCTGCCACCTGAATCCAGGCGGAGTATTCGCGGGGTAACCTTATTTCGGTTGATGCTAATTTCTCCAATGTTTGGTAATTTTTGTTCAACTGAAATTGTCTAGATTACTACTTGTTCCGTCTCGTTGAAACACCTAAGAGTGGATTTGTTCGTAATTTACTGATAATGGCAGGCATGACGAAGACTGTCTCGATTACGATATCTTAAGATCTGATGTGACTACAATTTCTTGTGCCATAGACCAATAGCTTCCAGTGACCTACTTAAGATGGCTATTTTTTCTGAGTTTTTTTTTCCTTTTTGCTATTAGCGTCAGTTTGAAGTCATCAAACTTTAATGTCTTTGATATCAGTCTTTCTTTGTGTTCGTCTGAGCTGAAGTAGGCTATGTCGTATAAGCTGCACCACTGGACGGAAGATTTCAGTCGCTGGCAGCAACTTGTGATACTCAACATAGCGTAACACTTTGCGCCAGGCTAAACATCGGGGTAACTCGGTTCCCAGTTACAGGCGTGAGAAAAAGTTTCATCTTATTTATCGACGAGGTCCAGTGTATATGGCAGGCTTGGTCGGGAAATTTGCTGGCGTTAAGTACTCTTAAATACTGTACGTGCAGAGGTCTGCCTGTCTGCCCCACACTTCCCTCTGTACCTTCAGAGCTAACTCCCTCGTAAGTTGTCTACGCTTCGCCAATCCAGCTAAGAAAGAATGACGCGGGTGAGATCACTTGGCAAGCATGCCCAGCTAGGTCAGGCAATGCTAAAGCTGTTTTTATCTGCCATGCACGTGAGCAGCACACTACGTCCACGTGAAAGTTAGCACAGCGTGGCCATCTGCGGAATAATGGTTATCGATCTTGGTCATGGATGGCTACAGAAAAGTTGCTTTGTGACCTCCATTATTCGGACGAGTAATAAAATCTGATTTCCAGTATCAACAATAATCTACCCTATTAACCGAAAGTAGAGTACCGTTGTTTCTGTTACAATTATAAGGGCTTTGGATATCGTGCATCGCCCCGTGTATTTAGGTGAGCGTGGGGTTTGTCTGATAACCTGTGGTACTCATAGCAGTGTGATTATTAGGATTAAGAATTGGGGTAGGTGCCCCTGGACTTTAAATGAGGTACCCTCCCGTCATTTGCCGTCGCCAGAAACATCTCTTCTCTCCCACTTGTTACTCTATCTACCCATCTGATTTTCATAATTATCCTGGAACACCACATTGCAAATGCTGTATCTGTAGAGCTTCCCAAATCTGGGTTCGAATTGAGGTTAAGAGTTTGTTTCGGATAAAGTAAAGATGAAAATTAAAGTGACATTCTCAAGACTTCTTCACCATACCCCTGGTTTTACGAATAAAACAGAGTATAAACACGCTTAACTAAGACTTTAAAGAATGCTCCGTTAATAGGTAGGTGTGCTCATATGGATCGTATACATGATTAGCCGAATCAGTATCCGTTGTCAGAGATTGTTGTTTGTTGTTAATTGATTTAGGAGCTTTGCGACATCGCGACACATTTGGGTGTGTTACAACTTATAACAATGTTAAGTCACATGGACTGTCCCTCACTCAGATACAATACAGCAGTGAATTACAACTTATAACAATGTTACTGTTACTAAACATAGACACATGGACTGTCCCTCACACATATACTATAACTTACAGTAGAGAATTACTACTTATAACAATGTTACTGTTACTAAACAAAGTCGCATGGACTGTCCCTGTATGATAACCTGTGTTATTGTGTTTGCTTTAAGAGTGTGTGCATTTGTGATTCAGGTGAGGATTGGGAAGGAGCCGGCAGTGGCCTTAAGTTAGACGCAATTCCGGCAAACACGGAAAACCACTTCCAAGATGGCTGAGATGGGAATCGAACCATCACGAGGTCGAATCTACCCCGTTCTGAACCAGAATTAAAATTTCTTGGCAGAGCCGGGAATCGATTCCAGACCTCCGGGGTGTCAGCCGCTACACCACAAGGTCGTTGTCAGAGAGTTGAGGGACTTCCGTTAGTGACTAGTGTTGTGCTATGTGACATAACGAATGCCATACTATGCTGTGTGAAATGCACTGCGTGATATATGCTTGCCACTTGAGTCACTCATTCATTCTTAATAGTCTGTGACATTGTCTCATCATCATTACAACATAGTGCAAGTAATATGAATTTTCTAACGAGCTTGTTTTCTTCTAACGTGATGTCAATTATGATGAGAAAACAATGGGTCTCAAAGTTACGAGTAAGTCAGAAAGTTATGATGAAAATAACCTTCGGACAGCGGAGAAAATCTCTGTAGTACATTCTTGCTGTTAGTGTTCTGCTGTACCCGTAACATTGTTCCTGCATATCCGTCTGGATGGCATGCATTTTAATATGTTCTGCTCGCCAGAGTTTGTAGCTGCTCCTATGCGGACACCCATGGGGAGAGCTACAAGTATCATCGCGTGTGGAGTGTTGTCTGGGGAGGAAAGTGTGAATGTAAGGAAGAGGAATTGGAAGTTAGTGGCTGTGGCCTATAGTTAGGGACCAACCCCGGTATTTGCCTGGAAGGAAGATGGGGAAACCACAGAATACTATCTTCAAGGTTGCCGGCGGGGAAGGGATCGCCTCCCGGATGTGAGCGACTGCCTGCAGCCACGTCGTAACGACCACGGCTAACTCACTTGTCATTGGGTGATTTACAATGAATATCACTCACTCAATTTCTCTAAGAATAATTAAATGACCTGGAATGGTCATTAAATGAGAAGTTAAGAGCATTATTCTTAAAAAAAAATTAAGAAATCACGATTTGATTATGGAGCTCCTTAGTACCATAATTCGTTGTTAACGAGCGATAATTTTGATACATCCCTGTATGGATTTTTGGAAGGTATCCTCTGATTAGACTAATGCAACATTCTCTTCAATTTACAAGAAATAGAACATTATAATAATGTTATTTCTTTTACGTCCTTTTAACTAGTGCGGCTTTTAGAGACGCCGGGACGCCAGAATTTTGCCCCGAAGGAGATCTTTAACATGCTACTGACATGGCTCCCTCGCATTTGCGCATCCTCAAATGCCAGCTGACTTCGTCAGGATTCGATCCTGCAGCCTTGGACACAGCAAGCGAGAACGTTACCGCTGAGACACGCAGCCAGCCGAGAAGAAATAGAACAGGAAGGATTTCAGTAGCTATCGAAGAATCTCTCTGCTTAATATAGTAGCCAAAATATTTAGCTTTACACGCAATGTGAATAATAGTTTGCGATCATTTGCTGGTTATAAGATAGATCTTTATATCGTAGAGGGGATGAGGGAAGCGAGAATTTCAATATGGTCCTAGTATTTAAGAGATACAGTATATACTTGCAGAAGTACCCGTTCTTCGGATGGTCTTTGGTATTAATGGGCAAGCTTTTATCTATTATTGCCATGGCCACGGGCTTTCCGTTACATTATTAGAGCGAAGATAGTTGTCTCTTCACACACATTCGCTAGCTAGCTACCGAGCAAGACTGCAGCTACTGCACAGAGCTCCCGCCACGATCAACGAATACTTCGAGAATCGATGCAAATTGATGGTCCACCTTCCGCCGAGGCTCCGACTTATCGTTACCATCTAACCATATAAACCAATAACCAAATCCCTTCTCGCCCTGCATTATTCAAGCAACAATACCATTTTCCAACCATTACCTATTGTCGTCCGCAACCAAGCTTATAGCCCACCCTCAGACCATTCCAAATCAAGAAAATCCTATCTTCCCGAGTTGCCGCCAAGCTAAACTCATCCCTTCTCACCCCCAGCAACCAATAATTAATTAATAACTATTAATTAATTATTAAATTAAATTTAAAACCAGCGCGTTCTCTGTCCCGGCCCATCCGCTTAATAACTGGAAACCCTGAACGACTGGTATTTACTTGGGCGAAGCCAAACTACGTTCCCCTAAGGTCTGCCAAGTATTTGACCTAGCCATTCTTTCTCTACTCATTCATTCCGCTACACTCATTAACGGACATGAACTCCTCACGCAAACGCAATCCTGAAGAGTACGATCCAGCAGAACCTGCCTGGGATACCTTCCGAGATACACCACGTACACGCTCACTATCCAACTGGATCGTCGAAATTGACACATCTGAACAGCTTTATGCTGAAAAAACGTTCCTGAATAGATCGGTATGGTTTTGATCCACCCTCCTCGCAACATTGATCCCGTCACACCTAGACAGGCCATATGCCTCGTACTTGTCCCCCATTCCACTAACGTAGCATGTATAGAGGAGACTGTCCAACATTATGTTACAGTCATTCCAACGCATGGGAGATTCCTCGCCGACCTGGGAATAGCGCTCAAGACTCTCTCAGCCATTCCCCCACTCAGATACAAGAGTCCATACGTTGTAGACAATCAAGATATGCTCACTCCAACTGAACCCTAGCAGACTAGTGAGGAGCAATCTTAAACCATCCCAATCCAGCCTAAGTATTCATCTGTAAAACAAACCCAAACAGTCCATACACTAACAATAACTCCAACAGTCCAAATCTCTTGGGTTCCTGACAAACACACTACCGAAAAACCAGAGCGCAAACATAAATGTACTCAAATTAGTGGCACTATCACCCTGCCTAACGAACATGAACATGAAGGCTCTCAAGCAGTTCAGAACATAGCTCCCTCTCAAGCAGTTGCTTTTTCCTCAAAGAGCGACGCTTCACCTGGTCCTCAGCCCCTCCCTCCCGACTCTAAACCTGCAAAAACACTGGCGCCGTGGCGCCCTCCTCCAAGACCACATCCAACACTCATTATGCAATGCTTCATTTGCCAACGCTTGCACCATACAGCAGGAAACTGCAAGAGGGAAGCCCGGTGTAATCGCTGCGGCGATTCTCACCGGCATACAGTTTGTACAGTGCCTAAGGACTCCTCTACTTGCGTACATTGTGGAGGCAAGCACGCGGCTTCCTTCCCAGGGTGCAAGTACCTTAAAAATGCCATCAAACACCGGGAATTGAAGCACTAGCAACAGACCAAACATATCCCCTCCCTACTCTCCCTACAACTAACACCCCCTCAAGCACCTCACTCCACTGCACTTACACAACTGCTGAGTCTGCTACAGCAACTCTCAGCCATCTCCATGTAAACTCACCCAACTACACGGGGCTAACTCTTAATACATGACCCTGGCTGGCACCGTGGTTTAATCTGCCCGAGGAGTAAGGGCCATACCAGCTCGCCCGGGGTGATGAACCACGGACAGTGGAAGCCAAATTACACAAAACGTCTTTCGAACAATAGAAAACTCGAACCCAGAAACTACAGGAAGCCAGGTCGAGCGCGGTCAGCCGCCAATGACTGACCTGCGTTTCGGCAAGTATATAGACCATAAATTACACTCAGTTCGCATAACAACCACTGAATTACATCTAAACTAGACCAAAAATCAATAATCACCCTCCAAACAATTACTTTTTAACTCCCAAGTCCATCAAAATACATTTAAAATACATTCAAAGCAGCCAGGCACTGCCAGGCTCTGATTGGCAGCTCCAAGACCCGAGCAGTCAATCAGAGCCGAGTGCTTCAAAATTCAAACTCCCCGCTTCAGAACTAAACTTTTCTCAACAATAACACAGTCAGACATCTCATTACATTTCTTTTACTCGTCCTGCGACATCGCGGGGTACCTTCCTGTGGGGGTTGGCCACGGCCGACTTACTCGGGATGGTGCCTTGTGGGTCGTGGGTTCGATTAAAATATCACGCATTCAACACATACCGCCAATCCTTGTTCATGACATTATTTCCCAAATCAAAGCGAGGCTTATTAAAAACAACTATTATTTCAATCAAAAACCTACTACGGGTGTGTTTTTCTCCTTTCATACTTAAAAACCAACCCATTGGTGGTCTCTCTTACTTCCTAAAGAATCAATTTAAACAATTAACAGATTCAGATCTTTTTCCATTATTATATTATTATTACTAAGCTGAAGCTGCCGCTATAAACGACTATTAAACCATCCACACCATGGCGAGCAGGGATGATTAGTAGCTATGCTCCATCTAGCATAATAAGCGAACATCATCCCAAACTGCAGTGAACTAAAGATTGAAGTTGTGGCGGTCAATAGCTAAGTCAAATCACGAAATAATAAATCCCTATAAGTCATTATGCGAATATAAAGCCAGATCCCTCATTGTCAAACCCCTTAATCAAGTCAAATTAAATAACATTTTTTTAAATATTAATCATTCCAGAAAAAAAAAAAAATTAATCTATACTTCTTTTTAGCCCAAGTTAGATTCAGTCCAGGCAGAGGAGCGCTTGACGCACCGGTACCTGGCGACCGCGACTGTCATTTCAGACTAGTCGATAGTTATCTGTGAATATTTCAGAATCTGTCGGTTTTAGGGCCTTAAACATGTGGGTTTTAGAGTCTCTTAGCCCCCCCCCGAGTTTTGTTCCTCAAATTGGGGAACTTAAAATGAGCTTTATATCGTCCTTCTATGCTACTTTTAATATTTCACTTATTTTAGCATGTGTTTTATGGGGGTCCCCCCCCCCCCCCCTTTCATGAGAGGTACGGTGAAAAGTTATATAAATGATTGGTGTCTTGCCTCTGATGGACATCCAAACCACATTTTACGTTGATCCACCAGCCGTTCTCGAGTTATAAGCGTAGACAAACATACACACCCAGTAAAAATGAATGCGCGCATCGATCATTATAACAGTCTAAAATAAACGCGTAAATAACGCATAATTACGTAAGAAAAATACCGATAAATATTTAATTAAATATATATATCTGATACAGCCGGCCCCGTGGGGTTGGGGTAGCGCGCCTGCCTCTCAAACGGAGGCCCCGGGTTCGATCCCCGGCTCCGTCAGGGATTTTAAAACTAACGTGAGGGTTGGAACGGGGTGCACTCAGCCTCGTGAGGACAATTGAGTAGCTGTCTGACAATGAGACAGCGCCCCGATCACGAATACCAAGATTAACGGCCGAGGGGACCCGACGCGCTGATCACACGTCACCCCAAATGGCTGGGCAGCGGTCGCTTGGTCGGCCTTAGCCCGTCATGGGCTGTATAGTGCCAGGGGTTGACTTCATGTGATACAGGTTATTTTTATTTATTTTTAAGATATAGTGATGTAATACATGACAATACTCTCAAGAATTGGGGGGCGTGGTGGCTCAGCGGTCTAGCTGTATGCCTCTCACCAAGGCGGTCCGGGTTCGATTCCCGGTCAATGCATGTGAGATTTTCGAAGTGAAATGCCATGTCCTGTGGTTCGGATTCCACGTAAAAAGGAGGTCCCGTGGCTCATGATCTCAAGATTAACGGTCACGTTAAACTACAAGCTTCCTTTCCTTTTTTACTCTCAAGAATTATGGGATATATTCTCAGTGAGTGAAGTGAGGGTTAATAGTGGAGTTAGTTGTAGTTGAATGTTGTTATAGAAGTGAGGCAACCTTTCACCATTACCGTTCTTTTTGTACTCGAATCGTTTCTGAAAGACATCAATAAATTAGGGGGTTTATATTCAACTGTAAATCACTGAGTAGTTTGGCTATCGGCGATGTCTGTTGGTATCTACGAGACTAATAGGGTTCAGCAATAGCGATTTAGGAAAGTAGGGGCCACGGATGCATTTTTTGCCATTTGGTATGGACTCCATCTTGAGGAAGGAATTCATGATGAAAATCAATCATGTAAAACAAAAAATAATGGAATGCAGCCGAATGAAATCAGAAACCCCTATAGACGTCAAATTGGCAGGTGAAAAGCTAAGTTAAATGAAGTAGGAGACTTCTGCTTTTAGGAAACAAAATAACCAGTGATGGACGATGCAAAGAGGATATAAAAAGTAGATTGGCTGAGGCAAGTAAAGAATTTTCAGAAAAGAAATCTGTTGACATCTAATATATATTTAGGTATTATATTAACTTTATTGAACACAAACTGTGCACTTTAACAATGATTATTCACATTACTTGTGTGCAATAATTAATAATAGATCATGGTTGCTGTGCACATTGTAGAACATGGTACCGTTCACAATGCTGATCACACAGTTTACAAACACAATCTTGCAAACTCTATGATTATTTATTTAATCGTATGGTAATTTATACAATATACAATTATACATAACAAGGTATAATCAAACTTTAAAGTCCATCCTTCTCAACCATTCGGTTAAATCGTGCATGAGAGCGAACAAATCGTCAGGAATACGAGGGTACGAATAAAGAGGACAGCGTTGGACCAGATGTTCGATCGTCTGTTCTTCCAGGTTACAGTCACATATTGGTGAGCTGATCCAGCCCCACTTGTATCTGAAATAATTGCAGCAACCACGTTCAGTCCTCAGCCTGTTGATGCGGCACCAGATAGCCATGTACGGCCATGGAGTTAACGAAGTGTCGAAGATCCTGGTTTGCATCTGATAATGTCCTGTTCATCATGGCTTCAGTCAAGTAGAACTGTAGCCAGATGTCCTTTCGTTTTATTTCCCTTTCTTCCAATAATTTCTTCCAGCCATCCGTTGAAGGGAGAGCAAAATTGAACCTCAAATCTTCTATGAGGGTAGGTTCCCCACCAAGCTCATAGACTAGCCGTGATCATGTATTTCGGGATGTGCCAGTGGCGACCTTTAAAAATCTCGCCTTGACTTTTACCAAAGTGAGAGATCACTCTTAGTTAGTTTTTCCCATGTAATCTCTATTCCGTAAGCAAGAATAGATATTATTTTTGCATGAAATAATGCCATGGCAGACTTGAGAGACAGTCTATTTAAGAACTTGATATCGTAGTTTTCGTAGCTGGTGCTGCTCTGAATCTTGTGTGTAGTTGGAAAGATTTAGTCGTTGTCTGAGGGATAAGGCCAAGGTATTTGAAGCTATTTACAGTGTGTAGTGCCTCCTTTTTGAAAAGTACTCTTTCATTAGGGAATAACAATCCACCCTTCCTAAATATCATATGTTCAAGTTTTCTCGGCATTCACTTCTAGTTCATTTGCATTGGCCCAATTTTCTAGTGTAGTTACTGCCACTTGTAATTCATTGATCTCATGCGACCCTAGAACCATATCGTCAGCGTATAAATATATCCTTACTTAATTTGATTCTTCTCTAATTATCCGAATAACATCATTAGTGGCAACATTAAATAATAATGGGCTGAGGGGGGGTCATCTTGCAATACGTCATTGGTTTGGACGATCTCGTTAGAAGTAGTCACATTGTCTCAGATTCTGACAGTGTTAACCCTCAACATGTTATGGACCAGAACAGTGATCTCGGTGTTTTCTTCCACTAACGACTCAAGTTTTGAAGAGATGATATTCCTGTTACGTCTATCGAAAGCTTTAGTAAAGTCAATGAATACCGCATGAAACTTTCCCTGAGGCAATCTGAGTTCATTTTCAATATCATCCAAACGATTCCTTATTGCTTGGATTGTGTTTCTTCCCCCTCTGAAACCGAACTGTTGATCCGGTAATTTGCTCTCAATTTCAACGTTGAGTCTTTCGGTTACTAACTTTGTAAGTAGTTTCAGTTGGGTGTTCTCCAAGATAATTCCTAATACTGTTAGGGTCATGCGGATTTGAATTTATGTATTAGAAAGCCGTTTTCGAAAGCCTTTGGAGCGTGGCGCTCTGTGGAAGTGATGGTTGGTTCCTTACATTAGGGGCTGCGACAACGCGGTCATGTAACCCCGTGTACTTTGGGTGATAACCGGTGTTAATTGTGATGACTGTATTAGTGTGTGTTATCTGTTTTTTTATTCAAGTAAGGACTGCAGACTTTGAATTTTTCAAATAGTTCCTACTTTTGCCGCCAAACGCCACCGTCGACGACTACTAGTTTAGAACTTAGCTACTAGACTCCACCGCAGTCGGCTCATGGTAAAGAAAGTAGGAACCTAAGAGCGTTGTTTACATTTTTAACCTATATAATTTAGCTTCATACAGGTGTAATTAGTGGAAGTTTCTTTAACATGCCATAAATCTATGGCATTGGACCGCCGGCTTTACTTCCCCTCCGAAGGAAGGCATACTGAGGGATTTTTAACGCTCTTAAAAATCCGACGACTTCGACCGGGTTTGAACCCGTGACCTTGGGCATAGAAGCTCGGCATGCTACCAACTACGCCACCGAAGCCACTTCTATGGAAGTGAAACTTGGACTGAAAAGAAGCGATAGAAGCATTAGAAATGTGGTGTTAGGGAGAATGATGAAGATCGGATGGGTAGGTAGAGGTTACTAAGACGAGTGGCTGAGTAGAGATGTTTCTGACGACTGCTAATGACGAGAAGAGATAGGTTGGTAGGACACACACTAAGACACCCAGCTATAGCAAACGTAGTTAGGGAAGGAAGGGTCGAGGATAAGAACTGTACGGGTAGACCAAGGTTAGAATAATGTTAAACAGATTGCCTACGATGTGGGATGTGGTAGCTATGTAGAGATGAAACGATTAGCTCAGGACAGGATGGCATGAAGAGCTGCATTAAACCAGTCAAAAGACTGAAGTCTCAAAGTGCAGTGTCATGCATAACGAGTAGAGAATTGGAGTGTCGGGCGAATGCAGGAGTTGTACCTCTGACTTCCGGCTTTGGCCGCCTTTGTTCTACGATTAGGTTATATTCAGTCTTATGGGAAGACGTCATCTGTGAAGCCAGCCTGTGCTGACGCAGTCACACTGTGATGATTGCCCGCTGTTTGTTTTGATTCCAAGAATTTAATTTCCACGGCCTCGTTTATGTCCAAGGTGGCTTTTCAACTATTAGGTCGTGGTTTTGATTTGCTTTTAACGATTTCATTGTGTGTGTGTGTATGTATATATATAAATTTATATTTATCTATCAGATATTGCTAACTGAAAATAAGGGATCATTTTCAGTGGTGTAGCGTTTCATGGCTGTCGCCCCGGAGGTCGGGGTTCGTTTTCAGGCTCTGCCAAGAAATTTAATTCTGGTCTGAGGGCTGGAACGGGATACATTCAGCTTCGTGAGGCAAAACTGAGAGGAGGTGGGTTCGAGTTCCTCCCCAGCCATCTAGAAAGTGGTTTTCCGTGGTATCCCACTTCTACTCCAGGTAAATGCTAGGATGGTTCCTAACTTAAGGCCACGGCCGCTTCCTTCCCAATCCTAACCAGAATTACGAATACTCGCATTAATACTGACATCACCATAACACAGGTTGTTAGACAAATTCTTCACACACGTAAGTACACGGGGATACAGGACCACGGTGTCACAAAGTTCCTAAATAAATCAACAACCACTGTAAATTTCCATAGAGGAGTTTAATGTATCTCGTAGTGGTTTCGGTGGCGTAGTTGGTAGCATGCTGAGCTTCTATGCCCAAGATCGCAGGTTCAAACCCGGCCTAAATTGTCGGATTTTTTAAGGAGCGTTAAGAATCCCTCAGTATACCTTCCTTCGGAGGGGGAGTAAACCCGGCGGGCCCATATCATAGATTTATGACATGTAAATTAATCTTCCACCAACTACAATTGTGTGAAGCTAAATTTGTAGGTTAGATTTGATTAACGCTCTACAAGTGCCACCAAGGGCCGGTTGTGGTGGCATCTAGTAGCCAACTTCATAGCTAGGTGTAGTTGATAGTAGCATTTGGTAGCAAAAGTAGGAACTATGGTACTTGAAATTGATCGTTTGCAATCCTTACCTGAATTGCAGATAAAGCACACTAATACAGCCATTACGATTAACACCGGTTATCAGACAGATTTTACACACACCCAAACGGGGCTACATGACCGCATTGTTGCAGCCCCTAAACTGAGGAATCCCACCAACCAATGTATCTCGTTTGCAGAACACAGCGTGCTGTGTGGCGAATGAGTCTATTGCTCTAGAATTTTTCAAGATTTCTTATTATCTGGAACATTATTAGACACCTGTTATACTTTCTCCTTGTGAGAATGTCAGAGCGAAACTAATGACTGGATGACAGCTGGAGGAAGGTAGTAATTAGTGCTCGGTTTGAAGCAGTAAGTCTCCATTTATGTAATTAGCAGGCTATCTTTGAGATATCTTACTTATTGGACTGTTATACTTTGAGTAGCTGTGTTGCCAAAATGGTGCGTGCAATTAAGCATGTGAAGACACATTTGCGCCGCTTTTACTATAAACTTTAATGCAATTGTTGATTATACTGAATTGTAATTTGCTATTATTCCAGCATAATCCACACCGGTAATAAAATGATATCTGCCTGCTTATATGTTTGTTCCGTTTAGCGTCGTAGACTATTGGATCGATTGAACGGAAATGTTGTAAGAATATAGCTTGAAGTCCAGAATCACGCAAGAGATAATATAGATTTTGATATAATTCATTACGAACTTGTAGGGTATTGGGCAATTTTTGCCCTTCATCAAGTAAAATAAGTGGTAAATGGAAAATGAAGTGCATCGTGTGGTTGTGGAATCAAATGTCTTACAAGAAACGTCCTATGCATTTTCTTCTTTTATCTAACGTTTTGGAGCAAATTTAACTTTCTTGTATTTTTGGCTGTAGCCACGGAGAAGAACCAGACTACATACTCATTTACTCACTCGCTGTATCTCTGAAATCCATTTTGGAAGGAAGATCAAATGTACATTATTATTATTATTAAATTTATTAACAACGAACATCTAGGTTATCTGCCCTTTATGGTCCGGGTGAGAGTGAGAATGACGATGAAATATAAAAAGCAATTGAAACCAATTTCTGACATATAACTACCTATTAATACTAATTATTATTATTACTACCTGACGAACTAGAAAAAGAAGATAAAGGAATAAGGGATATAAAATACAGGGAAAAGAAATGCTCTCAACCGTCGAATAATGTGGACTGAGGGTCTCTGTAAGAAATAGAGCCATGAAAGGCATATAAGAAAAGGATGAGAGCATCCGCTCCAAAGTCAATGGAAAAAGGGTTAAACGGATCCAGCTCAGGTATCCCTCGGTGTCAACTCCCGAGCCGTGAGCCCTTAAGGGTGTAGCACTATCCAATGTGCACCATCCATGGTTGGGTTATATGCACCCTGCTTCATTTAGGGCTTCTTAGAGAAGGCAGGAGAATGGAAGTGTATATACCACTGACATATTTTTGTTGGTTTTAATGTGTCGTAGACCAGGTAGCAGCAGTCAAATGTTTGGGTTGATTTCATTCATCCTTGACCCAATTTTCAGTTCCATATATCATGAGTTGAAAATTGATTTTATTATAATGATAATTTTAATTGTATGTCTACCCCTTATTATTCCCGTTTTCCAACGGGGTCGGGGATGAGATGCGATGGAAGCCTTTGTGGCGATGGTGTTTACGGCCGGATGCCCTTCCTGACGCCAACCTCATGAGAGGAGTTAATGAGAGATTAAATGAATGATGGTGAATGAAACTGGGCAAGGATGTGGAAGGAAGCGGCCGTGGCCTGTCAGAAGGTACCGTCCCAGCATTTGCCTGGTGTTGAAAATGGGAAACCGCGGAAAACCATTTCAAGGACGGCCGACGGTGGGGCTCGAACCCACGCGTCTACCGAGTCAGCAGAGAGCATGGCCCCATGACCTAATGCTGTCCTTTAGCCAGCGTAGCCACTACTGCCTGTTAATGATAATTTTAATATTTAGCATAATTGATTGTATTGTTCGTGTTTTTAAAGTGTTTTTTGTGTTAAATATTTTTAATTGAATGAATGTGTTTTGACTGTGCATATGGGCTAATATTTGGACTATAATGGAGGCTGAAGAAGGGAGAAAGTGAGATCCCGAAACATATACCTCAAGTGTTAATGTAAACTAAAAGTTTCACAAACATAAAGTATTGATTGGGCGGAACAAGGTGTAGTTTTTGTAATTGTTTAAGGCAGGTGATACCATGAAAAGGAAAGAGAGGCGACCCCCCTCCCCGCCGAAAATTAGGGTATTAGGAAGAATGAGACAAGGGCTAATTAAACCGAGAAAATGAAAGATACCCTAGTACGGTACCTTCGGGGTCAGAACAGAACTGGAGTTAACTAAGGGTGGTTAACAGGGAAAATGTCAAAGAGGAGTCCGGCACAAGTAAGTGGAAGCTATGCTCGTTATAGTAAACTCACGTCCCACTAGTTGTGAGTCCCTGAGGAACAATAATAAAATATAAAAAAATACAAGTAAGAAAACCAAACGTCGTCGTCCACATACATGTTGCCTATCTGCTTGTACAGTCATGCGGCACGCGTCCTGAGCCAGTAAGGCGGTAAACCATTGCAACCATGTGACATTTCCCCCCCCCCTACTTAACGGTGCTTCACTTATGCGAATCTATGTACTGTAAAGTTTGTGTAGTAGGTACCGTACATGTGTCAGACATAATGGATTTTCACGACCACTTTCATCAGATATTTGATCGCGTATTATATTATACTGGCCTGTTTGCCATCTCTTGATGAATACAGTACTTTTGCATTTGTCAGTTGGCACAGGCTAGAGTAAAAGGTGGCTTTTCACCGATGTCTCAGTCTCACTCATGGCTGTGATTATATGGAAGCTACTGAGGTATGGGTGGGGCTTAGTAATGGCATTCGAGGCACAATCAGTGCATGTGAATGCTGTGAAAGGTTCAACTCATAGGGTTAGGACTACTGTTCTGACTCAGTGAGGAAAGCAATGGCAAACTACCTCACTCCTCTTCTTGCCTAGAACGCCTCAAAATAGTGCTGCCTTGGGTTTTTGTGGGTATCTACTCACATAACGTAACGGCGGTACTTTTTGAGGATCCAACCAGCCTTCGGGCTGACTACCTAACAGACAGACATACATTATATTATACAATGAACACAAACCATATAGACTATATTGTAAGCAGAATTAAAGTCGGATGCACATGGGAGTCGAACTCGCGACTTTCGGCTTTGACCACCGCTGCTCTGTTCAAAAGAATACCATATAAAAAGAACTTCCATTCAAATGGAGTTGGTTGGTTCCTCAGTTTAGCGGCTGCGACAACGCGGTCATGTAGCCCCTAGTACTTCGGGTTTGTGTAGAATCTGTCTGATAACCGGTGTTAATTGTGATGCCTATATTAGTGTGTGTTATCTGTTTCCAATTCAAGTAAGGTCTGCAGACATTCAATTTTCAAGTAGTTCCTACTTTTTCTACCAAACGCAACCGTCAACCAAAACTACTTCTGAACTTGGTAACTAGATGCCACCGCAGTCGGCTACTGGCGACGAAAGTTGGAACCTAAGAGCTTTAGTCAAATCTAACCTATAATTTAGCTTCACACATGTGTATTAGTGGAAGGTTCTTTTACATGCCATAAATCTATGATATGAAACTGCCGCGCCGGTTTTACTTCCCCTCCGACGGAAGGCATACTGCCATTCAAATTGAGGAATTGCTGTAAAGGCTAGAAAATTAGGTGAACAACAACAACGATAATTGTCTGTAATTCAGTTGGTGGAAACATGCCATAGACGTATAAACGAGGTAAACTACACCTGTTACCGTACACTGAATTATGTGGTGTGTTCTTTAGATTAGGCTGTTCTATCATGACTACTAATTAAAATCATTGATTAATGAGTTTTAGATTTTTTCTCTTCGTTTATGAAGACTGCATAGGCCTTGACTTACATTTCCATTCTCTGACACGTGTGAGTTCAATCCCGCTAGTGCAGTATTTACTTTCTCCCATCATCAGTTAAACACACGATTTGTTGTTCCGAGCGAATAGTTCCAGATTATAGAATCAAATGACTGATACATCGATGAGATTTATGTGGTAATTGCTAAACTGTTACACCAACTGTTCTCATGATGTATGTTGTTTTCGCGTGTTGATATTTGCTTCTATTTGAGTGGTTCAGAAAATGCTGTGTTTATAATGTGACTGAGGTGTAAGATTGGGATGTCAGACGAGAGCATATTTGCTCAACAGCTTGATGTTAACAATTATTTTTGGATGCCTTGTTCTCTTGATGTAGTTATGGCTATGTAGCCGAATAATAATAATAATAATAATAATGCATTATTTGGGGAATGTATAGGATCGATTCCCACCTCAGTCATCATAGAAGTGGTTTCCTGCGTCCAGCGTACAGTTAATAATAATAATCATAATACTAATAGTAATAATAATATCGTATGGCCTCGGGTGCCGGGTGCAAGCTTTGTTAATTGACACCCGGAGGGTAGCTTGCATATCGAATTTCGTCGTTCCTTTGAACGCATTGAAAGTCAAGGAGGTTAGATATCTAAGCTCCTTGACACTACAGCGCTTTCTAGTAGAGAATGCAGGAACTTAATGTTGGCGGAAAATCCCGAGATTAATTTTGCCATTGAACACGGCCTACTGAATTCAAATGGGTTCTTTAACATGCTAACAACGTATGACATCCATGTCGTGATTTTTTCCGCTTTTCAAAAATCACTTAGCACGGCCAGGGGCGAACCTGCAAGCTTGGGGTTGGTAATTCGACACGTTAACCACTCACCCACCGTGGCAAGCAGCGTATAGATGAATATGTAAGACACCGAAGTAAACAGGACTGATAACCACGATGTCCCAGGTCCTTGAAATAAACAACAACAAATTCTAATTAATTCATAACAGAACTACATCTGAATGCAATGTTTTGTTTTCCTTGAATTTGACACAATATTTAGTTTTTTGATATATCGGGAAATCGCGATTCCGTGATATTTGACTGTTGAGTTCTTAGCACATTTAGTCTATCTTTCTCATACTAATTGTTTTTGACTGTATATTTTCAAAACCACTTGTAAACTTGTAATAAAAGACTTAACTTGTGAGTTTTTTTTTAATCTGCCGTATTTCTTGAGTAAGATTTGGAAATGTGATCGCAGACGGTATTCGAACTTGATTCTCCTGTTGGCCGGGCAGACGCGCTGTAGACCACGTCAGAACTGGATCGCATTTTCAAGTTTGATGAAGAGGCGTTGTTGCGGAGACTTTAAGAATGACGTGTTACTCGAGTATGTGTATGTGATCTTGATATCTCTGCCCAAAGTTCCCCATCCGTAGGCTTTAACGGCACGGCAGCACTCCTAGATTCCCTGAATGGGCCGCTGTTTGTCGGTGAGAGTAACATTGCGATAGCTGTACTGGGGCAGCAAACAGGTTCTCAAGCCTGTTCCGCGATTATGCAATTCCATTTGGTACCGCACATCGGGCAACTTATTACATAACTCAAACATAATAGTGCGGGTTTCGTTTTTTACCTATTGGCAAATTTGGTGTTTAGGATAATTGTCTATAGGTCAACTGTAGCACGCTTATATTTCCTGGATGTTAGACAGTCCCGCAGCTCAGATCACTTCTGACAGCTTTGAAGCTATTTTTCACTGTTGCCTAATTAACAATTAATATTGTAGCTTTCAGTCGGTCAACACAAAAATCATTCCAATTACTGGAATATATGAAAAATAACCTGAAATAAATTAAATAAATTGATTTTCCAAATCCCGTGACACTACAGCCCATGAAGGGCCTAACCCTATCAAGCGACCGCTTCCCAGCCATTTGGCCTGCAGATTATGGAGTGACGCGTGGTCAGCGCGTCGGGTCCCCTCGGCCGTTAATCTTGGTATCGGTGACTAGGGCGCTGCCTCACTGTCAGACAGCTACTCAGTTGTCCTCACGAGGCAGAGTGCACCCCGTTCCAGCCTTCACGTCAGTTTCTAAAATTCCTGACGGAGCCGGAAATCGAACCCGGGACCTCCGGGCATGAGGCAGGTGTGCTCTCCCAACACATCGGGGCTGGTAATTTACATGTGATTATGATTGTTATATATTATATTGTTACGGAGTATTGTGGAAGAACAAGAAGAAGATTACTAAGGGATTAAATGTTTCGCGTCAAACGATCGTCACCAAATCCAAATATCTAAGACAAATAGCTCTGCAAAACACTAACAAACCTACGTTGACACCCAAAGACAGTATCTGCCCTCCAAAAACAAAATAGAAGAAAACCCGTTTTGTTTTTAGAGGGCAGAAACTATCATTTCTGTGGGTGTCACTGTAGGTTTGGTAGTGTTTTGTAGAGCTATTTGTCTTGCATACCGGTATTTGGATTTGGTGATGCTCGCTTGATGATCGAAACATGTCATCCCTTTTTCTTATTTTCCAGTAGTCCTTAACTCTCTCTCTCTCTCTCTCTCTCTCTCTCTAAATATAGTAGAGACCCACTAATCCGAACTAATTGGGACCGAACGCTGTTCGGATTAGCGAAAATTAGGTGGATTTTCGTCAAATACGACAACATATTGACTTTAAGGCTCGAAAACCAATTACAGTAGAGTCTTGCAAACTCGGCCTAATGTGGACCGAAGAATGGCTGAGTTCGCGAAAATGCCGGGTTATCGGGAAATGTATTAAAAAGAAGAAATAAGCTGTTTGCTTTTGTTTAAAAGTAATGCAATGCAGTACACAAGTTTTAAAACGATTAAACCACTACAATTACAGTACTTGAATATATAGTTCAGTACTGTACTACTGTACTGCATAAAAATCAAAGGAAACAATTAAATTATAGAAGAAAACTTAGAAAAACTAGGCCTACAATTTTTTTTAATATGTACACTATACAGTATATGTACAAAACAATTCCTGTACGCAAATAGTTTTTTCACTTAATGAAAATTACCATTTACTTTCTTTTTGCAAAAACGTAAGGAATGTTCTTTTGCTTTTCGCTTTGAAACCTGTTTCTTGAAGCCTCATCCGGGTTACAAACGAAGAGGTATTAAGACGAGTGGGAGAGGAGAGATGTTTCTGGCGACTGCTAATGAAGAGAAGAGATAGGTTAGTAGGACACATACTAAGACACCCAGGAATAGCAAGCTTTGTTATGGAAGTAAGGGTCGAAGACAAGAACTGTAGGGGTAGACAATGGTTAGAATATGTTAAACAGATTGCCTCGGATGTAGGGTGTTGTAGCTATGTAGAGATGAAGCGATTAGCTCAGGACAGGGAGGCATGGAGAGCTGCATCAAACTAGTCAAAAGACTGAAGACTCAATCATCTTCATCATCACAAAGACGGCGAAGAAACAGAATGTCCATAGCGGAGAAGACAGAGAAGTCAAAAGAAAACATAATAACGCTCTGTGCGAAAACACAAAAACAAACAAAAATCATGATTTTCTTTCTCCTGTCAGGGTGGCCGAGAAATCCGGAGTGCCGGGCTACCGAGTGCCGAGTTTGCGAGACTCTACTGTACTCTGTACTGTAATGTTTTATAAGCACTGTTGGTGTCCACCTAGCACGAGTAGCTCCTAGTGATGTAATGTTTATGCGACGTTGGTGAAGCATTGCCTCTTCAAGTCGTTTCAGTGCGTTGCGTCAAAAGATCACTGACTACACTTCTTAAGTGTTCATTTGCTTTTCCGTTTGTTTTATCGTTAACGTAAAAAGAAACTTTGTTATGCACATTGCTAGTAGGTGCAAGAGGTATTAAGACGAGTGGGAGAGGAGAGATGTTTCTGGCGACTGCTAATGAAGAGAAGAGATAGGTTAGTAGGACTCCGTTTTTTTTTTTTTTTTTTTTTTTATTATTTTTTATAAGATAGCCAACAGATTCACTGTTTGCTACCGTAGCATTTATTTCATGTTTTTCTGTGCTAATAAATTTGACGTTTTTACTTGGAAAAACTAGTTTAATGTTAATCTTTATTTTTTCCTGTTTTAAAATTCAAAACAAATTTGGTAGATATTTTTTCCTAGCCCTGTTCGGATTAGGCTAATTTTCGGATTGGCGGGACTCTACCTTTTATACAGTATTATCTTAATCACTTTTAATTTATTTCAGGTTATTTTTTCACATATTCCAGGAATTGGAATGGTTTTTTTTTTTGTGTTGAGCGACTGAAAGTTACAATATCAACCCTCACTGGAGCCATAGTTTTTCATGATACGGAACAGTTGCACGTATAGCTTAAATTATGAAACATTTGCTAGAGGGTGTAACTTGGCGCTCAAATAATTATTGTGCTAATAAATTATCATTATTGTGATCCTGGTGTAGCGACTAGCATGTTTGACTGTCGCCCGGAAGGTCCAGGTTCGATTCCCCTCGCCAAGAAATTTTAATTTTGGCCTGAGGGCTGGAACGGGGTACACTCAGCCTCGTGAGGTAAATCTGAGAAGAGGAGGGTTCAATTCCCATCTAGGTCATCTTGGAAGTGGATTTCCGTGGATTCCCACTTCAACTCGAGCCAAATGCCGGGATAGTTCCTAACGTAAGGCCATGGCCGTCTCCTTCCCAATCCGCATCTGAGTACAAATACACACACTAATACAGCCATCGCAATAACACAGGTTATCAGATAAATTCCACAGCCAAGTACATTGGGCTACATCACCACGATGTCGCAAAGCCCCTAAATCAATCAGTAACAACTCATTATTGTGATCGACCAACCCAAATGGAGCACATATTTCAGTGATCCACTCGGAGGCTCACAACTTCTAAGACGTGCTTTGGCAACCATGGGGCCACCACTTAGACCGGCATTGTTTCCACTTCATCGTCAACTCTTGTTCTCTTCCGGCGCTGACGGTATTAGGGCATCAGAGGTCTAGGGAGTGTACCATGTTCCTGTTTTCTTGATACTTATCTTTTGTTTTCCCGTTAACCTCATTCATTTGTTTCTTTCTTCTATTATTGTAATTGCATGTTAAGAGGAATAGGCGTAAAACTTTAATTATACGTTAATTCGAGTATAATAAATTAATAATTTTATTAACGCAGCCAATGGCCATTTATTTTATTTTCAGGATGGGTCAGGAAAGGGAATTTGGAAGGAAATCGGTCGTGATAGCTAATTTGACGTCCGCGATTTTCCTATAAATTCGCACTCGATCATGATAGGCCTCTTTGAACCCCTGGTCTGTAAATGTAAACTGAATGCAGGGTTCCACATGACCTGTTAATTATATTCCGCCTTGGAGCGTGACGGCTGCAATAGTGTCTGCTTGGTTGGCTGGGCGTTTCGCTGAAGATAGTTACGTCTAGATATTGAAGTTAATTGATTTCAATCTGGTTATTTCCGTTAATATTCTTCTTTTTATCGGAACAGATCGTGAATACTTTTCTATGGTTTTGGTTCTTTTTACAGTTTCGTCTTTCGTACAATTCCATCTTTCGATGGTGTATTCTATCATCTTGTAGTTTTCCACGCGTTGTTTTCGTAGTCATTATTATTATTATTTCATTTAGGAGCTTGGACATTGCAATTTTCAGCTCCGTGTACATATGGAACTTGTAGTATAATCTGTGTTATTTTAGTATATGTAGTAGTAGTGTGTAATTGAGGCTAGAATTGGTGGCTGTGGTCATAAATGAGGGACCATCCCGGCATGGAAGTAAGAAACCATGGTAGACCACTTCTAGGATGGCTGAAATGGGAATCGAATCCATTTCTTATCAGGTTTACCTCACGCTGCTAAATGTACCTCGTTCCTGCCCTCAGTCCAGAATTGAATTTCTTGGCAGACTGGAATCGGGAATCAACCCGGATCTCAGGGTTAACAGTCAAGAGTCAAGAAAGCTTGCTCCTACACCACGAAGTATATGTATATTTTCCACTCTTCCCGTATTTTCTTTCTGAGTAAAGTTGACTTACCTTAACTGAAGAAATACTTTCCATTTGTCAATTACGTTGGATTTGCAACATGGAAGTAAAATTAATTAATAAATTGCTCAAATAGAAATTAAGTGAATTATCTAGTCACTGTGTGAGAAATTCGGTAATTTTTTGTGAGCTTACCCTTCGAACTCCATTGAGCTGTAGTAAAAACCTCCTAGTCTCTCTTTAAGTGCTTGCATTTAAATCACTGCAGCAATAACGATATTATGCCTATTATTGTAAAATTGAATCATCTTATCTAAATCCACTGTATTAATAACTTTGTTCATGAAGCCTACGAGAATCAAACGTACCGGTAGTGTACAAGGACGAATACGGTAATATTCAGCACGGGAAGCTGCAGCAAATGCGAAGACGGGTGATTCAAATCCCGGCGCTGACAGTGGCTATCCTGTGTGTGATTTTACCCGGGGTTTTCCACACTCCCTCCAGGAAAATGCCGGGATAGTATCTTACTTCAAGTCCCGGGACACCTCCTTCATCCCTGCCCCTACTAAAGAAAGGTTTTGGTTGGTTGGTTCCTCAGTTTAGGGGCTGCGACAACGCGGTCATTTAGCCCCGTGTACTTTAGGTGAGTGTAGAATCTGTCTGATAACCGGTGTTAATTGTGATGACTGTTTAGTGTGTGTATCTGTTTTCAATTCATGTAAGGACTGCAGACATTTAATTTTTTGAAGTAGTTCCTACTTTTGCCGCCAAACGCCACCGTCAACGACTTCTAGTTCAGAACCTCGTTACCAGACGCCACTGCAGTCGGCTCCCGGAGAACGTCGGAACCTAAGAGCGTTTGTCAAATGTTTAACCTAACCTAATTTAGCTTCACACAGGTGTAATTAGTGGAAGGTTCTTTAACATGCCATAAATCTATCACATGGGGCCGCCGGCTTTACTTCCCCTCCGAAGGAAGGCATACTGAGGGATTTTTAACGCTCTTAAAAATCCGACGACTTCGGCCGGGTTTGACCCCGAGATCTTGGGCCTAGAAGCTCAGCATGCTACCAAGTTCAGGACAGGGAGGCATGGAGAGATGCATCAAACCAGTCAAAAGATTGAGGACTCAAACAACAACTCTGAATGTAATTGGAATCCACTCGAAACAATACCAGCACCAAGATTCGATGCTACCAATGTCCTCAAATTTTAATTTTACTGCCTAGGATTACGATGATGTGCACATCGTCTTCTGCAGAACAATAAAACCAGCCTCGTAAATCCTCTCGTAGCCTTGACAGGTAAATGTCATGACCGAACTTAATGCTAGAGGTATAATGGGAATTTTCACGTGACACAATTTTTATATTTTAATCATGTCATGACATTGGCCAGGTTTAACATCCGTCGATTCCAGATAATTCACAGTTACGGACGTAATGTGCTCTTAATACAATAGTTGCTGTCATATTACTGAGAGACAAGCTTGAGCTGTTGCTCCATCTGTGCGCCATTCTTCGTGAATTGATTGTCGACCACCAAGTGGTCAGAGCATCAACAGGGACTGCTTCGTCTATTTTGCTCTAAATGGAGGAGAAAGGGAGAATCTTTTTTCGTTTTTTTAAATATACAGTATTTTAACCCTATGGAAAGGGGTTCAGTGACGTATGATATCCGCGATCTAGGTCATGATGATGGTGATGGTAATTGTTGTTTTAAGGGGGCCTAACATCTAGGTTATCGGCCCGATCTACGTCATCCACATGACCAAACTTCTAGCAAGCTTCGCCTTTTACATTAAGTACAGTATATATTTGGCATATTCATATTTGTGAAATAAAACCTGACAAAATATGAATAGGAGCCGCAGTGGTCTAATAATTACATTACTAATCAGTACCACTTAACGCCATGTTGTACTTTTCCCCTTATATTTATGCAAAATTAATTACATATGAGAACTCATGATGATGCTTACTTACGTTACAAAGAATGTCTTTGTACGCTTCAAAGATATTGTTTTTTTTTACAGTAAGAACTCTCGATCGTATGGACGTAATTTTGTATAGGTGAGTTATCCTGTTGGAAAGTCATTTTTCAGTGTTGCCTTTGTGAATTAAATTTTAACACTTTTCAGTCAGTCAACATGATTGTACCGAAATTGTAATAGATGTTATTCCCTACACCTAAAAATACATGAGATTAATTAATTCACATGTAATTACATCAATTAATACATATGTAGTCTAATTACATCTAATGTATTTTTTGTCAGGTGTAGGGAATACCACCCATTGCAATTTTGGTACAATCATGTTGACCGGCAGAAAAGCGTTTAAATTTCCTAATTTTGTAGTATCCAAAAATTAGCCTTAATGTTTGTTAGTTTGTGACAACGTTTTGTTGAAATGTGTCATCGGATTCCAATAATTTCTATTGCCGGAGGAATGTTTTATTAAATACTGAGACGACATAAAAATGACCATAATAGCCCGATTCCTCATTGACTTATCTGATATATAAAAATGGAAATGTATATCTATCCGATGTTAATGGACTCCGACACCATTTAACCGATTGCATTGAAATTTTGTAGGGTTGTAGTTCACACCCCAAGGAAGGTTTTTGGCAACAATAATTTTAGATAGCCCTCTCCATTCCTTTCATTTAGGCCCTTTAGCACAAATCTACACCGTTTCACCGATCTGAACTCGATTTTACGTACTTACCATTTGGAAAATTCGGGCAGCCCTCTCCATTCCCTTCATTTAGGCACTTTGGCACAAATACTGAATTCCAAGCCCCACAAGCTTTATAATATTATGTAAGGGCGTCATCACGGGGATGGGGACTTACAGCATTGGTGAGGATTCGTTACTTTACAGTATGAGTGGAGATTTTTTTTCTTGCCTTTATGCATACTATATTTGATTGTTTTTTCCCTTGTATCTTTTTTATACTACGTGTGTTGCTTTTAGTCTACGAGTTTTTCAATATTGTTTTTGTCTGAAGAAGGAGAATTTTGGTAAATATATATAGCTTGAGAGTTGATTTGTTACAAATCTTATAATATTTGTCGTCAATGTTCGTCTTCATGGACCTGGGTCCAGATTTGGTCATCTGGGTGATATGTTCTGAATAGGGTTAGTTTGTCTCGTGGCCGCAAGGTGTCTCTGCGCTCCTATGAGTGGTTCTTATTTAAGTGTGGGTGGACATTTATAGATTCTTAGATGATGTTTATTATGTATTTTCTTTTGGTATTCGTTAGAGCCTCCTTGGCTTAGGCCGGCCTCTCAACGCTGGGTTTGGGTTCAAATCCCGGTCACGCCATGTGAGATTTGTTCTGGACAAAGCGGAGGCGGACATGTTTTTCTCCGGGTACTTTGGTTTTCCCTGTCACAAATTTCATTCCAGCAACACTCTCCACTATGATTTCATTTCCTCTGTCATTCATTTAAATCATTGCCCCAGGGGGGTGTGACTTGCTTCGGAAGCCGGCACAGTTCGTATTCTCGCCTCTAGACGGGGGCTCCATTCATTTCATTACCTGACCTGGTCGGTCGACTGGAAACAGGCTGTGGATTTTTTAATTTTGGTATTCATTATTCCCGTTATCAAATGCATATATTATTATGAAGCTGGGATTCTAGGAGTTTTTCTGCGGACTACCATTATCCTCTGGAAATATTGCTGATCGACAAAATACGCAAGACTAATACAATGAAGAAAAATAAATTCATTGGCCCATAAAATGTACTGGTTATGTTAATAATGCATACTAAGATAAGCTCCTTAAATATTCAGTTATATTAGCGAAATTTCAGGATTTATCTATTATAAGCTACAAGCAGTATAGAGCCGTCGTACCCACCTACTTAGCAATTTCAACACAATTTTTTATCAGTTAAAAAGCACGCACAAGGACTTAGTGGCAATAATATTGCTCATTATAACAACGATCTTCTTCCGAGTTGCTCACAATACGACACAGCGACCAAAGGTACGATATCCTAATATCCAAGTGTGATCCCGAGCAACGCCGGGCTTAAGAGCTAGTTAATTATAATAAGCTATTTATTACCTAAGTCAATATTTAGTACACTGAAACCGTACCGTTTCGGTCACATTGTGACCTTTTTCAGCGTGGTATAGGATAAGTAACTGTGCAGTAACATACAACTTAATAATGTTACGGCTGCGCGGTTGTTTCGTCGCCTCGCCGCGTGAGTCACCGCCGCCCCGGGCTATCTCCTGCCTCTTGTGTGTTACCAGCGCCTTACGCAACGGGGCTGTGAGGACAAAAGGGATGGTCCAGAATGTTCGTGACCCAGCTAGTGATGGAAATCTCGAGAAGCTGTGAATCCTGGACTGTTCTAGAAGCATTCACTGAGTCACCACCCCGCTATATAAAGCGGCCTCACCAGCGAGGGACGAACAGTGTTCTTGATCAAGCGCGACAGTAGTTGGTGACGTGACGTGCGAAATTACGAAACCGTAGTGAGGCTGATTCTCTTGACAGAGAAGGAGTGTGAATCATACGGAGGGACTGTGTATTTGAAGAGTGTGTGTTTTCCAGTGCGACAGAGGTCATTGTGGTGAATTGCGAAACAATGTGTAGTACGGTATTCAGAAACAGTGAGTGACAGACTGAGTGCAGTTATTTCCAGCCAGGATTCGGGTCCACCTCATTAGCGAGAGGATTAACTGCAAGACCGAGTGAAAGGGTGAGTCGAGCTCCATAAAGGAGGTAGCTTCTGTAAGACAGCTAATTGTTTCTATTGGCTTATTGTACGGTGTATATTTCTGACCTGCAATAGAGCAAACGGTTTTTAAGGAACGATTGTGTTGTGCTTCTACCCATCGTAATCTGGTTAACGAACTTGCCACTAGGGGCAACACGTAACAATAACATTTTTGTCATAATAGAGGATACTATAAATATATTTGTTCTAAAAGCTCACTGAGTGAAGTTTCAAAAACCAGATCTGTTACAAAAATTTTGTTAATAAAGCATAACAAAGTATTGATAAAACAGCGTTGAATTCAAGAGATGTGAATGTGAAAATATGTATGCTAAATAAGTTAGGTTGTAAATGAAGGTTGATGTGTATTTGCCTTGTAGCGAGAACTTTGGAAATAGGTGTGACGAAGTAATTATGAAATGGTAAGAAATGTATTGGTTATGTAGTTGCCAAGAAACTAAATGTATTACTTCTATAAATTTCTTGAGTGTGAGTAGAATTTGTCGGATAACCTGTGTTATTGTGGGGTCTGTATCAGTAAGTGTATTTTCAGTTGAGGTCGGGATTGGGGAGGAAGCGGCCGTGGTCTTAGGAAGCATCCCATCATTTGTCTGGTGTAGATGCCAAGTGAAACCACTCTTAGGAAAGCTAAGGTGGGAATTAAATCAGTTTTGCCTCTTGAGGCTGTTGTGAGTGTACCCGGTTCCAACCTTAGGACTAACATTAAATTTCTTGGCAAAGCCAGGACTTAACAGACCGACGTCTCAATACCGTACTTTGTTTGCAATACGGAAAACATTATTTTGAAGGAAGATGTTCGAAACATTGAGGCGTGAGGGTGTAGCGGTCTAGCTACGTGTTGCTCACCCAGGCGAATCGCGATTGTTGTTGTTGATTTATTTAGGGGTTTTGAGACATTGTGGTCTTGTAGGCCCGTGTGCTAGGGAGTATGTGGAGAGTGAATGGAATCCGTCTGATAACTTATGTCATTGTGATGGCTGTATTAGTATGTCTATCTGTAATTGGGTCTAGGATTTTGTTAGAAGGCGGCTGTGACTTAATTTTGGTATAAGCGAATCGAGATCGGTTCCTGATTAATGAATATAAGTGAAAGGTCTCGTCCAAAGGTTCGAACTGGAAGCTAACTTGCTTGCTTTGTGCAATACATGGTTTTGTTAGCGTGTTAGGAACTCCTGTATCGAAACAAGACTTCAATTTTCCATGGGAATACGTGAAATATCACTAATGATACGGTATGTAAAACGCCATTTAAGCTCTCTCGTGCCTGCTCACGAGTTGCCTCATAGCATACTGGAGCTAATGAATATAGGAGCCATCGGGCGGTAAGTGGTAGTGATGGTGCAATATTGGCTACAGTAATAGTTACTGCAAAAAGCAACAAAATGTTTGTCTATTAAAGCGATTTAACGAGTTTCAGTTTGCCGAAGACACTGATCGAGATTTTCTTACAAATGAGAACTTTACTGGCCTAGAAAGTATCGAATTTGGAACGAAAGGAAGGTCGATAGGAAAATTGGTGAATGGCCTGGTTTAAAAAAGGGTTAAAATGGGGGGATTTTCGGCTGGTTTTCAGGGAGTTCTGCGCATGGGAAGTTATTTCCACAGTCGTTTATAGTGCGCTTTTAGAGGGTATTCTCGTCAAGCTAACACATACTAATGAGACTAGAATGGTCGTTTCCTGTTGGCTTTTAATTGCGTTTAAAATCAATATTAGTTAATAACTGGCGTTGGTTACTGGCCGTTGTACTTGCGCAGTAATAATGCTATTGGTTTAACGTCCATTTTAGTTACTGTGGCTTTTAGAGACGCTGGCGTGCTGTAATTTTGCCCCGAAAGGAATCTTTAACGTGCCAGTAAATATTCTGACACAGTTCCCTCGCATTTGCGCTCTCTCAAATGCCAACTGACTGCGCCATGATTCGATCCTACAACCTTGAGCACAGCAGGCGAGAACGTTTCCGCTGAGCCATGCAACCAGTCCTTGTATTTTCTGTTATAATAATAATAATAATAATAATAATAATATCGTATGGCCTCGGGTGCCTGGTGCAAGCTTTATTAATTGACACCCAGAGGGTAGCTTGCATGTCGAATTTCGTCGTTCCTTTGAACGCTATGAAAGTCAAGGAGGTTAGATACCGTATCTAAACTCCTTGACACTACAGCGCTTTCAAGTAGAGAATGGAGGAACTTTGTGTTGGCGGAAAATCCCGAGATTAATTTTGCCATTGAACACGGCCTACTGAATTCAAATGGGTTCTTTAACATGCCAACAACGTATGACATGAGTATCGTGATTTTTGTCGCCTTCAAAAATCACTTACCATGGCCAGGGGCGAACCTGCAATCTTGGGGTTGGTAGTCCGACACTATAACCACTCACCCACCGTGGCAAGCTGTATTTTCTGTTGGTTCTATACTACAAATAACCCCTGGCACTACAGCCCATGAGGGCCTACCAAGCGACCGCTGCCCAGCCATTTGGCCTGCAGATATTAGTCTTGGTTTTTGTGACCGGGGCGCTGCCTCACTGTCAGACAGCTACTTAATTGTCCTCACGAGGCTGAGTGCACCCCGTTCCAGCCCTCAAGTCAGTGTCTAAAATCCCTGACGGAACCGGGAATCGAACCTGGGGCCTCCGAGTGAGAGGCAGGCGCGCTGCCCCAACACCAGGGGGCCGGCTGGTTCTATACTACAGGGTGTAATTAATATTTATTTATTTAATGCATTATTAGATACAACCATAAAAGGTCATTTTACACTAATATTTTAACAATTTCAAATAATATTAACAAAAACAACAATAACAGGTAACATGAATTGAGTCCGTTCAACTGGTATTAGATTAGACCATTCTAAACAAATCAATTTTAAAATTCCTCCCTATTATTGCCAGTGTTGAGGAAAGTGAACCTTCACATGTTTTTGAAGGGTCTGGAGCTCGAGACACTAGAGCAAGGTAGGTATCCCCTTAGTTCACAACTCTCCCGACAGCAGCGCTTTGGAGTAGATCAGCTCTCGAGTCTGGTGCTTCCCCCTCGACAGCTGCGTTTCGGTTATGAGCATTATAGGACATGAAACACGCTGCTAGAATTATGTGTTGTTTACGTCCGTACGCTCGAGGAAATCATCGCCAGATAGTAACGCGTACCTACCGCTCATCAAAGACTTCGGCATACGATTAATCCTCACTCCCTTACAATTTGTTTATCGCCCAGCAGGTGAGTGGTTTTATGATGATAATGGAATTTAAGTTCCTACTCTCCAAGACAAACCGTTACAGCAATGCTGCCAATGCTCCTCTTTTTGTGAGCACAATCAAGCGTCTGAGTCCACATGCCACCTCGCAAGTAATGTACGAAAAGAAGGAAACACACTAGTCTTAATATGTTTAATTTATGCTGTGTTGCCTGATTTATATTTCGTCATGAAAATGAATACTAGCATGTTTAAACAGTCGACGCAAGAAGTGACAACTATGCTATTGGCAACAGCCACAGCACCTTTAAACAACGAGAGATATCAGGTTACCAGAGAAAAGAAGCTTCATAATTAGTTGGGTGGAATTGAGTGGCAGGATTTTGGAGATGAATGGCTTCCATTCTTATTCTTATTCTTATTCTTATTCTTATTCTGTTCTTATTCGTTATTCCACGGTCAGGCCGCAGTGAGGCGACTCTGTTTACGTCAATAGGCTCGAAGATACAGAAGCCAGACACACACAGTTATACACAAGACTTATAAAAGTCTAACAGCCTAATAATCTAAAATCATCGACCTTTTATAACTTAATTTTAAATTGAAGACATACCAAAATGTTATGGGCAAATTTGCTTCGAATGACCTAATTTTTCACCAGTTTAACAGACTTTATGTATATCAATTACAGCATGGGTTGTTTGAAGCATTGCTAGGATATAACGTAAAGAAGCCATCTTACCCCGCACGAAATTTTACCCTAGAGGAGGATCCGATCAACCTTTCAGTTGTTGACTAAAATCACATCATATATCATATCATATCATCATGTATCGTATCGTATAATCACCTGAATGTAAGAACTAGGTAGCTCGATTTTATATATATATATATATCTATGTCATAGTTGGTTGGTTGGTTCCTTAGTTTCTGGGCTGCGACAACGCGGTCATGTCGCCCCATGTACTTTGGGTGTGTGTAGAATCTGTCTGATAACCTGTGTTAATTGTGACGGCTGTATTATTGTGTGTTATCTGTTGTAATTCAAGTAAGGACTGCAGACAATAATTTCAAGTAATTCCTACTTTTGCTACCAACACCTAGCTGCAAACTTGGCACCCAGATGCTATCGCAACCAACATTAATCAAATCTAACCTACAAATTTTGCTTCACACATTGGAAGTTAGTGGAGGGTTCTTTTACATGCCATAAATGTATGACATGGGCCCGCCGGCTTTACTGAGGGATTTTAAGGCTCTTAAAAATCCGACGACTTCGGCTGGGTTTTACCCCGCGATCTTGGGCATAGAAGCTCAGCATGCTACAAACTACGCCACCGAAGCCGCCTCTATGTCATTGTAAAACAAAAGTCTCCAAAATGTATGCAGAAACTAGCTAACTGAGGGAACGATTTCAGTGACCTCTTCATAAATCATTAGTATCGTTTCCTCAGCTACCTAGTTCCTGCATTAAATTTGGAGAGATCTTGTTGTTGACATAGATATCTAAAGAAACGAAATTTCGAGTTACCTAGTTCTTACATTCAGCTGACGATATGTATGATATTATCATATTTCAGTAGTATAGAACCCTCCTGCGGCGCTCACAAGCGACCGATCGTGAAAAATGAGCATTCAAATTGAAAGAGAAAAGACATTAGCAGTGACGAATTGCACTCTTATTTCATTAATATCGTGTTTTGTAAAAGGTGTGCGATTTGCAAATACTGATGCTCTAACATGCTACAATCATGAGTTGTCGTCTAAAACCTTAAAACTATTTAACGTTAATTCTCTTACAGTTTTTTCTTCTAAAAACATAACATTTAAACATAACATTTCTCCTTAAGTCTCTCATTATAGACCTATTGGGGAAAGTGTGGTTTACGAACATGCGAGATTTCTTGCACGGGTCCGCTAGTACTATACGGTATGTTAAGGTGCGTTGGTCTATTGTCCACCAAATCATCTTCTCACAATTGCTGTCCTATTATTCTAATGCAATGTAGCTTGTGTTTTGATACAGAATCAAATTAAGAATATCGGTGTGCTTGTTGGGGGAATTAGTGCAGCATTCAGGACTGATACATTGAGACTGTGGGTAATAGTTATGGAATGACGAAGTTAATCGATAATTGTTGATGAAAGATAAGTGTTCTGGTTTATAGATTTTCGTAAGGTTTAAACCCGGTAAATTGACATAGTATACTGTAGTTGTACCGCATGCCTAAAAGAAGGCGCTAAACTTATGGATGCCGCAATCTGATTTACAGTAAGTGCTAGAAAGTTGCGGGGCGAGAATGAAGCAGACTATAACGTCACGCTCTGAGCGTGAAGTGAGTAACTTACTGATAGCATAGTTTCATAGTATGTGAGGCTGACAGAAACATCTTGCTGTTGTCGTGGCCACGTTTCCACGGTGACAATACCTAACCAGAGGCTTTTTTCACGTTCAGATCCGGACAGATTCACATTGTCTATGCTGTTAGTGATGATTATTTCAAGGTATGCGCCTCCTTATGCCCGTCTTTATCATGGAGTGAGTGTGGAGAATGTGGGGGAAGGAACACACTCAGGATGGTCATTGTCATTGTCTGGATTCTAATCTCGAACCTCCCAAAGCTGCATCCTGAGTGTATGCAGTATCACCTTTGGCACTTATATCAGGACTGCATTTGTTAAGATCGTAGACGGGCTATTCCAATTGTAGCTGAATTATGAAGATAGCAGCTAGAAATAATCCTCCTTTAACTGGAACTGTATTAACTGTGTGCATGATATGATAACTAAACAGGTTCTTTCCTCAGTACTTTAATGAACAAAGTTTATCAAACGTTTGTGACGGAATTACAACTATGTCAAACAACATATTCAGGTATCATATCAGACATCAATATTCTGTGCGATGTAGATATTGCAAAACGTACTTTAGGCTATATCAAATTTGTATATAGGGCCTACTGTACACTGTATGAACTCCATTTCACTAAATCATAACTCTAGGCTATCACATTATGTAACTGTGAAGGAATTACTTTTCGAGAGAAGATTGCCCGCCTCGTTGCGTAGTTGGCTATCACTGGCCTGAGGGCTGGAACGGGGTACACTGAGCCCTGCGAGGCATAACTGAGAAGATACGGTTTTAACTCCTTCTTCAGTCCTCTTGGAAGTACTTTCCGTGGTTTCCCCACTTCTACTCCAGGCAAATGAAGGGATGGTACCTAACTTATGGCCACGGCCGCTTCGTACCCAAGTCCTACCTCAAATACAATTACACACATCACAGTGACACAGGTTATCAGATAAATTCTACACACACCCAAGTCCACGGGACTACATTACCATAATGTCGCAGAGCATGTAAAAGAATCAACAACAGAGTTGTTATACATTACTAAATGTGAATAAAATGGATGAAAAACAATTTTACTATTTGGGATTGTTAGTAAACTCAATCGATTGCTACTAATATTATTCATCTATACATAGCCTAATACTGGATTACGCACATTAGGCGAATGAGTTATGAATTTCAGAATAGTGGTTGACATTCTTCTTGAATCGCCGAGCTATTTTAGTACAATAGTGTGTGTTTTGTAACTGCACGATTTTTACTTGGGAGTTTTTTTGCAGTTATTTGAGCGAAAACGAAACACACTTCAGTATCCTGCTGCTTGGCCTCGACATACCATCAGTATCCTCGTGGCTTAGTATCACACGACGCGCGTCGAATTGTTGATTCGATATGAACTTGCTGCACGAATTGTCCTGCTAATGCCAAGTAAAGCAGAAACTATTTGTTTGGTTTGATGGTACTGTATAAGTAGCGTCCTATTGGCTTAATTATGCTATTATATTTCACTAATACGACAGGATACATAGTATTATATTCCCACTTTTAAATGAACAATTCAAACATTGTCTAAGATACCACAATAACACAAGCCATCTTGACAAATCACTCATGCGCACACATGAAGTATAGAGGACTGATGTCCAACAAATCTCTGTGCCGATTGAAGCAGCAGCAATCGCTACGGGAGTAGGGGGAACCAAACTTCGTGTAATAAAATTATTTGATCTTTGCTGGATAAAATGTTGTATAATTTATTATCCTATAACATTTTTTAAAAATTATTTTTGAATATTAACTGTACCGATGGTGGTTTGGTTCCTTAGTTTAGGGGCTGTGACAACGCGGTCATGTAGCCCCGTGTATTTTGGGTGTGTGTAGAATTTGTCTGATAACCGGTGTTAATTGTGATGGCTGTATTAGTGTGTGCTATCTGTGATTCAGGTAGAAGAACTGCAGACGATTAATTTTTTTTCAAGTAGTTCCTACTTTTGCTAACAAATGCTACCGTCCACATCACCTAGCTGCGGACGTGGCTACTAAATGCCATCGCAGTCAGTACCTGGAGGCGAACTTTGGAACTAATATAGCGTTATCAGGCTAGCCTACAAAGTTTAGCTTCCACAAGTGTAGTTAATGCAAGGTTCTTTTTCATGCCATAAATCTATGACATGGGACCGCCGGCTTTACTTCCCCTCCGAAGGAAGACATACGGAGGGATTTTTAACGCTCGTAAAAATCCGACGACTTCGGCCGGGTTTGAACCCGCGATCTTGGGCATAGATGCTCAGCATGCTACCAACTACGCCACCGAAGCCGCCTAACTGTACCGAGATTGACAGCTAAGCTCGCTAACGGGTAGCGCTAAGCCATGGGACCAAGCTTTCTGTGGACTAGGTAGACGTGGTTTCGAGCCCCACCGTCGGCTGTCCTTGAAATGGTTTTCCTTTGTTTCCCCATTTTCAACTCGAGGCAAATGCTGGGACGATACCTTCTGACAGGCCACGGCCGCTTCCTTCAACATCCTTGCCCAATTTCATTCATCTTCATTCATTTAATCTCTCATTAACTCCTCTCATGAGGTTGGAGCCAGGAAGGACATCCGGATGTAAAAACCACCCGCCACATAGACTTTCATTGCATCTCATCCCCGACCCCGATGAAAATGGGAATAATAAGGGGTAGACATACATTTTTGAAATTAATGCGTAAGTGAGAAATTATACCATTTCGTACATGCCTCTCTTTGAAATTACACATTTCTGTAATCCTTTGTTCTACAAGGCTGTAGTTTTCACTGATCTGTTCCAAAACATTATGGGAAAATCTTCCCGGCGGTGTTATAACAATGTCCGCAGGTTATTCTGATTGATCTGACTTTAATTTGTGTATTTCAGCAGTATCTACGCTCGCGGACATGGAACCAAGCTATCTTGAGGACTCGGTAGACCGTCGGCCGTTCTTGAAATGATATTCCCTGGTTTCCCATTTTCAACTCCTAGCAAATGATGGGCCGGTCGGTACCTTCTGACAGGCCACGGCCGCTTCCTTCAACATCCTTGACCAATTTCATACATTTTCATTTATTTCATCTCTTATCAACCCCTCTCATTAGATTGGCATGAGGAAGGGCAGCCGGCCGTAAAAACCACCATCCACATAGCCTTTCATCGTATCTTATTACACACACACTAGTAACCTACAGACATCACAGTGACACTACAGTAGTTATCAGATAAATTCTACACACACCCAAGTACGGTACTCAGGGCTTCATGACCACGATTTCGCAAAGCCCCTAAATCATCATCATCATGGGGCAGATGACCTCGCTGTACCGTCCTTTAAAAAATAACATCATACCATATACCATCACCATCAATATCAACTGTAATAGTGTGTGTGAATGGTTAGGAATTGATTGATAGAAATAGCTAGATCATTTGTAAAAGGGTTCAGTGACTTATCGTAAAGGGTTGCTGCTTGAGGTATCTCTCTTAAGTTAACAGCCCTGGGGCTGGTTTGCAGCAACTCGCCAATCTTCTCTATTCTCCGCCATCCTCGATTTAAAACCGAGAAATTAGCCTTTGATTATATTTAAAGAAAGTTGTCCAATTTATTGTCATTTATCAACATTGCGTATTCATGCAATGAAGCCTATCAGAAGATCCGTGTACATATGCCATAAAACATGAAAAAGGAAATGTCCACTTGGGCTATATGCAGTTAATACAATATTTCATAACTAAAGTAGGCCTATGAAAATCCTCAGCCTGCTTCTATTCGAACGACCGGGTCAGCGAATTGAATGAATGAAACCCCCCCCCCATCTAGCGGCGAGGATATGAACTGTGCTGGCTGCCGAAGCCTGTCGCATTCCCCTGGTGTAATGATTAAATGAATGACAGATGAAATGAAATGAAATGATAGTGGAGAGTGTTGCTGGAATGGAAACCGGAGTACCCGGAGAAAAACCTGTCTGCCTCCGCTTTGTCCACCACAAATCTCACATGGAGTGACCGGGATTTGAACCACAGACCCAGCGGTGAGAGGCCGGCGTGCTGCCACCTACGGCACGGATGCTCCAAAGTAGACCTATATGGTGTCAACAAAAAAAAAAAAAACACTGGGGAACATTTTCTTAAACCGATGCATGCTATTTTATAGCTGTCTGTAATATGTTTCTGCATTACTGGTTCCAAATCTGAAATCAGTTTTCTTGTGTATGCTCTAGATTTTATGAAATATGAATTTGAATGTTGCAGTTAGAGGCACCCATCCGATTAGCAATATCTTCCTTCTATACGTGAGGGTAGGGTGTTAATGTTGTATTTTGTGTAAGGATTTTTCTCGAAATAAGTTTTTTGAAGCACTTTTGAACTCTAGACATATTCTAATGCATTTGGAAGTCTTTGTGTATGAATCGATAGCATTCTCACTAGGACAATTTCAAGATGCCATCTAACTTTAATGTGTTCAACTAAATGTTGCAAATGTAGTAGATTTTACATTAAGACGAAAAACCAAACATCTTGAATGAAAAGAAACCTTAGCTTATAGAGATTAAATAACTTCGGGAGATAAGCAATCCCGAAATAAGTAGACAAGTGTTATTAGAATAAAACAGAATATGTCTCCCAGTATGTTTCATTTTTGTTGTTACCTCATGCACATCGTGTTCATTAAGCCCCGTGTACTTCAGTGCGTGTCGAATTTGTATGCTAACCTGTGTTGTTGTGGTATCTGTAGGAGCATGTTTATTTGTAATTTACTTGAGTATTGGGAAGGAAGCGGCCGTGGCCTTAAGTTAGATCCCGGTATTTGACTGGAGTGGAAGTAGGGAAACTACTTCCAGGATGGCTGAGGTGGGAATCGTACTTTCCTCTTCTCAGATTTTCATCACGGGGCTGTTCCTGCCTCTTCCAACCCCCAGACCAGAATTAAATTTCTTTGCACAGCTGGGAATCGATCCCGAATTTCCGGGGCGACAGACAAGAATGCTAGCCGCTACATCAGGAGGTGGACCGTAATGTTTTAGTTCGTTATCCACATTGGCACTTCAATAAACTAGCAGTGCTTAGCTATTCAGATTCTGCATTAAGCTATAAGAATGTCAACATTTTTCTTCGACAGCATTTACTTATTTCATTATTTTTCCAATTCTTCTAACTAGTGACAAGAAAATATGTTTCTAATCTTGCATTTGACAAACTTCAATTTTGTTCGTGACATTATAATCTCAAACACACTTAAGATACTTTTATTGCAATATTTCATAACACAACTGAATACTAGCAAATTGAGTCTTGTAATGCAACAATTCCGGTCTTCCTTTGTTTTTCCACTTCTACTCCATGGGAATGTCGGGATGGTAGTTAAATTAAGCACGGTCACCTTCTTTCCAATCCTAGCCTCCGTTAGAAATACAATCACTACTACAGACACATTAACACAGGTTATTAGACAAATTCTGTACATACACCAAGTCATGTAGTAATCATTGAGTACAAGCCGTATAAAGCAGGTGTAAATGTAGAGAATTAAAATGTTGTTTTGAGCGATAGAATCGAATCCGCAACCATCTGCTTTAACCGCTAATTCTGGTGTTTTCAAACTGTTGGAGATACATTTTTGAAATATCAGACGATATTGAAATGTAAAGAAGACCAAAAGGTGGGAGTTAAGGTGGTTTGTTGATGTAGGCAGACATAGTCCTCCGTTCCCTGCGGCATGGCCTCAAGGATTACTTTCGAAGATTCTAATACTCTAAGCAGGTATGGCTCTCTACTACATACTGCATACCGTTCAGTGAGAGTCACGAGTGGCTCTATTACGTGACGGCATCCAGAACTTCTCTCTTTAATTGAGGGCTAATGACTCTGTCACCTAGTGCAGTGGTAGACGGTTGCATGAGAAAGTATAATTAACAGTGCTCGTGTGTGTAGCATGTGTGCCTGTATTCACCATAATTCTCGAGTAGTAAATACAATAAAATTGGAGTGCATTGTCGAATTAGAAGTAAGGGATTTTATTTTATTTATTTATTATTTTATTTATATTTATTTATTTATTTTTAGATTTTTAGATTTTAAATTTTATTTTACGTCAAGGATGGCCGAGGGAGGTTCGAATCCACTCGCCTTCGTAGTCCGGAGATGGCCTAATCCAATAGTCTTATACATAATAATAATAATAATAATAATAGTTTAATAACAGGATCCTGGAAAAAAAATGGGACAGCTGAGTGGAAGAAGGAGCATTTCAAGAGGATGAAGAGATTTTGGGAAGAAAAGAAGGAAAATGTCCGAAGATGGAAACGTGAATTCAAGTTCAATCGCTCTCCTAAAGGGGAACAGTTGATTAAATAAATAATAACACGATCCTACCACATGGAAGGTGATGGCACAAAACAAATTGTGAACTATACCATTACCTAGAAAGCCTCACAGATGCCAGCAGATGGAGACGCCTGGTTTTTGTACGATCACCTGTAAGAATGCACCGCCACAGGCTGTCCTATAGGATCTTGGAAGTAGCCTCTCGATCCCTGTGGATCAAACAAGTCGAGAAGGATCTTGCAGAACTTATAATTCAGCAAGACACAATAAAAGATAGAAGTAGCTACCGTTTGATTCTTGAAACCAGACCTTCCCTCATATTAATTACAAAAGTTCACCATAACGCGTCCAGGATATGGACCCAAGAACGTAAGATAGAATTCAGAAGGAAAATGAAAGAGTACTAAGCCAACAGAATTGCTCAAGGAGCCGTCCACATATTACGTAAGCACTTTTTGGTCGATTTTTGACCCCCAACGTAAACACGTGTGATCATCTCATCCCCTACCTAGTATTACGTAATCACAAAACAATACCTGTTTGTTTGTTGTTGTTTGAGTCTTCAGATTTTTGACCGGTTTGATGCAGCTCTCCACGCCTCCCTGTCCTGAGCTAATCGTTTCATCTCTACATAGCTACCACACCCTACATCCGAGGCAATCTGTTTAACATATTCTAGCCTTGGTCTACCCCTACAGTTCTTGTCCTCGACCCTTCCTTCCATAACTAAGCTTGCTATTCCTGGGTGTCTTAGTATGTGTCCTATCAACCTATCTCTTCTCTTCATTAGCATTCGCCAGAAACATCTCTCCTCTCCCACTCGTCTTAATACCTCTTCGTTTGTAACCCTATCTACCCATCTGATCTTCATCATTCTCCTGTAACACCACATTTCAAACGCTTCAATTCTCCTCTTTTCAGCTGCACCAATAGTCCAAGTTTCACTTCCATAGAGTGCGACGCTCTAGACAAAAGTTCTCAAATATGTCTTCCTAATACCTAAATCTATATTCGATGTCAACAGATTCCTTTTCTGTAGAAATGCTTTCCTTGCCTGAGCTAACCTACTTTTTATATCCTCTTTGCTTCGTCCATCACTGGTTATTTTGCTTCCTAAGTAACAGAAGTCTCCTACTTCCTTTAGTTTCTCCCCTACCAATTTGATGTCCGTAGAGGTTTCTGATTTATTGCGGCTGCATTCCAATATTTTTGTTTTGCATTTATTAATTTTCATCATGAATTCTTTCCTCAAGATGGAGTCCGTACTATTCAAAAACGCATTCAAATCCTCAGGCGTATCGGCCAAGATGACTATTTCATCAGCAAATCTCCGAGTTGAAATTATTTTTCCTTGAATCTTCACTCCCACTTTCAATTTCTCTCTAATTTCCTTCATTGCTTGTTCAATGTAAAGATTAAAAAGTATGGGTGATAAGTTGCAGCCTTGCCTCACACCTTTCTGAATACCAGCTTCTCTTTCATGTCCATCAGCTCGAATAACTGCTGTCTGGTTTCTGTAGAGATTGTAGATCACCCTCCTATCCCTGTACTTTATTCCAATCATTTTCAAAATGTCAAACAATTTAGTCCAATCAACGTTATCAAAAGCCTTTTCTAAGTCTACAAATGCCATGAACGTTCTCTTATCTTTTCTTATTCTACCTTCCAAAATCAGCCCAAGACTTAGTACAGCTTCCCTTGTTCCTACATTTCTCCTGAAACCAAACTGGTCTGCATACAACTCTGCTTCTATCTGGCTTTCCATCCTCTTGTAAATTATTCTAGACAGGATCTTTGAAGCATGAGTAATCAAGCTGATTGTACGGTAATCCTCACATCTGCCAGCTCCTACTTTCTTCGGTATAGGGATGATAACATTCTTCTTGAAATCAGAGGGTATCTCACCTGTCTCAAATCCTACACACCAAGTGAAATAACCTGAACAGACCTTCATCTCCTTTGCAGCGCAGCAACTCAATCGGTATATCATCTATACCTGGTGCTTTGTTCCTGCTTAAGTCTTCCAATGCTCTGTCAAATTCTGATCTCAATATTAAATCTCCTTTTGCATCCTCATCAATTTCCTCCTCCCTTTCCATTACATGATTCTCAATCTCCTTTCCCTTATACAAACACTTTATGTAAGCTTTCCATCTCTCAACCTTTTCTTCCCTACCTGTTAGCGGCTTTCCATTTGTGTCCTTAATATTAGAGCACTTAGTCTTCTTTTCCACAAATGTATTCTTAATCCTTCGATAAGCTGTGTCTACTTTTCCTAATTTCAGACAATTTTCTATACCTGCACATTTCTCTTTCAACCATTCTTCTTTCGCTGCCTTGCAGTTCTTGTTAACCTCATTTCTCAGACGTCTGTATTCTGCTTTCCCCTTTTCATCTCTTACATTCTTGTGTTTCGCCTTTCGTCCATCAATTCTAGTATATCCTGAGTGATCCACTGTGTTCTGCCTATTCTTTCTTTCCTATCAATGTTTTCTTCTGCGGATTTTGTTATTTCATTCTTCAAAAGTGTCCATTCGTCTGCAATTGAAGTTTGTTTAAGGTAAAGATTGATTTCTGATTTCGTTACGATTTATCCAAATAAATAAATGAAACAAGAAACACAATGTCAGAGATTCGGGGACATCAATTACTGTAAAAAGTATAACGCAGTTTCCTGATGAGATTCGGGGGCAAAAAAATACACAAGAAATGTACGAACAATTCAGGAGCTAGGAGGAGAAAAAGCGAATCTGCAATAAGATTACATACAATATTCGCCCTTTTATCTGGGAGGAGAGCCTCCGTGGCTTAGGCGGCAGCACGCCGGCCTCTCACTGCTGGGTCCGTGGCCCGGTCACTCCATGTGAGATCTGTGCTGGACAAAACGGAGGCAGACAGGTTTTTCTCCGGGTACTCCGGTTTTCCCTGTCAAAAATTTCATTCCAGCAACACTCTCCAATATCATTTCATTTCATCTGTCATTCATTTATCATTGCCCCAGAGGAGTGCGTCAGGCCTCGGCAGCCGGCACAGTTCATATCCTCGCCGCTAGATGGGGGCTTCATTCATTCCATTCCTGACCCAGTCGGAGACTGGAAGCAGGCTGTGGATTTTCATTCATCTGGGAGGAGACAGGGCGAATCAGCAATAAGGTTGCATAAAATATTCGTCCTTTCAGTTTGGAGGGGAAAGGGCGAATCTGCAATAAGATTACATACAATATTGGCCCTTTCAGCTGGGAGGAGACAGGGCGAATCAGCAATAAGATAACATTCAATATTCGTCCTTTCAGCTGGGAAGAGACAGGGCGAATCAGCAATAAGATTACGTACACTATTCGCCCTTTCTCCTCACAGCTCCTGAACTGATGAAACTCCTACTTTGTTTTTCATCAAAAATATTTGTTGATCTGAATAGAGGTATTCTTTGAACAAGGTAAGGCTTCTGCTAATTTTATAAGACAAAAATGACCTTTACATTTCAACTTACAAGGTAAGACTTAGTTATTTCGTGTTTACCGCTTCCCGCACGTAATCATCGTAACCATAAGCTTGGAACCTCCCCTCTCTTTGTGATTAAGTAATAATATTACTGGACGGCGCCCAAGGTATCAGCACGAAAGCAGCCGCTCAACAATCACTGAAGAACAACTGAGGAAATGGAGAGGTGCAGGATAGCTTAATGACTGAGAATAACCAGCGCGGAACTGGAAAGTCCGTGAGTCAAATCCCGGTTCTTTCTCCCATTCTTTCTTTGACATTTCCATTGCCGGGCAATTACCTACATTGCATGGCATGCAAGAGAACCTTCCACAAATTAAACTTGTGTGAAGCTAGATTGTAGGTTAGATTTCGTTGAAACGCTCTATCAGAGTTCCAACGTACACTACTAGGCGTCAGTGACATCTGGTAGTGAAAGTTGGAACTACTTGAAATTGAACGGAACGGAACACCCCAAGGGTGTCCGCATTGAAGCAGCTAAAGCCTCTGGTGAGCCGAACTTGTCCTCGAACACTCTCAGCACTAAAAGCGAGACGCTAAATAAATAACCTACACTGCTCGTTAAGCCATTTTTTTTACAGCAAGTTTCTGAATTTTCTGGTAATTCCATAAGACATCTAGCAGATATCTAAGACATCTTCCTCCGAGAGGTCTTCAGCTGCGTCTTCATATTTATCTTTCTACTAGCTTCCTTCCTAGCTGAATAATAAATATTTTCCTGTCAAAGGCGTCAGTTTCTTTTATCACCTGAATATAAAGCAAAATCATTCACCTCTGCTGTGTCTAGCATGGCATAAAATGTAGCTTATTTTTCGACGCTGAATGCGTCGTCCAGTTATATAGTGGGTTCACTTCTCATCCAATGCATTCGCATTCTATTGGTTTGGTTGGTGTCGTGTCGGATGCGACCGTGCCGGTTGCGACCCGTGCCGCATGCGACCCACCAATTTGCCATCGTGCCACTAGCGACCCAAGCACTGATGTATCGGTGGAATTTGGGAATTTCTAACTCATCTTTTTGGGGGAGGAGGGTTTACCCCGTCATGTAGACTGATTGGAAGACACTGAGCCCTTATTTATCTTGTGACTTGCAACCAGACAACATCTGTGTTAAAGTTGCTTTACATGTGATTTGTACAATGGAAGAATCCTATGTTATTACAACTAAAAAAGGAAAGCCATCTTTAGTGTTTGGATTGTTTTATCCCTTACAAATACAAACCGATATAAAATAAGTACATCCATTTACGTATTTCACAGTCCTACAGCATAGCCTTTTGATATATAAGGATTACTACGCGACCAAGAACGTAATTTTTCAACCACCCCGAGCCGAGAAAAAGTTACCTTAAAAAGTGATAACTTTGTTCCTTGGACACACAACAATTTGAAATTATTAAACCAGTTATAAAACATTCCAATGTTCATTGTGTTAAAACTTGGATTCGATCTGATGACTGGTGTTTGTGAAACTAATTCTTAAAGGTGACTCATGGTTGAAACACGCTTAAAAACTAGTACGCTTTATGTTCCAGCTGCGATAAAAATATTAAAGTATAAATGAAACTCCAAACTTACATGACTTAACAAAATATAACGACAAAAATGGTGTTATTGGATTTTTTTGTAGGCCAATTGGTTACTTCACAAACAACTTTCAAACTCGAGTGTACATAATATTTTGGTCGACAGTAGGAGTAAATTAAGTTAAAACGGCGCACCGTAAAAATTCTTCTCTCGAACAATGGGTCGCATGGGGCACTGTAAGCTACTAGCAGGGTCGCTACTGGCACGATTTTTGGTGGGTCGCATGCGGCACGGTCGCACCCGGCACGTAACCGTTTGGTTTTACTTCATAATAATTACCTTATTTCCTGTCTGTTCATTGAATTCTTCTTTGTGGTGCATTGTAATAGTTCTGGGATTTGCTCATCATTAATATTGTGCGCCATAACTTACGAAACCTACACTCACATTTAACAAAAGTCCACCTCGTGGTGTAGTGACTACCATTCATGACCGCAATGGTCTGGTTTCCATTCCCGGTTGTGCCTAGAAATTAATGCTGGTATGGTCCCTGAATTAAAGGATGAACAGCAGGAGCATACACAGTGGGCGACCTCCAGGGTATCAACTGCTGAGATAGGAACTGCACACACTGGACTTAAAACCTTGTTTTCGAGATCTTTTTGATTTATTTATTTAATCGTGTCAGAAGCAATATCAGTCTCAAGAAAAAAAAGTACATCATACATGGTATTTAGCTGGTACTATATACAATCTCATCAAAACAGTCAGTGAAACTATATACTACTATATGTTACTATGTGACCAGTATTTTGCCACATCACGTGCTTCAGGTGTTGCCTCCATCAAGTCCTTCATCGTGCACTTAGCAGGAGATAATCTGCATACAAGGTGGTGATCCATGGTTTGTTCTTCCCCGCACTTGCACATGGTGGTGTCGGAAGTGTATCCCCATTTCTTCAAATTCATCTTGGACCTACCTACCCCACTTCGCAACCTATTTCTCCACGAAACCCATCCATTGTCATGTCCCGGAGGTAAACTTTCATGAGGGATAATCCAGTCTTCAAGGTCTTTAACTCTCCTTTTCCATGATGTTAATCTAATTTTTCCGGGCGGTTCCGTGAGGCTTTTTGCTGAATGGAGGGAGCTTTTCCTTGACTTGAGCCTTTGATTTGATGGTGTGTACCCATATAGAGGATGGTTTTCTGAGTTGTCTGACTTTGTTCTTTCAACTCTGGCTGCCACTTCACGTCTGATATCTGGTGGGGAGATTCCGGCTAAGCAGTAAACTTTTTCTGTTGGCGTAGGTCTTAGGCAACCGGTGATAAGTCGGCAGGTGTCGTTCTGAGCGATGTCTACTTGCTTCGAGTGACTAGATGTATACCATACAGGGCATGCATATTCTGCAGTGGAGTAGCATAGAGCCAACCAAGGCAGTTGTTCTAAGCGTGCTCGGTTGTGTCCCCCATCCGGTACCAGAGAGTTTACGTAGGATATTGTTTCTTGCCGATACTTTCTGTTTCGTTTTCAGGCAGTGAGCAGTTTAAATTTGGCTTTGTCCGTTTTCAGGATGAAAGAAAAAATTAGGGATGTTCCACCCTCAACGGACATTACAGTGAGAAATTATAGAAATGATTGGACCGATGCCCTTGTTAGATGCTGGCGTTCATCCATCAGTTGATCCATCCAGCCGTTCTCGAATTGTAAGCGTGCAAACAGACATACAATAGTACATTATGCAACGAGCCTATAATGGCAATAATTAAGATACGAGTGTCTTAATTACCATTATAGGCGAGTTGCATACGACTGTTTATGTTCGACGATAACTATAACTTATTTATGTTCGAACATGAAAAAAATCCACAGCCTGCTTCCAGTCTCCGACCGGGTCAGGAATGGAATGAATGAAGCCCCATCTAGCGGCGAGGATATGGACTGTGCCGGCTGCCGAGGCCTGACGCACTCCTCTGGGGCAATGATTAAATGAATGACAGATGAAATGAAATGATAGTGGAGAGTGTTGCTGGAATGAAATTTTGACAGGGAAAACCGGAGTACCCGGAGAAAAACCTGCCTGCCTCCGTTTTGTCCAGCACAGATCTCACATGGAGTGACCGGGATTTGAACCACGGACCCAGCGGTGAGAGGCCGGTGTGCTGCCGCCTAAGCCACGGAGGCTTTCTATGTTCGAACATAAATATTCATAAATATCTGTCGAGATTCCACCAGTTTTAGGCCTATGTACTGTACAGAACAGAGCGCATGGGACGCATGGAATACCCCACTATGACACTAGCCACCCAGTGAAATTTAAAATAGGAGGCCGTGGAAGTCAGCGCAGGTGCGATGTTATCCTTACCTAATTGGTCACACAACTGTTTCTTGAGCTCTGATTGGTGGGGGAAACTGTATCATAATGGAAACTTGTACTACAGTGAGCCTCATTATAGTACAGTTTTCTGACATATACGATTTACATTTCGCCATGGTCGAACATTAAAAAAATATTTTTTGCAACAGTCTGAAACACGTAGAAAGAAAGAAAGAAAGAAAGAAAGAAAGAAAGAAAGACTCTTAATTTTCATTAGCGACTGTTTTACCTCTCAGGGTCAGGTCTAGTCTACAAACCTCTGTTTGCAAAAGAGTCGCCTCTATGATTAAATATTAGCAGTTAGCACTGCGACTGCTTCTATACCTCTCACCTTGCAGTCGTTAAACACTGAATATAACCATCACCTCCTAGGTGTACCTTTGCTTCTCTTACCCTCTAGACCGCCTCGTTGCGTAGTAGCCACCATTCTTGGCTGTCACCGCGGAGGCTCTGGCAAGAAATCTTATTCTGGTCTAAGGGATGGACTGGGGTACACTCAGCCTCGTGAGGCAAAACTGAGAAGAAGCGGATTCGGTTCCTACTTCAGTCATTCTGGAAGTGGTTTTCCGTGGTTTCCCACTTCTACTCCAGGGAAATGCCGGGATGGTACCTAATTAAGGCCACGGCCTCTTTCTACCCAAATCCTACCTCAATTACAAATGCACACACTAGTACAGACATCACAGTGACACGGGTTATGAGACAACATTCTGCACACACATACACAAGTAAATGGGGCCACATGACCACAATGTCGCAAAGCCCCTAAAAGAATCAACAACGACGTCTGACCCCCAAATAGGGTTCAATAGCCTCCTACGTAATCTCTCCTCACCCATTCCCATCGGAAAACCTCACCATCGTAGTCTGCTCATATGGAAGAAAAAGAAGAGAAAAAAACAGGAAAACGTTCATTCCTATCTATAGAGGTCGTGGTGGTACAGCGGTCAAGCTGTTGGCCTCTCACCACGGTGGACCGAGTTGGATTCCCGGTTAATGCATGTGAGATTTTCGAAGTGAAATGCCATGTCCTGTGGTTCGGATTCCTCGTAAAAAGGAGGTCTCGTGGCTCATGAACGTGAGATTAACGGTCACGCAAGACTACAAACTTCCTTTCTTTTCCTTCTGTCTGTTAGGTAGTCAGACCGAAGGCTGGTTGGATCCCCAAAAAGTACAGCCGTTAGTTTATGTGGGTAGATACCCACAAAAAAACCAAGGTAGCGCTATATTGAAGCGTACTATGCAAGATGTGGAATGAGGTAGTTTGCCATTACTTTCCTCACTGATTCAGAACAGCAGTACTAACCCTTTCACAGCATCCACAAGCACTGACTAGCCTGTGCCAACAGACAAATGCAAATGTACTGCATTCATCAAGACATGGCATGTATAGATATATCGTAATACTGAAGAAGACTTTAAAAGCCTTCGATTGCATAATGTCTGGTTAATCTGTTGTACTCAATTTGGGTGGGTGGAAGGGCGAGTTGTGAAATGCCTGAACCGGTTTTCTATCAGTCAGCATGGTTGAGTCTTCCCTGTAAATCTCACGTGTTTTCATATCTGAGGCACTACAGTTAAACAGGATATTATCTTATCAACCCTTGGGAACGTTTTACACCAGGGCCGTTATGTGGGTGGGGTAAGTGGGCGATGGTGTGCACGGTGAATTCCCCGAAAATGAGGCACCCCATCCACTCCTCCACTTATTATTTCCGTTTCTTCTTCGTGGTAGGGGATGGAATTGGACACGGAAGCAACCGTAGGGTACCGTCACGGCCTTAGCGTGTGGTTAAAAGCGGGAAACAGTGATGAGCATTTCATAGACGACCAACAGTGCGGTTCAAACTCTAGAGTACGGAGATAGCCTGGCCTCATATCATTAGGTGTTAATTGATATTGCTACTTTTCAGTCGGTCAACACAATTTAATCCCAATTACTGGGACATGCGAAAAGATAACCTGAAAAAATATTACGTGTGATTAAAAATATATATTTGTTATGGACTACAGAAGAGGGAGAAAACTAAGGAATGGCATGTTTCGCTTGTAAAGCGAGCATCAGCAGATCCAAATATATACAAGACAAAATTGCTCGACGCTTGACGAGCGACACATGTCATCCCATAGTTATATCCCTCTTTTGTAGTCTATAACAAATAAAGACTGTATACTGTATAAATAATCACATGTAATGTATTTTTTTGCGTGTCCCGGTACAGCAATTGGGATTACATTGAGTTGACCGACTGAAAAGATGCAATATCAATTGTCAATTGGCAACACTGGAAAATGCTTTCAACTTTCTCTCCCCCCCCCCCCCCGGCCAACAGTAGGTGTTAAGAAATTGTTCAAGAAAGGAGACAGATGCTTCATAAGATCGGGAACTTGCATGGCTAGAACATGGGCTTTGGCATGGCAGTTTAATGATGGATGTGCTAAAGGATGAATGCCTGGGAATCGACCTCGAAGAAGACCTCTATATCAAGACCAAACTGATGGAGAAAACTCATTTTAGGGGTGAACCAGTCGCAAGACTGAAGTACTTATGATGATAACCGTTTATTGATGACCGTAATTAAATGATGTAGTTATATCATAATTTATTGTACATTTGCATGCCACTACTTAACAACCCTTACAGATTATTATTAAGACTCATTTTTAGGCTCATCTTGGTACAGTAGAACTCATATTATCCGAATCAATTGGGACCTGACTCCATTCGGTTAATCGCAAATTTGGATAATTGGATTTTCCGAAAGAGGGGTAGGCCTATACATACATATGTATTTTAAAGAAAAAGAGCTTATTTTCAGCACTGTATGCATTTTAATTGTGCAATTAAAAAGGCAACACTTTTACATGTTCTGTACAATAGTAGTAAATGAAAGTTTGCTGAACATTTCGGTCAAAGTAACCTTGATCCGTTTTTGGGCAGCCAAGTCGCTCATCCGCTTGACAGTGAATCGCAGTACGTTTCCGTCTTAAATTTTGTTTTCTGAAAGTGATTCGGATAATCAGCGATTCGGATAGTTGGATTTCGGATAATTGGAATTCTACTGTACTTACTGCATGGACAAACTCGGCCACTTCCCAACCAGACGGAATGGTGTGCAGGTTTGCATATTGCTTATCATTTGTTATGTAAGATATAGGTCATTGTGTAGAAGTTCTACTTGGTCAGGTACACCAGAGTATTGTTTGGAAACAAATTGCAATTTCGTAATCGCCTTCAATTATCAGCTGCAGTTGTCGCTTTCGCGTGCACGAACAGTAACACGTGGAATGGACTAAAAGTAGACTGATATTGTCAATAATTGACTTGCATGACATAAGCATACTATTATGTATTATATGTAACATCTACCCACTGTAAACCACTTTCACACTGAAATTGGTCAAAGAATATTCTAGGTTGTACGCCTTGATTTTCACAAGAGTTCATGTTATCCACGACTATTCTTCAATATTAATAACATAACGGCAAAGCACTTGATCAACGTTATCACAACATAATTAGGGTTGATGCTTCCAACTCCACAAATACTCCGTATAAGTTAAAAGAAATCTATATCTTTCCTAAACAACTAGATTTGATTTTTTGGAGACGTCAGATATTTTAAAAATAGTTTTTACAAGTTAGATGGAATAATACTACATTCAACTTTTTTTTTTCAATATGCGTTACATACTTTACATAGATTATATTTTGAATACATCATTACCAATGTTTTCAGTACTCGTAATTTACTAACAACTTATCTCTCACGACCACTTGTTATCTTATGCTGAAGAAGACCACGATGTGGTCTAACTAGTAGGCTACATCAAACAAGTTATAGTGTCGGTACTTAATTTATTGACTTTTAGTACCATTCTGTATTTGAGATTATTAGGGTATTCCCCCTCCAAATTCACACTGTCGAGGCTTGTCTACAAACTATCTAAAGAAACTATACTATTAGATACAGAGGTTCCCATTAGGTGGTCCGTGGACCCCCGGGGGTCCGCGATGGTTGGCCAGGGGGTCCGCGAATTGTCGTCAAGAAATAACACAATAATGAAAATGAAAATCTGAGAAAGTACAAAGAGTTCCTTAAAATAAAAACTATGCGTTGCCATCCACAGCATAAGTGGCCCAGCGTAATTCGAGATTTTCAAGTTTCCTGCTAGAGAGCGTTCTGCTCCTGTATCTCTGTGTTCTGCCTCGCAGCCGTTTTCATTAAAGCTTATAAGTAACATCCCGCTGTCTAACAATACTGTGCAAAGGTGAATTACAGATATCTCAAGCAATATTGAAGGGACGTTGTTGGCCAATCTTCACATGTGTGACATGTTTGCTCTACAGTTGTATGAGAGTACCCACATATTTAAAAAAGCGATAATGTTGGTTTTTGTACGGTAGTTTTTTTTATGTTATGACGAAATATATGACTATTTTCTTCTTTCCTGTGAACTAGTTACAGAGGTTCCCACTAGGAATTGAAATATTTTAAGTCTTGTCTTAAAATATTTTGGAGTAGGGGGTCCGTTCCTACATAACGGTCGCTTTAGGGGGTTCAAGAAAAATTCCTAATGGGAACCTCTGTAATTAGAAGATAATGCTTGAAAATGCTACGTGCATCCACGCTGACCTACAAACAGGTAGTCAGGGAACACGTAGCAAAGCAAAAAGATACAAGTTTTCTTCTCCATCGTCTCCTATCCATAGCTGCCATCCGCCATGTGTCCACACGTATCGCTGCCTGTTGCTAGTTATAGTACTTAATTCATTGACTTTTAATACCCTTGTGTATTTATTATATTCTTAGTGTATGCCTCTCCAAATTCACACTGCCGAGGCTTGACTACAAACGATCTAAGGAAACTATACTATTAGAAGATAATGCTTGAAAATGCTACTTGCGCCCACGCCGGCCTACAAATAGGTAGTCAGGTGAGCATTAGGATTTGTTTTCTTATTTACTATTGGAGGTTTAACGGGGGGTCAATTTCCGGATCCGTTAGGGATTTTAGAAACTGACGCGAGGACTGGAACTGGGTGAACTCAGCCTCGTGAGGGCAATTGGGTAGCTGTCTGACAGTGAGACAGCGCCCCGGTCACGGAAACCAAGATCAACGGCTGGGGTGACCCGACGCGCTGACCACGCATCCTCCCGCAATCTATAGGCCAAATAGCTGGGCAGTGGTCGATTGGTAGACCAGGGTCTTTCATGGGCTGTGGTGCCACAGGGTTTGATTTTGATGTACAGTATGCTAAAACAACTCGCCACCATGTGACCACTTCCATCATAACTTCATATTTGAAGTTCTCTTGAGTATTGACGCGCATCACTTCTACGTTGCAATTTTTTTTTAAATTATTAATGCAACCAATGGCCATGTATTTTTCTTTTCAGGGCGGGTCAGTGAAGGGATTATGAAAGGGAAATCGGCCGTGGACCTATTGAAAGGAACCGTCCCGGCGTTTGCCTGGTAGTGAAAATGGGAAACCACGAAAACTATTTTCAGGTCGGCCGAGGTGTGATTCGAACCCACGCTCTCCCGATGCCAGCGAGACACGAGCTAGCCGGCCACCGCAGCCGGTTACGTTACGATTTACTCCCCCTATTTCTGCCTGTGTCTTTGACGACTCGCGCATTAAAGCGAGTCTAGTAGTCTAATAATAGTCCACTGGAGGCGCTGCTGGTCAACAGCGGATCATACCGCTCGTGGATTATCCACGTCGTGGCCCGGTCAAGCTCTTCATGCAATCAACGCGTATACTCTAGGATTTGAGGCTCGGAGAGACCATGATGATACGTTATCCCGGCGTGCATCCAGAACCTACCGGCAGAAGATGGAGTAATCTGTGCATGGTAATTGACGGGGATGGGAACGCGGCGTATTTATCAGGTTTCACATGATAACTCAAAATCTCAAAATAAAATCTATAATGTCAAATAGAACAAATTAGTTTGGTGGTCACAAAATCCCCTCCCCGTCGGCAGTTGGCGTTTTAAAAAATGGCTTGGGTTATAGGGTTGGAACGAGATGCCAGGTAATCTGATAACGAACGCCACAGGAGAAGTTTGCAAGGTCGTGAGTAAAGGTTTTAAGATGGACATCACAGACATTAACAGTAGCTTGTATTCGAAAACGAAAAGTCTTGGCATTAGCCCAAAAGCATGAATTATTTATATAACGATAGAGACCCTTTACAGGATGATCTCAGAATGCCTGCGGGATTAGTTGAGAACGAATTGAAAGGACACCTTACGGAACACGATAGCCAGGTCCTACAATTAAGTACTAGTGCAGAGGGAGACGTGCAGGACCTTAAAGAAATCCGTAAAACACAAGAAATGACTAGCCCATTTTCAAATACATTTTTAGCCACATAATATGTCATTGGTTTAAATGTTCACTGTGCGTTTGAGTTTGCTGCAGAAACTTACTTCCTTGAGAATAAAGTATATCATTGCTTGGCATATCCAGACTTTGCTGTGCATCAATATCAGGCGGTCTAAGATTGGAAAGTAACATACAGTAGAGATTGCTCAATTTATCAGTGCTTTCTACACAAATCAGTGATCATGCATGCATTGTACAGCTGTTCAATCTATTAACAGTAATATGAGTAAGATTTCCCCACAATTACTTGTCAACACATATTTCTTGTTACAACATTATGGCTGTGTTCTAATGATAGAAGGGAAATTTGTCAACAGCACGCGAGTGAAATTTCGCCTGAAAGAATGTACCAGGTTGCATGCAGTTCTGGTCTCTTGCCGCTGCCGGGTGTTATGATACGGTATTTTGATAAACAAATATGCTTTCAAGTAGACAAGAATCATCTGCGTCTATATTGCTTTATTAAACTTCATATTACCATCATCCTAGCTCAAAGGTTTTTAAACTGTGCGTCGCAGCTCATAGGACGCGGATCGCAAAAGTAATAAGGAGGCGCCCTATCGGCTCTCGAGCATGCTGCGGGCTGATGAATTGAGCACGCCTCCCTAAAGGCTTTAGCTGCTCGTACATCTGTCTTCAATAGCAAATAATACGGTGTGCTCGGGTTATTTGATAGCTTAGTTTACAGATATGGTCATTAAAATTATACATTTCCGTGGATGATTAAGCTATATGAGTGAATACTTACATACATGAGGGTGAATATTCGCTGTAAATATTTCGTCATACAATCTTATTATATAATACGCTAAGGTGTATGTTTCACAAAACTCAAGCTCCTAAACCAGAGGGAGTTAGAAGGTTTGGTTTGTACCAAAATCTTCCTAATCGTCTCAATGGTACAGGAAAAATCTTGCATTTCTTGAAAAGTCAACGGAAATATATTTATTTGTTTATAAAGTGTGTTTAAACAAATAAACAAGACGATAGCCCCTGGCAGAACTGTGCCGCGCGTAGCCCGCGTAGCACTAGAACCGGGTGGGTAGCCTGTACACATGGGACGCACACAACTCATTATGCGAGAGTTCACGCACGGGTCCGCTAATATTTGTATATTTCAGTAGCCTACTGAGAAATAATAATAACAGGAACTGATAAGAGAGCTGCGTGTATTACCCATAGCGGGTTCACAATGCACTATATGCATTTCCATCAGTTTCAGCTTCATTAGGCTAAAAGGACTTGACAATTAAATAGATGTCGTACATTATGAATTACGAGTTTTAGGCATCTACTTAACACTACTCTGTGCGGCAAAAAGTAGGCACGTTTAGGTCGGATAACAGTCCTATTCCTAACACTTGCCAGCAATGTTTTGAACCTCTCAGCGTGCCCGCTGGCTTCACTCCCTGGCCATTAGGACGTCTCCTTGGTGCACAATCGCTCAACACAGTACTCAAAGTGGGTGAATATGAGGTATGACTACCATAATCCCAGAACAGGTAATCCTGTAGATTGTATATCATACAATTTTATATACTGTATATATATAATTACAGATTGTAGTTTAATTCTACATGTTGAATTCGAAGAAAATCAATGTAACTTCCTGCTGGAATGAATCAATTACACGGTTGGACCCTCAGTTTAGGGGTTGTGACAACGCGGTCATGAAGCCCCGTGTACTTTGGGTGTGTGTAGAATCTGTCTGATAACCGATGTTAATTGTGATGGCTGTATTAGTGTGTGTTATTTCTAATTCAGGTAAGGACTTCAGATATCCAATTTTCAAGTAGTTCCTACATTTGCTACCAAATACTACCGCTAACGACAACTAGTTGTGAACTTGGTTACTAGATACCACCGCAGTCGGCTCCTGGCGACGAACGTTGGAACTTAAGAGCGCTAGTCAAATCTAACCTATAATTTAGCTTCACTCAAGTGTAATTAGTGGAAGGTTCTTTTACATGCCATAAATCTATGACATGGGACCGCCGGCTTTACTTCCCCTCCAAAGGAAGGCATTCTGAGGGATTTTTAACGCTCTTAAAAATCCGACTACTTCGGCCGGGTTTGAACCAGCGACCTTGGGCATAGAAGCTCAGCATGCTACCAACTACGCCACCGAAGCCGCCCAACTACACTGTGTTTTGTTGTCAAGACATAAAAAATATTCCCAGACACTATTTTGTGTGTCCACATTTTGCTGTCAAGTTTGGCGCTATTTCATTCGGCAACTGATCGGTTTGCCAAACCATTGGTCTTATTTACATTATCTTCATTATTTAGGTGATAACATCATTGTTTCATGTATTATCTCGCGTTTCGTTCCATAATGTATTACATCTGGTTCGTTAAAATATATTCTTATAAAAGACGTTGTCCCCATTTTTTTTCAGATTATTTATTCTTTATCGGAGACCACTTCATGGTGTAGTGGCTAGTATACTTGGCTGTCACCCTTCAGGTCCGGTCGGTTTCTGGCTCTGTCAAAAGTGAGAAGAGGTGTGGTTTGATTCTCACTTCAGCCATCCCAGAAGTGATCTTTCGTGGTTTCCCGCTTCCACTTCAGGCAAATGCCGGGATGGTTCCTAACTTACGGCCACGCCTGCCTCCTTCCCTAATCCTTACCTCTATTACAAATAGACACACTACTACAGACACAACGGTACCATAGTTCATCAGAATAATTCTACGTACACCCAAGCAATTGGGACTGAAATGACCACGATGTCAAAGCCTCAAAATAAAAGAACATTACTTTTCGGGGCATCCTTAAGAAACTGAAAGGTTACACCGCTTAGTTTCAAGCACTTAAAATTGTTAGCGTTATTTGGGTGACGACATTTTTAAGTTGCATAATGCTAATTCATAAGTATCACCGTGTGAGAAGGTGAGCCGTCGATGTTTTCCTCATACAACCTCTGACTTGGTGCTGGCTTCAGAAGGTCAGAGAACAACATTCGGCCTTGCGGAGAAAGTTTGGGTCATTACGGGTCATCGCTGGACTGGGTACTGGGATCAAAATTATAGTTTTATAAACATTTGCTAGGAATTGTGAGCAGTAATGATGTGCTGCAGTAGCTCATTTAAGTGAGACCATTCTGCGTGTTTTATGATGTGAGTGTAGTGGGTGAAGTAGGCACATCGTAGTCACGCCACTTGTCGCTGTTAATTTCCCTACCCATCTCTCATTCATCCCCGCGAGTATCAATTCTGCCTACCCTTCTTTCCATTTATGAGGAACAATACATTCGAAGTACTAAGAACTCTATTACAGTATTCAGTCTTATGGCTATTTACCAAAGAAATATTAAAACCAAAAATTCAAAAATAAAACTCATAAAATATCCGATAATTTTACTTAACCTTTGAGTGTTTTAAAGAAATTTATCTAGTTAACTAATTGACTAGTCGACATAGCCTATGATCAATATTTTAATACTGAAAGCGGTCGCTACGCTCGTTAAAGTGCAACGTTAGGTTATGGGGCCAAGCCCTCTGCTGACTGGGTAGACGCGTGGGTCCGAGCCCCACCGTCGGCCGTCCTTGAAATGGTTTTCCGTGGTTTCCTCATTTTCAACACCAGGCAAATGCTGGGATGGTACCTTCTGACAGGCCACGGCAGCTTCCTTCCAGTTCCTTGCCCAGTTTCATTCATCTTCATTCGGAATCTTGCCCCGAAGGGGATCTTGAACGTGCCAGTAAATGTACTGACACGGCTCCCTCGCATTTACGCACCCTCAATTGCAACCTGAAGTCTGGTATAACAATTTGATGGGCGTCTGGTATAATATTATGTGGGACGTCTGGTACAATAATAGGATGGGCATCTGGTATAATAATAACATGAGGGGCGCCTGGTATGATAATGAGGGGCGCCTGGTATGATAATGAGGGGCGCCTGGTATGATAATGAGGGGCGCCTGGTATAATAACATGAGGGGCGCCGTGTAAAATAATGAGGGGCGCCGTGTAAAATAATGAGGGGCGCTTGGTATAATAATGAGGGGCGCCTGGTATAATAAAATGAGGGGCGCCTGGTATAATAAAATGAGGGGCGCCTGGTATAATAAAATGAGGGGCGCCTGGTATAATAATGAGTGGCGCCTGGTATAATAATGATATGAGGGGCGCCTGGTATAATAATGATATGAGGGTCGTCTGGTATAATAATGAGGGGCGCCTGGTATAATAATAATATGAGGGGCGTCTGGTATAATAATGAGGGCGCCTGGTATAACAACACGAGGGGCGCCTGGTATAATAACACGAGGGGCGCCTGGTGTAATAACACGAGGGGCGCCTGGTATAATAATGATATGAGGGTCGTCTGGTATAATAACATGAGGGGCGCCTGGTATAATAATGATATGAGGGTCGTCTGGTATAATAACATGAGGGGCGCCTGGTATAATAATGATATGAGGGGCGCCTGGTATAATAATGATATGAGGGGTGCCTGGTATATTAATGATATGAGGGTCGTCTGGTATAATAATGATATGAGGGTCGTCTGGTATAATAATGATATGAGGGTCGTCTGGTATAATAACATGAGGGGGCGCCTGGTATAATAACATGAGGGGCGCCTGGTATAATAACATGAGGGGCGCCTGGTATAATAATGATATGAGGGGCGCCTGGTATAATAATGATATGAGGGGCGCCTGGTATAATAATGATATGAGGGGTGCCTGGTATAATAACATGAGGGGTGCCTGGTATAATAACATGAGGGTCGTCTGGTATAATAATGATATGAGGGTCGTCTGGTATAATAATGATATGAGGGGCGCCTGGTATAATAATGATATGAGGGGCATCTGGTATAATAACATGAGGGGCGCCTGGTATAATAATGATATGAGGGTCGCCTGGTATAATAACACGAGGGGCGCCTGGTATAATAACATGTGGGGCGTCTGGTATAATAATAAGGGGCGCCTGGTATAATGAGGGGCGCCTGGTATAATAATGATATGCGGGTCGTCTGGTATCTTTTGCCATTAACATATATTGCGGGCTAGTGCCATAGTGAAGTGTTTGTATTGAACTGGAGACAAAAATATAAAAACTTGCCCGAAAAAATTGTGAGGGTAAAATTCTGTGAAAGAAACTCTGCTAGCGCCTTAGCAGGTGGTCCAAGGAATTATAATCCAGTAAGGGGTAGGGAGTAGGGGGTAGGGGGTCAGTGAGCGCGGACAGCATCGTGGCCTTGTTATGCAATTGGCCCACATGTGGAGTGTCGGCGGGCGCGCCAGCTCAGACGAGCAGCAAGCCCGGAGCCCCGAGCCCGCTGGAATGTGAAAGTGGTTCCGCGTGCAGGTGCTGCCTACCTGAGCCTGGTCGAGCGATACTCCCACGGGGCTTCTATACGCTATCGCCGCCGCCAGGTCAGGTGGTCACAGACACTTCTTCTACATGCGTATTTACTTTGAAAAAAAATGAAAATGAAAATCCACAGCCTGCTTCCAGTCTCCGACCGGGTCAGGAATGGAATGAATGAAGCCCCCATCTAGCGGCGAGGATATGGACTGTGCCGGCTGCCGAGGCCTGACGCACTCCTCTGGGGCAATGATTAAATGGATGACAGGTGGAATGAAATGATAGTGGAGAGTGTTGCTGGAATGAAATTTTGACAGGGAAAACCGGAGTACCCGGAGAAAAACCTGTGTGCCTCCGTTTTGTCCAGCACATATCTCACATGGAGTGACCGGGATTTGAACCACGGACCCAGCGGTGAGAGGCCGGCGTGCTGCCGCCTAAGCCACGGAGGACCGTATTTACTTTAAATACCCAAATTTCATTTCGCTACCCCATCATGCACTGGCCTACCATATTAGGCAGGGGTGAGCGATGTTTTGAGTATTATATTTTACTCATGCGTTAGCAGTATTTTTTTATAGGGATTCTTCAGTGGAGGAGTGGGTGCCAACACCTTGATGATGAAATGAAAATGAAAATCCACAGCCTGCTTCCAGTCTTCGACCGGGTCAGGAATGGAATGAATGAAGCCCCCATCTAGCGGCGAGGATATGAACTGTGCCGGCTGCCGAGGCCTGACGCACTCCTCTAGGGCAATGATTAAATGAATGACAGATGAAATGAAATGATAGTGGAGAGTGTTGCTGGAATGACATATTGACAGGGAAAACCGGAGTACCCGGAGAAAAACCTGTCTGCCTCCGTTTTGTCCAGCACAGATCTCACATGCAGTGACCGGGATTTGAACCACGGACTCAGCGGTGAGAGGCCGGCGTGCTGCCGCCTAAGCCACGGAGGCTTACCTTGATGATGATAATAATAATTATTACCGGAACCATGCGAGTACTCTCGTGTGTGTATAAATCACCCACCCGGCTTTTATCGGTATGCGGGCTCCACGCGACACAGTTCTGACAGGGGCTATCATCTTCGTTATTTATTTACTCGCACTCTATAAACAAACAAAAAACGAAAACGATATTTCCGTTGTCTTTTCAAGAAATGCAAAATTTTTCCTGTACTATTGAGACGCTTTGGAAGATTTTGGTATAAACTGCACTTTCTAACTCCCTCTGGTTTAAGAGCTTGAGTTTAGTGAAACATACACGTTAGCGTTTTATATACTTGATGGTAATGGGGTCTAATAATAATTATAATAATAATAATAATAATAATAATAATAATATCATGGCGTCCGGAGATGCATGGTACAGATGTTTCGAATTGACGCCCGTGGGCAACTTTCGCTAGGGTCAAATATATGATGAAGACGTCACAAACACCCAGACTCATACTCAGGCCAATTAGTAATACGAAGTTAAAATCCCACGGCCCGCCCCGGAATCAAGCCCGGGGCCCTTAGTACAAAAGGTAAGCATCCTATCCACTAAGGCGCGAAGGTGGACACCAATGAAAGGCAAAGTTTCATTGTAAAATTACTCAGATTCGAACCATGGCCTTTAGGATGAAAGGTCTCTGGCCAAGCCACTCTAAACCTCTATTGCTTTTTGTTGTTGCTTATTTTTGGGGCTTTGTTACATCGTGGTCGTGTAGCCCTGTGTACTTGGGTGTGTATGTGGAATTTGTGTGATAGCCTGTGTTGTGATGGCTGTGCTAGTGTGTGTATTTGTTGATTGCGGATATGCTTGGGAAGGAGGCGGCCGTAGCCATCCCGGCATTTGCCTGGAGTAGAAGTGAAGAAACACGGACAACCACTTCTAGGTTGGCTGAGGTGGGAATCGGACCCTCCTCTTCTCAGTTTTGCCTCCAACCCTCACACCAAAATTTAAATTTGTTGGCAGAGCCGGGAATCGAACCCGGACTCCGGGGCAACAACCAAGAATGCTGGCCGCTACAAATTGCATGCAAAACAAGAGTAAAAAAAACTAAAACAAAACCCTGTTGACCTGTGAATTGTCTTACGGTCCAGCGATGTTCAACAGCTAAGAGACCTCGCTCTAATCCCACTTGTTCAACACAAATTGACGTGTGATATGTGCGAGCAGATGCCCATCTTGCAACCGTCCGCGATACGGTATGCCACGGGCGACCTCGAATTTTAACTACGATCGCTGCTAAAGTACAGAAAACATTAAAGAATGGTTAAAAATAGTGCAGTACATTTAACCATGCACAATGACCATGTACGTTGTCACAGCAACCGGTTTTATCATTCAATACAATACAATATCTCTAACTTTAAACACAATGGTCTCCACATGTACTTAATTCACATTACGGTATTAATGCTTTCCAGGCAAAGAACTAAATGAAGAGCGAAGTGTATCTATCTACCTGCTTTACCCAAGGTTGCAGGGTTGAATCCTGGCGCAGTCAGTTGGCATTTGAGGATATGCAAATGCGAGGGAGCCGAGTCACTAGATTTGCTAGCACGTCAAAGATCCCCTCCAGGACATGACTCCGGCACTGTATTTGCACATGGGATTGGATCATATTGCCACCATCTATTGGGAGTGTCTGGACCACGCCCCCTACAACACCGACCTAGTGCCCAGCGATTACTACTTTCTACCTTCGTTGAGGACACCACCGTAAGTCGCAGTAGTGGACCAATAACGTTATTGTTATTATTATTATGATTCGTTATGCCCAGACAATGAGCGCGTTAAGACTTATTTAATACAATTTTTCCTCCTCTCTTCCCAATATCTCTCAATCCGATCACTGTTCGTTCTTCTGTCCATCCTGTGCATTCCTCCATGTAGGTTTCTCGGCAAATTTGTGTCTGTTTATTAGGGTTCTAAATTTTGGTCTATTGTGAATTTTTCTTTCTTTCTTTCTTTCTTTCTTTCTTTCTTTCTTTCTTTCTTTCTTTCTTCGTTATGCCAATTCATAGAGCGCGTTGGCTTGTTGACGTTTGCCTTCTCCTTCCAAAATCTCTTCATGAACTCACTGTGTTGCTTCTTGCGTTCTTCTGTCCATCTTGTGCCAGTCTGTGAATTATTATTATTATTATTACTATTATTATCTCCTCTCCCAGAGAAAGGAGGAAAAACGAATCAAATATTTGTATATGGACTTGAACCATATTGCCGCCTTCTGTTGGGAGTGCCTGAACCACGCCCCCTACAACACCGACCTAGTGCCCAACGACTTCCACTTTCTACCTTCTTTGAGAAGGACACTAAGAGAGCGCCATTTCACTATACTAATAATAATATCGTATGGCCTCGGGTGCCGGGTGCAAGCTTTGTTATTTGACACCCAGAGGGTAGCTTGCATGTCGAATTTCGGTGTTCCTTGAATCACTATGAAAGTCAAGGAGGTTAGATATCTAAGCTCCTTGAACACCATAGCGCTTTCTAGTAGAGAAATGAGGAACTTTGTGTTGGCGGAAACTCCCGAGATTAATTTTGCCATTATGAACACGGCCTACTGAATTCAAATGGGTTTTTGACATGCCAACATCGTATGACATGCGTGACGTATTTTTGCCGCCTTTCAAAAATCACTTACCACGGCCAGGAGCGAACCTGCAATCTTGGGGTTAGTAGACTGACACGCTATCAACTCACCCACCGTAGCAAACTATTTCACTACGATGAAGTTGAAGTAGCCGTATGGTCTTTCGCTCGTACTCAGGACATGGGATTTGACCCACAGATGTTCTTCAAGCTCGTGGGCGGTGGGCTAGATGCGTCAATGTTGGTGTTGGTGTGGGTTTTGTTTGCCGATAAAGGCCAACATCGTTGGTGTGGGTTTTGTTTGCCGATAAAGGCCGAAATCAGTTTGTATTCCATGCGGATGTCAGACTAGGGAAACGAATTGTCTGCCTGTCCAACGTAAAGTAGAATGGTTATTTGAAAGTAAGTGCTGGAAGCATTCACCTTGCACTTTAGTGCTACTATTGGTAGTGTAGTGACACACAATATTTCCTTGCGCAGGATGGAGCCAAGCGGAGCTATTATTCGAAAAAGAAACTGACTTAACAATCAAAGTTTTCATTCAAAACATTGACCGCATTGTCTGTCCGCATAATCTGCGCTCTTAGTATCAGACTTTCGTCATTATTGCTTCAGTTTTGGTGATCAGACTCGTGTACTTGTGTGTGCATTGTTTGTCTAATAGCCTGTGTTATTGCCGTTGTAGTAGTGTGTGTAATTGTAATTATTTTGCGTCTAAAAATGGGGCAGGGACTCTGAAGCTGAAATGTGTACTATTCAGGCATTTTACTGCAAATAGTGTGGAGAGAATTCGGTGTAACGCTCTGGGTGGCTGATGTTCAGGATTCGAACCTTTGATCTTCAAACTTTCTGCTGCCTTGGATCATGACTCAAACTGTTCGGCTAAGCTGCTGCGTTATCTGATAGTTGTTGTTGTTGCAAAATTGCTTAATATAATAATATTAATAATATTAATAATAAAGAAGAAAAATAATTGTGAGAGAATAAATAAATTTTAGGAAGATAAGAAAGCCAATTCAAATTCATCTGTTAAATTGGTTCAATCGCGCTCCTTAGTTTAAAAATTTGTAGGCTTACTATTATTGGGGTTTAAGACCCTGTTGTAAACCAGCATAAATAAATAAATTAAAGAATACTACTGCAATAAAAAAAAGTATTTCCATCAATGCCAAATTACGGCACTATCGTACAGTAGTCTTACCAGAGGCCTTATACGCTTCAGAAACGACAGCAATCAAGGGACGAACAAGAGAGAAAAGTTCTGAAAAAGATCTACAGACCAGTTTAGAAAGAGGGAATATGGATAAAGAGACCGACAACAGCTGTAGCCTACAAACAGACAGAGACAATTACAAACATAAGGAAAAGGAGGGCAAAATATTATTGACATATACATAGGATGACCGAAGGACTGACCAAGAACATTTTAATATAGTTACGAATAGTACACTAAAAACCAATTGGGTAAAGAAAACCGTGGAAGACCTCAAGAAACTAAACATCTCTACAGAAGGCATGACAGACAGGAGTACATACAGAGAAAAACTTAAGAAAAAAGAAGTTTGAGCAAACTCCCAAAGAGAGACAACCGGGGAAGAAGTGGACGGAGGAGAGAAAGAGAAAGCATAGTGTGTATATGAGAGGTTTTTGTGAAAAAAGAAGAAAGTGGCAGAATAAAACATTAAAATTGATTGTGTTGTAACGCTCTCCTTATGGGGAATTAACGAATAAATAAAATAAAATAATGGCGTATGGCCTCTGAAAAGACCCGGTGCAGGTATTTTCAAGTTGACGCCCGTAGGTCATCTGCGTGCCATGATGAAGATAAAATATGCCGGCTGCGTGGGTCAGCGGTAACGTTCTCGCTTGCTGTGGCCAAGGTTGGAGGATTGAATCCTGGCGTCGCAGCCAGTTGGCATTTGAGGGTGCGCAAATGCGAGGGAGCCGCGTCAGTAGATTTACTGGCACGTTAAAGATCTCCTTCGGGGCAAAGTTCCGGCAACCCGGTGTCTCTAAAGGCCGCAGTAGTTAAGAGGGACGTAAAACCAAAAACATTATTATTATTATTATTATTAATGAAAATCCACAGCCTGCTTCCAGTCGACCGACCGGTTCAGGAAATGGGATAAACGAAGCCCCCATCTAGCGGCGAGGATATGAACTGTGCCGGCTGCCGAAGCCTGTCGCACTCCCCTGGGGCAATGATTAAATGAAGGAGAGATGAAATGAAATGAAATGATAGATGAGATTGTTGCTGGAATAAAATTGTGACAGGGGGGGGGGGGGGGGAAACTGGAGTACCCGGAGAAAAACCTGTCTGTCTCCACTTTGTCCAGCACAAATCTCACTTGGAGTGACCGGGATTTGAACCATGAGCCCAGCGGTGAGAGGCCGGCGTGCTGCCGTCTAAGCCATGGAGGCTCTTATTATTATTATTATTATTATTATTATTATTATTATTATTATTAAAGATGAAATGAATGATGAAGCCAATACAAGCGCCCAGTCCCCCACCGAGAGAATTAACCATTGGAGATTAGATTCTCTACGGCCCGGCCTGGAATTGAATTCGAGACTTTTCGTGCTAAAGCCCAGCATGCTAACCAAATTGCTGATGGTCTTACGCATTCCACAGCACTCGAGCACGCACAACTCAAAGGAGCGGACCTATGGTCTCATATAATTAACCGGTCAATAGTCTTCTTACGTCAGAATAATGTTTGTATTCAAGACGCTTGCCGTTCTTCGGTGGCGTGTCGCCAGTGCCAGAAGGAAAGACAGGTTGTGGTCAACTCTTCAGTCTGAGGTATGATCCCTTCCATGAAAACGACTGCTACAAATTAATCACGACGCGACGTTACGATCGTAAATTATACGCTTGATTAAGTCCACTTCTCAGCAACAGGTGAGTAGTTGCGTCATTATTCGTGATCGAAACCGTGTGAGACAAGGGAAGGGAGGCTAGTTACTTGGTTAGTTAGTTAGTTAGTTAGTTAGTTAGTTAGTTATTGGGGTTTTAAGGGGCGGAACAGGGAATCTGATTGTCTTAAGAGTTAAAAGTTTTTTTTAGAAACTAGGGCCGCAGTTGTCATTAGCTCCGCTTACAAACTACGAGAGTGAAATCAGCCAGACAGCTGTGTTGTTGCAGTATCTGGACAACTTTCCCACTATTGATTGCAAAAACCATGGAAATATCACCTAGGATAGCTGCTTTGACTCAAAATGGAACCGGTCCACCTTCTGGTTTAGCGGCTAGCATTCTTGGCTGTCTCCCCAGAGGTCAGGGGTTTGATTCCCTTCTCTGCCAAGAAATGTTAATTCTAGTGTGAGGGTTGGACAAGGTACACTCAGCCTGATGAGGCAAAACTGAGAAGAATTGGGTTCGAATCCCACCTCAGTCATTCTGGAAATGGTTTTCCGTGGTTTCCCTCACTTCTACTCAAGGCAAATGCCAGGATGGTTCCTAACTTAAGGACACGGCCGCCTCATTCCTATTCGTAGTCTCAATTACACACACTACTACAGACACCACAATGACACTGGTTATCAGGCAAATTCTACACACACAGCCCTGAATGACCACGATGTCCAAGCTTCTCAAATGAAACTACTCGGAATCGAACCACCTTTCCTCTCATGGGTCGCTGCAACAAGTCCGGAGATCGAAGGTTCAAATGCCGGGATGGTAAGGTATTTCAAGTCCCGGGGCACCTCTCCCTATTCTAGATACATTTTTTTTTAGCGTATGGCTTTTATTGCCGGGAGTGTCCGAGGACATGTTCGGCTCGCCAATTTTGTAGCTGCTTCGAGGCGGACACCCAACGGGTGAGCTACACGTACCGTCGCGTGTGGAGTGTTGTCTGGGGAAGAACGTTTGAATGTAAGGACAATGAGTTGGAAGGTAGCGGCTGTGGCCTATAGTTAGGAACCAACCCCGGCATTTGCCTGGAAGGAAGATGGGAAACCACAGAAGCCCATCTTCAAGGTTGCCGGCGGAGGGATTCGAACCTCCTCGCCTCCCGGATGTGAGCGACTGCCAGTAGTCATGCCGTAACGACCACGGCTAACTCACCCGGTACATTCTAGATACTACTACATTCACACAAGGGGCAGATGACCTCGTAGTTACGCCCCTTAAAACAACAATAACTAACATTCACACAGAAACGCTGGTTATCAGACAAATTCAACACCCAACCAAGTAAACGCGGATGATTACCAAAATGTCCCAAGCCCTAAACTTAATTTATTAACAGGAAACTATTACAGTATTTATCTTACAAAGTGAATGCACGTTCCCTCTCTTCGGTTCTGTTACCTGGTGTGTGTTATCTTCAGTGAAAAATCCTATCAGATATTTATTAGCTAGTTTAAACAGTCTTCAAGAAGTTCAAGTTGGAATTTACTCGAGTGGCATGGTCGTAAAATTGTACTAATAGCGCTTTTGCATGAGCTGTCGTTACCGAAGTTTGAATTTACTCTAGTGGCATGGTCGTAAAGTTGTACTAATAGCGCTTTTGCACGTGCTGTCGTTGCCGACGTTTGAATTTATTCGGTCGGTATGGTCATAGAGTTGCACTAATAGCGCTTTTGCATGTGCCCGTCGTCGCCGAAGGCCATGTGTTTGGGTTGCATATCGCGAGCTGTGTGTTAGAAACTTACAGGCATGACTTCGTACTTCTTTCGAATTTACTGAATGAAACAGGAGCATGAAGCATTTGTGACAGTTAATTGTATATTTATTTTTTATCATAATTTCGTAAATTCCATTTTATTCTTTCTTTGAAGATATTCTGTAACTACTAATAACCTTATAGTCAAATTGAGGGGAAGTAAAGCCGGTTGTCCCATGTCATAGATTTATGGCATGTAAAAGATCCTTCCACAGACTAAACTTGTGTGAAGCTAAATTTCTAGGTTAGATTTCGTTTGAACACACTTTCAAAGTTCCAACGTTCACCACTGGGTATCAGTGACGTCTGGTAGCGAAAGTTAGAACTACGTAAAATTGAACGGAACTTGTAGCTCATCCTATGGGTGTCCGCTTGAAGCAGCTACAGCCACTGGCAAGCCGAACATGTCCTCGGACACTCCCGGCACTAAAAGCCATACCATAAATAAATAAATAAATAAATAAATAAATAAATAAATGTGAGCAGTAAGACAACTTTTGAAGCATAAGCGTTGAAAATGTGTCTGTGCACCTTCAAGACTCCAACGCGAATTAATTCCACTTACGCTTCAAAGTATATCCGCCCTAAGATACAATGGACTACACTTCTTGAGATCAACAGATTGTTTCTGTTATAGCTGCCGTTGCTCTTCATTTCGCCATTTGTAGTTTGAAGTGGGCGTGGCACCATTGAGAGTGGTTAGTGGTCGGTGGTTTCAGGTTTAACATACGCACTGTGCCTAGGAGATATGTACAGCACTCCCTCCCGTACGTCCACACGCATCAATATAATTATTCTGAAGACAGACCGATATGTAACCTCCTTCCATATTCATTCGTGTGCATATCAATGCATCTCCTGTTTCGTTAGCTGGCAAGTGATCACCTAGGCCTACGTGTTTGAAAGTTTCTTGGCACTCGTCACTTCGAACAGACTGGAATGCATACCTACTTCCGAAATAGGAAATAGACTATATATATATTTAAACTTCTGTATTGCTTGCCACGGTGGGTGAGTGGTTATCGTGTCTTGCCACGGTGGGTGAGTGGTTATCGTGTCGGACTACCAACACCAAGCTTGCAGCTTCGCTCCTGGCCGTTGTAAGGGATTTTTGAAAGGCGACAAAAATCACGGTACGCATGTCATATGTTGTTGGCATGTTAAAGAACCCATTTGAATTCAGTAGGCCGTGTTCATAATGGTAAAATTAATCTCGGGTTTTTCCGCCAACACAAAAGTTCCTCCTTTCTCTACTAGAAAGCGCTATAGTGTCAAGGAACTTAGATATCTACAGTAAGCTCCTTGACTTTCATAGCGCTCCAAGGAGCGATAACATTCGACATGCAAGCTGCCAAATAACAAAGCTTGCACCCGAAGCAATACGATATTATTATAATAACTCCTGTATTCAAGTTAGGTTGATGGTTTATCGCTCAACTTGTAACAATCATAGTTTACTTCTCCAAATCCTGTAAAATAAAGTTATTTCTTGTCCGGAGGGTCCATGTCTTCCCATATTTTCGTATGTAGCCGTTCGCAGTTGTTTGACTCGTACACAGTTCTATGCGATAAATATTCCCGTTTTGTTAACTATTTAAATACGAATTTATTCTCATTGGCAATTCCTCAGAAGAGGCACTGTTGAATTATCTCATCGTTCTCATTAAGCATTAGGTGAAGTGTCTGGTACTCTTCAAGCTGGCGATCGTGGTGAGGATGGAGGACTAATGATTTAATTTTCCCCAAACCTTAATGGAAATGTATCGACAAATGAAGGGTCCACGGGAAGAAGGGGGAATGTCAAATAATGCAAAATGTTCAGGAAACGAGTTTTGAAGTTTATTTACTTATACAGTATGTAGACTACTTATATGTACGCGCCAACTTGAAACATAATTTTCTCACGACCTCATTGTTCTTAGCCAAACACAATTGTGACTTCAATACGTCGCAAAGATGTCTACCAGATCGCGCTGATATCTCGATTTTACGTTTTGAGTGGCATTCCCACTTCTTCCCGTGGACCCTTCAAATAGTTCATGGTAGAAGGAGCGTATTATTCCAAATTGTGAATACATTAAACGAGCTTCGTATGGGAGGTGTCCAGGGACTGGACCAGAAACACGCACTACTCGGGATAGCATAATAAAGAATCGTAACTTGTCGGGGTTTCGTTGTATTGATCTGCTGACTGGAGCATTACTGTACAACAGCATTTCGACTTTCTTCAGGATCCTTGCTGACATTCTCTCAAGGTGCTCAAGCGTCATGCGGAAATATATGTGAGACTATGCTCGAAAATTCCGTGAAGATTTTATCACCGTAGTCGGAGGTCATGTGTGGTTGCCGCAGTGACTCGTATTGAGTCGCATCCGTGATCCGTCTGCTGAAAAACCTTTTACCGCATCATGCGTGACATGCCTATTTAAATATCAACGAGACAAGCCAAGCCCATTGTAGTTTAGCGTGCGTTTCTCTTCCGCATTACAGAGGAAGTCCTTGAGTAGCCTCCGTTTTAAGTTATTAGCTAAATCCATGACACTCTTCGCTTGGTTGAAAGTAAATAAATTTACTGATGAAAAGGTAACGCTGCGCCCAGATGCCTATGAAGCAATGTAGAAGAGACCAAGGTGATTTCTTCCTTTTCTTCTTCTTCTTCTTCTTCTTCTTCTTCTTCTTCTTCTTTGTCTTGACCTTTCCTCACACAGCGAAACCTGTTTCTACATTTTATTTCCTTTGTACGCATACTTCCGCTTATTTCAATTTTAAATACGAGGGGTGATCAGAAACTAAGATTACAAGGCCGGTATTCCTGGAGTTTCGTCTGTTACAGAGAAATTAGTAGTGTGGGGTATTTCGAATACATTATGGTTGGTAACTGTTTCAGCCATCCACCTCCTACAACGCTAGTTGGAGCTAAACAACTAATTGTGACTCGTGAACCTACTTGTTATATTCTCTTTGCTTCGTCCTTCACTATTTATTTTGCTTCCTAAGTAACAGAAGTATTTTACTTCCTTTAACTTTGCACCTGCCAATTTGACGACCGTAGGGTTCCTGATTTCATTTGGCTGCATTCCAATATTTTTGTTTTACATGTGTAGGTTACGGTAATAAATATGTTAAAAGGTCCACCTGATCAATACTTTTTATTAAATATGATCACTGTGTGGTAGCGGCTTCGGGGCGTAGTTGGTAGCATGCTGAACTGCTGTTCCCAAGATAGCGGGCTCAAACCCGGCCGAAGTCGTCGGATTTTTTAAGAGCGTTAATAATCCTTCAGTATGCCTTCCTTCGGAGGGGAAGTAGCCTATAGCTGGCGGTCCCATGTCATAGATTTATGGCATGTATAAGATCCTTCCACAGACTAAAGATGTGTGAAGCTAGTTCCAACGTTCACCACTAGGTATCATTGATATCTGGTAGCGAAAGTTGGAACTACTTGAAATTGAACGGAACTTGTAGCTCACCCTAAGGGTTTCCGCTGGAAGCAGCTATAGGCTCAGACGAGCCGAACATGTCCTCGGACACTCTCGGCACTAAGAGCCATACGATAAGTAAATACTGTGTGGTCATTGGTGGGACATGTTTCGAGGCCTAATTATTAGTTTTGGCCCCTTCATCAGCCGATATGAATAAATAAAACACAAGCTAATTGTTTAGCGTAACACTAAAAAGTCCCTTGTCAATTTTAGCCTACTTTTCACATTTTGCAAAAATGAGGAAAAAGTAGACTTATGAGATCGATCCGGGAAAATGTCTGTCTGTCTGTCTGTCTGTCTGGCTGGCTGGCTGGCTGGCTGTGTGTGTGTGTCCCCCTATCAACTCCTAAACGGCTGCAGCAATCAAAACCAAATTTAGTATGAGTAAAGATGTGCACCGGAATATCTCACGTCCATATTTGAAAATGATGTCAGTGCTACCAACTGCTGAAAAAACGCACTAGAAATTTGAGCTCCATGTTGGATATCTTGCAAGGTATGCATGGGAGCTATTCCAAAATTGGCACACATGTAGATAATACTATTTCAGTTTAATTTCCAGGAGGCCAACCATGACAGTGTTGCCAAAATAATTTTAAGCCTTCTGATAGGTCCAGTGTTTAAATGCATAGAACTTCTACACTATCAATTGGATTTCAACCAAATTTTGTATGTAATATCTGTACATAAACAGATATGACTGTGCGTATTCTTAAGAGCCACCAGGGCTGCCAACTGTTAATAATTGCTCACTTTTTTTTAATCCAAATACCAATATATATCAGAAAGTATGCAAGCCAACAGCTTTAAACTATGCTCACGTATATTCTGACATTTTAGATTAATTTCGAGTAACTTATATACGTCAGTTCTACCAACATGATTATAAGCCTGCTGATACGACCAATTTTTAAATACATGTAACTTCTATACTATCAGTTGGATTTCAACCAAATTTCGTATGTGCTATGTGTACCATAACAGATATGACTATAAGTATTGTTAAGAGCAATCAGGGCTGCCAACTGTTAATAAATTCTGTCTATATTTATTTTACACTAATATCAATATACCAGAAAGTATGCAAGTCAACAGCTCTATACTTTGCACACGTATAGCACCTGACATTCTAGATTAATTTGGAGTAATTAATACAAGGCAGTGCTGCCAAAATGATTCTATGCCTGCTGATAAGTCCAATTTTAAAATACATGTAACTTCTATACTAACAAATGGATTTCATCCAAAATTGGCACAACAAGATATCATAATATTTCAGATTATTTCTGACCAGCACACGCGCCAGGGCTGCCAACTGTAGTGCTCTATTAGGCTACATTATACCAGGTATATTTTGAACTAATTAGATATTTCGATATTACCAACTTAATTTCGTCATTATTCTAGATAGGTTCATATACTGTAGTTTAATCATTGGCATGAAAAGTAGGCTGTATAGTTCTTCACGGAACTTCTTGTTCAATATTTCAATGTATCTTTATGGTGCACCGTATAAGGTTTAATGACAAGGGACTTTTTTAGTGTTACGCTAAATTAGTTTATCAATAATAATAATAATAATAATAATAATATCGTATGGCCTCGGGTGCCGGGTGCAAGCTTTGTAATTTGACACCCAGAGGGTAGCTTGCATGTCGAATTTCGTTGTTCCTTGAATCACTATGAAAGTCAAGGAGATTAGATATCTAAGCTCCTTGAACACTATAGCGCTTTCTAGTAGAGAAATGAGGAACTTTGTGTTGGCGAAAACTCCCGAGATTAATTTTGCCATTATGAACATGGCCTACTGAATTCAAATGGGTTCTTTGACATGCCAACATCGTATGACATGCGTGTCGTATTTTTGCCGTCTTTCAAAAATCACTTACCACGACCAGGAGCGAACCTGCAATCTCACCCACCGCGGCAAGCTAGTTTATCAATAGGCCTACGGAACCAGAATGAACCTTTTAAGTTCTAGGTTATACAATTCCAAAGATGTGTTAACTCAATGCCGGAAAACTGGGCCTTTTCCATTTACTCAAAAGAGCAACGGAGACACGTACCTTGGTTGAATCCTTAAACAGAAGAAGGAATAGTTTTGTTGGCCATTTGATTCGTCATTCTGACTGGTGCACCACACTTTTCGAAGGGAAGCTAGAAGGAAAGAGGAGTCGAGGAAGACCAAGGACTCAATTTATAGACAGCATTAAAGGCAAGCACACTTATTGCCATTTGAAACTACAGGCCAGAGAAAGAAGACGTTTTGGAAGACATGCATGTTACCCATCAACCTGGCGCTTGAGGAAAAGAAGAAGAATACGCTATAAAGACCTAGTACAGTAATTTTCATTAAATCCTAGAAATATATAGGGCTGTCTTCTACTGTTTACCCTCTTCCCGAGTTTTTAATGTTTGATCATTTCCCTTAGACGAGATATTGTGGCTCTGGTTTTGGAACAGATTGAAGTTCGGATGTTGTTCTTACCGCTACTCGGTTTTAACCCATTCTCAAAAGGTGGGTTAGTGTTTTGTGGAGACAGCCTTGGTAGTATGAGTCCCAGCATTTGCCTGGAGTTGAACTGGGGAAACCTAGGGGTAAAATACTTCTCTGTTCGAGATGCACTCAGCTTTGTGAGGTCAACTGAGAGCATAGGGGATTGGAGTTCCACTCTCAGCCGTCATGCATGTGATCTCCTCTGGTTTCCCAATGTGGCGGGATGGTATAAAGTTTAAGACCATTGCCATCTCCTATCCAATCCTAGCCACAATTGCTTGTCCATACGGTACTTTAGAACAAATTGCAGTGATGCCATTTTTCAATGTTGCCTAATTCTATCAAAGAAAGCTTTTCAGTCGGTCAACCAAATTGTGCCCAATTACATTAGGCGGGAAGCAAGTATTTACATACCCTACAAACTAACACGCTTTTATGTACAAATGCCTACTTAATTGGGTGACATCAAGCGTTCATCCTCAGATCCTGTTCACCTAGGCTTAATTAGTATACGATGTTTATGAATTACACTTAAACACAAATATATTAGTCTATTCAATGTTTATATAACATAAGTTTGAAAAAACTTGTATATACAGTATATTTGTTTGAGTGTAATTCATAAACATCGTATAGGCCTACTAATTAAGCCTAGGTGAACCGGATCTGAGGATGATCGCTTGACGTTCGAAACATGTCACGCAATTATGTAGGTATCTCTACTTAGTATAAAACCAAGTCCCCGATTTGTGTTTGTTATGGGTAAACTCGAGAACCACTGGTTGGATTTTGATGCGGTTTCCACCATTCTGTAAAGGATATCTCGAGGATTATTTCTGTAGAAAATAATTTATTTATGATCAAAGGAAGCCGAGCAGTAACGATTTCAGTGGAAAAGTCGGAAAAAAAACTGGCGTCCGAGCGCTTTGTAAGCTTACGCTGGGCAAACCGTTAAAAATATCTCAATACTATGATTGTAAGAATTGTTCAGCATGAAAAGTTCTACAAAAAAGTCCGCGAGAGCATATGTCTATCTTCAATACATCGCCCACAATAAGTGTTTTTACGTTTTAATTTCTTCCAAACATGTCCATTCAACTACTGAGGCGACAGAGTACGAGCTAGCTAAGGGCGAGTCTATCATCTCTGTTACAGCCTAGCTAGCGGGCGAACCTATTGCCCCAGATAGAAGCCAGCAGCAAACCGTCCAGTCGTGTTCAGTTAATACTCCTGAGAAGGGTGGTTGTGTTTGGAGTTTCCCTGGAAGTGCAACTCGGGTTTCCTTCATTTCGCCTGTGAAACACAGTCAAGTTAAGATTGGACGGAAGGGGGATTTGAGTTTCATTCACCTCGCCGTTCCCTGGAAGTACAACTCTCGTTATTTCCTGTGAACTTTTCGTTCCGCAAAATTCACAGTCAATTTAGATTGGACGGAAGGAGGATTATATTACAATTAAATTATACCCTACTGATTGGCGTACAATCTCTACTTAGTATAAAACAAAGTCCCCGATTCTTGGATGTTACGGGTAATCTCGAGAACCACTGGATGGATTTTCATGCGGTTTTCACCATTCTGTAAAGGATATCTCGAGGATGATTTCTGTAGAAAATAATTTATTTATGATCAAAGGAAGCCGAGCAGTAACGATTTCGGTGGAAAAGTTAAAGAAAACTGGCGTCCGAGCGCTTTGTAAGCTTACGCTGGTCAAACTGTTAAAAATATCTAAATAATATGGGTGTAAGAATTGTTCAGTATGAAAAGTTCTACAAGAAAGTCCGCGAGAGCATAGGTCTATCTTCAATATATCGCCCACTATGAGTGTTTTTACGTTTGAATTTCTTCCAACCATGTCCATTCATATACTGAGGCAACAGTTTACGAGCTATCTAAGGGCGAATCTATCATCCCTGTTACAGCCTAGCTAGCGGGCGAACCTATTGCCCCAGATAGAAGCCAGCAGCAAACCGTCCAGTCGTGTTGAGTTAAGACTTCTGAGAAGGGTGGTTGTGTTTGGAGTTTCCCTGGAAGTGCAACTCGGGTTTTCTTCATTTCGCCTGTGAACTTTTCGTTCCGCAAAATTTACAGTCAAGTTAAGATTGGACGGAAGGGGGATTTGTGTTTCATGCACATCGCCATTCTTAAATTAGTCTGACAAGAATTTGTTGCACATGCATCTCCATGATAATATAACTAATAGTCCAGTCAGTGATTTTAACCCATCATGCCGAGACGTAAAACGGATATTGGTCGTTGTTCATTGACACTGGAGAAGCGCTTATCACGTAATGCATTCTCCCGGGTGAAGCCGGTTCGGGTTGCTAGTTTGTACATAAAAGCGTGTACGTTTCTAGGATATGTAAATACTTGCTTCTCGCCTAATGTAATTGGGCACAATTTGTGTTGACCGACTGAAAAGCTTTCTTTAATACTTTAGAACAAGTTTTACAATATCACAGCTCATGTGATTGATCACACACACGTTCATGGCGCTGATGATCATGATGTCTAAAACCCATAAATGATTATTATCTAATGTTGGAATCTGGTGACTTAAAATCTAAGTTATGACTGCCTGGTCGATCGCCCAGGTGACCTCAGACCGGGCATCATTATTATGGAATGTAGGATAGGTTAGCTGTAGTCTACTGTAAGAGAAAGCCACCGTCTCAGCCTTTTACCATTAGTTGGGATAAGGAACCAAGGAATGCCATTTACAGATGATCGATGGAGGAATTCGTACCCACATATTTCCCGGTTCCAGGTCTCAACACACAGTACCTCGAGCACTGAAGGGATCCAGTCTAATGGGAGTGAGAAGTAGACATTCTCGGGACTCAAACCCAAATCTTTTCTAGGCAGAAAGAATAATCCGTGGCTTACGAGGTATTTCTCCCGTCTACACGAAGGATTCGTGTACGCGATCCAATAGTGTCCGATATTTACAAACCATTCCAATACGTACTCCTTTATGAAAAGCAAACCTAGCCTGTATTTTCATAATTTATTGCAGTACTTGCAATTCACATATTTTCAATCATTATTCATCCCTGGAATAGCATTCACTCTCGAAAATTTGTTCTTCAAAGATCAGAATTTCTCCTCTCAGGTGTAACGTCATTAATGGAAATGATCGTTTATGATTTAATTCATCACTGCACATGCCAGCTCTAGACATATAGTCATTGAAGGACAGGGATCACAAAAGAGGTGGGTACAATCTCAAAGACAGCTGAGACAGCTACATACTGTATTTTGCTTCAAAAATGCCAAATATGCAATTAGTAGGCCTATGCAAAACGTCAAAACTTCAGAACCCGAGATGAGGCAATTTGTACAGAAACAGATACTTGTAGTATTAGTTAATTCGCTAACCGTTTAACGACCAACTTGTGGTGTAGTGGCTAGCCTTCTTGGCTGTCGCCCCGGAGGTCCGGGTTCGATTCCCGGCTCTGTATAAAATGTAATTCTTGTCTGAGGGCTGGAACGGGGCGCACTGTGTCTCGTAAGGAAAAACTAAGTGATGGATTCGATTTCGACCTCAGCCATCCTGGAAGGGTGGTTTCCCACTTTTCTCCAGGCAAATGCCGGGATGGTTCCTAACTTAAGGCTACGGACGCCTCCTTCCCAGTCCTCACCTGAATAACAATTGCACACACTAATACAGCCATCACAATAAAACAGGTTAACAGGCAAAATTACACACACACATGTACAGGAGCTTAAATAACCATGATGACGAAGCCCAAGGGCATTGCCTGCCCCCCCCCCCTCCCCCCCCCCCCCCCCCCCGCGCCCTCAAGTTTTATGTGCAAGACAAAATTTGTAAGTACGCTTAAAAATAAAAGTAAAATAACCCAAAACTCTTCTATAAATGGTTGAATACTACGTTAGGCGGAAAATCGTAAAAGCCATCTTGCCTTGCTAATTTCTTTACCGAACCAACAGTCTGTTTTTTTTTTTTTTTTTTTCGCGTCTCCAGTTTCCCGCCGAGGCGCCAACTGAGCAGAGAGCTCAGGCGCTTTGAACTTTGTCCCCTTACAACGACGATCTGAAAAGGTGCATTTTCAATCAATTATACCTGAGCCCCGGTTTAAAACTGAAGTAAGATACTGTGACACACAACACACAGAATCATTACTCCTGCCGGGAAAAACAGTGCTGGGCTTGATTTTCTTTCGACTTTGACAATTGGAGCTACGCTTGTGTCCTGTTTACCCAAATCGGTGGTGCTCCAGCATTTCATCATTTTATGTTTTGTATTCATATTCTGATTGTATTGTAATTAGAAATAATGAATAAAAATCATCTTTCAAAAAATATACTGTATATAGCGTTAGGTCTACATTACCGTGTTATTTGAAGCTTTAAAGCCTTAACCTAAGGAGAAAAAAAGCATTCCCTGGTGCGAAGCAACCGCACTTTAAATTTGACCCCCCCCCCTCACCTTTGCGACGAGTTTTACGCCCCTGACCAAGCCCTTCAAATGAAACAACAGTGAACGTTCTAATGCCGTTTTTGCGATGGAATCGGTGAGTCATTTCATATTTCATTTGCATACAAATGCTACCGATCGGGCTAGCTATGTGTGTTAACCTGCGAGGTCATGGGGCTAGGAAGACGAACCACACCATCAGCCGTCCTTGAAGCGGTCTTGCTTGGTTTCCCATTTCCAACTCCAGCAGGTATCTTCTTCCTAATTCATTCTTCATTGATTCATATTTTACTTCATATTGGTGCAGTCGTCAAGTTGCTTGCATGCCTTTCACCAAAACAGACCTTGGTCAATTCGCAGGTTATGCGTGCGAGATTCTCGAGGCAAAATATCACGTTTGGTGGTTCGGGTTTCACGTAAAACGGAGGTACCGTGGCTTAGCTTTGCGAGATTGGTTGGTTCCTTAGTTTAGGGGCTGCGACAACGTGTTCATGTAGCCCCGTGTACTTTGGGTTTGTGTAGAATCTGTCTGATAACCGGTGTTAATTGTGATGACTGTATTAGTGTGTGTTGTCTGCTTTTAATTCACGTAAGGACCGCAGACTATAATTTCAAGTAGTTCCTACTTTCGCTACCAATTGCTACCGTCTACGACACCTAGCTGTAAACTTGGCTTCTACTAGATGCCATCGCAACCAGCGCCTGGTGACGAACGTTGGAACTTCAGAGCATTAATCAAACCTAACCTGCAAATTCTTCTTCACACAAGTTTAGTTAGTGGAAGGTTCTTTGCATACCATAAATCGATGACATGGGCCCGCCGGCTTTACTTCCCCTCTGAAGGAAGGCATACTGAGGGATTTTTAACGCTCTTAAAAAAATCCGAAGACTTTGGCTGGGTTTGAACCCGCGACCTTGGGCATAGATGCTCTGCATACTACCAACTACGCCACCGAAGCCTCCATTTCCGAGATCAAAAGTCTCGTTATACTACAAGATTCCTTCCTACTTTTACATGATCTTGCCCGATGAGGTTGGCGTCAGGAAGGACATCCGGCCGTTAAATACCATTGCCGCATAGACAGTCTCACCCCACCCCCAACATCGAAGAAACTGGAATAATGAAGTATAAAAATACATGACAATTTCCGACTGTACTGATTACTATTGTTACCGTAATTCGGGTGCTTGCTCGCTCAGGCGATCCGCTATGCTTCCTGCAATACTTGCATGTTGTGTGTGTGTATTTCCAAACCAGGCGTTTCGTATATCATACCGGACAAGGCTGGAGCCTTGAGCCTCATTCTGAAGTGCGAATTGATATTAGCAGTAAACTGTAGGCAGATCACACTCGTGTGAGAATTGAACAGCTGAATGGCTTTTATTGCTTCCTGGATATTTAGCCTTGTGGTCTTGTGTGAGGTTTACTTGACAATAAAAGTGTGACGAGATTAATTTATTTGACAAACTTCACTGTCAAGATTTTAATTAACTTTTTAAAATTTATTTGCGATACGCTGCTCACTATATTTTACCACAATAAGTCGTTCCACAAGATACGAATCCATAGTTGTTGTTTTTTTTAATAATAAAGAAAGCTATTCAGTCGGTCAACACAAATTTTTGTGCTCAATTACATTAGGTGAGAAAATAAGTACGGTATTTATATGGCTTAACATGAAAAACACTACATAAGATGGTATATTGGATTTCACGGCGTGTGAATTAAAACTCAGCATTTTTTCTAGGTTTATGCCGTGTCTTGTGTGGGGTGCGAAATTTTAAAATCGGGTTTTCATTTCTTGTGTCGTAATCATGCGACTGAAGTTTGAATACTACACCTACACAATACTCTTCAAGTAATAGTACATAACTCTTAAGACCTACATATATAAAACTCCAGCATGGCGACCATCCGAAATATTTCGACGGTTCTCAATATCTACAAAAAGCCGGACGTTTGTTTTAAACGATTGCCCTTGACTTTGAAGCTTGCGGGTGAGCCTGAACTAAGTCACTCCATCGCTCTCTCGCTTCATAGTTGTCACCACCAGTCTGATTTAATGAGATTGCAGACTTGAGTATGTGACGACACCACCGTGTAGAAAGGTACTGTCCACGTCGAAGTATTGTGTGACGCGGAAGTACACGTTACATAGTTACGAACAGAACACAATTATATTTGCCAATGACTGTACTTCAGCAGTAGCGTGCGATAGTTTTGTCAATCATCGGACTGCATGGGACAGATGGCAACAACACAGGTACTGTAGTAACTCGCCTCCAGGCATCCATTAACATATTTCACTCGTCTAAAACAAACGTCCGACCTCTTTTTGTACGAATCTATCACAACAATTGTATGTTGATAGAGGCAATTAACATAAATAGGATATATGAAAATAGGCTGTCTAGTTCTTCACGGAACTACTTGTTTTTCTCTGAGCCCATATCTTATATTCGCTTTATTTGAGTAATGTAGTCCTATCTCTTAAGATTCAAATTGAGTGGAACTGAAAATTCTTCTAGAATCTCGAAGAGGGTATTAGGAATCTCACCTGAAACTAAACGTGTGTCGTAGATTGTAATTTATAGTATTTAATTGTTAATATGTGAGTAACCTATCCTGGCCCATCTTTCCAAAGCACTAGCTGTGCCTACAGGCACTCCTACAGAGACCACTGTAACTCAGTGCATTAGATATACTTTTCACTTATATACGAAAACTATCCTCAAATTAAGTTTCCCTGTTTTCCTTTTTCCTTTAAAGTAAACGTATTTAGCCGGAATATACCGGGTATGGCTCTTTACTCTGTCTCCCGCCGCCTACGAGGTTCGGTCTGTGATAACGTTTCCTAATTCCTTTCAAAACAATAGGTGTGGAATACTCAGTGAAGGTGTTGTGCTGATCCATGATAATGCTCGATCATATACGGCTCGGCGCACATCAACTGCCCTGCAGGAGTTCGGCTGAGAGCTGTTTGATCATCCACCGTACAGTCATGATCTTGCTCCCCGCGATTTCTATCTTATCATGCACACCTCATGCAATACAGGTCCTCCAATCAGCATTTTCACACTGACGGAAGAGCTGGTTCCATTTCCAGGCGGCAGGCTTCTATGACACAGGAATACAAAAGTTGATTCCAAGTTATGACAGGTGTCTCAAATCTGGTGGTGATTATGCCGAAAAATAGCCCCCACATTGCTGTATCTGGTGCCAATAAAATTTTACATGTAACTGTGTTTTTTTTTTAATAGGGAAACATAACTTCTGGAAGGGCTTCGTACTAAAGTAGTCGTTTACCGCGTTATTTCTTGGTCCTAAAGTAAGCCAGCACATTCTACAGGACATAACGTCAGCAAAGTTGAGGGAGATACAGTTTTGCACGCTCGAAGCATTCTGTATGCTATGTGAGTAGGATTGACATTTCACAAAATTGTGCCTGTGCTTGACAATATTCGAAAATAATGACATTTTTTTTCTCTAAAGTGATATTGAGATACTATTTTAGTGCTGCAAAACTCAAAGTAACTGGCTATTATTATTTTCCATACAGTCTATTCATATTTTAAGCTAAGGAACGTACTTATCCGTGAGGGAAGATTTGTTCCCACGGATTAAAAGCTGGTTAGGTCGTGGTAATTAGTCCCCATAACATGGAATTCACTCCAGTATTTCGCCGAGATTGTATGAATTGGTTCTTCGCAGTCTCCTTCAAAGAGAAGGGAAAAGATGTAATACATAATTTCAGAAACATTATTCTATTTCTTGCGACAGATGTCGTGGTCTTGCGGGGAGAATAGTGGCTTTCCGCTCAGGCAGCCCACTTTGATTCTGGGCTCTGCATTCGGCCTCGTGAGGAAATCTGAGAAGAGGTGTGCTCGATTTCCACCTCAGTCATCTTTGAGGTAGATTTCTGTAGTTTTTTACTTCTACCACTATGTACGTATTATATACTCCATGCAAATTCTGGTATGTTACGTAACTTAAGGCCATGGCCGTTTCTTTCTCTATCCAAACCTGTTCTACAAATACACACACTATTACCGACACCACAATAACAAAGGTTATCCCACATGTTATATATATATACACCCACCCACGTACACGGGCCTGAATATTACGATGTTTCAAACACCTAAATGAAACCAGAACAACTCATTATTCCCCGCCATTACTAATAAATTGAGTCTACTTTAATTTATAGATAATTCTGAGTCCCTGTTACGTGTAATGACTTAACCGGTCTATGATCATGACCTTAGTTTTCCCTCATTTGAATTGCATTCCATGTTTGTGCCTTTTATTTTCTACTGTGCAGTAGGCCAGCAAGCTCTTGTTAATTGCGTGCAATAGCGACTTCAATTAGTCAGTTTGCATAGCTTCATTTCTCCAACTAATTATCCAACGCTCCATGATTTAAGAGCCTTATACAATGCCAATAGCAACAATTGGAAGCCATATTTTGAAAGCTCTCATGACTTACCTAACGAATCTTCAGTAGGAATTTTCATAGCGGGAGAGAATTTGAAAGCTTTGACTAATAAGTCATGTTTGTAGTTTGTTGTTAATTTATTTAGGGGCTTGCACATTGTAGTCATTATCCTCCGTATACTTGGAGGTGTATGTGTATACAAGATTGGATTGTTCTGATAACCTGTGTTGTTGTGGTGTCCCTAGCAGTGTATGTATTTCCAATTGAGACAAGGATGTGGCCTTGGCCTTAAATTAGGAACCATCCAGGCATTTATCTGGAGTAGACAAGGGAAACCACGAAAAAACACTCCTAGGATGGATGAGGTGGGAGTCGAACCCACCTCGTGTCAGTACTGCCTCACGAGGCTGTTCCAACCCTCATATTGGAATTAATCTTATTGACTGAGCCGGGAATCGAATCCGTACCTCAGGGTTGACAGCTAAGGCTGCTAGCTACTACACCACGAGGTGGTTGATCAAGTTTGTCCTAAATCTATGTTTATTTATTTTATTTCTGAAAGTCTGCTTGTCACATAGACTATAGGCCTACTATTTCTCCATTTTCTAAACAACCTCTAAGCCGGCACTGTGGTGTTGGGGTAGTGCACCTGCCTTGCACCCGGAGGCCACGGGTTCGATTCTCGGCTCCGTCAGGTATTTTATAAACTTAACGTGAGGGCTGGAGCGGGGTGCACTCAGCCTCGTGAGGACAATTGAGTAGCTGTCTGACAGTGAGGCAGTGCCGCGGTCACGGAGACCGAGATTAATCGCCGAGGGGTCCCGAAGCGCGTCACCCCAGTGGCCGCTTGGTATGCATAGGCCTTTCATGGGCTGTAGTGCCACGGGGGATTGAACAACTTTTTTGTGTCTTACAGTGCCCTGAAAGTTCCTGATTAAACGAGTACTTGTTTACCTATTTACTTCACTTTACTGTGTATTTTATGAGTTTATTTGTTACAGTTCTTTAAGCCATGTGTGTCGCCATAAAGCAGTTTCTTACCCCGTTTTGTGTTGCAGCATGGCTCTATGCGCACACACCAGCCCGGCCCGCTACCAGAAAGACAAGTCGACCCCTACCACCTGCTCGAAGACGACCTCAAGGATATTTATCAAGACATACGACAGGTGAGTGGAAAGCTGATTCTAACGAGGTTTCTTTTTAAATAAGTTATGAATAGGCTTAGGATGTTGGCATGAACTAAGAAAGGGAGAAATATGCTGGCATTATGATTTTAAAAATAGCTAGATATAGCCCAATAGGAACAAAATATGCCCAAACAAATGTATGCAAATTCAAAGAAATATTGAATAACGCTATTTTAACATTGATCTACACGCTAAGTTTCCTCTGCGTGATGTTTTAAGCTTGGCACGGTCCATTGTCTTCTAGGATCCACTCCTGGTTGGTTGGTTCCTTAGTTTTGGGGCTGCGACAACGCGATCATGTAGCCCCGTGTACTTTGGGTGTGTGTAGAATCTGTCTGATAACCGGTGTTAATTGTGATTGTATTAGTGTGTGTTATCTGTTTTTAATTCAAGTAAGGACTGCAGACGATAATTTCAAGTAGCTCATACTTTCGCTACCAAATGCTACCGTCCACGACTCCTAGCTGTTAACTTGGCTACTACTAGATACCATCGCAACCATCGCCCGGTGACGAACGTTGGAACTTAAGAGCATTACTCTAACCTAACCTACAAATTTTGCTTCACAAAAGTTTAGTTAGTGGAAGGTTCTTTTGCATGCCATAAGTCTATGACATGGGCCCGCCGGCTTTACTTCCCCTCCGAAGGCAGGCATACTGAGAGATTTTTAACGCTGTTAAAAATCCGACGACTTCGGCCAGGTTTGAACCCGTGACCTTGGGCATGGAAGCTCAGCATGCTACCAACTTCGCCACCGAAGCCGCCAGTATCCACTCCATGCACATATCTTGTTCTTGTAAAGAACAATAACCTTTTAAGCTATCTGTGGACAAACAATTTCTCTGCTAATTACAGTGGAATTAAGTCTTAAATCATGCTTACCTACATTTCCTAAAAAAGACTTGGCTAACTAGAATTTGACTGAGGTAGGAATTGAACCCGTCTCTTCTCAGTTTTGCCTCACGAGGCTGAGTTTACCCCGTTCCAGCCCTCAGACCTGAATTAAATGTCTTGGCAGCAGAGTATAGAGGATATAGAAAGCGTGATTGAGTGAAGCTGGCAGTGAACAACATCATGTGTTTTGAATGCGCGGTATGCAGTACGCGGGAAGGCATCTGCAGTTCAAACCCAGCTTACTTCTCCTGGCGCCGAGTTGAAGACGCCCCTAAAATGAAACTAGGCTACAAAAAATTCATAATTATTGCAAAGGGTTGAGGGGGTTAGAAAAGCGTCAAATCCCGATAGTAAGACGATTGCGCAATCTGTATTCATAACTGAGAAGAGTGTGGTGATTGACTTTCTTCATCTATTCTGAGAATATCGCGAGGTAAGAGGAGACTTTTCTGTCACGGATATGTCACAACATAGTTTGAGGTCAAGCATATGACAAGTGGCAATATACGGTATCTATCGCCTAACATGGACCGTGGAGTGAGTCCATTCTTTTCAGAACTATTTTATGTGTATTGCTGTTTCACCCAAATTTGTTCTCAGCAAAGAATGTGCTAACACTGATAAACGTTATTACGCACGTTATTCCTCAGGGTTCATCGCGATAGTGTATTTTACTCCACTATTAACGACTGAGAAGGCAAAAGCATGTCCCACATTTTTATGTCATAAGACCTCTCTTCTGGCCGACCCCGCGGCGTAGCCCTGCTCAATAAATCGTGCACCACAGTCACGCGGGCAGCTCGCAAGTCCGGAGATCGCAGGTTCAAATCCCGGCGCTGACAGCGGCTATCCTGAGTGGAGTTTTCCCCGGTTTCTTTCACTCTCTCTCCAGGTAAATGCCGGGATAGTACCTTACTTACAGTCTCGGGGCACCTACCTCATCCCTAACCTTAATACAGTTACACACACTACTACAGTCATCACAGGACTACGGATATCTCTGTCACTTTCAACACAATCCCAACTACACGGAGCTGATGACCATTTCGTCCTCAAATAAATTAACAACAATTATTTTCTGTCCCTTTCATATGTGCTCTACTTCTTTCGAAGTACCTGAGTCCACATTCTTCGAGGGTTCAGAACATTTCCTTGTCCCTAAGGCCTATTCCTACATTTGTGTCCATTTCTTCTTCTAGTAGCCTATATCAGTTAGTTCTAGGTCAGTAGTTAGTTCTAGTTGTACATTTAATTTCATCATATTCACTATTATTATCCAAACCAGTGCTATCCAACATCCATCTCATTTATGAAGAAAAACAGCTCTGCAAAAAGTATGACTGAAATGGCGCAGTAATCCCCAACTGCCCATACATCAGGACTGTAATCTCAGAAATCCAGAAATCCTCCATGGAAGCTGGGGGAGAAGCTCATTTCATCGCATTTCGCTGATGACAAGACCTGGCTGAAGAATGGGATGAAACAAAACCAGACATCTGGGTTTAATAACTGATCCTTGCAGAGAACCTCCTGGTTTCAATTGACCGAGAAAGGTATGGACATCATTGAACAGGGTCCGCACAAATCACGAACGATGCAATTTTTGGCTGCACGAGTGAGAGAAACTCAAAGCCCATTCTGCGATTGTGCCAATTAGCCCAGGCAACGAAGGCCGAATTTCAGCAAATAAAAATAATAAATACGAAAGTTTTGAAATTTGGTGAAAATGTTTATTAGAGCTTACTATTGAACCAGTCAAAAGTCCTGACCAATTAAAGGTCCTCAATCGCCGCTATTTTGGAAAAAGGGTGCACTTTTATGGTTTTTAGTCTATAACTCTTTATTTATTAACTTTATCGAAAAAGTTGTAGTCATCAAATTTTGAGAACATTTAATTCTCTACAAAAAAAAGGTTCAATTCAGTTGTTTCATAAAACCAACACATACCGAGTAAATGGGCGACGAACGTGAAGCAGATCGGAGAGTTGCTCCAAACAACCAATCTACGCACAGCATAAGAATCATAACAATGTGTCCTGTGTAAATATCGATAGTTTTGGGTCAGGTATACTACTGTTACAACCTGTCGAGAGTATAGTCGTATGCATTTGTATAGTACATAACGGATAGCTCTGGCATACCAACACTGAAATATAGTAATACTTCTCCCCATTGATCGCGTTGGAGCATTCCAGTATTACTATATTTCAGTGCGTACAAACTTCTTCATAATATAATGCCCACCAAGGAAGGTGTTTGACGGTTGTATACCTGCTCGGGTCGGGCGGGGAAGGACTGTATAGGGTCCGACCGTCAGCTGTTTAGTTCTGGAATTCAGTAGGACGTACATTGTTACGATGGCTGGAAGTGAGAAGTGTTTCATTTGCGATGAAAATATTTGTAGTGGCGATATTGTGGAAGTGAAAGAAAAGTGATGTGAAGTTATCTCGGAAAGACAAAGTTCTGTCTCTAGCTACTGTAAATTCTGCAGTGAAAATTCATGAAGAGATAGTACCACTTAAACCCCTACTGATTTTTCAAAGAATAGCCATTTCAAAAAAACAAAAAACGACGAAGAACTAGAAGACCATTTGGAATACGAGTTAGCTCCATACCCACTGTCGCTTTTTAATGAGGCTATCATGCGAAAAACAAAAAATCCGCGATGTATGAAATCGTTCCATTATCAAACGAAGACGGCGGATTCCTCTTACATCGAGTCATTTGTAAACCAAACTCAACTTATTCAACCATTTGCGCAAGCTACATTACTTATATTCGGAGACATTCTGGTAAAAATTGCACAGTAGTGTTCGATGGTTATACCAGTACCATTGACGGTACAAAGAAAACGGAGCAAAATCGCCGATTTGCTGCTAAAAAGTGTGTGAACATCAATTTTGAAAAAACTATGAGTATCACCGTTCGGCAGGATCAATTTCTGTCAAACGACAAAAAAAAAGCAGGTTAATTGACATGCTATCAACCAAGCTAAACGATCAGGGAATATGGATGTCGACAGAGCACAGATTATGCAGATAGTTTCATCGTGAACACTGCAATTCAATTATCTTCATCAAAATGTAACGTGGCTATTATTGGCGAAGATGTTGATCTTTTAGTTTTGCTAGTTGCATTGGCTCCATCGAAAAAAAGAAGAAAAAAAGTCAAACCGGGAAAGGGAAAAATCGCGAGAAGCGTGTATTCATCACAGCAGTCACAATCATCAGGACTTGCGTACAACCTTCTTTTCTTGCATGCCTTTAGTGGCTGCGACACTACTTCAGCGATTTTCAATAAAGGAAAAGTTAGGTGCGTCAAGTTATCTAACAAAAGTAAAGAGTTACATGATATCGCTGAAAGTTTCAACAACCGTGATTCTTCACACGACGTTATCGCTGAAGCTGGAGAACGTTTTTTCCTTGCATTCTACGGTGCACGTTCTACAGACAATTCTTCGAATAAACATCGATACCATTGTTTCACGAAATCTGTGACGAATATAAAGCCCGACATTGCCTCAGTACCACCAACAGAAGGAGCATCCAGGCAACATTCTTTTCGAGTGTACAATCAAGTGCAAAAATGGCTGGGAAATGGGGTTGGAAACGAGTCCAAGGATACTTCAGTCAGATTACAACAATGGACTCCATTGCTCCTGAGGCTTTATTCAATCTGATTTTTGCAAATGTACAACTGGCTGTGCAGGGTTGTGTGGGTGTAGAAAAGCAGGGATTGATTGTACAACGGTTTGCAATAATTGTCATGGAGACTGCTTCAATGGATCGAAAATAGTCGATGAAGAAAATGAAGACGGAGACGAGGTCGATAACGCGGATGAAGAAAGGGCAGTGTCAACCTAAAGCTCGAGACGATCTTCCTATGCGGGGAGCATTGATTTATCGGATTATGATGATGTAGTCGATGATAATAGCCCCAGTAACAGTCAGGCTGCAAAAAAAAACGACGCACTCAAACGTAATAATAAAGTGAGTAAATAAAAAATGTGGGAAATGAAAAATAATAACAATGATTGAATTTTACGAAACGAATATAACTTTCTGTTTGCAGAATTCCCACAGAGATTTATATAGACCGTTATGCGCCATTGAATTCATATTTTGCTGCTGAAGCCAACAGTGAGAGCGATTCCCGATCTGCATCAAGTTTGTCGTCCATTCACACGATAAATATTAGTTTTATGAAAAAAATGAATTGAACTTTGTTTGTAGAGAATTGAATGTTCTCAAATTTTGATCACTACAATTTTTTCGATAAAGTTAATAAATAAAGAGTTACAGTCCAAAACCCATAAAAGTGCACCATTTTTCCAAGATGGCGGCGATTGCAGACCTTTAATTGGTCAGGACTTTTGACAGGTTCAAGAGTAAACCCTAATAAACATTTTCACCAAATTTAAGAACTTTCGGATTTATTATTTTTATTTTCGCTTCGTTGCCTGGGCTAAATGTGACTATAGACCATTGAGCATGTTGCCCTCGAGTGTCCAAGGAGATTTGAAGGAACCATCCAATACCTACACAGTGCTGTCAACTGGCTGAATACCCTGGACATTGTGCTTTAAATGGCTTAATTGTTACGGTGCCTACAATCTACTTAGTAAATATTGTATATATTTTAACCTTTTGTTAACTGTTTGATTTTAAATCTTGTCGCAATGTATCGTCATTTCCATACGAATTATATAGGCCTAAATAAATAAATAAAAATCCAAACAAGTAATAATTATTTATTTATTTATTTATTTATGTATTTATTTATTTATTTATTTATTTATTTATTTATTTATTTATTTAGCGTATGGCTTTTAGTGCCGGGTGTGTCCGAGGACATGTTCGGCTCGCCAGAGGCTGTAGCTGCTGCAAGCGGACACCCATGGGGTGAGCTACCCGTTCCGTTCAATTTCAAGTAGTTCCAACTTTCGCTACCAGATGTCACTGACACCTAGCGGTGAACGTTGGATCTTTCATAGAGCGTTTCAATGAAATCTAACCTAGAAATTTAGCTTCACAGAAGTTTAGTTAGTGGAAGGATCTATTACATGCCATATTATAATAATAATAATAATAATAATAATAATATCGTATGGCCTCGGATGCCGGGTGCAAGCTTTATTATTTGCCGCCTAGAGGGCAGCTTGCATGTCAAATTTCGTCGTTCTTTGGAGCTGCTATGAAAGTCAAGAAGGTTAGATATCTAAGCTTCTTGACACTATAGCGCTTTCTAGTAGAGAAATGAGAGACTTTGTGTTGGCGGAAAATCCCAAGATTAATTTTTCCATTACGAACACGGCCTACTGAATTCAAATAGGTTCTTTAAAATGCCAACAAGGTATGATGCGTGCCATGACTTCTGTCGCCTTTCGAAAAATCACTTACCACGGCCAGGAGCGAACCTGCAAGCTGGGGGGGGGGGGGTAGTCCGCCACGATTGCCACTCACCAACCGTGGCAAGCTATCCAAACAAGTAGGAGCCGATAACCTAGATGCTTGATGCGGGGTGGTGCAGTGGTCAAGCAGTTGGCATCTCACCAAAGTCGACGGGGTTCTTTTCCCGGTCAATGCATGTGAGATTTTTGAAGTGAAATGCCTTGTCCTGTGGTTCGGATTCCACGTAAAAAGGAGGTCCAGTGGCTCATGATCTCATGATTAACGGTCACGTAAAACTGCAAGCTTCCTTCCTTTCTCTTCCTTAAAACAATTATTATTATTATTATTATTATTATTATTATTGTTATTATTTTTCTCGAATCACCCACTTTGGGGTACGTCAGATCAAACACTTCTTAGATGCTTGTGCTCTCCTTTTCTCCCAATACTTCTTCATTCTCTCTGATCTTCTCTTTCTTTCCTCTTGTGATATCTGCATCGGTTTTCTGGAGACGGCTCTGGCTTGGAACTTCTTGGTGTTGTCTTTGGTCACGGTTTTGGCTGTACCATTCATCAACATGATTTCAGTAATCTGAAGCTCTCGCAGGTCCTTTTCCACTTCCGTAAACCAATTAGGTTTGATCTTCTTTTTGGAAAAGAAGTCAAAGATTTTCTTGGTTAATCGGGCAGGATTCATCCGGTAGATGTGTCCATAGAAATCAATCCTCCTTTTCCGTATGGTATCTGAAAGTCTCTCCGACTTCACATACAGGGTGTCGTTCCTATAGAAAACTTGTTTGTTATTTTGGAATTTAGGATCTATGATCTTCCTCGAAATTTCTCTCTCTTTGATTTCCAATTTTTCCATTTGCCCTTGTCTACTCAAGACTAGTGTTTCTGCTGCAAAGAGTGCCTCTGGCTTAATTACGGTGTTATAATGCCTGATTTTAGTGTTCCAGGAGAGGGTTTTCTTATTGTATGTATTTTTGGTTTTCTGGAAGGCTAGTTCCATTTTGATTCTTCTCGCCTCCATTGTTTTTCCTTCAAGGTTATTCCAGTCGATCCATTCTCCTAAGTATTTGAAACTATTAACCACCTCGATTGTATTAGCCCCTACTGTAACTCTCTTGGGCACATCCAATCTATTTGACATAATTTTCTTTTTTTTTTTCAACGGAAATTTTAAGTCCTATTTTCCCCGCCATCTCTTGTAATTCTGTGATTTGTTCTTTGGTTTCCTCCCATGTTTCTGCGAGCAGCGCCAAGTCGTCAGCAAAGGCCAAACACTTAATCGTGATTCCTTTGTTTTTTTGTTCCTAGACGTATTCCCCCTCGTATTTTCGCATTCCATTCTCTCATAACTTTTTCAAGTGCACAGTTGAACAACAGGGGGGAGAGACCATCCCCCTGCCGGACCCCTGTTCTGATCTCAAATGGTTCAGACAGTTCGCCCATGAATCTAACTTTAGAGGACGTATTCGTGAGCGTCTCCTTTATGAGGGCTAGGGTTTTCCTGTCCAGGCCAAACTCTTCCAAAATATTGAGCAACGACTCTCTGTCGATGGAATCGTAAGCTTTTTGGAAGTCTACAAAGGTCACTATATACGGTTTCGCCCTCTGCTTCTGGTACGCTATAATGTTTCTGAGATTTAAAATTTGTTCAGCGCAAGATCTCCCCTTTCTAAACCCTGCTTGATACTCCCCAAGTTGGCAGTCCAACTGTGGTTCTGCTCTTTCTAATAACGCTCTTGAAAATATCTTGTATGTCACGTCCAGCAGTGAGATCCCTCGATAATTGCTAGGATCCGATTTCGAACCTTTTTTTGTGAAGAGGGTGTATCAGGGTCATTTTCCATTCCACTGGAATGATCTCTGTCTTCCATATCTCCTCAAAATGCTTTTGGAGTGAGCCAATCGCATCTTCACTGGCATACTTCCATAATTCAGCTGTTATCTGATTTTCTCCAGATGCCTTGAAATTTTCCATACGAGTCAGTATCTTCTGAATCTCTCTTACAGACGGGGGTTTAGAATCATGGTTGGGAGACGATTTTGGTCCACAATCGAAAGACATCTTTTGGAGTGGTTCATCGCAATTTAGTTCTTTAAAGTAGCCGGCTAGAATTTTACAGTTACCCCTCTTACTATATGCCACGTTCCCGTTTTCGTCCTGAAGTTGGAGAGTTGGGGGGTCATATCTGCTTAGGTTTTCCTTGAACACCCGATAATAGTTTCTCATATTGTTCTTCGCAAAGTCATCATTTATCTTCCTGAGTAGTTGGTCGCCGTGCTCCTTCTTTACTTTCTTGATCCCCTTGGACACCATCTTCCTGGTTTCCACAAAGTGTTGCCAGGTACTCTCGTCCTTTTTGGTTTGCCAAACGTGCCACGCCTTCTTCCTCAGATCAAGTAGTCTATCACACTCGTTGTTCCACCATCTATGCTTCTTCGTCTTTGTAACAGGAGCAAGTTGTTCTGCCTTGGTTAGAAGACTCTTCTCCATCTGCCTCCAGTCCTGGCCTTCTAGGTCTCTGGTTAATGTGTCCCATTCTTCCATGTTCTCCTTAATTTTGTTTGGATCATATCTTCTTCGTATACGATTGTTCCTTTGAAAGTTACTCCTGGGTAATCTTAAGTTTAACGTTTGACAAGTAGTGGTCTGAGTCAAGGTTAGCTCCTCGGAGAACCCTAACATTTTGAATTTCCTTATGAAACTTCCGCTTTATTGCAACATGGTCCAACTGGAATTCTCCGAGGAGGAGATTAGGTGATACCCATGTCTTCTGTTTTCTCGGCAGTTTCTTAAAGCTAGTCGATTTTAAGACCAAGTTATGTGCCTGACATAATTCAATGAGCCTGATACCATTTTGGTTCGTTCTGTTATGTGCTGGGTAGCATCCCACTATATTATTATTATTATTATTATTATTATTATTATTATCTTCTCGTTCTTTTCTTTGGTGACGGGCATGCGACCTTCTTCCTTCAGTCCATCAACCCGCCAATGACGAGTAATACAAAGAAGATGGTGTTTCGCCCAGAGCGATTCATTGACCATGACGAGAAGAGCGTTCTAAAAGTGTGTCATACAGTGTTTATGCACGACTAATTTCTTCGTTACGTGATTACATGTGTCGTCGGTTAGGTAGTAGTTTGCATCGGTGTTGATGTCGACACTTGGGATCTATCGAGAAAGTAAGGAGTTATTTGTTTCTCCCTGACAAGTTGAGCGAGGTACTCTTACCCATCAGATGGATGGGAGATCACTTTCTCTCTTTATCATCCCATAATTATTAGCCACAGCCTTGGGCTACAACAGGGGTTCTCAACCTGTGGTACGCGTACCCCTTAGGGGTACGCGAAACATTTCAGGAGGTACACGGCAGGCCATCCTTCTACTCGATCCACATGCGCAGTGAGCTTCGTGCCGTGACTACGGCGCGTGTATTTGAACTCCACAAAGAATTGCATCTTTTCTTTATCGAGCACAATTCTTATTTTATCATCAGGACTCAATGACTTCGGTTGGCTTTTAAAATTGGCCTATTTAAGCGATATTTTTGAAAAACTGAACATTTGGAATAAGTGTATGCAAGGTAGTGTTTCTGATATGTTCTATGTTGAAATGAAAACTAACGCAATGGTTGCGAAAATCACCCTTTGGGAAAAGGAACTGAAAAACAACTATATTTTGTTTTATTAAAATATATTTCCTTATAAAATTACAATGGTTAAACCATACTAACTAAATACCTTTTACATTTTTAATAACCATTAGGTTATTACTACCTAAGAAAGGTTAGTAGGGGGTACGCAGGATGTTTATTTTTTAAAGGGGTACGATGGTTGAAAAAGGTTGAGAACCCCTGGGCTACAAGATGAACACCTACTAGCCTCTGTTTATGTTTTCCTCTGAGTTCCTTTCTTCTCATCCGTTAATTTTGATTATCTTTGGAAACAATCAACAGAATTCTTCTCAGTGACAACACAAATGTGCCCAATTAGATTACAATTATTTATATCGCCCTTATGCACTTATTAACACACTTCTGTAACAAATGGTGGAGTTAAAATTGGATGATATGTTTCTCTCGTCAAGCGAGCATCATCAGATCCAAATACACAAGACAAAATTGCTCTACAACCATATAAAGTACCGGTAGATGGAATGTTGAGAAATAAAATTTGTGACGCATGCCGGGCTCGAACTCCCGACCTTTAGCTTTGGCCGCCGCTGCTCTGCCAACTGGTTGAATGTGGTAGATGCTTTAATTCTCATGGTATGGGCTCATCTATGTAGGTAGCTATATACCACACAATCACACTTTATAGTTTGTAGTCAGCCGTGGTCGTAAAAATGCAGTTCTTGGAATTATTTATTATTAATATTTATTGACATAGTTTATCCTTAATATCGTTTAACATGAAGGAACTGTGATTGTTGGACGCGATGGCGTATTTTTGCAAACTTTGTTTCTTGAATCTTATTTCTGCTTCTGCTGAAATAAAATTCATATACTGTAGACTACACGCTTCGTTTATTTGGAAATGAATCTTATTGAAGTATGAGCAACAAGTTGTATATTATAGATTCGCTTTCATTAATTATATTCGTTATGCTGAACAATGACAATGACGGGAAATTGGTACGTACTGTACGTGCTAATTTAGTGCGATTAGCATCTTAACAGCGTTTCCTTCGTACAATTGCTACAGTACACTGGTTTTGTATGCAAACTGAGGGGGGTGGGTTCCCAGATCTGAGAAGTAAACCATTCTAAGACATAACGTGAGCGTGACCTACCCACGGCCCTGTGGGGGTCAATAGGTCGAGGAATTCCCTGGCTCGCTCTGGCCTTGTGCGATGGATAATTTGCAAATTACAATACGTATTGCACTGAAGCGCGAATCAGCCTACAGAGACATAATTAGTTAGGCCTACACACTACAATAATTCATTCATATTCTAAAGGCTAATACCTTGTCGATGCAACCACACTCTTCTGTCGGTGGTTCGTTTCAGTTCCATTTTTGTCACATCCCATTAAATTCTTGTTCTCTTCCAAATACTTCGTCCTAGGCCGTCCTCTTCCTTTCTTTCCCAGCATTTTTCCTTCAAGAATGTTAACGATGAAAGTGGTGTCTGATGACATGACTTGCTAGAAGAAGAATTGAAAAAAGAAACAGGAATAAGGGAAATAAAAGACAGGAGGAAAAAAAATGCCCCCAACCCCCGACAAATAAGAATTGAGGGACTTGGAAGGAAGGAAGGAGAGCCATGTAAGGCAGATAGGAAAGGGAAAGAGGAGAGGGTCCGCCCCAAAGTCGTTAGAAAAAGGGAAAACGGACCCAGCTCAGAAATCCTTCGGGGTCGCCAACTCCTGAGCCTATTAGCCGTGAGTCCTTGAAAGTGTAGCACCATACTGGGTGGACCGTAAATGATGGGGCTACGCACATCCTGCCTTCCGTAGGGCCGTGGGCAGGAGATAGCATGGACAGAAGATAGCCTATGACTTCTTGAAAAGGTCGATAGGAAAGGTGAAGCAATGCCGGACTCAGCTGGGATTCCGTAATCGCCACCCACGTCCCACTAGTCGTGGCCCCCTTCGGAGGAGGCATGATTATATCATTGTTCAAGTCTTGGGGAGCATAATTATACAAATCCTAGACCCTCATAATGTTTGCAATACACACAATAAATAACAGCGGGAGGAGACATGGACAATCTATACTAAAATACGAGGCAAGTCCAGAAAGTAAGTTCCGTTTGGTAATAAAATTAAATTGTGTACAGATACAGAAGAATTACTTATTGCACACCATTCTACACCTCTTAAACTACTTTTCCACATAACTGCCGAACTTTTGCAGGCATTTGTCATAGCGTGGCACAAGTTTTTGGATACCTTCTTCATAGAAGTTTGCCGCCGACCCGTAACGAGAGTGAAGTCCCCTGAAAGATATCCCACCATTTGGCCACCACTGTTAGGCAAATTTCGTGCTTACCAGGAGAACTACGTATGCATCATAACTTCTGCTAGTTGTCGATAAAGCGTACTTGGTCAATATAGTGCTGCATTGTGCCTTTGCTGGTTTCTATCCTCAAGACCTTCGGTGGCGCTCTTTTGAGGATCCGACCTGCCTCCAGGCTGACCACATTAACACACACTTGATCATCTATTGAGGTGCACCTGCCGCAGTAGGTGTCGTCTTTGGTAGTAGTACTGTACCGTATTGCAAAGTTCATGGTCAAAGCTCTCGCTCGGCAGGAAGGACCTTGTCTTTATTTCCGACTGATTTCTCTTCCGTGTGGGCTGAGTCATCAGCCACAAATCGTTTATGTCTGGTTGATCACAAGCAAGCAAGCGAGGTCAGTGTCGTCGTTATAAAAATATCAAGTAATTTATCGTCATATGTGCTGTACTTCTCATTAGAATTCCAGATGACTGGCAGTGGGTTTACCGTATCATCCTGTTTGTTGGTCAATTTGCTGTACTTTTTCGAGGTTCATGCTATACCTTCCTCCAACTCCTTACCCTGTTTCAGCTTCATTTGGTAAGTCTTCTCATAACATTGGCGTTAGGTCAGTTTTCAGTCGTAACATATAACACATAATTATCATCCTTTATTATCTCCATTTCTATGGAATCGAGGATGAGGTGACTTGAGTTGCTGTGAGGCGAATAGTTTTTACGATCAGATGCCCTTCCTGACGGCAACCTCATCAGAGATTAGTGAGAAATGAAATCAAATTGTACAAGTCGGAAAGAAAAGAACTGTCTTTGTGGGAAGTTATTCAACTTTAATTTTGATAGTTCTACAGTACATTTTCAAGGCAAAGAGTAAATGCATGAAAAAAAATTTTTTTCACTAGTTGTAGAAAGTAAGTTATGCCTACTTTTTATATACATGTTTATTTTGTAGAGAAAGTTTAGGAAGATCATGGGTAATCACCTGGCCTGTAACTAGTTACCAGCACATTCTGGTGAAGATTTCCAGCCTCTCTCATTTCAATTTCGTTGATGTTAGAACAACTCACGTCGTAGTGCTCTGTCAACGGTATTCGTCATCTCATAGGCTATCTATGGCGAAGTGAAAGTCGTGATATTCACTTTTTTTCGTCGTATTTTTGAATGCACAGCAATTTTTGGGTCTATTTTCAAATTCTGTGACAGCAATTAACATATTTCCGCATTACAACCAAGGTACTGTACACTAATATGACTTTTGAGGTTAAAACACCTGAATTGTAGTAGTTCGGACTTTCCTTCTGGACTCGCTTATTTTTCTTGTTGGAAAGATATTAGACAAGAAAACAAACTTGGATACCTGACAGATTGTAAATTCATATTTTCCTGCTGGTGAACCCGATTGCGAACTTAAATCTTCTCATCCGAAAGATTTGTTTGAATGTGGATCCGTAAATTCTTTTTATACCTCATCACATTAAGTCATGTTGGGGAACAGGCTAGCTTTATGCCAGCAGGAGTAGATGTTGTTTGTGATTGTGCGCCCATTTTATGGAATATTTTCACGTATCATTCATCTTGGCTCATGAGAAACTGGTATAAAGAAGTAAAAATAATATATTTCTGCAATATGCAATTATACCAAACTGGATCAGACTGACCCAAAAGCCAGAATCATAAAAGGAAGGCCTCCAAGGCTTTCACACCGTAGAAAGGAGATATACTTGATCCCTTCGTGTCCTCTATCTTCTTGGTTAGGATTGTTATTAGTAGTGCGTATCTTAACTACCCTCCTCCTCCCTCTCCCCTTTTTCCCCTTGGGGGACGTGGTGGAGCAGCGGTCAAGCTGTTGGCCTCTCACCACGGCAGACCGGGTCCCATTCCCGGCCAATGCATGTGAGATTTTCAAATTGAAATGCCAGGTCCTGTGGTTCGGTTTCCACATAAAAAGGAGGTCCCGTGGCTTATGATCTCGCGATTAACGGTCACGTAAAACTACAATCTTCCTACTTCCCCCCTCTCAGTAGAGTTTAGAATAACAATGTAGGCCTACTTTCAATTTTATAGATGTTTAGGTCTATGAGCGTAAGGTCTACACAATCTAGGCCTACCTATTTTCAGTTCAATGAACTACCGGTACTCCTTTTGGCAATTTTGATAAATCACAATGGGATTTCTGTTAGTATATGCCACTGAATTGTTCTTTTTTTCTGAACTAGTCAGATTCTTCATATATTGTTAGGTTGCAGATTGAAATGTGTGACACTGATTTAGTATTTTTTGGATGTATCATTTCAGGGCTAAGCTGTTAAAACTAAGTATCCATCGTCATCTTACGCGAAAATTTACGAAGGATCCATCCAATTCATCCAAGACCATATTAAAACGAATAATCACTGCAAAGAATATACTGTTATCCCTTTTTAAGAAGTGGTAGGCCTACGTAAAATATCCCTAAAAAGGAAATGTTTGTTAAAGTTGGTGCTAAAATCGAAACAAGGCCATAAACGCAACTTTAGTAATGTACGGGTCTCTTAGTCATCAGAATGTTTATTTCTTATCGTGTGATATTTACCTTTGCTGAGCCGGTTTCTTCAATAATACAGTATTACTGAGTAAGCTGTTAGTAGTTCATTTCTAACCGGTTTTAGGTCTGTTTTCCGTATTTCAAATGCATGAGAAAGTAACTTATGGGATATTAATGATCCTGTGTGGTCTCATATGCTCTTTATTTGTTTATTTATGTATTTATATTTGTTTAGTATTACTAATTGTTGTTTTAAGGGGCAGAACAGTGAGGTCATCTGTCCCTTATTTAATTGGAATGACCTGTAGGCTGGTGGCTTCGGTGGAGTAGTTGGTAGCATGCTGAGATTCTATGCCCAAGATCGCGGGGTCAAACCCGTCCAAACTCGTTGGAATTTTTAAGAGCGCTAAAAATCTCTCAGTATGCCTTCCTCTGGAGGGGAAGTAAAGCCGGTGGGCCCATGCCATAGATGTATGGCATGTAAAAGAACCTTCCACTAACTACACATATGTGAAGCTAAACTTTGTAGGTTAGATGATATTAGTTCCAACGTTCAGCGCCAGGTGCTGGTTTCGATGACATCTAGTAGCCAAGTTCGCAGCTAGGTGTCGTGGATGGTAGCTTTTGGTAGCAAAAGTAGGAACTACTTGAAAATTGATCATATGCAGTCCTTACCTGAATCACAGATAACACACACTAATACAGCCATCACAATTAACACCGGTTATTAGACAGATTCTACACACACCCAAAGTACAGGACACGGGGCTACATGACCGCGTTGTTGCAGCCCCTAAACTAAGGAACCAACCAACCTGCCCTGTAGCCTATAGCCTACTTAGTTTCATAAGCTACCCCAGCGATGTGGATTATCAGGTAAACACAGACTATTATAGCCTATTTATATTTTCTATTGACGACCAAGTTATTCTGTTAGACCATCATCAGATCTGCTGAAAAACGTAGATTGCCATTTAATCGCTTCCTACTAGTCGTGGGTTGAGCATCCTGCTCGTCATGTCCAGGTGTTTCTTTACAGAAGGCCACTGATGTTATTTAGGGGTTTGCGGATTCTTCTCTGCTAGGCTACATCCTGTTCACCGTGAGCTGTCGCACAGTAACTAACTATGCTGACGTGATAATACACCCATTACCTTATTCTGTGAATGCAAATCACCTACACAAATAACACAAAGGCCGCCTAAATGAATCTTCTCTTGTTCAATGAAGGCCACATAGAAAGAAAGGGAATATCCTGTGGTCAGTGTAGTCCACATGGTCATACCTTCATGGTCGAGGATTCCCATTGTAGTTGGTAGTAATCCCTTTCTTAAGTCCTTGGTTTATTTAACTCTGTCGCTTGGTCGGTCATGTCTTGCAATCCTTTGAGAACTTATCAGTTGTATCCGGTTGTGAAGTCACTTGACATTTTACCTACACTGCTCAACAAAATTTCGGACTACCGGCATCAATTATTGTAATTGTATGCTGACGCTGCCTTAGGAGTGGGACCACTTACCCCCAAGATAAACTTGATTAGCTCATTTAGAGCATGCCTCGTACATGTGTGGGGAGGACTACTAAAGACTGATACTGATCATCATGAGATACAGATTTTCAATGTTTTTGTTTTCAAAAGGGGCACTTAGAAGCGAGTTCGCTTTGTTTTTTGTACCGTTTCATTGTTATCTAACCACGATTGTTATTGTTTTTAGAAGGACTGATGTTTAGTTTGTTTATACGTTATTGTATGAACCTCATTGGATTTACTATAAGAAGTCATTGAATTAAAATCTATGCTATTCCAAACTTTTGTTGAGCAGTTCACAATGCTATGAATAGAATTACTGATACTACCGAAAAATTAGTGTATGTACTTAAACGTGTAGAGGAGATAATACAATCTGTTAACCAAGATCGTCTCCATTGCATTAATTCGGGTTTTCATCTCTTTGAGGACTAGTAATAGACTATCAGGGCACTAGAGAGTAGCCACAACAAAATTTTGTTTAGTAATTTAGTTTAATTACTTCCTAACCCATGGGTTGCCATTAACCTGTTGAGTGCTTTGTCCTTCTATAAACGTTGCAAAATAACTTTTTTTCATATTCCCCATACGCTTTCGAGTGCGAAGTCTATCTCTGGCGTGTTTTGCCATGTATTAGGCATTCTGTAGTTCTAGTCGAGTTTGGATTTTTGCCTCCGGATGTAACTAACAGACCATTTTGTAGACATCTATTCTCTACACCTGTTGTCATCTGAGATGTAAACAGACATGGAGGAATAACAAACGAACGTTTCTGTATTAGTGATGAGTAAGGCCCGGAGTTTCATGCACTATTAAATGAATAAATATGCATGCAAAAATGCACTAATAAGTGGTCAAATATGCACCACGTTTCAAAAAATATGCACTATGAAATAACACTCCGTATTCTTTAGCGTTTCTATTTTGAATTTATTTAATCTTATGGTGAGTACAACAAGGAATTCATAAGTATAAGTCAAAGTTCTTCAACCACACAACAGCTTTTTCTGAAAGATGAAACAGGTCACTGGGGCTTCCGGAGTAGGCATGAAGAGGGCAGCGCAGGATGACATGGTCCATGGTCTTCACTGCATTCACACATTGTAGAATCCATCCAGCCCCGCTTATGGTGCAAGAAATTACAGCGTCCATTCCCAGTTCTCAGTCTGTTGAGGCGACACCATAGTTTTCTTGGGAGGTCAAATCCATTCATTTTCCGAGTTGGATTTATCTAATGAGCATTAGTACCAGATGTTGAATTTGACCACTCTTCCTGCCAGCTCAGGTTTAGGTTGAAATTGTCCCTCAAGAGTCGGCCGGCCAATACACTTGCTGGTCTCCTAGATCGGAGTCATTGTGGCGATGGGTAACAAAATTCCTGGTGAACTGGTAAAGAGGGAGATGACCGGATCTTCTTTGCTTCTCTCAGCAGAACTTCCTTTCTCCTCAGGTGTGGTGGTGGGATATGGCCAAGGACGGGTAACCAGTGGCGAGGTGTAGACTTTACAGTACCAGTAATGCAGCGCATAAAAAGAAAATATAAACAGATGGACATATAACTACCGGTACACTTTTTTTTTAATATCTCAACTAAGAAACAGTCCTAAATAGTAGGAAATATTATTTTATGGAACTTCAAGCAGTGTTAACCATCAATAATTATTTTGTTATGTTCATTTTTAAGTAGCCTATAACTGATATACAATTTTAATAGCCATTGAATTTTTAAAATGAAAATAATTTTACAATACTTACAGTACATAGTAAATGTTCAATACATATAATTGATATTAACTTGCAAAAGGACTGAAACGTACCAGGTATTAAAATAATTTCAGTATTATTCTGTGATAGTCTCTCGGAGTCCAAATCGAAATATACGACTCTAAGAACATGAAGTAACAAAATGTGCGTGAGAACATTAGGAAATTAGAATATACGCCCTTCACAAGCTGAAATATGCACTTATATAGGCAAAGGAGAAAAATATGATGCGTTGTGCCAAAGTAACTAAAATATGCATAAATATGCAAAAATATGATTTTGCATGAACTTCTGGGCCTTAGTGGTGAGCAACAAGTATTACTTGCCTAATTATTTTAGGAACGACGTTTTATTTTAGACCCTTAACTTGGTATGGAAATAATGCAATCATGGGCTCAATATTTTAATTTTGAATCTTCTCAAAACGAAATTATATAGACGTAGGATTTTGAATTTACATGTATTATTATTATTATTATTATTGATTTAAGCCCACTACGGAGTGCTTAGCCTATGACTAGTTCTTCGATGCTATTTTCCGTTCCCGTTATCTCTTGAGCCCGGCTGATAATTTCTCCTTTCTCTCCTGCGAAAGGGGCTTCCGACATTTAGGGACTCTAGGTGGTGGGAGGTGGTGGGGTCCAAGATTCTACCATAGCACAAAATTTAGAACGATCTTTTACATCGAGGTCAGCAATTCCAGCCGAATCCAAGTAATTTAGTACTTCATTAAGCCACAGGCTTCCAGTCTTGTAGTTTTTAATCAAGGAGAAGATATTCTTGGTAAGCCTGTTGCAGTTCATTCGTTGTAGGTGCCCGTAGAATTTTAGCCTCCTACGTCGCATACTGGTATTGGCTGATTCTAACTATCGATACAGGTCAGAATTAGATTTCAATCGGTAGGTTCCATCTGGGAGCAATCTCGGGCCATGGATTTTCCTGAGGATACGTCTTTCGACTTTCTCCAGGTCATCCATGGTGCCTTTTCTGTTCATCAAGAGGGTCTCTGCGGCATACAGAATGTGTGGTCTGACAGCAGTTCTGTAGTGACAGATCTTAGCATTTATACTAATGAAGATCCAAAACCTTTAAACATTTTAAACCTATTGCCCTGATAAGTTAAAAATTATGACTTCTACAATTTCTTTTAAATGCGAATGAAAAACGCAGCACTGAGGTAGCAAATAGCTAACTGGGTAACTCGGCACTTAAAAGGTTATGTTAAGACAAAGCACTGAGTTCTTTGGGTCTTTTGGAATTCAACTGAAGTCATCCATTATGGCTTCTTATACACAGGGAGGAACCGGTACCGCCTCAAGTACGAGCTTTGATGGGCTGAATCGAGTTTGCGAAGTTCTTCGTGACAAGCAATCTGGGTTATGTTGGTCAATGGTACAGTTGTTCAACTACGTAAGCTACTCGTGGTTTCTTGCAAATATCAGTTCTCACAGGAGACAATACAAGGCAGATAATGTAGCACATCCATTCACCAACACCACCTTGTGTTATAGCGTCTATAGTGTTCTTGGCTGTCGCCCCCGGAGGTCCGAGTTCGATTCCCGGTGGTGAATGAATGTACTATATTTATCTTCCTTCTAATGTTCCCTGTGTGAGGGCTGGAATGAGATACACTCAGCCTCGTGATGAAAAACTGAGACGAAGAGCATTCGATTCCCACCGCAGCCATCCTGGAAATGGTTTTCCGTGGTTTCTCCCACTTCTGCTCCAGGCAAATGCTGGGATAGGTCCTAACGTAAGGTCACGGCCGCCTCCTTCCCAATACTACCCCAAATTTACGTTATTATTCTTCATTTTCATGTAAATATTGAGCATGAAAAAGAACCTTCCACCAACTACACTTGTGGAAGCTAAAATGTGTAGGTTAGTTTGATAACGCTATATTAGTTCCAACGCCGCCAGGTGTCGTGGACGGTAGCATTTGTTAGCAAAAGTAGGAACTATTGAAAAATTGATCGTCTGCAGTCCTTCTACCTGAATCTCAAATCACACACACTAATACAGCCATCACAATTAACACCGGTTATCAGACAAATTCTACACACACCCTAAGTACACGGGGCTACATGACCGCGTTGTAGCAGCCCCTAAACTAAGGAACCAACCATCTTTAACAATTAACTTCAAACAATTATATGTTGGAATGACCTGCTCTTGTATTCAATTAGTATTCAACAATTATCTGACCATATGGTAGCTGTCCAATATTACTGCCTTCTGCATTTTCTATTTCTGACGCTCTAGCCGGCCGACTATAACCTTTATTTCTACCATTGAATCCTTCGGTTGCCTACATTTGCAAATAATTTCCAAAATGAAGTTACATACGTTATTATTCTTCATTTTCACCTAAATATTGAGCATTATTATCTCAAGTAAAGCCCCCGCTCTCTCGATTGTCGGCATATGTGTTGCGTACGTCGCACTGTCCATCGCATATGGGCCGATAACCTTGTTGTTAGGCCCCTTGAAACAACAACAACAACAGCAATCATAATCATCATCATCATCATCATCATCATCATTGCACTGCGCATGCTTTGAATGGCGAGCCAAATCCACTGTCACCAGCAGTCGTGAGCCTTGCGAGCGTTGAGTTCAATGAGTAAACTACTTTTTGTTACGCATACAGCACAAATCAGCCAATTCTGAACTCGGAAAGCTTTCGAAATGAAAGCAAATTTCAAAATAACTTATCAATACCGCTTCAAAAATCAGCAATGTGCGATATTTCACTGCTGAGCTTTCTGAGTTGTTTACATTTTAAAGGTCACTAGGTACTACTACTAAAATGTTCATAACTTTGTTAGAACTCGAGCGTACAGTGGTACCAGGATATTATTCAAAATTTTGCCTCGATGCCATTACTGAATACATCAGTTGCAAGCATAAATGAAACCAAAACATCGGTGAAGAGTCACATTTGCTCCAGTCTCTACCAACAGACTATTACAAAAATATTGCATCCATCTGACGATGGCAATAGACTCTACCTGAATTATGTACTGCCAATTTTAGACTGATTTTGATCGTAGTTTCCATTGCTTGTAACCAACGCATTCCAACTTGTGTTACATGATATAATATAATAATAATATAGACCAGACTACTGTGTTCTTCCTTATAATACGTGCAGCGAGCAGTACGCATGTGATGTGAACGATAAATACATCTTGTACTGGGAGTTACTAGTGGATCGGTTAGTGAAAGCTGGTTCCGGCGTACATTGACATCAACCTTGACGACTGCTGCATCACCCAACATGTGGGTTAGTGATGTGGCCTTCACAGCCGTCTGCAGCACTCACCTCGATCAAGGGCATTTCCCTCAACCTTCTCTGTTGGCATCGTACTAAACCTCAATGAAGAGCATTTCTCTCCGCCTTCTCTGTTGGCATCGTACTGAACCTCAATGAAGAGCATTTCTCTCCGCCGTATCTGCTAGCATCGTTACTGGACCAGTTAGGTGACCTTGTGGTCATTTGATTTCACGCTATTTCTATTTACTTGTGTCAGGTTCATCTTTCCTTCCCCGACCTCATTCGGTCAACCATTGTTCCGGATTTGACGCTGGTTGGGTTGCGGTTGATGTGGTGCCTTTCATGGCCCTTCATCTTAAGCGCAGATTCATAAGGGCTACTCATTCTTTGATGTGCCAGTGTCCTTCGTATCCCTCCCTTGGAGTTCTTGACCTGGAGTGTATAACTTATAAATGAATTAATCTGTACTGAAAGTAACCCGTGATCTTAAAACAATTAAGGTGTTCGATGATTATTTATAAGGAAGCCAGGTATTTTACTTTTACTTTTTTCTTACGTGTAACGGTGTATAACTTAGCATAAAAGGGAAATTGCTCAGCAATTCGAAATATCTTTGTAGTTTTTCAGCTTTAAATATGTAAACAATAAACCTACTGACCTGGGTCACTTGCATTTAAATGCCCTCAAATGGCAACCGATTTTTGCCAGGATTAGAGTCCGTGATCGTCAACATTGTAGGCGGAAGTCTTACAGCTGCACCACGCAGCCGACCAATTTCAGACGTAAGAAAGGGCAACTGTCACAAAGAGAAGAAATAAGGAACTGCTTACTTCCCTTATATCCATAATACCACCGACCGAAATACAAAGATACGGTACTTCGCAAACACAACGCAGAGTCTGTTTTTGGTACTGTTTGGGTTCCATGAAGAATATCTACGAGTATGTTGCAACTTTTCGATCACAGGGATACTGTTGACGAGTATCTCGCGTCTAGAAAGATCTCCTCCAGGACATAATTCTGGCACCCCGGTGTATACTCATAGTCTTAGAATCAGGCCTCTTGAAATTGTCATATCCTGAAAGGTGGTTTTCAATATGCTAAGCAATAGTCGTTCTATAAGGTATTAGGAAGGAAGCAATATTATTCTGAGTCGTAAATGCTGCTTGGTCTGCAGACATTCCTAACAATTTAAAAGTTTTCAAGAAGGAAATAAATGTTGTATTCAGGGAGCACGGAGACATTTGGAGAGAAATTGAGATATACAGTATGTAAATATCGTATAAATAATTCATGTTTTTTGGGCTAATTATTTATATAATCCGGGCCGTGAAATCCTTAATATACACATTGTAAATATCTTGTTACCACCAGGTTTTGCCTAAATGTAACAGTACCTATTCATCAATATATTTTCGTACACTCGGTAAGCTATATTATACAGGGTGTCCCACCTAACTTTGCGACCTCAAATATTATCGAAATGAAACAAGATGTGAAAAATCTACTTGCCGAGGAATGTAGCCACGTCAGGGGGTCACACAATGGGAGGATATGCACAATCCAGGAAATTATAACAATAACACTTTCAACGCAAAGTTACCTGTTTTTAAATGGAACATACATGTTTTTCTAGAAAAATCAAAAGTAAACAAACAATTAATGCTAACTGAATTGGTTTCACTTCTCTAAACCTCTTACCTTCTGAAATAACTAACGCTGTAGAGGATGGCAATGGAGACACTGTTTGTCACGTTTAACACAAGTGAAGAACTGTACACATAGTACAAATGGTACAATTACCGATTTCCTAAACAAACTTGTGGCCTATAGCTTAAAGAAACGTCATGTTTTTAAATTACATCCAGCACGGAAAAGGCATTCACAAGTAAGCAGTAACATCTTAACTGATGAAACTGTGTCACTTCAGCAGATGTTCAATGTGACCACCGTTTGCATCAATGCACTTCTGTAGACGGTGAAAAGGAGAGCGTTGTACTGATCCCAGCGTTTCCACAGATATTTCTGCTCACGCCGCAATAATACGCTGTTGCATATTCGCTAAAGTAGTTGGGACTTCCTGATAGACTCGTATCTTTCAATGCGCCCCAGAGAAAGTAGTCTAATGGCGTCAAGTCGGGGGACCGTGCTGGCCATATCACAGGACCACCACGTCCTATCCACCGATTTGGAAACTTCGCATCCATTACATCTCTGGCAACACGTGCGAAATGTGCGGGACACCCTTAATGCTGGAACCACATTATTGAAACACAAGTTTCCAATCCCTCGTCCTCCATGAGAACGGGTAACGTGTCTTGAAGAAATGATGCATATCGCTGTCCGTTTAGTGTTCCCTGATAAAAATAGGGACCTACAATACGGTTGCCAATTATACCGCACCTAACATTGATATTCCACTGTCGTTGGTTAGCAACCTCGCGAAGCCAGTGGGGGTTTTCCACGGACCAGTAGTGCATGTTTCTCAAATTCACATTGCCATGATTTGTGAACGAAGCTTCATCCGTAAACATAACATCCCTTAGGAATGCGTTATTATCGTGCAACTGCTGCAATGCAAAACGACAGAATACAATGCGGTCTTCAAAGTCATCCCCGTACAGTTCCTGGCGCACTGACATATGATACGGATGAAATGTAGGCCTGTGAAAAATTCTGCTAACACTAGAGCGGCTTATTCCAGAACCGCGGGGCGGATTGTGAGTTACAGCAGCCAGATCAACGATTTCGTTACCGTTGTTAGTTGCTCTGTTTGTACGTTGACGTTTCTTGTTTCTGAGAGACTTCTGCACATAATTGTACGAGGCGACGGACACCGTCGATCTGGGTAGCGTTCAGCATACAATGTCACAGCTGTTGTTGTATTTCTGTGACATTCGCCGTGAATTAAAATAATGTCTAGCTTTTCTTCATTATTGAAGGCCGGCATACTGGCATGTACTAGACGAAACCAGAGAACAAAGAGGTAGAAACAAAATAGGGTTCCAACCTGTTTCACACTGACAGAAGTACAGACGACCAGACCAGGGGCCACGAGTTCACTGAGAAGTGTTTTTTTTTTACTTTCGTGTAGCCTCCTGAGAGGCCGAGTGCAGGTCTTTCTAGTCGACGCCCGTGGGTGACCTGCGCGTCGGGATGAGAGATGGAATGGATGAAGATGAATGAAACTGGGCAAGGATGTGGAAGGAAGCGGCCAGTGCTGCTGTAATGCTACTGTTTTGTTTCCTCAATGCTTTTAGTAGAGCGATGCAAACAATCCAGCTGTATGTAGGCCAACGGCGTGCACTACACTGTTGTTAAACGTCACGAACAGTGTCTCCTTTACCATCCTCTAAAACTTTAGTTATTTCAGAAAGTGCGAGATTTAGAGAAGTGAAGCCCATTGTGTTATCAATAATTGTATGTTTACTTTTTATTTTGCTAGAAAAAACATGTATGTTCCATTTTAGAAAAGGTAACTTTGCGTTGAAAGTGATATTGTTATAATTTCCTGGAGTGTACATATCCTCCCATTGTGTGACCCCCTGACACGGCTACATTCCTGCGCAAGTAGATTTTTCACATCTTGTTTCATTTCGATAATATTTGAGGTCGCAGAGTTAGGTGGGACACCCTGTATTTATGTTTCCGTGTCCGGGAGACACACAATTCTTCCTTTCCAGAACTCGGCGGCTCTTATCCCTCGGTCTGTGGCCAACATAAGGTCTTCCTGACTGCAGGTGTCATTAAGATCTTGGCACGTGAGCATGTGTTGTGAATACTATCAAGGTTAGATTAAAATTTGCCTGAGGGCAAATACTCGGAACCATAACAAAATTTACACACACACAAGTACACGGGGCTACATGGCGCAAAGCCCCTAAAAGAATCATCAACATGAATATTCAGTCTCCACCAAGCCCAACACAAATGTGCCACATTGTGATGTAATTAGAAACAGGACGTAGCAGTGAAAGGCCGGTAGGTTTAAACGGGAGAGTTGAAATCAATAAGCATATAAGCGATTACTAATTTACTTGTTGTGTTCATGACTTTAATCGACCGCGTCATGGTCATTGGGCCAAGTTACCTCTGGACTGGTGCCACACCGTTGGGTGTCCTAAGGAATGGTTTTCCATAGTTTCCTATTTTTTACTCCAGGCATATTGCGTGATGGTACCTTCTTATAGGCCTCGGCGGCTTCGGTGGCGTAGTCGGTAGCATGCTGAGCTTCTATGCCCAAGATCGCGGGTTCAAACCCGGCCGAAGTCGTTGGAATTTTTAAGAGCGTTAAAATCCTTCAGTATGCCTTCCTTCGGAGGGGAAGTAAAGCCGGTGGTCCCATGTCATAGATTTATGGCATGTAAATGAACCTTCCATTAATTAAAATTGTGTGAAGCTAAATTTGCAGGTTAGATTTCGTTGAAACGCTCTATCAAAGTTCCAACTTTCACCACTAGGTGTCAGTGACATCTGGTAGCGAAAGTTGGAAGTACTTGAAATTGGACGGAACTTGTAGCTCACCCCATGGGTGTCCGAATTGAAGCAGCTACAGCCTCTGGCGAGCCGAACATGTCCTTGGACATTCCCGGCACTAGAAGCCAAACGCTAAATAAATCAATAATTCCTTCCAGCTTCTTGCCCTTCATTCACTTATTAACTCTTTTCATGAGGTTGGTGTCAGGATGGACAACCGGCCATGAAAACAAATCACCACGTAGAAAACTCATCTCTCCTCATCCCTGATCGCGTAAAAACGGAAATAATATTTGTATACACACCTGATTATTTCTGACTAGTAAGAAAAATGATACCTCAAATAGCGGCAGTCATTGTCAATGAAGATTTTCTGAGAACATCACTAACACTAAGGTGTACCCGGAAGCAATTGGTTTGGTTGCGGATTCATGTCAAGGTTGCAAACTCGACATTATTGTTCCTCTTGTTGAATGTACGAAGCAGATGAATGGGCAGCTAGAACATAGTCACCCGCTCAAGGTCAGCAGGAGATAGCGGTCTTGTATCCGGAAAGTCGGCTGTTCACCTTCAGTTTCGAGGGAATCCTTTCGTTCCACTTTCTGTTCCAGTCCACGCGAGGAAAGTTATATGCCGGTTGACGGTAGCCCTGCGGCTGAGTTTTTTATTAGTCAGACATATCTTGCAGAAATATTGTTTATAAAAAAATACCTCCTAGCAATCTATGCTGCTGGTAGTCCACTTGCTCACCTCCAGACCGCATACATACATACATACATACATACTGTGACCGTTTAGTTGATGTCAACAACCACGATGACTCAACTAACGACACATAAATCGAATAAAAAGTACCGTGAGGATCAGGTGACCTTCCAAAAAGGCTAAAGCGGCACGAGAGTCCGTAGTCCACAGGGATCGTGGTACATGGTGACGATGGTCATAGACCGCCTAAGGAAAGGTTCACCTTAAAACTAGACTGAGAAAATAAACATCCAGACTCATGTAAAACACCGTGAAAATTTATTAAAATTCACAAGCCCCTAGCCTAGTTCGGAGGGTTATAATCGGCTAGTCCGCAAATTAATAAATAAACTAAGATAAAGAACAGGTCCCCTACCTGAGAAGTTACTGAAAACCCTCGCGAAAGATCTAACTCACAATGATAGAGCAACAACAGCAACGCTAGGAATATGGCACGACGCAAGTCCCTAGTTCAAGTTACAAGATCAAGCTAATATCTGAATTTACATTTAACAGGGTAGCAAAACAAATCTAGGTTAGGATGGTACCATTTCGACATTTAAATTTAACATTAATTCAACTAGCTAAGTCCTATCAATTAACAAAATTTACGGTTATGACGTCCGTAAAAGAAAACAATTACATCCAAAAGCTAAGTGTACAGCCATGAAAAACAAACAATTTAATTATGCTTAATAACTATGTGCTAACAGCACACAATAAAGTAACATGTAGGGTTTAATACACTTGACATCATAAATTAATAACGAAATAGACACAGTAGTTTTATTAAAAATTCCTGCCTACACCTTGGTTTACTCTTTGTAAACCATAGTCATCTAATGTGTATAGTTACGGTGACGAATGCGCAGTTGAGACCACGTCTGACATCGCATGGCCTGAGCTCCACAAGCTACGAACTCTAGGTTCGCACATGCTTCAGGTCGCTACAAAAATGTCAACTGTCCTAGTCATTTCCTCACAAGGAAATTATCTTCAACTGCACGGCTATGTCAACAGTTCCAGAATGCAAAGAACAAAGTTAGATAGAAAGAATCGTTAGTTAGGCTTGTTTTACAACAATTATGCATTTTATTATTAGAACGTCGGTTTATAGGTTTATCGTAGGTTTATGGCGAATAACATTGACAATAGCCTGGGCACGGAGTGTCTCCAACTGAGATCATTCTCCACCAAAAAGCCTCGACTCAACAGTCGGAATATAATCAACGAGTATAACAACTCGGACACACAATAACACGGGTTACCAGCGGCGCTAAGCTCGCGTTCAATAACTCTGGGATAGGCCTGTACAACAGTTACCTTCCAGTAACATCTGGTCAACGGGATCATCCCCGGACAAAGCATACAATAACATCCTGCTATAACAGGGTAGACTTCACCATCCTATAGAAAACCTTACATAACTGTACCTGTCATACGACAATACACGCAACAGAGCGTTAAACTAACAAAAACCGATCCATAAAACAAGTGATCAAATACAAGAGTGGAAACTGGTTTCCATAAGCAAAATAGCAATGAAAGGAAAAGCGAATACAAAATGTACTCTGTCCTCGTCTATAGTAGTTTTGTCTCACAATGAAGCAGGCGTGCTCTAGGTCACTGGGTTACATAACCAGTTTATTCAAGGCCGGCGATTTAATCAATACAAAACCTGCACTTGGCCGGTTCACAAAAAACTTTACCATATGGGTTACGGATCTCTACAGAGTCCGTGTATCAAACGCACGCTATAAATCTGAGTATAGTAATACACTTCCGTCTTTCTACCAAAGACTTCTAAATGAAAGTAAACTTACAATAACTGAAGCTCTTTGCTTTAAAAATGCAACTCAGTAGTTGCTAGAACATCAAATAAAAACGTGTCTCACACGACACAAGAAAAATATGATAAATGTGGCACAGATTCACACACTAGATCTGCTTAATGATACGTTGGGAACCGCGTTCGATGCTAGGCAACGGAACATTCCTTCTAGTTGTTAGGTTCAAACATGACCAAGAATAGCTTCTGAGCTTATTCAAAATGAAATATAATGCAATTACAAACTGGTAGTTACTGTCGACTACCTAAATGATACGACCGTTCTAACGACAGTCAGGGGTGTAACAAAGGATGGCTGCGAAGAATGCAGTCAATTAATAACCAAGGCATCTGATTGCCATAACTACAGTCAGCAAAGACTTGAAAATTACCCCAAGTAGGGTTGAACAAAATAGCCTCAAAATGACTACGATCAGGTTCAGCAAAAAGGTAGGCATTGACGTTCCACGACGTTCACCAAGCTGCACCAGGGCTGACCAAAATGTCTGACCCCAAGGGTGTCTCACTCTAAACTGAAATAAATGACATCTAACTAATCTAGTTACATCCCTACCTAGAAAAATGGCTGACACTGAGTGTGGTTGATTCACAAACTACATTAAAACTACTATACCACCAGAAACTAGAACAAAGAAGGGGTGTGTCAAAAACTCACGAAATGGAGGAGCTCTCACTCAGCTCTCTATTCCACAACAAGGGTTGTACATAAACCTCTCTGGCTCTCCGGATCGGTATCCTCCTCATCAGGATTCCCATCTGGACTCCCCCAAAGACCAGGGTTCGATTTGTCCCTGTCGACATCTTCGTGGATATGCCTGGAAATGGCATTTTGGCTCCTTCCCTCTCGTTCATCGTTCTGGAAGTTCCACCATCATGCTGGTTCCTGTAGAAACGTCACCCCCCCCATACTGGGATGGTATTAGCCCATGGTGACTGCTTCAACCATGGTGAATAAAAGTCCAATCACGTGGGTAGCGAAATAAGTTGCGTGATTATTCATCCTCTCACTTCCAAAATTATAATGTCCGTCGTGACTATTATAGGCTTCAATTATAAGATACTACACAGCCTTAATCTTGCAGATGTGGATTAGCATGTGAGCTAATACTATTTTATAATGCTGCACGTGCTAGTGACGCTACTTTTGTATCACGCAGCATCCGTGAATTATACGACGTTTCAAAGATGAAATTTCCACTTTGGCAATTTAAATATCTCATACAATTATAATCACACTTATTCAGGATAATTGTAACACTATTACCTGTATATTTCCACTAGGCATCTGCCCTCCACATACGCGTGGGTAATATGTGATGTCACAGCAATGTTGTGCAATACACTATACTTGCCAATAATTATTTCCCAAGCTTCTTATTTAATTCACTGGACTTCATCGACAGTGAATATTAGTATTTGCTTGCTCGATGGCACCTTATAATCACTTTTAACGCTAAACAGCGGATATTCTTCTACGTCTCGTAGGACAAATGTAATTCCACGCCTACACAAGGCGGATTCTCAAGACGCAGTGCTTCGGTACTGGGTGTCTCTAGAAAGTAGGTCGTCAAAACGAAAACGTTGAGCGACTACTTACGTTCCTTTTTGCGTATCTGCAAGGGTATTACCTTACCTAAAGTAAAAATAAACATTCTCCAAAATGTTTTAATAATGCAGCATGACGAAATGGAATATTCTGAGTCTCGTAGGAAAGATAAAAATAATTAATAAGACCTCAGATAATAATTAGCAGTTTACACCAAAGTCAAAAGTGCGATTCACCGCTACTTCAAAGTATCGCGTGATCTCTCAGCTTCACGTGGCTTCCTGGGTGTGTTCAAAAGTACAACATCCCCTCATAAATGCTCTGTCATAAAAAAAAATATCACATGAACCATAGCTCAGCGGGTTCAATACATACGACAGAAGATTAGGACCGGCCGTGTTACCACCCCTTAAGACACCTATTGTTTGCGACCAATCCAACTTTAATGTTTGTTGTTGTTGTTGTTGTTGTTGTTGTTGTTGTTGTAAAATGGTTTGTATACAGTAGACCGTCGATAATCTGGACGTCAAAAATCTGGACCGTCGGTAATCCGGATTCAATTCCGGTGAAAAAGAAAAGTTGAAGTGAATATATACATTGAGTACATACATATTTGTCATTTGTAGCTCTTCAGTCGGTCAACACGAATATTCCCAATGAATGGGCTGGGGGCAAAGTAAAAATACGTAAATACCTACAGTAGGTACACTCCTGGAAGAAATTACACGTATTAGTTAATAATAATGTGCAGGATGGAAATGGACAGAGCTGCAAAGAGGAAGATGGTGAGGAACCTTGACGGTATTAGATTGGTTGGAAGGCCAAAAATTCGGACATTTTGATAATCCGGACAGGGTCCGGTTCAAATTAATCCGGAATATCGACGCTCAACTGTATTTCAATTCTATACATCATTACAAGAAAAATGATACCAAACCAAGTATAAATGACTAATGGACCATAACAAACACACAAACAGTTATTATAACAAATTATAACTGTGACTCAAAGGATTGCTTTGAAGCCATTTTTAAGTGTTGCCTTATTAACAATTAATATTGTAACTTTCAGTCGGTCAACACAAAATATTTCAAATTACTGGAATATGTGAAAAAAAACTGAAAGTTGTTCTCCTTCAAGAGTCCGTTATAATATACAGTATATATATCTTAATCCCATGTAATTTATTTCAGGTTTTTTCCCCACATATTTCAGTACACAAGAACCTCGTTTATCCGGATTACGTGGGACCTAAACTGAACCGGATTATCGAAAATCCGGATAATCCGGAAAGAACCAAAAACATATACATGTGATGTAATACACTATATTAACATACGTTATAATACTTTTTTTTTCAGTTGTACACTTTTCTTACATTTACGACTTTTTTATGCACTAAAGTAATGTGTGATGTTTTTCTGTTTTACATTTGTATAGCGCTTGCGCGCAGCACAATCACGAAGACGTTTTACTAACATTAGTTCTCAATTCCTGACGAATGCCGGGACGATACCTTTGATAGACCGTGGCCGAATTACTTCCAATTCCTGTCCTTAACTATCCTTGGTGGAAATTACATTCAAGAAGAGTCGACCCCGTAAAAGAAATACTGTACAGTAAAAATAATATTTCATTATTTTCGATCCGGATAAACAGGAGACCCGGATTAATGAGTGCCGGATAAACTAGGTCATTGTGTAATTGGAATTATTTTGTGTTGACCGACTGAAAGCTACAATATTAACTTGACTCAGCCAATGTGTTGGAGGTTGTTGTTGTTAATTCATTTGAGGGGTCTTGGGACATCTTGTTCATCAGTCCCATGTAGTTGAATGTGTGCTGGCCTTGTCTGATAACCTGCATTCCTATGATGACTGTATTAGTGTGTGTAACGGTATTAGGGACTGGGATGGGGGTAGGTTCCCCGGGACTTGAAGTAGACTAAGGTACTATCCCGGCATTTGCCTGGAGGAAATGTGGTAAAATCCGGGGGAAAAACAACACTCAGGATAGCCGCTGTCAGTGCGAGGATTCGAACATGCGATCTCTGGACTTGCTGCAGCTGCTCACTCGGTCGTGTTGTACGATTTAACGAACACGGCTACACCGCAGGGTCTGTGTTGGAGAGGAAGGTCTAATGCCCATAGTAGTGTATTATACAAGTCCGGTATACAGTACTGTTCCTCGCTTCTACTGACTTGCTGGAAACCAACCTTATGACAAGTTCTGATAAGGTACTATAATTATCTCTCTTCTCTACCACTCATTTTACCTTGAAGAAATTAAGAGCTTTTCAAACCACTGACGGAGACGCACAATTCTGTACTGTATATTAGTGCCAAAAGGTAAGGACCCAATCACTAACGTGGTGGTTACCATCTCACTTCATTGAACACAACATTAACTGCTAGGAAAATGCGAACTATGCAAAATATAAAATGCCTAAAATGTCAGAGCACCGGAATTACACGCATAAAACAAATGCTTCTGACATGAATTAATTCCAGGAAATAAACGCATGAATTCATGTGAACCTTTCTGGTTGGTTGGTTGGTTGGTTGGTTCCTTAATTTAGGGGCTGCGACAACGCGGTCATGTAGCCTCGTGTACTCTGGGTGTGTGTAGAATCTGTCTGATAACCGGTGTTTATTGTGATGGCTGTATTAGTGTGTATTATCTGTTTTAATTCAAGTAAGGACTGCAGACAATAATTTCAAGCAGTTCCTACTTTTGCTACCAAATGCTACCGTCCACAACACCTAGCTTGCGGACTTGGCTACTAGATGGCATGGCAGTCAACACCTGGCGGCGAACGTTGGAACTAATAGAGCGTCATCAAGTCTAACCTACAAAATTTGGCCTCGCACAAATGTAGTTAGTGGAAGGTTCTTTTTCATTCCATAAATCTATGACATGGGACCGCCGGCTTTGCTTCCCCTCCGAAGGAAGGCATACTGAGGGATTTTTAACGCTCTTAAGAAATCCGACGACTTCGGTCGGGTTTGTACTGTATACCTTGGGTATAGAAGCTCAGCATGCTACCAACTACGCCACCGAAGCCTCCGTAAACCATTCTAAATAGTGATTTGCGTAGTCATCCTTAGCATAGTCATAAGTTTATACCCATGTGGTTATGGTTCCACTCTGATGTTGATGAATATTTTTATGTTCTGTTGCTGTTGCGGCTAGCGTTTATGGCTGTCGCCCCGGAGGTCCGGGTTCGATTCTCGGCTTTCCCTAGAAAATTTAATTCTGGTCTGAGAGCTGGAACGAGGTACACATAGCTTCGTGAGACAAAAGAGAGATGAGGAGGATTCGATTCCAACCTTGGAAGTGATTTTCCGTGGTTTCCTACTTTTACTCCGCGCAAATGCCGGGATGGTTCCTAACTTAAAGCCACGGCCGCCTCCTTCCAAATTCTATACCCAATTTACAAATGCACATAGTACAGCCACCACAATAACACAGATTATCGCATAAATTCTACACACGTCCAAATATATGGGGCTATATGACGCAGCCCCTAAGGCAAGTAAGCTACGACAAATATTTTCTGTTAAATGTTCTGATAATGCACTAATAATTCCACCCCTTTATTGGTATTTTTCTCCTACATCTTGGGTTCATATCTCGGTCGGTGTTTCGTGCGTACATAATGTGTGCTGGAAAGTACGGCATCTCTCTGTCAATATTTACACATTCAGTGGAACACATGGATGAATTTGAGTTTAGCTTCAATATACCTGTTAGGAGGAAGGAGTTCAAGAATTAATTTGGCTGTTTTTGTATCGTCAAGCATATTTTCCAAATTATGTAATGCTTCAAGAGGCCATGGAAACTTGCCTAACTGGAGAATTAATTTATTTTATCTGGAAGCCTTACTCTCCGGTAGTTATGAGTAAGAGTTGCCACCGTTACACTACACTTGCCATGCATTAAGTGCAGAGAGGTCCACGAAGATGTGTCGAAACTTGAAAGTTGCGGCGGATGGCTTTGCGCAGGATCAAACTAAATTGTTTTTGTGCAAACAATGACTTGAATAGTACAATAGGAGGCAGAGCACTACTGTATAAGACAAAGCTTTTGGTTCAGCTTGACACATCACAAAGCACGACGTTTCTAAGTATGATCTAACAGATAACATACAACTGTCACATGAGGCACGTTGACAAGTTGAGAGAAATCCGTACTGTTTGTTTTGTTAAATGCAGATACCAAAATATGCAGAACATGTGAAATACAAAACTAATGACAATGGCATGAGTAATTAAAAAAAAGAAAGGTTCGCGGATTACTGGGAACCATTTCAAATAGCCATTTACATAGAAATCCCGAGACTGGGGACTGAAAAAAAAAAGCAATGGGTTTGAAGGTCCAAATAGTATAGGCTATGTACAGTGTGTTTCTAAAAAGGGTGTTGCTTCATTTTCAGGACGTGTCTTTATCCGAAACAGTCAAATTCGGAACAGTTTTGTTGAAGAAATAATTACAATTTTTTATACTACCATTTGGGTAATTGGCATGGCCATATCTTTCAGGAGACTTGCAGAAAGAAGTCTACGGTAGAATATCTCTTAAAACTAAGATGGGTCCCATAATTCAAGATAGACCACCCCCTGGTGTAGCGGCTAGCATTCTTGATTGTTGGCCGGCGGTTCGGGATTGATTCATGGCTCTGCCAAGACATTTAATTGTGGTTTGAGGGATCGAACGGGGTACACTAAGCCTCGCGAGAAAAAACTGACAAGAGGTGGAATGATTCGCACCTCAGCAATCCTGGAAGTGGTTTTCCGTGTTTTCCCACTTCTACTCCAGGCAAATGCCGGGATGGTTCCTAACTTAAGGGCACGGCTGACACTTTCCAATTCCTAACCTGACTTACAAATACAGGCACACTCTCTGCTAAAGACACCGCACTGACACACGTTATCAGACAAATTCTATCCACACACCCAAGTACACGGGGCTAAATGACAACGTTGTCCAAGCCCCTCTAATGAAATAATAATTCAAAATATAATAGCATTCAAACTTTGCTGATTTTCGTTACTTGACTGGAGACATGATTTTATTTTACCTTGGTGTGCCGTGATTGCAAGTCAGCAGACAGTAACAGAGGAAACAATGCGCCCCGTGCCGTGTTTTTTTTTTTTTTTTGTAAAATTCCGGGCCACGGTCTGAATATATATGATTTTCTTAAAATTATTGTAGCCTAGTTCTTAGAGTAACATGCACTGCCCTTGCCTGACGCGGTAGAATGGTACTTCACAGTCCAACAATATTGTGCCGATTTTTAAGCCGGAAACCTTCGATTCGATGACTCACTTGATGTTCAGCTGTCTGTAACTCATACCATAGTCCACATAGTACGAGGAACTAAATTATACAGCTGCATTGCTACCTTTAGGCTATTCTTTCCTACCAAGAAAGAAAGAAAGAAAGAAAGAAGGAAAGAAAGAAAGAAAGAAAGACACGAAGTAGTTTTGGAACCCCGTAACAAAGTGCTGCGTGGTAAGTGATTTCAGATTTACGTAAATATGTTATTACAGGTCACGACAGGAGAAGCTGGTACCACAATATTGAAACACCCGATATATTGAGGAACATTTTACTAATATCGTTAATTTCTTCCTTTGAATTTATCGATGATATACCTGACCCCGACGGCAACCAAAAGTGGTCTGGATTAATGCATAGTCCTCTTTTACGTTAGTTGGCTTTGCATTATTATTAATAAACAGTTTTCTACTGTTAATTTGTTCACATTTTCTTGGCTATAATAACTACAAAGAAAACATATGTATAGCCGACTCGAGGTTTTATTTTCTGGTGTGGAGACAACTTATAGGCCCATCCTCTGCACTTTCTTATTGTTGAATATTTAATCAATGAAGGAACCCTGTATTACCATTCAGTACATTAACTAGTGAAATAAATCCTGTGTTTATCTTAGTGGCGATATTTTAAGTTTAATTATTTCGCTCCCTCAACTTTCGGATTTGTGGAACAGCGTGAGATGGGATATTCCTTTTTGGCAGTCGTAGGAAGATACGTATCCTCCTGTTGATTTTCCCTTAATTTGCCTGTAAAGTTTAAAAGAAAACTGTGAAAAATAACCATACAAACAAATATCCGCCCATTCGTCAAATGTAAGTATTGCTTTCGGGGTGATCCTAATAAGTCTATTGCAAATTTATTCAGGTTCTGTATTTTTACGCAGGTGGATAATCCTCCATGAATGCACTTAAAAACAGCTAGAGTTTAGTGATATTGTGTCGAATGATTGGAATATTGTATGTAATCATAAACTGTTATGGTTATTGAGGCTATATAACGGAATTTACAACCTCCAGACACCAAATATTTTTGTTATACACGAAACTTTAATTTCCTAATATAGCTAACCATAGCGTTGGTATTTCGGCCATCTTCCGGAACCATGTAGCTTTCTCCTCTTTCACCATAATATTGTTCGGACATGTTTACAAACATTAGTAAACAGATGACTTAACTTCCGAATATTTAGCGGTCTAGAATATTAGTTTTCCTGCGCATAGTTTAGTGTGTTCCTCATAACTTTCCATTTTCGTCAATTCTCCTTAACCTACGAGGACAGTTGTTTCATAACTTCTTATTGAACAGTTTCTTCTTGTTTTGGTGTTTGAAGCCATTTTCAGTGCTGCCTTAGTAATAGAAATTTGATGTTTTCCAGGCGGTCAACACGATTGTACCCTATTGTGATGGGTTATTCCTAATTCAGAAAAAAATGTACATGAGATTAATAAATACACTTGGATTATTTAATCACGTGTAATTTTTTTTCAGGATTAGGAATAACCCAACACAATTGGGTACAATCGTGTTGATCGACTGGAAAACATAAAATTTCGACCGTTTCTTCTTTAAGAAACATCTATATTTAATTTTGCTAGCAAATATAAAGTGAAATATTTCTAGCTTTCATTTAGATTCACTTCTTCTATATGTAATTTATTGATTTTTGGCCTTCATTTTCTCTACTCGCTAATTCTACTAAGTTTTATTTTAACATTTGATATATATTTCGTAAAGCCACCAAACTATCCGATAAGCAATATTTGATCGTTTCCTGTCCAAATGTACAGTACTTTATTTACTTTTTTTTTTATCTTAGGGGGGGGGGGGGGAGGGTTAGTAATGTGAATATATTCAAAATTAGGTTACGTATTTCACCCCTTGTTGTTTGAGTCTTCAGCCTTTTGACTGGTTTCATGCAGCTATACATGCCTCCCTGTCCTGAGCTAATCGTTTCATCTCTACATAGCTACTACACCCTACATCCGAGGCAATCTGGTTAACATATTCTAACCTTGTTCTACCCCTACAGTTCTTGACCTCGACCCTTCCTTCCATAACTAAGCTTGCTATTCCTGGGTGTTTTAGTACGTGTCCTACCAACCTATCTCGTCTCTTCAATAGCATTCGCCAGAAACATCTCTTCTCTCCCACTCGTCTTAATACCTCTTCGTTTGTAACCCTATCTACCCATCTGATCTTCATCATTATCCTGTAACACCACATTTCAAACGCTTCAATTCTCCTCTTTTCTGCTGCACCAATAGTCAAAGTTTCACTTCCATAGAGTGCCACGCTCCAGACAAAGGCTTTCAAAAATGTCTTCCTAATACGTAAATCTAAATTCTATGTCAACAGATTTTTTTTTGTAGAAATGCTTTCATTGCCTGAGCCAACCTACTTTTTATATCCTCTATGCTTCGTCCATCACTGGTTATTTTGCTTCCTAAGTAACAGACGTCTCCTACTTCCTTCAGCTTTTCACCTGCCAAGTTGATGTCCATAGAGGTTTCTTATTTATTTTGGCTGCATTCCAATATTTTTGTTTTACATTTATTAATTTTCATCATGAATTCTTTCCTCAAGACGGAGTCCATACCATTCAAAAACTCATTAAAATCTTCAGGCGTGTCGGCCAAGATGACGATGTCATCGGCAAATCTCAGTTGAAATTATTTCTCCTTGAATCTTCACTCCCACTTCAAATTTTTCTCCAATTTCCTTCATTGCTTGTTCAATGTAAAGATTGACCACACATTTATCCAGAATAAAATAGTAGGTTACTTGCGAGTGTTAATCAGACAACCGCACTATTAAGCGGTAGATGTATTGCTTGGAAGGGTGGAAGGAATATCGAGGTAATCTGCTCCTTTTCGCTCTGTTTGGAAACTTAAAATGTTTCAAATATGGTATATGCATACATATTGAAACATATTTTAGTCAGGAAGGAAGCTTGACGTGACCGTTAATCTCGCGTTCATGAGCCACAGGACCTCCTTTTTACGTGGAATCATAACCACAGGACATGGCATTTCACTTCGAAAATCTCACGTGTAGACTATTGACCGGGAATCGAACCCGGTCTACCTTGGTGACTGGCATATAGCTTGACCGCTGCGCCACCACGCCCTACCGTGGACAGTGGGCATATTGTTACGTGCTTGCACTGTTGCTTCTGATAATATTCAGTAAAATAAGTTTCGTTATCGACGGAGTTAGTTATTGTTGTTTTAAGGGGCGGAACTACGAGGTCATCTGCCCCTGTTATCGACGGATTGTGGTTGACGAGGAACAGATACATCCTGGGTGGACATGGGAACGCCAGCGGATGCGTACAAATCCGGTGCTCAACCTACATAGGCTACTTGAATAGGAAACTGATCTTCCTCAAAAGGCGGACAAGGCCTGTTCTTGTTGCAAGCTATTCCGTAGATTGTTAGTGTGTAGAACTTACATTAGGATGAACTTCCTCTCTGCCTCTTTTGGCCCCACAGTTTTTAGCCTATTTCTATTGATGAAAAAAAATAGGCTTATGAGATCACCTTTTGTCCAATGCGTGTGTGCTTGTGTGTCCCTAATAAAATCTACACGGCTGGAGCGATTTCAATGAAACTTGGTAAGGACATAGCACTATTTCGTACGACCCCAACCGTGTCCTTCAAATTTTATCACGTCTCACCAATCCAACATGGCGGCTGTGCGAAATATTTCACCGGCATTCTATATCTCCGAAACTATTGCTGATATCACCCTGAAATTTTGTGCGGTGATAAAGGGCACTACTAAAAGTTCACCTATGTAACTTTCAAAAATATGTTAAGTACAAAACGAACATGGCGGCCAAGCGAAGTTGAAATATTTAAAGACTTTTGCTGCGATTTAACCATTCGAGCGCAGTGAAACATGGTACAGCAAATGTTTATACACATTGTAATGCACTGATATCTAATTTCATTCAATTGTGTACATAACCTCAAGATAGCGGCTGTGCAAAATTTTAAAATTATTATTTTTATTTCTTGTGTCCTGTTCTTGTGATCGAAATCAACGATTGAATAATGAACCTACGCAAAAATCTTCATCTAATAGTAGGCCTACATAACTCTATGGCCTACATATACTGTGTAATAGATAATAATCCAACAAGGCGACCATCCGAAATATTTAGACGAATCTCAATATCTACTAATCTATGATAGCAATCAACCTGAAATTTTGTATGTTGATAGAGGCTATTAACATAAGTTCACCTATGGCACTTTCAATAACCTGGTGGGCACAAGTCCAACGTGGTGGTGACGCGAAATTCAAATATTTAAATGGAAGTTTCTCGCGATTTAACCATTCGAGTGCAGTGAAACTTGGTAGGTAAATGCTTATACATATTTTAATCCACAGACATACAATTGATTGCAATTGTTTTCAAAACCACAAGATGGTGGCTGTGCGAAATTTCAATATCTCGTTTTAATTTCTTGTGTTCTAATCATGCGATTGAAGTTTGAATAATAAACCTACGCATTAGTCTTCATCTAATAGTGCATGGCCTACATTTATAAAAATCCAACATGGCGACCATCCTAAATATTTAGACGGTTCTCAATATCTACGAATGTATTAGGTACAGCAATCGAACTGAAATTTTGTATGTTGATAGAGGCAATTAACATAAGTAGGATATATGAAAATATGCTGTCTAGTTCTTCACGGAACTACTTATTTTATCTCTTCCTAGGTTCTAACATACTAAGTTTCTCATTTCTTTCTTCATAATTTTTAAATGTGAAATGTCTGGTATATTTTAGTTTATTTATTCAGTATGGATACAAAAATAACACCACCTATACATACTTCTTCTTGTTGCTTCATTTTAGTAGCTCGAGACATCGTGGTATAGGGGCCGATGACCTCGCTGTTCCGCCCCTTAAAACAACAGTAAGGTCTGGGATTGTGGTAGGTGAACTTGAAAGCTATCTCCGTGACATTTGCCTACAGGGAGTGTAGAAAATCTCGGTGTAAGAACTACACTACTCTACTACTGTCAGCACCGAGATTCGAACCTTCAATCTCCTGACTTTCAGTGCCCCTTACAGTCGTAGTGCGCGACCTAACGTGCATGGCTATAATTAGGCTTTCACTAATGACTGGTAAATAGTTCAATGAAATCAATGCAAATAATAATGTGTGTCGATCTCACAGTCAGAAGAGTACTAAACATCTCAGCAACAACTTTTAGAACAAACCCTATTCGTGTAGCGACTAGCATTCGTGGCAGTCACCACGGAGGCCCGGGTTCGATTCCCGGCTCTGCCAAGAAATTAAATTCTGGTCTGAGGGCCGGACCGGGGTATTCTCATCCTCGTGAGGCATTACTAGGAAGAGATGGGTTCGATTTGTACCTCAGCCATCCTGAAAGTGGTTTTCCGTGATTTCTCACTTCTACTGCAGGCAAATGCCGAGATGATACCTAACTTAAGGCCACGGCTGCTTCCTACCCAAATGTTACCTCAATTACAAATACACACTTTAGTACAAACACAACTTGACTTAAAAACTATCTAATTATATATTATGGCCTAACGTTCCAAGACCTAACAATTAGTGGATTGGTGACCACGGAACTCCAGCTGAGCTCGACATTGCTTCCACTTACTCGTGCTGGGCTCCTTTCTTTCATCTTTCCTGTTGTTGATTCTTTTCACGGCGACATCGTTATCATGTAGCTTCGTGTTCTTGGGTGTGTGTAGAATTTGTCTGATAACCTGTGCCACTGCGATGTCTGTATTTGTGTGTGTGTGTGTGTGTGTGCGTGTGTGTGTTCATAAGTGAGGTAGGATTTGGGTATGAAGCGACCGTTACCTTAAGTTAGGTGCCATCCTGGCATTTGCCTGGAGTAAAAGTGTAAACCCAAGGAAAACCATTTCCAGAATGGCTGAGGTAGGAATCCAACCCGGACCTCCGCGGTGACTGCCAAGCATTCTTGCCACTACGCAACGAGGCGGACTTTTCATCATTCCTGACGACCTCCCTTGGTTAGCTCTTGCTCTCCGCCGATCACGACGCTGTTAGTGTGTCCGTAGCCTAGGGTGTTATTCACGTTCCCACCTTAATCGGCCCTTGTATTTTATTTCCTGATGCCCTCATTTTGCTAGAGATCAGTCCGCTTCTACTTTGTTTCCACAGAATCCTCTGCCCTCTGCACAGTGTGTGCGTAGCCCCACCACACATTGTGTCCTCTGGTAGCCACTCATATACAACCTGTGACAATAAAGTTCGGTGAATAGTCCTGTACTATCAACATAGATGAACAATGCATGACAGTGACCCAATTGTCCTTCGAAATAATCCCCTCCCGTAACTATGCAATGCTGAGATCGGCGATACATGTCCTAGAAACTTTGCAAGAAGGCGTCCTTTGGGGATTGTGTTCAAAAGGCTCGTCACGTGACCGAAAAGTACGGTGAATGGGTCTATATTACGAACGGATTGTTGGCTTACCTGAAACAGCAGTTCCTGTCCTTCGAAGTAATCCCCGTGAATGGTTATGCACTTCCGAGAATGTCTGTACAAGTCCTGGAAACTCTTTAGGGATAGCCTTCAGTTGGGTCGTCACATTGCGTTGGATGTCCGAAATGTTCGAAAACCTCTGACCCTTCAGGGCTTTTCGGTGACCCTGGACCTGGACCCCGCCACTCCATATGTTGACGCTTGACTTCGGGGTCGTACCTCAGACACCAGGTCTCCTCGCCCGTGACGATGGTTTTCAGATAAGCCATTCCATTCCACAGAACATTCACCCTTCTCACCGCTACCCGCCAAACAGATGTGCATGGTAGGTTGCATAAATCCATCCTTCTCACTGCAACCCGCCGAACATGTGTGCATTGTAGGTTGCATAAATTCATCCTTCTAAACACACACTGTGTCAAACAGTCTTTCACGTTGCGTTGTGTGTCGCCAATGTTGCCAGTTCGACCGTTCTGACTTGATTCACCGAACGCAACGTGACGAGCCTTTTGAACACCATCCCAAACGACGTCTTCTTGCAAAGTTTCCAGGACATGTATCGCCGATCTCAGCATTGCATAGTTACATGAGGGGACTATTTCGAAGGACAATAGGGTCACTGTCGTGTGTATAACCGCGACAACGTAGAACTTCCGGTGAACTATATTGAGCAAAGAACCCAAGGAAAAGATACCCGTGTATAACCCAGCAGAAATTCATCTCTCAACTGAATCACCAATTCTGCAACAAGCCACTTCCGTCGTCAATCGACTCGAGAACTACAAGGCGCCTGTAGAAGATGGGGTCATTGCGGAAGCCCTGAAAGCAGATCGGAGGGAGTGCGTACATGTTATAGAGGCCTTACACTGGATTCTGATTGGTTAGGAGATCGGTAGGATACCCTGTAGCTGGAGAACAGCTCTAATATACTCACTGCTGAAGAAAGGTGACAACTACCGAGGGATATCGCAATTACCAGTAGTCTGCTAATTGCTCTCCAAAATTAAACTGGACAATGGGGTGAGGCAATGTGAATGAACGATTGGTGAATGCCATGGAGGTTTTCGGCGAAGACGTTCTTGCGTCGAACGGATGTTCAACCTGAAAACCATTCTTCAATTAAAACAGGTGGGAATCACAAACATCGCTGTGGTATTTGTCGACTTACAGAAAATTCGATCGATAGCCGGACACTATTCTGAATGACCACCTTCGTGCTCTGAAATAATCAACACCTCGCATGTCTAGCTATTCACGTCCCTTTACAGCCTTTGATGTTCAAGAGGCCCTCAAAGAGCTAAAACCTGGCAAGGCACCTGGTTTCGATGGAATTCATCCAGAATTCCTCATACATATGGGAAACAATGCAAAGAGATGGATGGCACAGTTCTTCACAGATATTCTCCAGACTGGACAAATCCCACCCGACTTCAAGAAAGCTAAAATCATTTCCATATTGAAGCCTGGAAAACCTGCAAATATACCTGAAAGTTACAGACCCATAGCCCTCCTTAGCTGTTGCTACAAACTCTTTGAAAGGCTTATCTACAACAGAATTGGGTCAACCATTTTAGAACTCATTCCTGTGGATCAGGCAGGCTTCAGACCTAACCGAAACTGCTGTGATCAAGTACTTTCATTAACATCTTACATTGAGGCCGGATTCCAGCAAAAGCTTAAAACATCTGCTGTCTTTGTGGATCTCACTGCTGCCTTTGATACCGTATGGAAGGAAGGATTGATTTATAAATTACTCAGAGCTATACCCTGCAGAACAATTGCACAGCTTATCAACAATATGCTCAGTGACAGAAAATTTCAGGTCTGTTTAGGTGAAAAGAAAAGCTCAGTGAGAAAACTGCATAATGGTTTGCCCCAGGGATCAGTTTTGTCGCCACTACTGTTTAATCTATACATCTCTGATCTTCCAGAAACAATATCCAGAAAGTTCTGCTATGCTGATGACTTGACCCTGGCCACACAACACAAGATCATTGAGAAAACTGAAGACATTTTGATTAAGGACTTATCCACCCTGACAGAATATTTCAGGAACTGGAGACTCAGACCCAGTGCAACCAAGACTGAGGTCTCTTGCTTCCATTTGAGTAACCGGCTTGCTAACTTCAAACTAAATATTACCTTTTCCAATAGAGTACTTAATCACAATAGGTTTCCGAAATATCTTGGTGTTACCTTGGATCGGACTTTATCCTTCAAGCAACATCTTTTGAACTTGTCGAAGAAACTGAAAACCCGAAACAATATTATTCAGAAGCTAACTGGTACTACCTGGGGATCTGCTGCAAACATCCTGCGCTCTTCAGCCTTAGCACTGGTTTTCTCTACTGCCGACTATTGTGCTCCAGCGTGGCTTAATAGCCCGTATACGAAGTATATTGACCCACAATTGAATACCAGCATGCGTCTTATATCTGGCACCATCAGACCAACTCCAGTCCACTGGCTCCCACTATTGTCTGGTATAATGCTACCTGACTTAAGAAGATCCAGTGCTCTTGTTCCAGAGTACAACAAGATCTGCAAGAATCCTCTGCTACCTGTTCTAGGCGACATACCAGCTCTTAGTCTCCAAAGATTGAAATCACGACATCCACCTCTTTGTGATGCAGCTCTGAAGACATCCACCAACTTCGATGCTTTGGAGGAATGAAAAGGCCGCTGGAATAACTCCACTGACTTGCCCCTACATAACATCTTCAGAGGTGAAAATATTGCTAACGGATTCAAACTACCGCGTGCAACTTGGTCCAGACTGAACAGGATCAGGACAGGTCATGGAAGGTGCAGGGATTCCCTCTATAAGTGGAACTTGGTACCTTCTCCAGAATGTGATTGTGGAGCCCCTCGCCAGACCATTCCCCACATTTTAAGCGAGTGTCAACTACGGGCTTATCCAGGTAGTTTGGAAGACTTTGTATCACCAACAGCGGAGGCACTGCAGTGGGTTCAAAAGTTGGACATTCAGCTTTAATGGATAACTCTAATGCCTGACGTGAATCAATGTTTTTTTTTATTGTGTATATATTGTAGGAGAAGGGTGGGCATAGTGGCCACGGCGGGCAAAGTTGCCACGGGCTATTTTTCTACTGTACAGTGCTGCTACCAGGCCACAAGCTCCTCAACTATCCCACTAGACCGCCATTGGTGTTGTGTTGAACCTAGAAGCTGATTAGATTACGCTTTTATAGTTATCAATTTTGTTGTTTTTCAAGTTGCTGATGTAAGATAAGTGTACTGCGTTAACTATTATAACTAGGTATATGATTCTAGTATGTATTGATGACAGCAATACCTAAAACAAGTGTAATTTAAGCTTTAAATTCATCTTTGAAAGTAAGAGCTGGTGTACCTGCTTGGGCCTGCAGAGTCACATTTAGAAAATGACGTAAAAGAGGGCAAAGTGGCCGACACTACATATTTTTTAAGTAAAATATTTATATGAAGCCTAGACTAAACTAAACAAACTTTGTGCTTTTAAATGGGATACTTATTGAACGTTTTAAACATATCCTTTCATGAGCAGGGTGGTAGCTCAGTCAGTTAAGCGCCGGCCTTCGGAATTGTGACATGCTGATGGTTCCAGGATCGAGCACCGCTGGGCTGAGGTGATCAAGAGGTGATACGGATAAAAGTTATTCAGGAGAAAAGGAAATCAAAAGTGGCAAAACGTGCTTTGTTTACTAAAGGAGATAGTTACTCCGATAGTGACGAGAGTGATACAAATTGCCTTTACTGTCAGGAGTTATATTCAAAGTCCAAAAGCAATGAAGGGTGGATCAGATGCTCTATTTGCCTGAAATGGGCTCACGAGGATTGTGCTGGGTATGAGGAGGAAGACAATGAATTCATATGTGAAATGTGCAATTAAACAAAAATAGGCTAAACACAATATCCATAAAATGTTTTGAAGCATTTCAACTTTTGTATTTTTTATTGTACTCTATAAAAATTTAGAAGTTAGTTTTATAAAATGATAGGGACCTTTAAACATGTGTGGAGGATTATAACAATACTTTAATTTGTAAAAAAATATGCTCATAAATTTTTGTTAAATGTATTTGCACTGTTATTTGTAACATCGGGTATAGTGGCCACCTAGTGGCCATTTTGCCCTTGCCCAGAGGGCAAAGTGGCCATTTGATAGAGGTTTGAAAAAAATCTTTATTTCAAAAAGTAACTAAGATGTAGTTAAAATGATTTGTTTAAAGACATATAACTAAATAAGCTATAGTATGGCCACTTTTCATTTGTTTTTAACAATTGTAACTTATTGAAAACAATGTTTCCCGTTAGCGTGGCCACTATGCCCACCCTTCCCCTATATATTATGTATATAATTTCCTTGCCATACGCTAATAATAATAATAACCTTTTATTTTAGTGGCTAGCGTTCTTGGCTATCGCCCCTGAGGTCCGGGTTCGATTCTGTACTCTGCAAAGAAATTTTAAATCTGGTGTGAGGGCTGGAACGGGCCTGAGCCCGTGAGGCAAAACTGAGAAGAGGAGAGTTCGATTCCCACCTCAACCATCCTGGAAGTGGTTTTCCGTGGTTTCCCCATTTTTACTCCAGGCAAATGCTGGAATATTTCCTATCTTGAGGCCACGGCCTCCTCCTTCCTAATCCTATCCCCAATGTACAAATACGCACCCTAATACAGCCATCACATTAACACAGGTTATCCTACAAATTCCATTCACACAAGTGCACGGGGTATATGACCACGATGTCGCAGCCCCTAAAAAAAGCAACAATAGCTATTCTCATTGCTAAATGAACACGTTAGCACACGCACTGTCTTCGAACAGATACTCACAAACCCCACATCCAAGGCGGAGTTCGGAAAGGGTTGTAACGGAGGTTCGAAATAAATATGGCGTGTGCCTATTCTGTTCAACCTGGTGCTCGACAAAGTCATAAAGACTTGGGAAAATGAACGAAGAAATCTGGTACATTGAGAAACGAGCGAACAATGGAACAGGTCTCCAAGATGACGGCCTTCTGCATGTTGATATGTAGACCAGGATGTATTCCCAATATTTCAAAATTGCGAGCCAATGATTTATTGTTGTTGTTGTTGTTGTGTACAAATGGTGTGTATGTGAGTTGTAGCTCTGCAATATAAATTGATGGCGTGAATTTTAAAATAAATATTTAATTATACAGTATATACCGTACAGTATTTTCCCATATTCTCCTCAAAATGACTGCCTCGTTACGAGGGCGGTCCTTGACTGACGTAGTTCAAGACCTTCTTGTGGAACAATATCCAATCTGCCCCTGCCAATAGATAATTGAGCAGACCGAATGAGACGTGCTTTATTACTGGATCTCCTTCAAGTAGGCAGTAGAGAATGCGATAATGTTCCAGTCGTCTGCTAATAATAGGCTACTGTGCTCAACAAATTGCGTTATTGCTTTACACAATGTAGCTTCGCAAGTCATTCACAAACAATGGAGAAGTGAATTTCTCTGTGTCTGCTTGCAACTAGACCAATGGTGAGTATTCCATTGCCAGATGCAATGGAAAGTTGGTTTGTATGCAAGACCGAATGTAGCCCAGTTGGGATGCGGTCCAGGTACTGCTGATTGTAAGCACAAGTCCCAACTCATTGAATGGTGCAAAGTAATCTCAAAATTATAAAAGCCGCCTTGTCAAACACTAGAAATAGTTTAATAATCAAATTAACACGTACATTTTTCGCTATACAATGATACCCTCGTCAGCGTTTATATGTTCGAACAAATATTCATAAATGTCTGTCGAGATTTCGCCAGTTGTATATACTGAACAAAGCGCATGGGACGCAGAGAATTCCACGGCCTCCTCGATTACCCCATTATGACACTACTGTTAGCCACGCAGTGAAATTTATATAGTAGGCCGTGGAAGTCAGCGCAGGTGTGATGCTATCCTTACCTAATTGGTCACACAACTGTTTCTTAAGCTCTCATTGGTGGGAGAAACTGTTTCATAATGAAAACTTATACTATAATGAGCCCCATTATAGTACAGTTTTCTGACATATAATATTTAAATTTCGACATCGTCGAACATAAACCTGATTAAAGTGGTCCTATGCAGACTATAAAATTCAAATAAATAATAATTAATAACAACATTTCAAATTGACGAAGGATAGGCCTAACTAAAATAAGAAAAATCCTTCTATTGCAACTAAAATCCGACATTACAATATGGTAATTAAGCCGGAAAGTCTCTATGCTTCAGAATGTATGTTTTCCATTAAAAAAGGCGAAATAGAAGAGCTAGAGAAAAAGGAAAGAAGGATACAGAAAAATATTGGGACCATTAAAAACAAAAAGTGGAGAGTTCGGATACAGAATAAATGACGGCCTCTAAGAAATAAAGAAATTGAAAAATTCTACGATACGATCAGGAAAATGAGGGTAATTTCTTTAGACACGTAATGAGGATGAATAACACCAGACTCACAAAACAAATGTTCAGTCTTGTATACAAACGCAAAAATGGTCATCAATGGGTACAAAGTATAAAAAGGGATATGGAAGAGATGAAAGTAACAATAGATACATGTATTATTCAGGACAGACCACTTTTCAGAAATATGATCAAAAATGTCAAGAGTTTCCAGGAGAAGGAAAAGAAGAAGCGGGTTAACATCTGGACGGAAGAGAGAGGAAGGAGACAAAGTGAAGTAATGAACTACTGGAAGGCAAGAAAGGATAAAGGAAATAAGAGGCAGTGAATGCAATGGGTTATTTTACGTGGTCCAAAGATGGCCATAATCGAGGAAAGAAGAAGAGAACATTTCAAATGTAATTTTAAATTCAAATAGGAGATATTCTTGCTTCCCGAAGTAATGTTTCCCGGGACAAGTCTTTAAAATACTGGACAGTTGACGACTTCACTAAACGGGCGTGCATGGCTGGAGGGGGTGTGGGTTGAGGAGGAAATGCTCCCCCCTCCCCAATAATTTCATCCAAGAGAGCCGTCACTCCAATTATTACCAGTCGATGGGCATATATTTTATTAGGTATTTTTTAGAGGAAGGGGAGTAAGTGACATGGTTGATCACTGAAAATGCGTTACACAGTAAGGTATAGGACTAGGAATTTTTAAATTCAACAATATACGGGAAGATTAAAAGATTTGATGTACTGCGATATACAGAAAGGACGTAAAAAATCATACTATTATTTTTCCTCTGGTAAAACTTACACATTCTCTTCTTTTCAAAATACGTTACAGAAGTATACTATAGGTCTATTAGTCATTCAAGTTTATTTGTGAAATGAAAGTTGGGGAATGATGGTTGAGAATAAAATGTAAGCTATGTACAGTATTTTTTAATCATAAAGGCCATGGTATGAGTCTCCGCAATTTAACTTTCTGCCCTTATATGACGCCTAGTGGTACTATTCGTCCTGTTAAATGAAAAAAAAAATAAGAACAGACTCATGAAAAAATGAATCTTGCCTAGACAAAGCTCATCTTCTCACATGTCTTGAAAATAGTTTTTTTTTCACGTAGCAATGAAGTATTGTTGTTGCTTCCACATACCTCCAGTTAGAAAATGTTTCCCTTCAAGAAGAATTTTATTGTTTTTGACGTACGTGCGCAATATATATATTTTCATACTCGTACAGTGCCTCCTCCCACAGACAGAGAGGTGACCCCGTTGCTCCTCCAAACAATTTGGTGCCTTACTACAATATGTGAGAAGAATAGTATATTTTGTGACCATTTGTACTGTTGAGAACTCTCTTAACGCTGTTGTGAAATCATTGCGTTTGTTGTTACTTCATGAAGGCTTCTGATTGAGCTACTTTGCTGGCACTTGTCGGCACACTAGACATACCATATTGTTTATTGTTGTCAAATCGTCTCCTTTTTTCAATTATCTCCAGACGGTTTTGTTTTCTTACGTAACTAATGTATGTTACACAATGTCATTGCGCGAGACGAACTACATTCAGTCCGCACTTTCGCTTCCCTGCGACAGCCACATCTGCATGAGTGGTCACCAAACTCCGGAAGCGCGCGCGATACATCGACATTGCGAAAGGCTTATGTGTAAAGTGTTCGCAAAGGTCAGGTGTTATACCGCTGTTTACAGTCGTGTTTGGATACGATGTAGCATGTACTTATGTGTGATGTCTCAAACACTCGGTTCTTGAGCGGGCCCTTGTCAGCTGTCTCGATTTAGACGGGATTCTCCCGAATTTCCTTTTGAAATCCCTACTCTCAATAATTGGCTGTATTTATTACAACCAATCAGTATAGGTGAAAATCTTGATATGGTTGGTTGGTTGGTTCTTAAGTTTAGGGGCTGCGACAACGCGGTCATGTAGCCCCGTGTACTTTGGGTGTGTGTAGAATCTGTCTGATAACCGGTGTTAATTGTGATGACTGTATTAGTGTGTGTTATCTGTTTGTTAATTTAAGTACTGCAACTAAGAATTTTTCAAATAGTTTCTACTTTTGCCGCCAAGCGCCACCGTCAACGACTACTAGGCCAAGTTCAGGACTGAGCTACTAGATGCCGCCGCAGTCGGCTCTTGGCAACGAACATAGAAACCTAAGAGCGTTGTTTACATTCTTAACCTATCCAATTTAGCTTCACACAGGTGCAATTAGTGGAAGGATCTTTAACATGCCATAAATATATGACATGGGACCGCCGGCTTTACTTCCCCTCCGAAGGAAGGCATACTGAGGGATTTTTAACGCTCTTAAAAAATCCGACGGCTTTGGCCGGGTTTGAACCCGCTATCTTGGGCATGGAAGCTCAGCATGCTACCGACTACGCCACCGAAGCCGCTAAAAATCTTGATATAATTGAGAGTAGGGAATAGTTAATTGTAAAAGTGTCTACCTCTAATTCTCGAATATTATTGTTTATTATGGTGTTTGAAGCCATTTTTAGTGTTGCCTTAGTACTGTAAATGAAAGTTTGATGCTTTTCAGTCGGTCAACACGAGTTTTTCCCAAAGGAGATGGGTTATTCCCTAATCCGAAAAAAAACATGAGATTAATAAATTTACTAATTAATCTCATGTTATTTTTTTTTTTCAGGATTACGGAATAACCCATCTCTTTTGGGAAAAACTCGTGTTGACTGACTGAAAAGCATCAAACTTTCGTTTATTATTGTTTATTGAATACGCCGGGAAAAGACCAAAGGGGCGACCGAGACAACTTTGGGCCGATACACTGCAAAGCGTCAACCTACATCCGGACATGGCCCATGACCGAGTTAAGTGGAGACAGCTGATTTACATAGTGGACCCTGCCACGAGGTGGGACAAACGCTAAAAAATAATAATAAGAAGAAGAAGAAGATTGAATAAGTTTACTCAGACATATTGCAGACATAACCCAGCTGACAGCGACATGGAAACAATTTTCGCAAACTTGCTTCCTAGCTCTGCCGCAGTGTTTTTTTTATACACAGGTTGAATAAAACCTAACGCACCGGGAAAAACATCCGCCGAGACTTTCTGCGCCGCTGCGAATTGTGCTTGGTTGTGAATGGAGAACATTTTCCAACAGGTCCTCTAAAATACAGGTGTGAAACAAACTTCAAACTAGTGTATTGCTGCTTATTACATGTATGTTAAGGCTCCCTTCTGACCCGGCTGCGGTCAGCCTACCCATCGGCGATGCCACCAGTGTTGACCGGTCCACGGAACTGGTTGCGGTTGCCAATTTTCTCCGTGCGTTAGGTTTTATTCACCCTGTAGTAATGTTACTAAGTGAGGCAATTTAATCTGATGTGCCTGTCCAAAGTTTTCATCGCTATGAAAACTAGGAGATACTGTTTATCTTCAAATCCTTTGCTTCGTCTATGCAACTGTAAATTAGGAATTCTACGAAGTAAGTTGTTTGACCACATGGTAGCGACTGTTTAAACTGTTCTGGTACCAACACGTTGAGCAGTAGGCCTATGGTTTGGTACATTTCATTTTAATACATAAGGCAGCGTAGCTAAGTTAATTTAGGCTCCACAATTGCATTTGGCAGCTGCGGTACATAGGCTAGATCGGAAGCTTGAATCCTGGCGCTGACGTTAGTCATCTTGTCCGGTTTTTTCCACACTTCCTTAGCTGCTCTCTTCTATAAATCTAGAGCAGTATTGGACTTCAACGCACTAGTCCTCACAGAACAAATCCCAAATAACTGTAACCCCACCGCTATCTTGTGATAATGGCTAATAGCTCGCTTTCTTGTCCGCGCTGGACACTGGTTTATAAGAACCGACAGCGAGACAACGCGCGCCAAGTTGCAAGATTATGGGGCCAGGCCATCTCCGGACTCGTAGACAAGTGGGTTCGAATCCTACCACTGGTTGTCCTTAGAATAGTTTTCCGAGGTTTTCAATTTTCATTTATAAGTAAATGTCGGGCGGTAGCTTCTTATAGGCCTCGGCCTCTTCCTTTCACCCCTTGCCCACTTTCATTCTTCGCATGAATACATCTATTGAGGTTAGTGTCAGGAAGGACATCCGGTCATATGAACCATCTGCCATGCATAGAAATCTATCGCATCTCTGACCCTGTACAAACTGGAATAATAAGGAATAGACATACGTATCGCACAGCCTAGAAGTTGAGCAACCATACAGTATACGGTAATGGAAACCATTTTGCTACAAATGAGGTGGGAAATGAATTACGTTGGGGATTCCATATTGACATTTCATTACAGTGTCCCTTGAAAAAAAATGAAAATCCACAGCCTGCTCCCATCTAGCGGCGAGGATATGAACTGTGCCGGCTGCCGAAGCCTGTCGTACTCCCCTGGGGTTATGATTAAATTAATGCCAGATGAAATGAAATGATAATGGAGAGTGTTGCTGAAATGACATTTGTGACAGGGAAAACTGGAGTACCCGGAGAAAAATCTGTCTGTCTTCGCTTTGTTCAGCACAAATCTCACATGGAGTGACCGAGATTTAACCATGGACCCAGCAGTGAGAGGCCGGCGTGCTGCCACCTAAGCCACGGGGGCTCACAATGTCCCTTGATTGTCCTTTTAGTTTTGTTATAAATATGTTATGTGTTAAGAGTTTATTTCATAACTTATATTCCTTTCACACTTCGAAGTCACCTTTCTCCTTTCGCCGGTCAAGTAGGCCACTGGAACTAAGCCTTGGGCCGACTAATATCGGAAATAAGTATATTATATGTTCATTCACACATAAGAAAGTAAATGAATTGGTTTTCAAGACGGATACCTTACACCAAACTTCCCACCACATCGTACATGATGTAGCTAAACGGATGATGGCAATTAATTGGCTAATCTTAAATTGAAGTTTTGAAAATGGGTCGTCATCGGGTCTCCTACCCGGATCCACTGGTTTTCTATAATTTGGATAATAACTACCCTGGCGTACACCTGTTCAGGTACTGCAGTATTCCCCTTTAAGGGGGGGGGGGGACGTATGAAAAATTGCACTCCACTAATTTTAACTCCCAGACTTTTAAAGATAATGCTATATAATTTTAATCACATGCTTATCAGTATGCTAGGCATGTCTGTGTTGATTTTCGTGGTGATAATTCAAATGGTTCTTCAGCTAGGAATATTTAAATTTTCTGAAACATGTACCCTTAATATGTACCTTTTCTACGAAACCATCACATTGTAAGTTACAAAATTTGAACTGGAATATCTACAGACCAGGTTAAAGATATCTGTGGAACAAAATTTTGATATCTTATTTACTTTATTTTTAACAGCACTTCAAAATCTGATGGACTTAATATGAAAACAAAATGATGACATGTTACCCCTTAAAATCCAAAATATATTCTTAAAAAAAATTGCTCCAGGAATTTATTTAGAATGATGGTTTACAGCAGCATACCAGGTTTCATCACTGTATCTTTTTACCGACAGCCGTGGCTCAGCTGACTAAAGCACAGCGTTAGGTCATGGGACCAAGCTCTCTGCTGACTCGGTAGACGCGTGGGTTCGAGCCCCACCGTCGGCCATCCTTGAAATGGTTTTCCGTGGTTTCCCATTTTCAACACCAGGCAAATGCTGGGACGGTACCTTCTGATAGGCCACGGCCGATTCCCTCCACATCCTTGCCCAGTTTCATTCATCTTCATCCCTTCCATCCCGACGCGCAGGTCGCCCATGGACGTCGAATAGAAAGACCTGCACTCGGCCTCTGAGGAGGCCACACGACACCAAAAAAAAACTGTATCTTTAATGATGTAGGAGAAAAGGTACAATAAACTTACAAAAATGTAAGTTATGGAAAAACTTTAATCAAAGATTTGAGTTGTTTATATTGTATTGCCGCTCATCTAATGAATTAGTATAGACCATATCCATTTTACTCTGATTCCTCTTATTCCTCTTATTCCTCCAGCTGTTTCCTCATTGAATGTCTCCTTTGATGAGACTTTGTTTCCAATTTCATCATCTGATGATGTCAGATTATCCTCACATTCTTCCTACAGAAGTGGGCGTGGCAGTATATTACATATACTATTTTTTCTCACATTTATAGATGGTATTGAACTGTAATATTTTGGAATTAAAATCTTGATGCCGTGAGGTAAATTATGGGCGAATAAAAATAAAATACTACTTTTACTCATGTTTACATACGTCCCCCCTTAAGCAGTTGGGCTATAAGTGTTGAGTAAGCCTGCAGTTGTGGTTTGAAACTGAATCTTCTGCTTTTCGAGCAGGACTTATTTTGAAGTCTTCGATGAAGAGGGCACTTTGGAGTGACCCCTGTTTTCTATTTAATTCGCTACCTTTGAAAATGATCACATATACGTTTTCTGACTTTCATCAATACTTCCCAACTTATTGGGCCCAATATTAAAATTAACAACAACAAAAAGTCAACCCCTGGCACTATACAGCCCATGACGGGCTAAGGCCGACCAAGTGACCGCTGCCCAGCCATTTGGCCTGCAGATATTGGGGTGACGCGTGATCAGCGCGTCGGGTCCCCTCGGCCGTTAATCTTGGTATTCGTGATCGGGGCGCTGTCTCACTGTCAGCTACTAAATTGTCCTCACGAGGCTGAGTGCACCCCGTTTCAACCCTCACGTCAGTTTTAAAACCCCCAACGGAGCCGGGGATCGAACCCGGGGCCTCCGGGTGAGAGGCAGGTGTGCTACCCCAACACTATGGGGCCGGTTAAAAATTATGTGTTCCCAAATTGAAAACTGTAATAAAGTTGTACTTAAGCCTTGTTGAATCATAAGACCCTGCCTCACTAAATCCGCTTATCGTTATGTTCCTTCGACTGGTTACGAGCGTCATTTACGGAAGTAGTTGCGTTCTACAATTTCTGCTCAAGAAACGCGCAGTTTTCGAAGGAAATACGTTTTGGCATAAAAATACATGTAAATACAGTATGTTTTTTAGAAATAACTTTCAACCTATTCGGAAATAACGCAATACATACGAACTAACTCGTACTATCCAAGTCCATACTTAACATACCTAGTAATTTCGAAGTACGGAATATCATATGTTCGTATTTTCGGGTAGGATTCTCATGTCATTTATTTTCGTACTATCTAATAAATGTAGTCTACTCTATAAATCAGAGAAGCCTGAGTGTAAATTATAATGCGAATCAAGATTATTGCACTGTACTACGGAAGTCTCATTTGCCCACTACAGGGGCAGTTGGTGTATCCTGGGTTATTTCTATTTCGAATACTTCTCTTAGTGGAAGTCTGTCGCAATTTCTTTTCTTCTCGGTATACACGGCTTAAGCTATGCAAGAAAGAAAGAAAGAAAGAAAGTTATTAGAAAGATGCGAATTACTGTATAGTAGCCACATCACACTACCTTGTTAGAAATGTAAACATTAGGAGGCCGCCTTGGAAGTATTTCCAGCGATCTCTTTAGATCAAGTTCATTATTTGATAGAATCTCTGTTGGTATGTATTCAATTTTCGAAGGAAATACGTTTTGGCATAAAAAATACATGTAAATACAGTTTGTCCTTGTTCCTTTACGTGCGCTTTCATACGAATGGCATGTCTAGCCTAACTTGTGTTGTATGTTGCCCATTGAGCAAAATAGTAGACTGTGGAGAATTTAGCATTTTTGCGCAACTTGTTTTTCAAAATATACTTCATTAATTCGGAGGTCATTCAGATAATTTTTGTATATGGCCATTTTGACGCATGTTTATCGTATTATGTATAGGTCAATGAGCGACCTTCACTTCATGATGCTAATTTAGTGGATGGGGAGAGGGGGACAAGATGCAAAGCTTAGGACCAAGTTCGTAAACATTACAATGTGTTTAGTTTGTATGTTTCCTGTTAATCAGGCTTCGCATTCTTATTTAATTATTTACCGAAATGTAGGCCCATTTTAAACTACCGAAGTTTATACTTGATTTCTTAATTACGGAAGATCCATGTCGTCAAAACAGCTAGACAACTCAAACAGCTCCCTCTCTGTTAATATTTGAATTCTCAGATCCGGCTGGCTTAGCTTCGCTGCTGGTTGAAATTCTGCGTTGGTCATGTCTTAATAAATGCCAATTCCCACCCGAATCTCACTGTTCATGTACAACATCAAGAGATTAAGGCTTATTGAACTAGTCAATGTCTGTAACAATGTCTGGGGCTGATTAATTGCATAGTCTTTTTAGCCCGTGTAGATCTCATAAGTCCACTTTCATTTTGTGTGCGTGTGCGTGTGTGTGCGTCTCTCTCTCTCTCTCTCTCTCTCTCTCTCTCTCTCCTCTATCAATTCAAACATGACGACGGAACCGAATTGAACCAAATTTGGTACAGAGGTAGCACTAGCAAAGGATACCTCACTGTCATGTTTTATATCGCCGCCATCTTGACGGAAACGGAATGGTGGCCACTCAAATGTTCAAAGCTTAAATCAAATTACGACTAACCTAATCATCCGATCGCTACCAAATTTTGCAAAAATATACATTAATGTGGGAAGCATCTTTTGGCCAAACTACAGGGTCATCAGCCAAATAGTTTCAATATGGCAGATGTATGAATCATGCAATTATTATGTGTGTAGAAGCTGTCTGATAACCTGTGTCACTGTGATATCTGTAAGAGTGTGTGTACTTGTAAATGAGGTAGTATTTGTGTAGAATGCTGTCTTTCATCCGCGATAGAGTCTGTTGTTGTTGTTGTTGTTGTTGTTGTTGTTGTTGTTGTTGTTGATTCTTTAGGGGCTTTGTGGCATCGTGCCCATGTAGTCCCGTGTACTTGGGTGTGTGTAGAAGTTGTTTGATAAACTGTGTTACTGTGATGTCTGTACTAGTGTGTGTACTTGTATACGAGGATGGATTTGGGTAGGAAGCTGTTGTTGTTGTTGTTGTTTCAATTGAGAGGCTTGGACATTATGGTCATTTAGCCCCGTGTACTTGGGTGAGTGTTGAATTTTGATGATAACCTGTGTTATTGTGATAGCTGTATTAGTGTGTGTATTTATAATTCAGGTGACGGTTCAATCAATGAACGTATAATATAGCACGGTATATTTCAACAAGCTACTACAACCAACATTCAATCATACTTCTTGAAGAGGACAAAGAGTTATAACTATACCCATGCATTTAGGAGAAAGTAGGCTAAATGTTCTTTACTGAACATGTTTTTAAATTTATTTAGTGGTAAGAGTTTTCATTGTATGAAACATCCACATGGTTATGTCTTTATGCTGCTGTGTCAAAATATTTGTCGATACTGCAGTGAACGAATGTATATCTCTGCTTGTAGAAAAGGCTCATGATAACACGTGCAGATTGAGCCAAATGTTGCGTTTCTATTTTGTTTTCTTTTGATTTAGAAAAGTCAGATAATTTTGAAATAGTGTTTCAGGAGACAGGTGATGTGCATAGGACGAGCAATTAAAGATTGCAGGTTAGACCTCCCTAGATATTTTGTAAAGTTCATCAATAAGACCTATATAACTGTTTATTGTATAGAATCTTGGCTAATGAAGTGTAATTCAGCGGAAAAGTAATTGATGATCGGCAAATGACCGTAGTGGAAAATCCGCTAAAAGGAAAATGCTGAGATGGCCAAATTTTGGGCTATTTAATCACTGTTATTTGCTTGATTATAAGGATAAGTAATCTCTCCCTTTTTTGTAGGCGTTTTTATGTAGGCTATGTAGAATAGCATTTTATCATTCCAGGGCTTTCCTTTAATGAAGCTGCATTCTTAGTCAACAATGTTGTTATGGCTTATAGTTTGTTTGTGTTCATGTTGTTCTGTTATTCCCATGGTGCAGCGGTAACGTTCTCGCTTTCTGTGCCCAATGTAGCAGGATCGAATCATTGCGCAGTCAGTTGGCATTTGAGAATGTGAAAATATGAGGGAGCCGTGTCGGTAGATTTACTGGTACGGGACAAAATTCTGGCATCTTGACATCTCTAAAATGCCGCAGCAGGAACGTAAAACCAATAACATTAATATTGTTCAGTCATGGAGTATGGTATAATATCTTCCTTCAGTGGGTGTGACGAATTGGTCGAACTCAGGCATTCTTTGTATTGTTACCGAGAGATAGTTGTAAATAACCGAGGATAATTTAAAAACAGGAAATATCACGAGCTTATTCATAGCATGAAGGAAATATTATTGCAGAGCTAATGCGTAATCGCGATTGCTTTATTGATAGTAGGCTACAGCCGATTCACTCTATCCGGAAGACAGCGCTGTCCTTAATTAAACGCAGGTGGAAGATACCATCTTTTTAATAAATAATGAAGCTATAAAATTTACTGTAATCTGTCTTGAAGTTTCCTACAGGGGATTGATAATAATAATAATAATATCGTATGGCCTCGGTGCCGGGTGCAAGCTTTGTTATTTGACACCCAAAGGGTAGCTTCCATGTCGAATTTCGTTGTTCCTTGAAGCACTATGAAAGTCAAGTAGGTTAGATATCTAAGCTCCTTGAACACTATAGTGCTTTCTAGTAGAGATATGAGGAACTTTGTGTTGGCTGAAACTCCCGAGATTAATTTTGCCATTATGAACACGACCTACTGAATTCAAATGGGTTCTTTAACATGCCAACATGGTATGACATGGTGTCGTAATTTTTGCCGCCTTTCAAAAATCACTTACCACGGCCAGGAGCGAACCTGCAAGCTTGGGGTCAGTAGACCGACACGTTGACCACTCACCCACCGTGGCAAGCTACAAGGGATTGATTTACCAGGTCAAAATTTTGCTTCTTGGCTTGGGTCGTTGAATTCCTTTCTAAGGGCTTGGATTTAACTCTACCGCTAGTATTGGCGGCAATGAATTATTCAGAATTAGGAAATGTGTTAGCTCGCAAAAGCTATCTTATATAAGGCGTGATCAAAAAGTTTCCGTTTGAAGGCGTTGCTGCAGCGATACCCCGGGCATTGGATGCCGAACAAAAAGCACACCGGATGTATGTTTGCCTGTAGCACCTGATGCGTTTCAATGTTGAAGGGAACACGTTCCTGGAGCGTATTGTTGCAGGCGACGAAAGCTGGTCCCACCACTGGGAACAGGAATCGAAAGCGTCGATGATGCAGTGAGGTCGTCCATTGTCCCCTCGTCCCAAGACGTTCAAGAGCAAACCATCCGCTGGAAAGATGATGCTCAGCCTGTTATTTGATTATCGAAGCCCATTCTTTATCGATTTCAACGTGTCTACATAACTGGGTGGCCTGTTTGCCATCTCTTGATGAATGCAGTACATTTGCATTTGTCTGTTGGCACAGGCTAGACTAAAAGGTGGCTTTTCATCGATGTCTCAGTTTCACTCATGGCTGTGATTATATGGAAGCTACTGAGGTATGGGTGGTGCTTAGTAATGACATTCAGGGCACAGTCAGTGCCTGTGGATGCTGTGAAAGGTTCTACTCATAGGGTAAGTACTACTGTTCTGACTCAGTGAGGAAAGCAATGGCAAACTACCTTACTCTTCTTCTTGCCTAGTACGTCGCAATATAGCGCTGCCTTGGGTTTTTGTGGGTATCTACTCACATAACCTAACTTTTTGAGGATCCAACCAGCCTTCGGGCTGACTACCTAACAGACAGACATAACTGGGGGACGGTACTGCGCAATACTGGAGACAGTACGGTGTGGAATTAAGGCGAAACGTCCGGAAAAATTGCGACAAGGGGTGCTGCTGCTTCGTAATAAAGCACGTCCCCATACCGCAAAGGTCGTAACGCAGAAGGTACGCCAGCTCTTGTGGTAGGCACTCGAGTATACGCCCTATAGTCCTGATCTCTCCCCATGCGATTGTCATGCCTTCAGTTCGTTGAAAAAAGGCTTTGAAGGGTCGATGATTCCTGTCTGACGAGAATGTGCAGCAGGCGGTTACGGACTTCTTCATGCACGGTGTTTTACCACACGGGGATCTTCAACCTGGTGAGTCGGTGGGATGAGTACCTCAATGCTCACAGTGATTTTGCCTGATTGGCATTCCGATTTTAGACTGTATGGTCGTCAAACGGAAACGTTTTGATCACCCCTTATACTCCAGCTCATACACACTAGAGCAGCGGTGCCAAGTCAGCCGCAATGGCTTATATCTACTTCTTCTCCTTCTTCAAGTGACTCGTCCTCCAAGAACATTGGCGATCAGTAGCATGATCTGTTGTTTGTCCATAGCTGTTCTAAACAGTGACACTGTATTAAGTCCAAACCACTGGCTTAAGTTCTTTAGCCAGGATATTAGTCTGCGTCCTGGACCCCTAATGCCATGAATATTCCCTTGGATAATTAATTGCAAGAGGTGGTATTTGTTGTTGCGCATGAAATGACCAAAGTATTCATGCAAATAAGATTATGTCGGTACGGAAGAAACGCAAGAAAATAGAATGCCGGGTAGAAGGAACTAAATTGGAGAAAGTGGAATATTTTAAGTACTTGGGCTGTGTATTCTGTCAGGATGGTAGTATGGGGAAAGAAATAGTCGTGCTGTAGAAAGGCCAATGCAGTGAGTTCTCATTTGCAATCTACAGTATTCTGAAAGAAAGAAGATAGTGTAGTGAAGAAACTCTCCCTACATCACTCAGTATTTAGATCGACCTTGCTGTGTGGAAGTGAGAGCTGGGTACATTCAGGATACTTAAGCTAGAGGTAACTGATATGATTGCTGGGATAAATAGATGGGAGCAATGGCAGGAGGGTACTCGTAGTGAAGAGATGGATACTTAGTTAGAAATGAAGACACTAGATGAAGCTGTCCGTATGAGCCGACCCAGATAGTGGGGTCATGTGGAGAGAATAGGGGAGGAGAGATTACCTAAGAGGTTAATGAGTTCGGCTGTAGAGGGTAAGAGAAGCAGAAGTTGACCTAAGAGGCGATGGTTAGATTCAGTGTTGAATGATTTCAAAGTGAGAGGCGTAGGAGCCGCAGTGCTAACTGCTAATTGGGGATCATGGAGGCGATTTGTTCGCAAACAGAGGCTTGCAGACTAGACTGGCAACTGAAAGGTAAATCAGTCTCAAATGAAAATATACTAACATGTTAATCCACCAGCTTAGACAAGATATTAAGATGTCAACTGAGCACGTTGTTGTTAAAAGATCTCCGTATAAATGGTCGTTCGCCCCTCCCCTCATATCACACAATTCACATGCGATAGTTTTCCCATTAGGCCTACATGTTAAATATGGCCTAGTAAACGTAGTTTGATGTTTTTCAGTCGGTCAACACGAGTGGTCCCAATTGTGGATTATTCCCTAATCCTGAAAACAAAAAATACACGAGATTGATTAATAAATAAATAATACATAATAATCTCATGTTTTTTTTTGTTTTTTTTTTGTTTTTTTTTTTTCAGGATTAGGGAATAACCCACAATTGGGTAATATCATGTTGACTGACTGAAAAACATCAAACTACGTTTACTAAGGCAACAATGAAAAATGGCTTCAAACACCATAATATGGCCTAGTTAATAAACAAAGGAGGTGCGTAGCACTACATCTTGCTAACACAGCTCAGTTTATTTACGTGTTTTGCCTCTAAAGTCATATCCAACCCGCTTCCTTCTCTGCGTTATTAACCTGAATCCACTTTGCTGTACACTACCGAGTACTAACTCTGGTCCTCATGCCTTGTGATCTCATATAGATTCCTGGAATGTGTTCATATTCTTATAGCAGTGATATTTTTGTGTGTTTCAGGAATTACGGAAAAACTCGAATATACCTGAGCTACGCACAATCGCAACGTATTACTTCGACGGCCAAGGCAAGGCGCTACGACCCATGGTGGCCATCCTGATGGCGCGCGCCATCAACTGTCACATGTACAAAGAGAACAGGTAATCAAATTGTAGGTTTGTCGCGTGAGGTAGTGTTCAATTGACAATGGTTTCTACAGTACGATTTTTCTAAGGTTGCTGTTGATCAGTACACTGTATGATTACACGTAATAATTAATTAATTAAATTAATAATTAAAGCTATCTTCTATCTACCAATGAAATATTTAGCATCCTCCTGTAACACCACATTTCTAATAGGTTAATCCGTCTTTCAGTCAGTCCGTCAGTCCATGGTCCTATACTCTGTATTTCGAAAGAAAGAACGTGACTGATATGGCGGGAGCTGATTCGAATAATACCGTACACTGGACTACAGTCGGTACAAATTGGCTATACGTACAATATTTTATCAATGGATCCTGGGTCAACACCTAGTATATTCAAACAGAGAAATAACTAAATTGGAGAAAGGAGCCATGCTACCTTTTTCGCCGGTATTCAATTCAATAAAGAATACGACAAAGAGTGCAAACATTCTTCAACTAATGTAAAATAATCTGATGAATATATCAACACTCACCATACAATTAGCAGGTATTACTGATGATTATCCCTCAAGGTTCAAGCATTCATGATAATACACAAGTTAAGTTGAGGTAAAATAAAATTTAGCACTGACGGCTCCAAGTGTTGTTGCTGTGCCGAGTTGTATCGGATGTCAGGCGAGAAACAATGGCTAATAAGTGACTAAATCGAATGAATGAACTCGCACTGGCAACGTGTTGTGCTGACTGTCAAACTGCAGCCAAAAGGAGCCCGCCAACGGCCATGTTATATCGCTCCCGCCAAACCCTTCAGAATCTTTCTTTCGAAATACAGGGTATATAAGGGATTCACTTCCATCCTCCACATATACATCCTCGCCAGACGTATTCGAATGTTTATACTAATTGTTCGATGTAAGGAGCTTCCTTCTTTTTTTATTTTTTTAAATTTTATTGATGGCTGTTGTGGTTCGGCTCGGCCGTTACGAGTGAATATTTCTCTTCTACTTTTTCCATCAAGTGTTACATCTTACTGCCGAGATGTATGAACTTCTGCACCGTTTACAGGCGCTCGCCCACAGTGGAATTGCGTGGGGATGTCTGAAGGAGGTATTTCGTGGAGGTATTTCGTGTAAAATAGACAACTCCGTAGCTAATTTGTTACACCACGCTAGCCTTTCGTCTGAAATGCCTCGGGTTTGATTCCCGGCTGGGCCGTAATGTTAACCTCATATGGTTAATTTCCACGTTTCGGTGACTGGATGTCTTTTGGACATCCTCATTAGTAAATTTTATTACAGACGGGATTCAGTCTTCATCACGATGCGCAGGACTTCCATGGGCGTCAAATCGAAAGACTTACAACCGACCTTTCAGGAGACCACACATCATCATCATCATCATCCGGTTGGCTGCGTGGCTCAGCGGTAACGTTCTCGCCTGCTGTATCCAAGGTTGCTGGAGCGAATCTAGTGCAGTCAGCAGGCATTTGAGGGTGAACAAATGCGAGGGAGCCGTGTCAGTAGATTTACTGGCACGATGAAGATCCCCCTCTGGGGCAAAATTCCGGCACCCCGTCGCCTCTAAAAGCCGCAGTAGTTAAAAGGGACTTAAAACCAATAACATTATTATTATATCATCATTATCATCTATAATATGGCACGTATTGAAACACTTTCCTTGGAAATTCGTGAAGGCTAAAGGCTCGAGTACCGGTAACTACTAAGTTAAGCTCGCCGACATTTGTTGCACATTCCGGTGGTTATGTAACGGGATGCGCTTTCTACATTCCGTGTCGTCATTGAACACGCATCAGTAAAATGTACTGCGACTACAATCTGCAGGGACTCCGGTGCCGGTGGCAGATAACGTAGTCTTAAGTGCATCATGAAGAACGCGCTCTACGCATTATGAAAGCGTGAAAACTTCACAAACACTGTCTTCGAGCTATGGGAATTGACCATACAAGCTTAGAATTCTACAGCCCGGCCGGGAATTATCCCTGGTCCCTTCGGAAGAAAGTCTTGCACGCCAATCAGATAGCCACAGAGCATAGCTACCCCGGTCATATCTGTATAATGTTGTATATCATTTGATTGGTTTCCCGTAGCCCATTTCAAAACAATCTTCCCAAACCTCCAAACAGAACGTGATGTGGCAGATACTTATAAAAGTTTTGTTAGGATGTAATTTGTAATGACTAGGGCTCGGATGTTTAAGATCTAAAAATAGCCCGAATATGCAAGCAAATGCGACCTCAAAATGACGAAATATGACATTAAAAAAGCCAAAATATGACCTGAAAATGACTGATTTAAATATGGCCGTTTGTTTTAATTATAAATCCAAGTGACAATCCCTTCGAGATTAAATTGTTAACTTAATTCTTTATTCTAATTTTCATATCAATTTTCTGAATATACATGTTTAATTGGTTATTTACAGCCTATTACTGTAAACACTAATTCCCGTTCGTTAAGTTGAGAATGATTGCACACCTACAGCTGCCGTCAAACTACCGAAATATGACGTTCTTACCAAATAAATGCTCAAAATATGACCTATTGGTAAAAAATGTTCGAAATATGCATTTTTATGATAAATAAAAACCACTTTATTATAACGGCAATCACTTGATTTGCATCAGAAACAATTCGGGCATGAAAATAGAGACAAAGAAAAAAATATGATTTTTCCTAAACATCTGAGCCCTAATAGACCGACTATAGGAGGAATTTCTCTAAGTCTTGCATCCGAAGGGCATTTTTGGGCTGCCGCCTTCTGTGATCTACGGGTACGTATTGAGATTGCTGTTCTAAAGGTCATGGGTTTGATTCCCGACCCTGTCGAGAAATTTAATTTGCATTGATGGCTAAAGAAAATTACTGACAGCCTCGTGGGGATAACTGAGAAGAGATGCGTTTGATTCCCACCTAAGCCATTCTAGAAATGGTTTCCCACTTCTACTAAAGGCCAATAACGGGCTAAGTCCTATCTTAAGGCATTGACAGCCTCCTTCCCAATCATGTACACACTTTTAGTACCCTACTGATAACACAATAATACAGGTTTTCAAACTTATTGAATTAGGTGTTCTCAGTCAACATCGATCAACAGTCTCGTGTATGTATGGTATTTGTCTTATACCATGTCATGTAATTTGGTGTATGTATGTATTTATTTATTTGTTGATGGTACACAACAGGGCTCAGTGTGCGCCCCAATAACAGTGCACCTACACAGAAAAATACATTTCCAGCTATTTCTACATTACGTATTAATATCTAAATGTAATTCTTAAAACTAGGAAGTTCACACAGATACAAATGCATAGTAGTAAAAAACTTGATCTAAATGTGATATAAAAACTAAATCTTAATTTGTTCTAATGTGAAATATAAACGCAGGTTTTGAAATTATTACATAGAAAACTAAATGGTAACTTTAATTACTAGCGAACCGGCCTATCCACATATTCAGTATACATTGTTAGTTCTGTTTTGCGTGATAGATAATTTTATTTAAAATATGAATTCAGTGACTGGATTATAATGTGTACAGCTGTAGTTATTATTAGGGTCTATGTTTGGGGAAGGTGTCCCGATATTTGAAATAATATATTCTTCCGTGGTTTGACTGGAGTGAGTATGGGGAAATTCTGGGGAAACCACTCTCAGTATGGCTTCTGTCTACGCCAGGATTCGAACCTAACCCTTTCGACTACCGTGTTGTGCAGATGTATGTGAATTATATTGTATTGTTATTGTTTTAAGGGGAGAAACAGCGAGGTCATCTGCCCACTGAGATGTATGTGTGGGACGAGTGGGAAAGGTGCTATTCGGGTATTTGTCTGAGTGTCCTTAGGTTTACTACACTCATGATGGCCGCCTCGAATTGCCTTAGCCAAATTTTGAGCCATGGGTTTCGCGCTCAATACGTGCTTCTCATTCAGGTCAAGCCAGGACATTAATAATCATGTTGTTGTTGTTGTTGTTGTTGTTTGAGCCTTCAGTCTTTCGACTGGTTTGATGCAGCTTTTCTTGCTTCCCTGTCCTGAGCTAATCGTTTCATCTCTACATAGTACCTTACCCTACATCCGAGGCAATCTGTTTAACATATTCTAACCTTGGCCTACTCCTACAGTTCTTATCCTAAACCCTTCCTTCTATAAGTTTGATATTCCCGGGTGCCTTAGTATGTGCCCTACCAACCTATCTCTTCTCTTCATTAGCAGTCGCCAGAAACATCTCTCCTCTCCCACTTGTCTTAATACCTCTTCATTCGTAGCCCTATCGATCCATCTGATCTTCATCATTCTCCTGTAACACGACATTTCAAACGCTTCAATTCTCCTCTTTTCTGCTGCTCCAACAGTACAAGTTTCACTTACATAGAGCGCCACGCTCCAGACAAAGGTCTTCAAAAATTACTTCCTAATACCTAAATCTATATTCGATGTCAACAGATTCCTTTTCTGTAGAAATGCTTTCCTTGCCTAAGCTAACCTACTTTTTATGAAAGAAGTTTGTAGTTTTACGTGACCGCCAATCTCGCGACTATGAGCCACGGGACCTCCTTTTTACGTGAGATCCGAGCCACAGGACATGCCATTTCACTTTGGAAATCTCACATGCGTTGATCGGGAATTGAACCCGGTCCGCCGTGGTGAGAGGCCAACACCTTGACCGCTGTACCACCACGCCCTCGATACTTGAGTGAACAAGCGACGCTGCAGATAGAAAATGAGGCCCGCCATTCGAATTATGCTGTTGCGTTCAGTAGCGTAGCCTATATTAGGTGCTGCGACATTGCGGTCATATAGCCCCGTGTATTTTTGGGTGTGTACGTGGAATTTGTGTGATAACCTGTGTTATTGTGAAGGCTGTACTAGTGTGTGTATTTGTAAATTGGGGATAGGATTGGGAAGGAGGCGGTCGTGGTTTTAACCATCCCATTTCCCTGGCTTAGAAGTGGGTATTGAGTGTACCCCGTTCCAGCCCCCACACCGGAATTAAAATTTCCTGGCAGATCCGGGAATCGAACCCGGGCTTCTGGGGGGCGACAGCCAAAAACTACGAGGTGGTCGCAAATAATATAGTTATTGTTGTTTTAAGGGGCGGAACTACGAGGTCATCTGTCCCTTAGTCGCAAATGATGATTATGTTAAAACCTGTCATGGCGATAATCCCAGTGATGTTGTGTTCACCCGCAGGTGAAACGATTAATATCCGTGGTGTCATATCAAAAGGAAATGCTAGATCAGACGGGATGGTCGAACTGCGCTAATTAGGTTAAACCCAAAGTGTCCTGTCAGCTCACGCTAAAGGGTTTGGCGAGAGAGTGGGGGTAGGCAACCTCTCCTGAAATGTTGGCTAAGCCATGAATTGTCTGACAGCTAAATACACTTGAACCCCCTGAAGTTTCCCTATATAGAATCAGTGCAGCTGACATGTTATCCATGTACAGTCAAAGAAGTGGAGGATTGCGACTTGCGAGTTATAGGAAACCATAAATGTTGTAAGTTTGTTTGAGTTGTCACAACGGGGCCAAAAGTGGAGTTGTTCCAACAAGGAATTCATTTACGATTGCACCTTATTGTGTAGCAGAATACATATAAGCATTTTGGCTCATAGCGCAGGCTATAACTTGCATGTTTAAGAAACTACAACTTAAACATTAAAACGTACAGATCTGAATATTTACTGTTAAACACAAAGGAAATGACCGTAACTTATCTTCATCAAGTGCAAGGCTAAAGAAATCAAGTAATCAGGAATTATACAAAAAGCGGCTTCGGTGGCGTAGTTGGTGGCATGCTGAGCTTCTATGCCCAAGATAGCGGGTTCAAACCCGGTCGAAGCCGTCGGATATTTTAAGAGCGTTAAAAATCCCTCAGTATGCCTTCCTTCGGAGTGGAAGTAAAGCCGGCGGTCCCATGTCATAGATTTATGGCATGTTAAAGAACCTTCCACTAATTACACCTGTGTGAAGCTAAATTGTATAGGTTAAGAATGTAAACAACGCACACACTAATACAGCCATCATAATTAACACCGGTTATCAGACAGATTCTACGCACACCCAAAGTACACGGGGCTACATGACCGCGTTGTCGCAGCCCCTAAACTAAGGAACCAACCAACCAATTATACAAAAAGCTGTTAATGAGTAGTATCGATTACGTCTTTGAGACAACCAGAGTAGATAGTGAAGATTTCGGGGCAGATGACCTCGTAGTTCCGCCCCTTAAAACAACAATAACTATAGTGAAGATCAGAGCAGGTTGACACATTCCAAAATATATTTACCTTCACGTCCAGTTTGGAGTGGAGGGCAGTGAAACACGTCTCTGGAAACTTCCCCTGTTAGGATTTTCCTAATTGACCCCCGTGGATAGAACTCATTAGCGGAGCTCGGTATCACCCAGATCAGATAAGGAAGTATAAAATGTGCATACCTTGAAGCAGTATATGTGATGACATGACGTGTATGCGAGAAGTTTGATTTATTCAATGAAGAGTGGGTGATATTGCTGTTTTACCCGGCGTTGCCAGTGTATTTTAAGACGTATTTAAGTTTCAGTTTTGTGAAATGTACTGTTTGTGGCATAGTTCATAATACAATAGATTCTACATTCTGACTTCTTGAGGGAAGATCATGAAACATATGAAACATAGGATGAAGTACGTTTGAGCCACATTTTCCCTTATTTTTCTGCTAACAAGGGGAGGATAAGAGGCATAGGTCACCGATTCGAACCATTTTTAGTGCACGTATAGGGCATGACCAGGCGTATACCAGGTGCAAGTAGTAAGGCGCGCTTCTCAGCAATTTCCGAGAAATTAATTAATTGCGATTACAGTGCTGCGTCTATGTGCGTTGTACGCGAGCGAGAATCCAACGAACGCGTGGTGCAGTGGTAAGATCCCTGCTTCGTAAGCGCGGGATCGCTTGATCGAATCCCACCGGTGAGCTTTTGCAGTGCGTTGTGTATTTGTTGTTGTTGTAAACATTGGCAATTCATAACAATGTAGGTGTTGGGAACAATGTTTATTTTGCAGTCAATTGTAATAACGTGTTATGTGAGCGGGAAAAGGGATTCTGAAATCATCGTGGGGGTCAACGTTTGTGACATTACATCATGTACACTGTACAGTATCGGCATTGCAAATACATTAGTATTATACACGGTCAAGTGTATTCTTTTATATGTACCAGTATACATTTATACATTGAAGGCCCAGTCTATTCCGTTCATTGCACGTCTGTGAACCATCTGACCATCCCGTACCCCGCAAGCAATGACTCATGCAATGCGTATTGGTTGGAAATTTTCAATGGTTAAAAAAAGAAAAATCCACAACACGCTCTAACGGCTCGCCGTTGGGATTCGATCCAGGGATCCCATGGTTACGAAGCAGGGCTCTTACCGCTGCACCACGCGCTCATCGGAATTTTGCTAGTGTACAACGCACATGGACGCCGCACTGCAATTGCGAATAATTAATTTCTCGGAAACTGCTGAGAAGCGCACCTTACTACTTGCACCTGGTATACGCCTGATCATGTCCTAAACGTGTACTAAAAATGGTTCGAATCGGTGACCCATGCATCGTATCCTCCCCTTGTAAGTATTATGGAATGAAAGTTTATGTGCGACATTATTGAAAGCTAATATAATAATAATAATAATAATAACAATAATAATAATAACAACTGGGTTTTTATATTATTATAGATTATAAATAAGAGTGCTGATCAACAGCGAGACTTCTTTTCCAATTGATATAGCAGCTTTTCAGTCGGTCGACACAATATAATCCCAATTGCTGGGACTTGCGAAAAAAATAACCTAAAAAATTTACACGTGGTTAAAATAATATATATATATATATATATATATATATATATATATATATATATATATATATATTTCTTATGGACTACATAAGAGGGAGAACACTATGGAATGACATGTTTCGCTCGTCAAGCGAGCATCAACAGATCCAATATACAAGACAAAATAGTTTTACAAAACACTACCAAACCCACAGTGACACCAATAAACGGTCTCTGCCCTTCCAAAACAAAACGCACGACAAAACCTAGAACGTATGACAACTGTTACTGATAAATACTACAAGTAATAAGCACCCCAAAAAATAACTATTTATTTGAATATCTACAGTGTGGAAAGACTGAGATGCCGATCCAATGGAATGGATGAAGATGAATGGGACATGGCTAGGATGTGGAAAGAAGCGGCCGTAGCCTGTCAGAAGATACCGTCCCAGAATTTACCTGGTGTTGGAAATTGGAAACCACGGAAAACCATTTCAAGGAGGGCCGACGTTGAGGCTCGAACCCACGCGTCCACAGAGTCAGCCGAGACCTAACGCTGCGCTTTAGCCAGCGTAGCTACTGCTGTCTACGAAGGTGTAACTACTATTACTGCATTAAGCCCCAAACTAGAATTGTAAACTAATATGCAGATATGATCTACGAGTGCTCAGCTGAAATAATGGTAAAAAACTAGAACTGCAACATACAAAAACCGTGTTTGTTTACTAATACTTTGTTGAAAGATCTGATATGGAGACTTATCTGAAATGTCTACAAGTTGCTCTGACAACTTACAGTTCTGAGGTAAAAACAATCTGTATGTGGAGCCATTCGCAAATCACCTATATCAAGGTTAACTTGAGGAAATGTTCAGTTCACCTTGGATTTTGCTTAATTTGGAAATGAAATGAAGTCGTTAATGAAGAAGAGGAAGAAGAAGAAGAAGAAGAAGAAGAAGAAGGAGAGAGAGAGAGAGAGAGAGAGACGGGGAAAAATATACAGTATTTTGTCGTTAGAACAATATTTGTTTAGGCTAACTTGTAGTCTACTAAACGTGAATGAGTTTGCAATTCTGAGAATCCGATTAGATCTGTGCTCATGTAAAAGATGCATAAACAGTTCTTATAATTTACACGTATTCATTTCAATTTACATTTTGAAGGTCCCTTTGACGCTTTCCATCGTGTTTGCTTTGCAGGTTAGCGCTCAAGAGCAACCACACCGTCGCGGAAAGCTCTAGCAATCTCTGTTAGCTCCCGCAAACATAAAATACCAACATCCTCCTGTGACAGGGTTATGCTGGAATTATGAGCAACAATCTAGGCCTATAAAGAAACTTTCCGAAAAAAAATTTGTTACACTTAAAAATGAAAGGAAGAAAGCAAGCTTGCAGTTTTACGTGACCATTAATCTCGTGATCATGAGCAACTGGACCTCCTTTTCACGTAGAATCCGAACCACAGGACATGGCATGTAACTTCGAAAATCTCACATGCATTGACCAGGAATTGAACCCGGTTTACCTTTGTGAGAGGCAAACAGCTTGAACGCTGCGCCACCACGCCTCCACTTAAACATAAATCGTCACTTCTTAAAGCTAGGCTGACGACGAAGATTCGGAAATCACCAACATAATTGCCTATATAATGTAATCAATGGATTGTTGGACTAAACTTCATCAACTTATTTCCGTCAGGCGAAGTTAATCAGTGTGCCCAAAGTTTAATTAAAGAAAAAAAAGCTGTGGCAAAATAGCCATGAAGGGCCAAGGCCTATCAAGCGACCGCTGCCTAGCCATTCGGCCTGCAGATATTGGGGTGACGCGTGGTCATCGCGTCGGGTCCCCTCTTCCGTTAATCTTGGTTTTCGGGACCGGGGCGCTGCCTTACTGTCAGACAGCATACACAATTATCCTCACGAGGCTGAGTGCACCCTGTTCCATCCCTCACGTCAGTTTCTACAATTCCTGACAGAGCTGGGAATCGAACCCAGGGCCTCCGGGTGAGGTGCAGGAGTGCTACTCCCAACACCGCGGGGCCGGCGAAAGTTTGAACACACTGAAGCAAAATATTGTATGAATTAAGGCTCAAAAAAGGAAATATATGGAACGGCATGGTTTATATAGAATAATACAGGGCGCCCGAGAATGGGTACGTGCAGCTGTGAGTGGTTGAGTTATGAGTTTATTTGGCTGCACTGCACTGCACTGCACTGCACTGTGTCCTTCAAAGCGGGACTCTCCCGTGTGGGCTGTCAGTGTGAATTGCGATAAGCGAGCGAGACTTCATGTCTTCATTGTGTAAGCGAGCGTTCAGTTAGATTATTGGAAGAGTAAACAGTAAACAGGCGGTAATGTTTACTACTGAAGAGAGAGTTCTTTTGGTGGAATACGCTTTTCGCGAATGCGATCGGTTTACAGAACATGTAAAATTAAGATTTCAGGCGCGGATTCCTAATTCAAAGTGTCCAAACCGTGATGCCGTTCAGGATTTGGTGAGTAAATTTCGTGTGACTGGCTCAATTCACGATGTACCGGGAACAGGCAGGCCTACGCTTTCAACAGACGAAAAACTTGATGAAATCTCCGATAGAATGCTGCGTAGTCCAAGTAGGCTAAATCAACACGAAAATTAGCTCAACAAACAGGAATCTCTTTAGTCGACAGCACATAAAGCTGTAAGAGACAAGTTTCAGTTGTTCCCTTATAAAGTTACCGTGGTTCATGAACTAAAACAAACTGATTACGAAAAAAGAGTGATGTACTGTGATTGGTTCCAGCATCTGTTATGAATGGCTGTGGTGAGTACAAAGTTTACTGTTTATTTGTTATGATGCAAGCGGCAGCCGTGCTACCAACGTAACTGCTCTCGCAGACGCATGTAGGCGCTGCGGAAAACATTCCCGGACTCACTGTATATTGAGGGTGTGATATATTATATTTTGTATATTTAAACGTGGTATAGGACTGGGTTTAAATCATGTAGAAAATTGGCGGTTAATGTCAATGTTTCACACCTGAATTGATTAATTACATTATATATAACCACTGCGCCTTCTAGCTGGGTGGAGGTAATGAATGCGTGGGTGCATTATGATGCAACATCCAATGTTTTCTAGTTTCCATAATCCTACAAATTTACCGACTATAGGGCAGTTAAAAATGAAATGGTATCATAACTAGAAGACCAGTTTAAACTACTGTAAGTTCATAAGTAAGGACAACAAATTGAAAATTCCAATTCACAATAAAAGCCTTATACATAGGGACCTGAAATTTTAGCATCTATTTTCCATTAAATTAGCATGTATTTTTTCCCTATTTAGCATCTATTTTTGGAAAATCAGCATCTATTTTTTTCGGATTTTTACGGACTATATGACTTTATTGGCGACACTTGAGATAGAATTTAATGTTATTTTTATTCCCAACTAGAGCTTCAGTTGTTGATTTCTTGTGATCAGCTGCAACTTCTGAAAATAAAGACGATTTGTGTTAGCCATAGGAATCCAGTGACATTTATTTTATTTCATTTTTAGAGGCTATGATGGACATGGCTCAAACCAATAGTAAAATAGATGGACGGGTTCTGTTAGGTATTATATTATGAAGTTGGATTACCTTCACAATTTTATAGGTTAAGGTATGTCTTGGAAAGGTTATGGAAGCACTGGCTGTAAGCTTAGCCTCTACAGAAGTTGGATTAGCTTTGATTTGTATAGGTTATATGAGCATGAGAGAATCAAAATGTAAATGGATTTATTTAAACCATACTTACCAGGCAAATATTTTTCGCGGAGAGTTCTCGCGTTAGGCAGCTCCCCTTGACTCGAAAATTCAGCAATCCACGCTCTTACAGTTTCATTTTGAAGCCTTTCCAAGGGAATATTTGCTTTAGCAAATACTTCAACAGATCTTTTTGCGAAGTAGTCCTTGTTATGCTTCCGTCGTTTGGCACTCTGTAATCTTTCAACAACAGGTTTGTTTGGGTTCAGAAACTGTTGCGCATTCTCGTCGCTTCGCAACATGTTTTACAGATGTAATATGTTTCTGAATATTGTCCTTCTTCTCCCACCCAACACGGCAGTTACAATATTTGCAAAATACTGTTGCAGAGTCGGAACAATAAAAGCCATGATTAGCGTACTGCTGTACTGTTTCATGAGCAGTTACAGCAGTACGTCCCATTTCTAGAAAAAACTTTGAACCTTGAAGTGCTTGAAGGTTACAAAAAGAATAAGGATACTATTCAAGCGGCAAGCCGCAAAATTTTCCGTTTAGCGAAGTCCACGTGTTCAACAAACCACCAGTCGCCGCGATGCGCCAAGTACACAAACTAGTTTCGTTCGTCATAGATAGTCGAAAGTTCGTATCGATACAGAAATCGATTGTTATATCGACCAATATGCGTAGCACACTGCGAGACCGAGATGAGGTATCGCTAGCGAGCGATTAGGCCAACTACTGAACATTTTATTTTGTTTAATAAACAAATTCGCAAATAAATGAGCAGATTTAAAGTAATTTCGCTATAATAACGCACTTATTTGGTATTTTCGCATTTTGGGTCACAATTCGCATTTTGTCGCACTTTGATTTACGCGTAAAAATGGAATTTTTTCACATTAAAATTAACGTAGGCTTGGATTCTGTACGAAATTTAAAAATTCGCATTTATCGCAAATGCGATTTTTTCAGGTCCCTACTTATACAAGCCTATAATCCATTGTTATTTGATATAATATTTACAATTTTTTTAGCACAAACCTTGATTATATTAGCAACTATGACCCTCCAAAAGATCGAGACTTCCTCATGACACTTTGAAGAGTTGAATTTTGCCCTGCTTAAGTATATTATGCACTGTGTTCCAAAAACCCTGGACCATTTCTCGATGCTTTTTACTGTTGTTGTTTGAGTCTTCAGTCTTTTGACTGGTTTCATGCAGCTCTCCCTGCCCTGAGCTAATATTTTCATCTCGACATAGCTACCGCACCCTACATCCGAGGCAATCTGTTATTCTAACCTTGGTCTACCCCTACAGTTCTTGTCCTCGACCCTTCCTTCCATAACTAGGCTTGCTATTCCTGGCTGTCTTAGTATGTGTCCTACCAACCTATCTCTACTCTCCTTAGCAGTCGCCAGAAATATCTCTCCTCTCCCACTCGTCTTATACCTCTTCATTTGTTACCCTATCTACCCATCTGATCATCATTCTTCTTTTTTACTACAGTATATGCAATTGTGATTCCAGTTGGGTGAATTTTGATTTTTTTTTTAAATTTATATCTTAACATCTCCCACTAAATTCCTTTCTTTCGTGTTGAAGAATATTACGCCTGTTTATAAGCTATGTTCAAAAGTACGTTTTTAAAAGCAGCAATTTAGTTTTCTCATTAAAGCTTACTTAGTAAGTTGATGTAAGTTGGTCGCCAATATAAGTAAGGTGAATTTGAGATGAACTGTAGGTGGCCAATGAATATAGATTTTGCTGTACTAATTTCCACTGCATATGGACGCTTATTAAAAGTAAGTTATCCTGTGGCTTGCAGTGGGCTGCTTCAGTCTCAGCGTCAGGTCGCCATGATCTCCGAGATGATCCACTCGGCGTCCCTTATCCACGATGACGTCATCGACCAGTCTGATATTCGGCGTGGCAAACCAAGCGTCAACGTGCTGTGGAATCACAAAAAGGTAGGCCTTGACTTAGCTTTTGCATGCCAAATACGCTTTTCTGCTATTTGTGAATAGCTGCTTCAAGACGATCCTAGCGAGTACAGTGGTCGATAAGTCCTCAATAATATTGCACAAACGCACTTTCGTTCCTAATTTTACCTGCCCTGGAATTGTATTTCGATTTGTGAGGTTTGGGTGTGATCTCGTCTTCTACTGTGGAAACTTCTACCTTCGAGGTGTGCCTGCTGATGAATAAACACTGCCCATTTGTTTTTCGTATCTACCCCTTTGATACATATTGCAATTTTGCCACCGGACTATGTCCCTATTTGCAAATAATCAAATAAAATAAAGCTGTTCTTCTATCAGTAATATAAAAAGTATGATTAGCATTTAAACAAGAACAACTTGCACGTATCAAAAACTGATGTCACTTTGAAGAATGTGCAATTTGCGTTAACTAGGCCACACAAAATACTCCCTTATCTCGCCGCCTAGTTCCGGAAGAATATGGAGTAGTATTTGTCGGCTGGTGGTGGCGTTGTGGGGTTTTGCAAGCACTTGTGGGAAGTCAGTTTCCTTTTTTCTTTTAGGTTTATTATTATTAGCGTATGGCAAGGAAATTATATACATAATATATACAATATATACACAATAACAAAAAAAAAACATTGATTCACGTCAGGCATTAGAGTTATCCATTAAAGCTGAATGTCCAACTTTTGAACCCACTGCAGTGCCTCCGCTGTTGGTGATACAAAGTCTTCCAATCTACCTGGATAAGCCCGTAGTTGACACTCGCTTAAAATGTGGGGAATGGTCTGGCGAGGGGCTCCACAATCACATTCTGGAGAAGGTACAAAGTTCCACTTATAGAGGGAATCCCTGCACCTTCCATGACCTGTCCTGATCCTGTTCAGTTTGGACCAAGTTGCACGCGGTAGTTGGAATCCGTTAGCAATGTTTATTTGATGTTATGTAGGGGGCAAGTCAGTGGAGTTATTCCAGCGGCCTTTCCATTCCTCCAAAGCATCGAAGTTGGTGGATGTCTTCAGAGCTGCATCACAAAGAGGTGGATGTCGTGATTTCAATCTTTGGAGACTAAGAGCTGGTATGTCGCCTAGAACAGGTAGCAGAGGATTCTTGCAGATCTTGTTGTACTCTGGAACAAGAGCACTGGATCTTCTTAAGTCAGGTAGCATTATACCAGACAATAGTGGGAGCCACTGGACTGGAGTTGGTCTGATGGTGCCAGATATAAGACGCATGCTGGTATTCAATTGTGGGTCAATATACTTCGTATACGGGCTATTAAGCCACACTGGAGCACAATAGTCGGCAGTAGAGAAAACCAGTGCTAAGGCTGAAGAGCGCAGGATGTTTGCAGCAGATCCCCAGGTAGTACCAGTTAGCTTCTGAATAATATTGTTTCGGGTTTTCAGTTTCTTCGACAAGTTCAAAAGATGTTGCTTGAAGGATTAAAGTCCGATCCAAGGTAACACCAAGATATTTCGGAAACCTATTGTGATTAAGTACTCTATTGGAAAAGGTAATATTTAGTTTGAAGTTAGCAAGCCGGTTACTCAAATGGAAGCAAGAGACCTCCGTCTTGGCTGCACTGGGTCTGAGTCTCCAGTTCCTGAAATATTCTGTCAGGGTGGATAAGTCCTTAATCAAAATGTCTTCAGTTTTCTCAATGATCTTGTGTTGTGTGGCCAGGGTCAAGTCATCAGCATAGCAGAACTTTCTGGATATTGTTTCTGGAAGATCAGAGATGTATAGATTAAACAGTAGTGGCGACAAAACTGATCCCTGGGGCAAACCATTATGCAGTTTTCTCACTGAGCTTTTCTTTTCACCTAAACAGACCTGAAATTTTCTGTCACTGAGCATGTTGTTGATAAGCTGTGCAATTGTTCTGCAGGGTATAGCTCTGAGTAATTTATAAATCAATCCTTCCTTCCATACGGTATCAAAGGCAGCAGTGAGATCCACAAAGACAGCAGATGTTTTAAGCTTTTGCTGGAATCCGGCCTCAATGTAAGATGTTAATGAAAGTACTTGATCACAGCAGTTTCGGTTAGGTCTGAAGCCTGCCTGATCCACAGGAATGAGTTCTAAAATGGTTGACCCAATTCTGTTGTAGATAAGCCTTTCAAAGAGTTTGTAGCAACAGCTAAGGAGGGCTATGGGTCTGTAACTTTCAGGTATATTTGCAGGTTTTCCAGGCTTCAATATGGAAATGATTTTAGCTTTCTTGAAGCCGGGTGGGATGTGTCCAGTCTGGAAAATATCTGTGAAGAACTGGGCCATCCATCTCTTTGCATTGTTTCCCATATGTATGAGGAATTCTGGATGAATTCCATCGAAACCAGGTGCCTTGCAAGGTTTTAGTTCTTTGAGGGCCTCTTGAACATCAAAGGCTGTAAAGGGACGTGAATAGCTAGACATGCGAGGTGTTGATGATTTCAGAGCACGAAGCTGGTATCTAACATACTTCGTATGCTTCTTGTCAGATGGAGCTCGGGAGGTTGTTACAATATGGGAAGCTATTTGGTCTGGTGTCACCTGAGGTTGACTCTTTACTACTGGTGTACCTTCTCCTAGCCTTCTAAGAAGACCCCAGGCTTTTCTGCTAGAATGAGTGAAATCTAAGCTTTCGACTGTTTCAACCCATCTTTGTCTTCGGCAGTCATCCAAGCTAGCCAGAAGTTTGTCACCCGTTTCTGCATCTCTGTTTTGTTCGAAATTCTTAAACAATTCCTCACTCTCGGTATTCCAGCCAGGAATATATTCTTTCCGATAGCCCCTGGGCATACATTTTTTTTAGCAGTAGATATAACTGCGCCAACAAGACGTTGATAGCTTTGGTGATTTGGGGGAATCCAACGAATGCATTTATCAAGCTCCACAGAGTATGCAGACCAATCGGCTTTCTGGAAATTCCACCGGGGACGTGGCGTTGATCGTATAATGGGAACTGTGACACCAAATTCGAGTATTACTGGTCTTTGCTGGCTATGAGGGAAATCTCCCATCACTTTGCGTGTAATGTGCAATGGATTTCCATTTATATTGGAGCTGACAAAGCATAAATCTGGATTCGAATCTCTACCCCATGCAGCTGACCGAAAAGTTCCTTGATCTTTAGCGTCAAATACTAGATGTAGGTTGTTACTTTCGCACCAGTCCATTAATTTAAGTACCGGGTGAGTTAGCCGAGGTCGTTGCGGCATGACTGTTGGCAGTCGCTCACATCCGGGAGGCGAGGAGGTTCGAATCCCCCCGCCGGCAACCTTGAAGATGGTCTTCTGTGGTTTCCCATCTTCCTTCCAGGCAAATGCCGGGGTTGGTCCCTAACTATAGGCCACAGCCGCTACCTTCCAACTCCTCGACCCTCCCATCCAACATTCCTCCCCAACGGTACTTGTAGCTCACCCATTGGGTGTCCGTCTCGAAGCAGCTACAAAACTGGCGAGCCGAACATAGTCCTCGGACACTCCCGGCACTAAAAGCCATACGCTAAAAAAAAAAAAATAATAATAATTTAAGTCCACAATCATCTGTTTTAGAATACTTCCAGAGTTCATGATGACTATTGAAATCCCCCACATAAATTGCAGGATGTTCTGCAGTTGGTACAACATATTGAGGCCATAAAATGCACGGCGGCTTGTAGATGTTGGCGATTGAGACATTATTCAGTCGGATAACAACCTGATGAACGTTTTCTTCTGTGCTTTGAGATAGTAGCTCAGCTTCTTTGATGTTATTACGGACATATGTGGCCACTCCATATGATTCATGGTAAGTTGCTCCTAGTGCTGTGTACCCAGCAATACGACCTCTAGTACGGAGTTGTTCTTCATTAGCAGCATGCGTCTCTTGAAGGACAACAACATCTATGTTGTTCCCTCTGAGCATTTTTGAGAGATAATCACACTTTGCTCTACTGATGCTTTCTATATTGATTTGGAAAATGCGAATAGTGGGACCAATGTTTCTTGTTAAAGAGCTCTGAGAAGAGCTGTTTCCAAATGGTGTATTTGACATAATTTGATAGCCAGGAGATCCTAGGATAGACTGGCTGCCTATTGCCGTTGCTCGCTTAGCACCACCCGGGGGACACGTGCAGGGCAATGAGAAGGTAAATCCTGCGGACGTGAGCAACGTTCATCCCCCTTTCTTTTAGGTGATAATATATCTTACCTAACCAGCAAGCTACTAAATGCTTACTGTAACTAGGTTGTTGAAGAGAATGAATAATTGTACTGGTATGTACTACCACCACCACTACTACTACTGATGATGATGATGCTAATGATAATCGTGCTGCCTCCGGACAGGCAGAGTGCAGGTCTTTCTAGTTGACGCCCGTGGGTGACCTGCGCGTCGTAATGAGGATGAAGTGATGAAGACGTCACATACACCCAGTCCCCGAACCACGTGAATTAACCCCAGGAGATTAAAATCCCTGATGGCTCGGCCGGGAATCGAACCCGAGGTACTTCGGGCCAAAGCCTAGAGCGCTAACCATTTAGCCACGGAGCCGGACATGTACTAATATCACTGTATATTAGTGAGATTCACGATCACTTTAAGTCACACTGAATACTTTTAAGCTTAGGGGAATCTCTGAATGAATATCCTCGTTGTTCAGTGTCGGTGTTTCATTTAGGTGTTTGGACATCGTGGTCATCAGCCTCGTGTATTGAGGTATGTGTATAATTGGTCTTGTGTAGCCTAAGTTATTGTGGTGTCTTAAGTATTTTGTTTATTTGCCACATGTACTTTATTTTCTATAACTTTGACTGTCGGATCGATATCTAGAATTATAGATGCGATGCAATGAGGATCACTGTCATGAATCACGTTTTGTGTATATTAATGCAGACGTAATTATTTTAATTACAACACAAACATCCTTGCTCGCGATTGGTTGGTTCCTTAGTTTAGGGGCTGCGACAACGCGGTCATGTAGCCCCGTGTACTTTGGGTGTGTGTAGAATCTGTCTGATAACCGGTGTTAATTGTGTTGGCTGTGTTAGTGTGTGTTATCTGTGATTCAGGTAGATGGACTGCAGACGAATTTTTCATGTATTTCCTACTTTTGCTACCAAATGCTACCGTCCACGACACCTAGCTGCGGACGTGGCTACTAAATGCCATCGCAGTCAGCACCTGGCGGCGAACGTTGGAACTAATATAGCGTTATCAAACTAAACTACAAATTTTAGCTTCCACAAGTTTAGTTAGTGGAAGGTTCTTTGTGATGCCATAAATCTATGACATGGGACCGCCGCGCCGCCTTTACTTCCCCTCCGAAGGAAGACATACTGCCTTGCTCCAGGGCAGGCTGAGCCAGCAGTCGATACAGCTCTCAGTTGCAAAGTCACACATGTCGCCCAAGGCGAAACAACAATTACAACATAATAACTTCACCAATCTGTGTGAACGTTTTCTGTGCCAAACATTCCGCCAAGCAAAATGTGCCTTGCGCACTGTTATTCGCATTGGATTGTAAGGAAGATGAAAGTGAAGCGATAGCAGTGGCCCTTTCTCTTTTCATACAAAGGTCGAAAGAAGATAAAATTGAACAAACCTACTTTTACAATGACGTTTGTAGAAACAATGAGGTATTCAGCTTAAATCTCTCCACTACAGTGTAGTAAAGAATAGAAGTGGCATGTCATTTTGCCGATTTACAGTGATGGTTATCGCGTGTTTCATGTTTAATAGTGCTCGCTTATGAGGTGTTTATCCTTGCCGTTAATAGGCCCTTGACGATTCGCTATTGTGATGTGTTTGTAGCGTCACCTTGTGCTGGTGTCCTTAGTTCTCTGTTACATAAGGGAATCTCCTTGGAGGCGACATTCATTCTGTCCGGGCTTCAATTGTGGAAAGATTCATCCTCTTTTGTTCATTTTGTATTTTGCCATTCAGTCACACCGCTGTTCATGTTCCGGAACTATAGTAATTGCGTACCATTGAAGTGTTGCTGCGAAAAGGATTTGGCAGTACAGTACTTTGTAGTCCTAACCTTGACGAGCATCTGCTGGAAATTCAATTCTTCTATTTCTGTTGTTATTTCATTTATATGCTTCAAGCATCGTGGTCACCATCCGCATGAATTACGACCGGTTCCTATGTTAAGTACTACCTTGCCATTTGCCTGAAGTAGAAGTGGGAAACCACGGAAAACCACTTCTAGGATGGCTAATAGAGGGATTTGAACCGACCATTCTCACTCGGTTGTTCCCACAAGGCTGAATGTACCCCGCTGCAACCGGTATACCAGGAATTAAATTCCCCTTGGCAGAGCTGAGAATCAAACTCAGGTCACTATGCTGAAACTGCACGTGCGAAATTGGGCTGAAATCCATTGCCTAACATAGAAGTTACATAGAAGTTGCATACAGTTAAACATTGAACCTATAAACACTCGTTGACAACACTGTCGTGTGTGGGTAGCTAAAAACGAATCTGCAATATTATGGGCTACATGTGTGCCTAGTTTGGTAGTCTCCATGCCTACAATCTGAGATATTGTGATTAGGGTTCAAAAGTCTAGAGAGCATTAATCCACAGTTGGCATCCCTAGTGACACTGAAATTATACATACATACATACTGTACAATGAGACATTCATTTCACAGCAAAAAATTAATTGAAATATGTTAGTTATACATTGAACCTATCAGCATGTGTTTTTTCAACAGTTGGCAGGAATGGCCTCATTTCAAAATGTAGTGTTGAGGTATTCTGGCATAGATCTTCACTCACGCCAATTTTGGTTTATGTAGCTACAGCCGTTTTGTGATTCAATAGTGACACAGACTGGTGGTCAGGTAGACAGCACACATCGCCCCAGACTAATCTCATAAGTAGATTTGTTCATGTTTTGTTTTTTGCTTTTTTAATTGTGACTAGTGAGCTGAAGTAATACATGACGTAACCCTAAAACTTGTGGCAGTAATTTTATGGGGCTATGCTTTGCGTTACATCAGGTAAGCGGAGATTAATTTCATACTTCGATACCGCCGGACTATTGTGAAAGGTGGGAGCTAAATCTAGACTACATAACTTTTTATCTTCTTCCCATGACTTAACACTATTACCTAGCTCTAGATCACATTGACACAGATGCCATTCTCTGGGCTTTGTTTTGTTCTCTTTGCTACATATCAGGTTCCAGCATGGCCTGATTTCTGCACTGGCCTTTAACACACCTGAAATTACTCACCCTATTCCCATATTGTGGCCGGAAATAGTGAAAATGGAATTAACTGAAAATGTCTGGACACAGCCTTGACCTGACAGTATCCCTGTTAAGAATGTTACTTCGCCGTTTTTCTTTCCTTGAACGCAGCTGTTAGTTTCCTGAACACTAGCTGTTTGTTAATAATAATAATAATAATAATAATAATAATAATGTTATTTGTTTAACATCCCTTTGAACTACTGCGGAATTTAGAGATGCCGGGGTGCTGGAATTTTGCCCAGAAGGGGCCTTGTAATGTGCCAGTATATGTACTAGCATGGCTCCCTCGCATTTGCGCACCCTCAAATGCAAACTGACTGCGCCAGGATTCGATCCCGAAGCCTTGGAAACAGCAGGCGAGAAGGTTACCGCTGAGCCACGCAGCCAGTCAGCTGTTTGTTATGATGTACTGTAGTATTATAGATTTTGCATTCGGTCCCATTGTCAGATTTACAAAGAATAAAAGACTGGAAATGTTTCCTCTCAAATTATGGTACTGTGATTTTCTCAAACACGATTTTACACACACAGTGACGACATTTTTAAACTCATCTAACTTCACTGTCAAAACATGCATTAAGAACTATCGTACCACCATTAGAATTGCCTAGATAGACTCCGGTACTGGGCGAAGGATAACTCTGGTTGGTTGGTTGGTTGGTTGGTTGGTTCTTAAGTATAGGGGCTGCGACAACGTGGCCATTTAGCCCCCTGTACTTTGAGTGTGTGTAGAATCTGTCTGATAACCGGTGTTAATTGTGATGACTGTATTAGTGTGTGTTATCTGTTTTTTAATTCAAGTAAGGACTGCAGACTTGTGAATTTTTCAAATAGTTCCTACTTTTGCCGCCAAACGCCACCGTCAACGACTACTAGTACACAACTTAGCTACCAGACGCCACCGCAGTCGGCTCTTGGCAACAAACGTAGGAGCCTAAGAGCGTTGTTTACATTCTTAACCTATACAATTTAGCTTCACACAGGTGTAATTAGTGGAAGGTTCTTTAACATGCCATAAATCTATGACACGGGACCGCCGGCTTTGCTTCCCCTCCGAAGGAAGGCATACTGAGGGATTTTTAACACTCTTAAAAAATCCGACGACTTCGGCCGGATTTGAACCCGCGACCCTGGGCATAGAAGCTCAGCATTCTACCAACTACGCCACCGAAGCCGCCAAGGATAACTCCTCAAGCAATAACAGCGACAGAACAAAAGTTATTACATTTAGAAGGGGTGCGAAATTGTGTGGATTGGACAAGTTCACCTGTGGTAAAGACCAGCTTGAAATCGTTACCCCGTTACCTGCGAATCACCCTGCAAACATCAGGAACAGCCTTTACTTCACACATTAAAGAAAAGACAGCAGCAGCCATCAAAGCGATATATGAAATTCCTAAAACCTACAGTTTATCCCTAGCCACAGCAATGGCACTATTTAAAATTAAAGTGGCCCCAGTAGCAACATATGATTTTCATCTCAAACAAACTTAAAACGACTCGAAAATATATAAGCCAGGTACTTAAAACGCATTCTGCAGATATCCAAGTTTTCGGAAAATCGAATAGCATGTCTTCTTGGCAATGAAACATTCTTTCTCGAAGATATTAAATCGCTCTTCAAGCTACCCAACACTGCTGCCTTGGACGCGGTCTTGGAAGAGAGGAAAACAAAAGCACGTAAAATTCCAAGAGAATTTGTAGATACCGAAGCAATGAAGAATCACGCATGGAAAGGACCAAACTTCAAGTTACGTCACGTCTTCACGCGCTACGCTGCACAGGGTCTTCATAGTAAAATAGATTCCACAAACCGACAGAAAAGTGCATACATATGTCGCCTATGTGGGGAGCTATGCTCCCTGTACCATCCTGGAAACTGTGCTGAAAGATCACAACCAATCAACTTACGCCCACATTGGAGCACCAAAATCAAACCTTATATACAAAGTCTTCAAATACTAAGTTCAGTTCTAATTCTTGATAATTTTGTTTTCCTTTCCCAGTACTTCTTCATTCTGAAAGATCTTGCAGCTCGTTCTTCTGCTGATATAACATATTGCTTACGCTGTGAAATTTTGAATGTTAGTCGAGTGTATTTGTTATTCAGAAGCCGTTTCTCCTCTCTATGTTCAAGATGATACTTAGTAATTTTCAATTCGTCTAAATCCATTTGTATTTCTTTAAACCATGTGATTTTGTTTTACTGTTCCAAAAGAAGTCAAAGAGTTGTTTCAGGAGTCTAGTATTTGGCAAGCGGGATATGTGTCCAAAAAACGCAATCCTTCGTTTTCGCATCGTGTCAATGATAAATTCATTTTCCTTGTAAAGTATTGAATTGGGCAAAAGTCTCCACTGGCCCTCAACCTGGTGTTTTTTATTGATTATTGTCCGAAGAATCCGTCTATCAACCTTCTGTAGTTTGTCAGTTGTAGATCGGGTGTTTAGTTTAAATAAAGTTTCACTTGCATATGTTGCTTCTGGCTTAACGACGGAGAAATAATGTCGAAGTTTAGCATTAATCGAAAGAGACTATTTCTTATATGTTGGCCAGGTAATCTGTCGCAATTTTAGTGTTCTACTATCTATTGATGCTCTTTCATTGGCATTCCAAGTGCCGGATTTCTGCCTAGGCCTACAAGGCCTCAGCCTAGGGGCCCCGGTGGCGGATTCTTTACATAAGCTCAAAGCCTGGCTTGCCTTATCAAAAAGCTTTATCGAAAATAATATTATAATAAATATTTTTACTACAATTTGCCAAAAACTTACAGCCCTGCACGCAACAAAGCCAGAATTAGGCCTCTGCGTTCCCCCTTCTCTCTGTCCTGCAGTATCCACGCTTAGTATTGCCAGGCCACGCGCAGGCAGTCCATTCTAATGTAGTCCAGTCAAATTAGACCAAAAATGATGGGTTTGCTGCATTAAATCATGTAGTTCCAAATGTTTCAGGAATGTGTACGGGGAGGTCCCCTGAACAACACCTAATAAAGTCCCGTTGATTTCAGGTGCCGCGGTGTGTTTGAAGGCCACGCTTTTTAGTTTTGGGTGCATAACTTTAAAACGGTGCGTCGCACATAAATTTTTATACATTTCCAACATAAAGGCAATTAAATGACCTACAAAATGGTGTATTCATATTTACCTCTCTGTGTTACCATCTCCGAAATATGAGCCGGTGAAAACTAGAAATTTGCAGAAAAATATGTAGCGCCTCACCCTTCTCGTCAAACTTATCCTTCCAATTCGTTTTCCTTCCATTTGACAGGAAATTCGTAAGGAAGAACGTCGTAGGGCATTAAATTTCCTTCAAGAAAATATATACTTACGCTAATTTGTTTACGATCAGTCAAACGTTAGAGCGTTATGACGTATCCGGATCGGTTTCGAGATTTCGCTAGTGAACTGCTTACTTCCATTTTCAACGGCTTTAACACTCTGTATTACGTTATTTATTGATTATGCAAACTTAAGTTGCATTTATTACCCATATAACTAATATATATGAAAGTATGTGAGTCAGCTGTTTATTTGGAACACTGATAAACACTTAAAATCTAGCTTAGGGCTTTCAAACAGCGAATATTTTTTTCATATTCTTTTAATTTGTATGTATAAGACCCCTCCCCGTCTGAATTTCTGAGCATGAAATAGAATGTTCATAATGCACTGTGTACATAATATTAAGATACGTAGTACTAGTGCATTAGCCAGTGACAGTTGCAGTGATGCTGCTGATGAACGTCAATAGGCAACTCCAACAAACGTGTCTGGTAGGGACAGATTCAAAGTTCGTAGTATGCTTCTATAAATTTTATAGAATAACGTAGGCCTAACTATAGTAACAAAGACTGATGTTTATTAAAGTCGATTAAAAATTATAGCCTATGTTCTGTACTAGTGCATTTAATTTGCTAAATTTCCAAAATAGGTTCTAGATGGTTGGGGGCCCAAATGTCAAGTGCCTAGGGGCCCTGGATCTGTAAGTCCCGGGCCTGGGCATTCCAAGTGATGATCTCACCAAGATATTTAAATTTTTTCACAATCCTTATTTTCTGGGCATTATGCAGTACAATATGTGATGTGTCAACTTGAAAAGATGGCATCATTTCTGTTTTCTCAAAATAAATTTTCAACCCAACCTTTGCTGCTAATCGTTCCAATTCCTCTACCTGAAATTTAGCTTCTTCGATACTAGTTGCTAATAATGCTAGAGCATCTGCAAAGGCGAGACAATTTAGTCAAATATTTTGTTCAATCTTAACATTCGGTGGACAAACCTTATCCCATTGACGCATAACTTTTTCCAGCACACAATTAAACAACAATGGAGATAATCCATCTCCCTGCCGAAGACCAGTATGGATTTCAAATGACTCAGAGGTTTCACTTCTAAACCTAACTCAAGATTTAGTATTCTTAAGAGTGACCGCAATAAGGTTAACAATTTTTCGATGTAAACCAAATTCTGTAAGGACATTTAATAGAGATTCGCGATGGATACTATCATAAGCTTTTTGAAAATCAACGAATGTAATCACTAAATCTTTGCTCCTAATCCTGTGATGTTTTATAATCCATTTGAGACTGATAATTTGATCTGGACAGCTTCGTCCTGGACGGAAACCACCCTGATATTCACCAAGTTCATTATCAAGTTGTTCGTGAATTCTGGAATAAATAGTCTTTGAAAAAATCTTATACGTGACATCCTGAAACGATATTCCTCGATAATTGCTAGGATCTGATCTATTGCCCTTTTTGTGTATGGGGTGTATAATTGCAATATTCCACTCTTCAGGCAATTTTTCTGTATTACAAATGTCAATAAGATGTTTATTTAGGTTATGGATAGTCTGTACATTAGCATTCTTCCAAAGTTCTGCTACTACTTTATTATCTTATTCCGCTTTAAAATTCTTAAGTAAATCAATCGCTGCACGCACTTCATCGTAAACCGGCGGTATTATCTTTTCCAGGTGTGTTTTATTTCTAGGATAGGGATCGAATTCAAAAGAATCTTCAGGTTCATCAGGTTCATCACTATTAAGTAATTTTGTGAAGTAATCAGCCAAAATGATTGCATTGTCATAATCATTATGGGCCACCTGCCCGTTCGTATTCTTCATCAAATGAGTAGGGGGAGTAAATTTTGATTGGTATTGTTTAAATGTCCTATAATAGTCTCTTGTTTTATGGCGATTGAAAACTTCATCAATAGATTTTAATGTTTCCTTCTGATATTCTCTTTTAACCCTCCTGATTTCTTTGGCCGTTAACCGTCTAACTTACTAGGACGTTCTGACATGACAAGACTGATATCGAACATTCTGGCGGACAATCAAGTTCAGATCCATGATGGTATCGCACACTCGGACTGGATTGACCAGACAATCGGAGTACTGCAAGGAGACCCGCTAAGTCCGTTACTCTTCAATATCATGACCCACGATGTTGTCTTCAAATTAAAGAAGGGAACACAGAAAGTAAAAGTATATATTTATGCAGATAACATGGCCCTGGCCTCCGATAATATAGAGGAACTACAGAAGGGAATAGATCTTGTTGAGAAATGGGCGGAGGAGAATGAACTAAGGATGAATGCTCAGAAGACTGAATTAATGATATTCAGAAATGGAGGAAGGCCGAGGAAGGATGATTACATTGTTTGCGGGGAACACATACTAACACCGAAAAAACAATTTAAGTACCTTGGAATTACTATGCAAGTCACAGGGACTTCCTTTATGGTTCATATAAAGGAGAGACTTGCAGCAGCACTTAGAAATATAAGCGACATCAGACATTTACAAAGAATGTCAGTAAATTCAGCTATGGAACTTTTCAGAGTCAAAGTACTCCCATCACTCACTTACGGGCTAGAGGTCATATGGACTTATCTATCAATCAGACAATTAAAAGACATTGAAAGTTTGAAATCAAGGTATTTGAAAAGGGTATTGGGGGTATCAAAATTCGCTCTTTCACGATATGTGTATGCTTTAGGCAGAGAAACATTTCTGGTAGAAGACCTTCGACTGCTAATGCACCTACCATCCACACAGGCATGCGTAGACTTGTTAAGCGAACTTTGCAGGAAGAGAGACTCCATCCCAGAAAGATTCTTCGTAACAGATGCAATGTTATATAAAGAATGGATGCGACCAGAGTATGAGCTGAGGCACCTAGTAGTGACCAGATTTGCGATCCATGGCTTCCACCATCGCATCTGCACTGGGAAGTCCTTCCATCAGCCCAGCCAGGAGTGTGTTTGCCGATTATGCATCAATCAGTGCGATATATATCACACCATGGAATGCAGTAGAAGACTAATATCACTCACTCAGTTTTGTTTAGACGAGGACTGATTAAGTTGTCTTGATCAAAGTGTAGTGTAGTGGAATGGGTAAACGGACCTGATGAACACAAGTCTCTGGTGTTACCTAGGTACACGATTGATTCAATATTGTTCACATTGTTATAATGTTGTTCCTATCTATGGCCATTGGCCGCAATAAATATTTTATTTATTGATTAATTCTTCCCTAGAACTTTCAGTTTTTAGCCTATTTTCATATTATGAAAAAAAAAGGCTTATGAGATCACCTTTTGTCCGTGTGTGTGCGCGTGTGTGATGGTGTGTGTGTGTGTCCCATAATAACTTCTAAACGGCTGGCGCGATTTCAATGAAACTCGGTAAGATCATAGCACCATTCTGGCCGACCCCGACTGTGTCCTTCAAATTTTATTGTCTCTCACCAATCCAACATGGCGGCTGTGCGAAATATTTAACCAGTATTCAGTATCTCCGAAACTATTACCGATATCACCCTGACATCGTGTACGGTGATAAAGGGTACTACTAGAAGTTCAGCTATGAGACTATCAAGAATCTGGTAACTACAAAACCATCTTGGTGGCCAAGCGAAGTTGAGACTTTTGAATAGATTTTCCTCGCGATTTAACCATCCAAACGTAATGAAATTTGGTACAGGAAATGTTCATACACATTGTAATGCACTGGCGTCTAATTTAGTTAAATTGTTTACATAACTTAAAATGGCGGCTGTGCGAAATATTTCACTGACATTCTATATCTTCGAAACTATTTCTGATATCACCCTGAAATTTTGTACGGTGATAAAGGGCACTGATACAAGTCTATCTATGAAACTTTCATAAACCTGTAAAGTACAAAACGAACATGGCGGCCAAGCGAAGTTGAAACATTTTAATATACTTTTCTCGTGATTTAACTCTCTGAGCGCAGTAAAATGTGGTACAGTAAATGATTATACATATTGAAATGCACTAGCATCTAATTTAGTTCAATTGTTTACATAACCTCAAGATGGCTGATGTGCGAAATTTTAAAATTAAGTTAAGTTTTTATTTCTTGTGTCGTAATCATGCGATCGAAGTGAAAGTTTGAATAATGAACCTACGCAATAATTTTCCTTTAACGGTACATAACTCTGTGGCCTATACATATAACAATCCAAAATGGCGAGCATCCGAAATATTTAGACGGTTCTCAATATCTACGAATCTATCACAACTTTCAAACTGAAATTTTGTATGTTGATAGAGGTAATTAACATGAGTAGGATATATGAAAATAGGTTGTATAGTTCTTCACGGAACTACTTGTTTGTTGTTGGTCCTTCAACCAAGGTATGCCGGCGTAGAATTGCTATATCACAATCCTCATTCCACCATGCATCCTTCTTTCGTTTTTTAAAGGGAGCAACGTCTTCTGCTACGGCTTTTAATTTGTTAACAGTGGTCCCCAAGTAGTCACTTAAAAGGGTGATGGATTGCTCATAATATACTGGATTATTGATAACTTAACTAGGATCATACAATCTTTTGCTATTAATTTTTGTGGTTTATTTTTCCTTTTAGGAGTCAATTTGATTTTAATCTTGGAAATGTAATGAGCCGAATCAACATCAACACCACGAAGGACTTTTACATTATACATTTCTTTGTGAAATTTCCCATCCATGGCCACATGATCTATCTGAAACTCTCCTAACTTAATATTAGGACATATCCAAGTCATTAATTTATGTGGTCTCCTCTTGAACCTTGTTGTCTCCATAATTAGACATGGTTAATACAAAATTCAATTATCCGTTCACCATTCTTGTTTGTTAAGTTATGTGCTGGCCATCGCCCCACCACTAGACGAAATTTCCTCTCACGTCCAATCTTTGAATTGAAATCTCCAAGTAAAATTTTAATATTAGTATCAGGTATATTGGTTACCAATTGGTCAAGTTCATCCCAACACATTGTGTTTAATAATAATAATAATAATAATAATAATAATAATAGTAATTAGTGATAATCAAGCAAAATTAATATTTGCGTCCCAGAGCATTCAAAGAGCGTTCCTGATCATTGATAGATGACGAAGAAAACTGAACTTATGAAATTAAATTTTATATGGAGATGTAATCTCGTCGGAAGATTTATACCAGATAACTGAAGCCAGCTTTGCAATACATCTCTGGAATGTCTTATCCAGGCTGTTCCTGCCGAGCTGCTTGCCAGTGAGCAGCGGAGTACTCGCCGCCTTGCGTGAGTAAACCTGCAACATGCAATACAGCTCTGCTGTGAACACTGCCGTCACTGCGCGGTAGATACATCAATACTGGCAGGAAGCGCATGGACTTGTGTTATGACCTTCGCCCAGTGACGTATTGGCTATCACCCCCAGTCCCTCTCCAACCGTACTCCGACCATTACTGCTGAGTACTCGCGTGTTCGCATACTTGGAACAGCCTGGTCTTATCAGTAATACAAATGTGTGCCCCCATGGTTTGCCCTTCAGTCACTGAACACCTCAGGCATTAATATGACTTTATTCCTTAGCACAGGGCCGAAAGAGGATTCTCTATTTGATACCGTGCTGTTTCCTTTAGATCTCCCCATTCATGGTCAAACTGTAGACGCTCTTTCACGTCATCCTGGGTCTCCCTTCCCTCTATCCCTGTGGGAAAGCCTATTTGAATATATTGCCGTCATCATCGCAGCTTATGTCCCATCCATTGCCATTGTATTTTATTGAGTTGCTCAATGATCAAGATTTGGCGGTATATCTCTGACAGTTCCTCATTAGATATTACGTCTGATCAGTGTGTGGCAGTTGTTGAAATATATCTGTTCCTTCCTTGTCAGATACATTGCCCCCTTCCAAGTTTCATAAGTAAACCACGTGTCTGCACTGAGATGAATGAATAACTGAAGAAGACAACTTTTGTGAAAATTTTTACTATTGGATGCTGTGCTGTTTGTGAAGATGGTGTCTACTGGAACAGGATTCTGTATGTCTGGTATCAAATCCCTTTCGTTCCCAAGTTTGCTCCAGTGATTGGTTTACTTCATTTTGTCTGGAATTACCATGATGAATATGTTTAGTGCTCTTCGCTCACAAAATATCCTACATTAAAAATAGTTCCCGTGGTTTATGCTCGTGAGATTAACTGTCATGTAAACTGCAACCTTCCTTTTTATTTCCCTTAATTCTTTTTATTAAAGCAGCGAAGGCCTAAATAACCTGGTGTGGGTTGGGGATATTTCTACAATCGAAGATCATCCTGTGTCGTGTGTCGAACTCCAAGGCTGTGAATGTTCTAATTACTGCCATGTGCTGTGTTGTAACCCTAATACCATTACTTTCACTGGCTTACGTTTTGAAACATATAATTGAAGTATAAGAAATGCTATTTGAAAGGCGAGAAGTACGCAAAAGGTCTCCGAGGAATGTCTGCACGTCCGCAGCCCAAGGCACTTTCGTCACAACTGTTCTTGGGTTGCACTTCTGGTGTAACTTACCCTACAATTAGCAAAGAAAGAGTGAATACTCGCAAAAGATGGAGTCTTCAGGCATCTAACGTTTATATAAAAGTGAAACAAAATAACAGATCTTGTGTGGTGGGGAAGTAGTTAAAAAGAAATGTTTCGACTTTCGGTTTCCTTGGACCTACAGTCAGCCACAGCTTAAGTTATATTGATGAGGAAGCATTTTAATTTTTGTGTAGCCTTTTGAGTTTTCAGTCGACTGGTTTGATGCAGCCCTCCATAGTTCCCTGTTATCTCTATATAGCTACCACACTCTTTATCCGAAGCAATCCAACTTCAACCTATACATTTCCCTTTCCAAGTTCTCTCACCTACCACTACCAATTAGACTCCTATTTTTCCACGCTCCGACCCGTAGAAGATCAGGTTTCACCTTTGTCACCTTTGCGATGCTGGCCTTCTCTCAAGTAGTTCCCATCTGAATATCTGAACTGGGAACTAGTTTACCTTCGGATTGGAATTTTACAGGAGAGGAGGCCATTATCACCAGTAAGTGTGATCATCGGGAAGAAAATAACTGCTGTAGTTTCACGTTGATTTCAGCCGTGTAGCAGTGTGCAGCTTAGGCATTAGTTAGCTAATAGTATACTGTAATTTTCTTAACGGTCAATAGCACAAGTACATCATCAATTAATTCTTAAAAACTGCTACTTCCCTTCAGATAAATGAAATAAAAACTAATCATTTATCAATTAATTAAACCATATAATTGACAATGCTCATTCATGTATTACATTTCTAATTACAATATTAAATAAATAGAGTTGTCACGGATGACATGTTCCCACAAAGCAGGAGACCATAGTTTTATTTTATATCCGTTAGATGGTGCATATTACGACAGATCCACCCGGCTGGCTGACAGAGAATGGTGTTTCCCGAAACGCGCCCCTCTTGTAGTCCACGGGGCAGTCCTCTCTAAATAAAGGGATTTGTGAGTCGCAAGGTTATTGACACGCCGAGTATTGCTAAATTGTTCTGCTTCTGGAAGAGTCTGGGCGCAAGCGTGCCGCCAGATACTTCAAAACACAGTGACACCAGCCAATAGGTCTGGAGTAGCCAAATAGCTACGTGAGGTCCCGTCACTTGGTATTTAAGACCAGCGAGTGGGAGCCGATGGGTCGAATTGCGTTTCCAACTTGATTGATAGCTGTAAATAGTCGGTGACAAATCCATTACGGTTGTGTACAGTGTGTGCAGTAGATAGCAGAGTTGAGTCAATACGCTTGTATGAGTGTTGCTCCACAGAGTGTTTTGTGAGGGTAGGCATAGGACAGCGCTGGGGGCCCTGGGTTTGGCGCGGCGTGTTGACCCACGGGGACTAAGAAGCGAGACTCTGGCGTTTCTCGGCGGTGCATCAACGAACAGAGGAGAACTGTGAACTCGGAAACCTGCCGCATGATAATTCCACAGTACTTGTAAATAATGGTGTACAGTATCCGTAATAAATTAGTGTTCAGTAACGCACGCTACCAGTTGTGTCGTGATTTAATAGAGCGTGCCCTGATTCCCGTCACAATATGTTGTGCCAGAACCTCACGATGTCAGTAGCAGTATGGATGCGCCCACGGAAACATGGTCAAACGTGGAAGTGTGTTGTGTGATCCGATTTTCGCAACTGAAGCGTGCGTTATCAGCGGACATTTGTTGAAGTGGTCGTTGCGAAACAGGTTATGGATGCGCTTGACCTGCCATATAGTTGCTCTCATCGTGCACTTCCATCCTGCCGTTATCGAATGCAATGCACCGGTGACAAACCTAAATAAGACGATAGTCCCTGTCAAAACTGTGTCGCGTCGAGTCCACATAGCCTAACAGTAAAGCCGGGCCCGTACACTGCCAGCCGGTTCCAGAAGTGGTCGCGTCGAGCCTTACTGTTGGTGCGAGGCTAATGCACAACAACAACAACAACAATGATGATGAAATGAGAGATTTTTCGCACGGGTCCCCTACTAACCTGTAGTGATTGTGTGATGGTTGGTTGGTTGGTTCCTCAGTTTAGGGGCTGCGACAACGTGGTCATGTAGCCCCGTGTACTTTGGGTGTGTGTAGAATCTGTCTGATAACCGGTGTTAATTGTGATGACTGTATTAGTGTGTTTTTCTGTTTCTAAATTAAAGTAAAGACTGCAGACTTTGAATTTTTCAAGTAGTTCCTACTTTTGCCGCTAAACGCTACCGTTAACAACCACTGTTCAGAACTTGGCTACTGGACGCCACCGCAGTCGGCTCCTGGCGACGACGTAGGAACCGGAGTGTTATTTACATTTTAAACCTAATTTAGCTTCACACAGGTGTAATTAGGGGAAGGTTCTTTAACATGCCGTAAATCTATGACATAGGACCGCCGGCTTTCCTTCCCCTCCGAAGGAAGGCATACTGAGGGATTATTAACGCTCTTAAAAAATCCGACGACTTCGGCCGGGTTTGAACCCGCGATCTTGGGCATAGAAGCTCAGCATGCTACCAACTACGCCACCGAAGCCGCTTAATAGTGATTGTAAGCGTGTGTTTACGTCGTTGATATAATCGCCACGTGAATTCATTAGATGTGTTCATGTTCCACACTCCCAGAGAGAATTCTGATGAGTTAGGATGTGCAACACAATGTACGGACATGACACGCTTTCTCGGTTTCTGCACGAGAAAGCGTCAAAGACTATGAACAATATTTGCAGTATTGCCCAGTAACTTCTATGAAAACGTACCATACAAAGGTTTCCTGCAGCATGAAGAATCATGCCTAGACTCACGTATATTAAAAAAAATTCCCCTCGGCACGCCGGAAGGCGGAGGTAGATTTCACCGGGCAAACTAGGGGATAGGCTATAATAGGCAAAATATGCAGGTTTTCGTAGGAGGATCAGACCTCATTTATTGCGAGAAAGTATTTTACAATTGGAGGTTAGTTAACATTTTTTCGTCTTTCTATGCATACTTTTAACATTTTACTGTCTTATGGGGATAGTAACCTTCTTGTCATTTGGGGTTAATTTTTATACTTGTGATCACACTGTCCTTATGCAAGGTTTGGAACTAATGTGTAACTATCTAACAGTCGGCTACTTCTTCACGCAAAATTTTATCTCCCGCAGAGATGTTGGTTGGTTCCTCAGTTTAGTGGCTGCGACAAGGTGGTCATGTAACCCCGTGTACATGGGTGTGTGTAGAATCTGTCTGATAAACGGTGTTATTTGTGATGACTGTATTAGTCTGTAATTCAGGTAAGGTCTGCAGACGGTCAATTTTAAGTAGTAGTACCTAATTTTGTACCAAATACTAACGTCAACGACACCTAGCTGTGAACTTGGCTGCTAGATGCCACCGCAACCTGCAACTTGCAACGAACGTTGTAACTTCCCCTCCGAAGGAAAGCATGCTGACGGATTTTTTGCGCTCTTAGAAAATCCGGCGACTTTGTCCGGCTTTGTACCAGCACCTTGGGCATAGAAGTTCAGCATGCTACCAGTTAGCCGCTTCCCTCATAGTCAGATGGAACAAGAAGTTCCGTGACGAACTAAAGAGCCTACTTTTCTTAAAATTAAGATTCATGCCATAGATTAATCTACAGTATATGAACTTATCTAGAATAATGACGAAATTAAGTGGGTAATATCGAAATGTCTTAATTAGTTCGAAATAAGGTATACTAGGCATAATGTAGCCTAATAGAGCAATACTGTTGGCAGCTCTGGTGACTGAATATATTCTTACTTCCATCTCCTAAGGTACAGAATACAAAATGTGGTTGAAGTCCAAAGGACGTTACATGGATTTAGACATTGGATCTATTAGTACACGTAAAAGCATGTTGGCAACAATGTCATGCGAGTGCTGGTCAGAAATAATCTGAAATATTATATATTTTTGTGCCAATTTTGGATGAAATCCATTTGTTGGTATAGAAGTTACATGTAAGTTATTTAAAAATTGGTCCTATCAGCAGGCTTAGAATCATGTTGGTAGAACTGACGTATATAAGTTACTCCAAATTAATGTAAAATGTCGGGTAATTTACGTGTGCATAGTTTAAAGCTGTCGGCTTGCATACTTTCTGATATATTTGGATACAAAATAGAGAGCAATTATTAACAGTTGGCAGCCCTGTTGGCTCTTAAGAATACACTCAGTCATATATGTTTATGTACACATATTACATACAAAATTTGGTTGAAATCCAATTCATAGTGTAGAAGTTATATGCATTTAAAAATTGGACTTATCAGAAGGCTTAAAATTATTTTGGCAACGCTGTCATGTATGGCCACCTGGAAATTAAACTGAAATAGTATTATCTACATGTGTGCCAATTTTAGAATATCTCCCATGTATACCTTCCAGGATATCCAACAAGGAGCTCAAATTTCTAGTGCGTTTTTTTAGCAGTTGGTAGCACTGGCATCTTTTTCAAATATGGGCCTGAGATATTCCGGTATACATCTTTACTCATACTAAATTTGGTTTCGATTGCTGCAGCCGTTTAGGAGTTGATAGGGGGGGGGGGGACACACACACACAGCCAGACAGACAGAAGGACAGACAGACAGAAGGACAGACACATTTTCCCGGATATATCTTAGAAGTCTACTTTTTCCTCATTTTTGAAAAGTGTGAAAAGTAGGCTAAAAATGAATGTGATCTCGTCAATGGCGTTGTCTTGGCAACCTCTGATAGATCATCCCTTATCAATTTAAAAGCGTTGTTATGGTAACCTCTGATGGCACTTGGCATTTTTTTAAATTCCAAAATCATTTTTCTCATCCCTTGGCGTAATGGTGGGTCATATCAAAAATTATTTCAGACAAAAGTTTTAGGTAATTATTAGGGGAATATTTTCCATTTTGTACGGTTTTGATATTGTGCCTATTAAGAGAGATATGATTAATGTTTCCCGAAAAACCCACTTTTTTCCACCCCTATGGTCAATGGTTGGTGCTATCAAAAAACTTATTTGACATGAATTTTTGGCCCTTATCCGACACATTATGAACTTTGAATGGATTCGATATTTCACGTATTAAGAGAGTTATAGCGAAATTTCACTTTTTCGAAAAAAAGTCCCCCATTTTCACCCCCTTCGACCGATTTTGCCCATTAACGAACTCGACCGAGATTTTATAGGGATACATATTATGTAAAAAATTCAAAGTGATTGGTGCAAAATTACGGCAGTTATCGTGTCCACAAGAAACTGATATATATATAGATAGATAGATACATATATACATAAATTATATATAAACTTTTGAACTGACGGTGGTTTTGGGGTCTGGGCGATGTGAAACGCGAAGATATGTCGAAATTTTCCGGAAGTCGAAACATGGTACCCAATGCAATAGTTAGCTTTCTAATGAAATCTACCTAATTAAGAAAAAGAAATTGTCGCGGCGGGTACAGTGCGTCGACACTGGGTCTCGTAAACTTAAAATATACGCTGGACGAGAGACTTTGTCAATGGAAAATTAATACGGATAGTCGCTGAAATAATGAATTAGCGCGCACTTGGTAACTGTTTTGCCCAATTCTCAACAGTGGGTTTATACGAGAACATTTACAGCGGTGTCAGGGATTTGTTCTATTACGAGCTTACTCTATTCATTCCTTTAAGTTTTGACCCTGGGCTCAAGAACTAAACAAGGTAGGAAGGAAGGACAGAAAGAAAACCATTCTTTAATTATGAAGAGTGCACTTATTCCCTGTTTCAGTGACTGTACATTTGAGGAAAATCCGATCCTTTCACGTGAGAAGTTTATTCTTAATGGTTGCCCTTTTTAATCATAAAATCATCTCTTGGTGTTGTGGCTAGCATTCTTGGCTGACACCGCTGAGGTCCGGATTCGATTCCCGGCTGTGCCAAAACAAAAATGTTGGTCTGAGGGTTGGAACAGAGTACAAAACTAAGAAGAGATGGGTTCGATTCCTACCAAGGTTATCCTAAAAATGGTTTTCCATGGTTTCCCACTTCTAATCCTGGCAAACACCGAGATGGTTCCTAACTTAAGGCCACGGCCACCTCCTTCCCAATCTTAGTCTGTTACAAATACACGCACTATTACTGACACCAGAACACCTGATAACACGGGTCATCAGACAAAATCATACACACACACACACACACCCAAATACACTGGGCTAAATGACCACAATGTCGTAAGCCCATCACCATTCTTTTATTTTCCCTGCCTGCAAACAAGCCTAAAGCAATGCTCTAAATAAAATGTTATGATAATATTGTTGATCTACAGGAAGCATAATTTAACTCGAGTATTACGTACTGCAACTCATCCTTGTGTTCCTTTAAATTCTCATAACAGTTGATGTTCTGATCACAGTCATGTGCTTAATGACCCTCAAATTTTTGTTGTAGAGGTCCTCTTAAGTAGGATGTTTTCTATAATACATTGCATTATTATTGAGAACAAAATTTACCTGGCAATCTGCGGTATGCATTAAATATATGTAAGACGTCATTTTGACACCAGAAAATCGTTCGAGAAGAGTCTCGCACCAATTGGACCGTAATTGTCTTCAGAGTTTGAATAGATTTGTAAAAGGAGTGTGGTTATCAGTAGGGCTCAGATGTTTAAGACCTGAAGATAGCCCGAATATGCAAGCAAATATTACCTTAAAATGACGAAATATGACTCAAAAATGACAAAATATGACCTGAAAATGACTGATTTAAGTATGGCCGTTTTTTTTATGATAAATCCAAGCGGCAATCCCTTCGAGATTAAATTGTTAACTAAATTCTGTATACCTATTTTCATATTTATTTCCTGAATATACATGTTAAAGTGGTTATTTACATCAATTTCTGTAAACACTAATTCCGGTTCGGTAAGTTGAGGATGATTGCACACCTACAGCTGCTGTCAAGCTAGCGAAATATGACATTCTTACCAAAAAAGTGCTCAAAATATGACCTAATGGTAGAAAATTGTTCGAAATATGCATTTATATGACAAATAAAAACCACAGTATTGTGACGGGAATCACCTGATTTGTATCAGAAACCAATCGGGCATGAAAATAGAGGCAAAGAAAAAAATATTAATTTTCCTAAACATCAGAGCCCTAGTTATCAGTAAGAAGAGTTAAAAGTAATGGCCAGCGTTTATCAAAGGCAGCTTACTGCTGTCAGTCGCAGAGAAGTGTTCGTAAAAATGCCTATCAAGTTGGGTGAACGAAAATTGGGTGCCTCCAGGGCATAGATGCTCAACAAAACGAATAAATAATTACTGATGGTACCGATAGAATATTACTTAAAAATAAAGCAACAACTTATGGGAAGATATTACATATCTCCAGTGCTATGGTCTTCGATATACATGTATACGGGTTTGGCTTGGTGATTATACAGTAGGTAAGACTTATTTTTTTGTCACCAAGGACTTCCAAATTTCAATGACCAATTCCAAGGAAGATTGGGCTTCCATGAATCACTAGTGATTATTCTGTATTCCTAGTATGACTTATGCTAATATACCGGTGGGCGGGCGTGAATAGAATGAAATTGAGCATGAATGTCTCTGTTTCATGGTCTTTACGCCAAACACGTACGCAGTGCTGGCTAATCTTTTATGGTTTCTTCATTCTTGCCAGAGTTCATGGGAGATGGTATTCCCCTCTTCCAGTAGACACACACAGCATTCCTCCATGGTAGTCTGTTGTTCATTCTAATAGCATGTTCTTCTTTCATGGTAAATTCCCTCTGTAAAGTTGTATTTCGACCGATGACATTCCTACCTCATGATATTCCTGGTGACGTAGAAATAATAATAATAATAATAATAATGATAATAATAATAATAATAATAATAATAATAATAATAATAATAATGGTTTTACGTCCCTGTTAACTACTCTGGCTTTTAGAGACGCCGGGTGGCCGGAATTTTGCCCCGAAGGGGGTCTTTAACGTGCCAGTAAATCTACTGACACAGCTCCCTCCCATTTGCGCACCCTCAAATGCTAGCTGACTGCGCCAGGATACGAACCTGCAACCTTGGACGTAGAAAGATAACCAGTCCTCTTCTGGAATTATTCAAACAGGCAAGGTTATTATTTGTATTTTTAGCCTATTTTCATACATGTGTTTGTGTCCCTAATAACAAACAAAACGGCTGGAGCGATTTCAATGAAATTCGGCAAGGTCATAGTACTATTTCGTCCGACCCCTACCGTGCCCTTCAATTATTTTTTTTTTTATGTCTCACCAATCCAACGTGGCGGCTGTGCGAAATTTTATACCGGCATTAAATATCTCTGAAACTATTTCTGATATCACCCTGAAATCTTGTAGGGTGATAAGGGGGGCTACTAGAAGTTCGTCTATGTTTCTTTCAAACACCTGTTGAGCACAAATCCAACATGGTGGTGACGCGAAATTTAAATATTTAAATGGACGTTTCTCGCGATTTAACCATCCGAGCGCAGTGAAACTTGGTACGGTCAATCATACAAGTTTTAATCCACTGACATCTAATTTATTTCAATTGTTTTCATAACCACAAGATGGCGGCTGGGAGAAATTTTAAAATCTCATTTTTATTTCTTGTGTCCTAATCATGCGATTGAAGTTTGAATAATACACCTGCGCAATAATCTTCATGTAATAGTACATAACTCTATGGCCTACATATACAGAAATCCAACATGGCGACCATACTAAATATTTAGACGATTCTCAATATTTACGAATCTATTACTGCAATCAAATTGAAATGTTGTATGTTGATAGATGCAATTGACATAAGTAGAATATATGAAAATAGGCTATTTAGTTCTTCACGGAACTACTTGTTCCTGTATCAAATGGATGTCACTGTTTAATACAGTGCCACAAAAAATACTTGGATTCAACGACAGCATTGAAACGTAAATATTTGTGCTGTTTTTTTTTCTCTCTCTCTGGGTTTCCCACATATTTGCATCACTGAATGTCAAGAGCGCTGGCCGGTAAAGGGAAATTGCACTTGAGCCAATCTCGTCTTGTATCTCATAAGAGGTTATGAATGCTGCTCGCCTGTGGAGCCTTCACTGGTACCTTGTTGTTGTTGTTGTTGTTGTAGTTGATTCATAGAAGGGCTTAGTGAAATCGTGGTCATGTAGTCCTTCACCGGTACTACAGGCTGTTTTCATTAATGCTGCCTACAAGGCTAACTAGATAACTTTTTAAATTTCACGTGAAAGTTAACACACATTTTATAAGAAAATCATAAGTTAATAATGACAAATAAATCCCTTTCTGCGCACAATTTAACTTGCACGGCTACGCCGCGGGACAGTTAGAGCTTCGTGTTGTAGAGCGAATTCAACAAAACATTGAGAATTTGATAATGGAAGTATTATGGGCATGATAGTCTTGATGCTCTGAAACATACGTGGTACCATAGATATAGGGCACTAACTATATTTTATTATGGTGTTAGAAGCCATTTTCAGCGTTGCCTTAGTAAACAAGAGTTTGATGCTATTCAATCGGTCAACACAATTGTACTCAAATGAGATGGGTTATTCCCTAATCCTGAAAAAAAAATACTTGAGATTAATAAATTTAATACATTTGGAGCACCAGATCAATCGTCAAGCGATAATCATCAGATCCATTACACTTAGGCTTTAAAATTTATGTCTGAAAATATGGGTGAAAATATTTACAATAAGTACACTTATTTAGGCGGCTTCGGTGCGTAGTTGGTAGCATTGCTGAGCTTCTATGCCCAAGATCGCGGGTTCAAACCCGGCCGAAGCCATCGGATTTTTTAACAGCGTTAAAAATCCCTCAGTATGCCTTCCTTCGGAGGGGAAGTAAAGCCGGCGGTCCCATGGCATGTTAAAGAACCTTCCACTAATTACACCTGTGTGAAGCTAAATTGTATAGGTTAAGAATGTAAACAACGCTCTTGGGTTCCTACGTTCGTTGCCAAGAGCCGACTGCGGTGGCGTCTAGTAGCTAAGTTCTGAACTAGGCCTAGTAGTCGTTGACGGTGGCGTTTGGCGGCAAAAGTAGGAACTATTTGAAAAATTCAAAGTTGCAGTCCTTACTTGAATTTAAAAAAAACAGATACACACACTAGTGCAGCCATCACAATTAACACCGGTTATCAGACAGATTCTACACACACCCAAAGTACACGGGGCTACATGACCGCGTTGTCGCAGCCCCTAAACTGAGGAACCAACCAACCAACCAACACTTATTTAGTTGCAGTGTTAGTTGAGGTAATTCAACTCGTCGGTGTTTGTTAGTTATAGTCTATGTGATGTTTTGTTAAAATACTGGAAGTGGTGATTGACCTCCAAACTTGCTTGTTTAGAGTGAATATGTGATTGTAGTTAAATGGTCAGTTCAGGTTGTATTGTACAGGCTACTTATGAGATGGTCTTGCGCTGTCCTGGTGAGAGCAGTTATCTTTGTCACTTTCTACTCTCAACTGGGGGAGCTTCCTGTGTGCCAGGGTCGCTTGGGAATGCGAGAGGGGAAATGCCCAGGTGTGTAAGAGATAGTGGACATGGGTGCTAATTTGAGGCATACGAATTGAAAATGAGAGTTGGTTCGTTCTTGGTGTAAATGGTTCGCGCACCTACCACACATGTAGGGGTACGCGTTCAAGCTCTATCTGTGGTCTCATTTTCAAATCTTGAGCTTCAAATAAATTTGCCCTTTCTTATTTATAAACCTTCCTATTGAAAATAAATATTATTAAGAAAGTCTCAAAGTAATTACTTCAAAAATTAATATTAATGGGTTTTTAAAAGAGTATTTAGCCGAACTTGTGACGTTATAGGGCTCTTCCAGATTTCCTTCGCTCCCTGCGTTATGCCGCCACTCTAATAACCTTGTTACTCTCACTTGCTAACGAGCAATAAACAAGCATATTTTTCTACAGTAAAACCGTGCAGGTAGCAGCAGTATTGTTGTCCGTTTTATACTTCCATATGTTTACGGAAGACCGCTGTCCGAACTTATACGTTGCCTGTGAAGAATACTGCTGATCATGACTTGCGGTCTCCACTTTGGAAGGGGAAGTGACTGTGATCCCAAGGTCAGGAATACAGGATTTTCCCTCTCAACGGAGCAACATGTAGTTCTGAAGAGCTCTTTGGATTATCCTTCATTCTGCAGGAAATATTGTACTTCATCAACCTTCTCTCCGGCGTCATACAAATATGTTGTCATGAATTTGTACAAGTTATTTACGTAACAGTTGTAGTTAGCCTTCCAGATTTCCTCATATGTTAATTGCTTACTACTGTATATTTAATGAATTGCGATTCTTTTTATGTTAATATCTTTTAAACTATTGTCCCTTATCGTGAGACTATTATAACGAAGAGTAATTAGCGTTCACTCAGTACGTTGCGAGCAATCTAATGGTGAGAGGGGAGTCTGTATATTCTGACCCTATTGAGTCAAGTAATGGGAATGGAAATGAAGGTCAGCGTGAATAATTTCCCCTTTTTTCCACCTGGTATCAGGTTGCTCCCAAATTTCCCTCACAATTAAAGAAGAGTTTCACTTCCATAGAGTGCCACGCTTTAGACAAAGGCTTTCAAAAATGACTTTCTAATACTTAAATCCTCATTTGATGTCAACAGATGTCTTCTATTATTATTATCATTATTATTATTATTATTATTATTATTGTGTTGTTAAGTTTCGGCCAACTAAGGACCATGTCATTTTAACTGTTTCCTTTTAGCTGTAAAATTAGTCCGGTATTCCCTGATTCGTAGACGGTGTTGTTTCTTTCTCTCTTCTGTCCACGCCTTTCCAGTTTTCAGAGTTGGCTTAGGTTGGAAACACCGATTTTCGAAGAGTTTTCTCTTAAACTTCACATGAGATCCCAATTATTATTTTTATTATTATTGTTATTATTATTATTATTATTAGACTAATCTTCAGTTCTACTAGTCCAGCTCCTGCCAAGTCGGGGTATTAATGGTACTTCTCCACTGTTGCCTTTCCTTCCACCATTCCTCTTCAGTAATTAATTGTATTCCAGTCCAGTCTTCTATTCCTTATACAGTTCTTGACTGAGTCTAACCATTTTGCTCTGGGCCTTTCCCTTGTCCTATTTCCCTTAATCTTAGCCTCCAACACTTGTTTTTGGTAATCTTCCCTCCTCCATCCTCATAACATGTCGGAACCATCTCAATTTATTATTCTCAATCCTATCATTCAATTCCTCTACCCCTATTTTTTCTGATCTCATTTTTTCTTACTCTGTCTCTCATTGTCTTCCCGACCATACTCCTCAAGGACTTCAATTATTATTATTACTATTATTATTTCACAATATCGAATTTCAGTTTTTTGATAGTCGGCGTTTTTGGTACACATACATTTAAAAAAAATGTATGAATCACCCGCCAACGGTACACATGTAACCGCCTCACCGACATGCAATGAAGTGAGTATGCATGCGATAGCTGGGGCTATCCGTAGGTTTGTTTACATTTTTCGACATGTTTAGATATTTGAGAGGACGGGGTGTTTCGAATCATGTCAAAGCAGGCCGAGGAAGAATGTGTTGATGGCATACACAGGTGATGCAAAACGTTATAGATGTGTGTATTTCGTTATGACCTGATGACTTGATTTCACATTGCGAAATTTGCAGCATCGGCGTAGAGTTCTGGCTTACAGCATGACATAGTGGGCTTCTGTTTTGCGGTCATGTATACACTGTGCTAGAGCAGGAGCTAATACCCGCAGCTGGTTGGAGCTTTCCTTGAATATGGCAGTCTTAATGTTTATTCCATGAGCCCATGGGCATTCATTGTGGTGAAGTTAGTGTATGGTACACTACACATACGCTGATTTATGTGCTGCCTATTACTACGCTCAAAGATCAAGCCATTTTACAAGTTTTGAATAGGATTGATGACAGAAGTGGCTTAAAAATAGGCTCATGTATACATTTGTCGTGACTAAACGAATAAAAACTAGAACTCGGCAACAAAACGGGTATAAAAGAAGTATCCAGTGGAGCTTAACTTACCAGTATGATGCAATGTGGCCTTCAGCATCAACTACTCCCTGATATGTACCCAGCAGATTTTTATTCCGTTCATTTAATGATTACACTGATTATGCTAAGTAATTGATAAACGGATATCTCAATTCGGCATATGCATACAGCATAGTACGCGAGATTTAAATGTGGGATAAATAGGGGTTCGTAATCTGTTACAATAAAATAAACAAAGAGTCCGACGAATTGGTAGAAGGGGAAGTTGTAGTCACAGCGTTCTCAAGCAAATACAGTGCTTTTGCCGCTATGTGCCCGGGCAACGGGCTTCTACTGCCACAGAGACTGCTGCAGGTACGAAACCAACAAACTTGACATGAATGTTGAATTACGGTAGGCCTATTACATGTTTCTTATTTTGTTCGTTTAACCGCGTTACATGTTTTAGAAGGGGTGGGGGGTGGCTCAGCGGTCTAGCTGAATGCTTCTCACCAAGGCGGTCTGGGTTCGATTCCCGGCCAATGCATGTGAGATTTTCGAAGTGAAATGCCATGTCCTGTGATTCGGATTCCACGTAAAAAAGGAGGTCCCGTGGCTCATGATCTCGAGATTAACAGTCACGTTAGACTACGAGCTTCCTTCCTTATGTTTTAGAAGTCAGCTCTTAGAGAGGGCTGGCCCCGTGGTGTTGAGGTAACGCGACTGTCTCGCACCCGGAGGTCCCGGGTTCGATTCCCAGCTCCGTCAGGGATTTTGAAACTGACGCGAGAGCTGGAACGAGGTGCACTCAGCCTCGTGAAGACAATTGAGTAGCTGTCTGACAGTAAGGCAGCACCCTGGTCACGGAGACCAAGATTAACGGCCGTTGGGATCCGACGCACTGACCACGCATCACCCCATAATCTGCAGGCCAAATGGCTGGGCAGCGGTCGCTTGGTAGGCCTAGGCCCCTCCTGGGCTGTAGCGCCACGTTTTTTCTTCTTGTTTTTTCTTTTTAAGGGGGGCACTGTGTACAGGCATTTTTGTCTGATTTTTTAAGGGGGTGGGGGGTTGTCAAATAGACTGAAATCCGAGACTGCCCTTGTTTTCCAGGAACGTATGACAACCTCAGATTGTGCACAATCACCACGTGCGTGACCATTCTGACTGCTCGTCCTTCACCTGTTGTTACTCCAGTGAAGTTTTCTCTGCATATTCAGCAGTCTAGCATTGAAGTAGCGCGCTCTTCTAAACATCGGGAGGTCTCGGCGAAGTCATCCATAACTCAGCGTATTTGGAATGCTAATTTGTTAACATTGATTGGCAATTAGGCTTAATGCGATTAACAGCAAAGTCATGTCCCGGGACTAATCTGTTCTGTTTATTGTGGTTTACAAGACAAGCTGTGGCAACCTGGCACCTCGAAACAGACGGTTGAACGATTTTTGTATTATATTACGCTTGATTTCATCCCGTTTGTTGATCATTGGATGGGTTATCGGATCGCTAATCGCAGAGGAGAGCCCCTTGAGCTCTTACTCATCCAGCTTTCTAATCGGTGCTGCACGGACGAGTATGGCACACTTAGCCTGTCAATTATCCAAGTCGCGGTAAAAGAACTTAACTTATACAACAGATCTGCTCTCTTGCTGCCACGCTTTGTCAAGTTGCATAACTAGAGCTTAATAATTGTCAGCTGTCGAAATAATGGGCCATCCTATTGTGCTGATTCACAACCATGGGTTCGGTTGGTTGGTTCCTCAGTTTAGGGGCTGCGACAACGCGGTCATGTAGCCCCGTGTACTTCGGGTGAGTGTAGAATCTGTCTGATAACCGGTGTTAATTGTGATAACTGTATTAGTGTGTGTTATCTGTGTTTAATTCTATTAGTGTGTGTTATCTGTGTTTAATTCAAGTAAGGACTGCATACAATAATTTCAAGTAGTTCCTACTTTTGCTACCAAATTCTACCGCCAACGACACCAAGCTGTGAACTTGGCTACTAGATGCCATCGCAACCGGCACCTGGCGGCGAACGTTGGAACTCATAAATCGATAATCAAATCTAACCTACAAATTTAGCTTCACGCAATTATAGTTAGACGGTTCTTTTACATGCCATAAATCTATGACATGGGCCCGTCGGCTTTACTTCCCCTCCGAAAGAAGACATACTGAGGGATTTTTAACGCTCTTAAAAAATCCGACGACTTCTGCTGGATTAGACCCCGCGATCTTAGGCATAGAAGCTCAGCATGCTACAAACTACGCCACCGTAGAATAATCCATGCAATTGTGAGGTCGTTCTGATCTTCGTTTCACCTCCGGCGTTTGCACATTCACTACAGGGAAAACGCTGTGATGGAACGATATTGAAGTGTCTGGCCACCATTGCCAACCATAACTCCAAATGCTTACATTTGCTCTCATTAGATCAGAGTAAGAATTGGGCCATGCTTATAGGCGGAAGTTTCAGATCTACTTTCATATGTTGGAACCAGAAGACGTTGCTTTTCTTGTCAACCGATCAGGTTATACATCAACATTGATAACTGAAGAAGCTCGATCAACCGATCAGAATCAGTGTCATTAATCAATCGTAAAATGCACGGCTTACTAAATATCAGGGTTCGATGTAAAAACGGGGGAAAACTAAACTAATATAGTCGGCCATTATTTCTGGTCTCATTAAAAGAGCATAATTAAATATCAAAATGCATTGTGTAGCTCAGCTCTTTTACAAAGGAACAGTAAACAAGAACTCGAGAACTTGCATTCATCCATAACTGAGTTCGGATATTTCGTGGCTGGTAATTGCGTCGTTCCTTGCCCTTAAAATGAAACTCAACGACCAACTAAAATCAATCCGCGGGGAACAACACAGATAATTCAGAAATCTCAGTTTGCATGATTAAACTTTTCAGAATGATTCCCTTTTTCTATTGCACTAAAACTATTATTTTGATCTTTATTCCGTACAGTGCAAATACCTCGTAACAGGTCACTGTTTTTGCTATTAGGCTATTCCTCAGTGCTTGCGAGAATGATTATTTCTATAATATTGAGCATTTATACGTTTAACTGTATTTTGAGGAGTTAAGGATAGTTGGTGGACAAATGGTCAATCAAAATCTTCTCCATTGTTAGTCTATTAGTCGCAACCCCGCAGGGGACAATTTATTTTTAAGTGAATCATCTGGTTAGAACTGAAGTACGGAAAGTATCTATCTAACCTCCAAAAATTTATTTTTATGACCGTATTGCTGGCAAATGGAAGCTTTCAGTTATTAAGTCGCCGTGCGTGTTGGATATTTTGATTCTCTATCTTATGTATCTTCCATCTACTGTACATGGCTAGTACTTTATGTACAATTCACGACCTAATAACTGAAAGCTTTCTTTTGTTAACTAACCTCTAGGTCTGGTTAAGTGTTTAAGAAGGCCACTGGGCCTTAATCTTGCCAGGCTAAATAAAGTTATAATAAATCCCTAGCCTGGTTATAACCCATTGATCCATAAATATAATGTGTGTTTACCCATCTTGATCATGAGACTCCTTGTTGAAGAGCCTAGCATTCTGGACTGTCATTTCTGTCTGCGCTCGATTCCCGATACTGGCAAGAAATTTAATTCTCATGTGAGGGCTGGAACGAGGTACACAGCTCCGTGAAGAAAACTGAGAAGATTCCTACCTCAGCCAACCTGGAAGTGGTTTTCCGTGGTTTCCTACTTCTACTCCTGGCCAATGCCGGGATGGTCTCTAACTTAGTCCCAGCTGCTTCCTTCCCAATCGTCGCCTCAATTTCAAGTACACACTGCCTGAAGTAAACATTCACCACCAGAAGACTTGAGAGTTGAATATCAAGGTTTAGCTAGCATTGTTTACAGCTGTCATAACCTCACATTAACTATGGCTGTTCCCCCGAGACGGAGCGTCCATAATGGCACCCATTGAGCACGTTAATTTGCTTTGTTCTAGTAACTAGTCGTTGACCAATGAATTTTCACAGCCTGTTGTATGCTAACTAGGGTGACGTTCAGGTGTGCTGCCTGTTTTACAAGAAATAAATTACATGTTTTTAATTTTCAGACTCATCGACTCAACAGTTTGCCACAGTTTGTAATTGATGAATTATAGAATTTTTATTCATTTTCATCATTGTCAAGGATTGAATTTTATATGACGTTGTAGTACTCGATTGAAGACATGCAATAGCTTGAGCATTAGGGAGCTGCAGCAAGGTCGAAGGCTATCATGAGTGTGGTTTTCCAACGGGTTTTTCCACACTCACTCTAGCTAATGATGTGATGAGCTCAAAATCGACTAATATATGATTTAGCGTTTCAGTCAGCCTCACACGCTGGTCCTGAGCTACGCATCTCGGTAGTTTCATGACCCGCTGCGACCACAAAACGATCAAGGACGGCCCTAATTTTGGGCGTGGTGCCGGTCCTGAACCCTTAACTTTTTAAACAACTTTCACTCGACTTCCTTTGTTCATGATTTACTGGACAGCTGGAATGGGCAAGTTGGTGTTATTCCTATGGTATAACTTGGGAGTTCTCGCGTTTTCTTTCAGGCATCCCAGTGAAGTCGAACTATGTTTTCGCTCGCTGCACACCTGAACCGTAATCATATTGTAACTGGTCTACGAGGGCCTGAAACGTTTAAGTCTATATTAGCCAAATATGCGATGGCTACTGATCACGTCATCCGCTTTATGGAAGAGGGTGGAATTAAGTGTTTTTATTAAACGAATTCAAGTTCCTGTTTGATTCGAGAGTAGATTATTTTAGGGTTATATATTTTCTCCCGGCTATAAATTAACTGATTAATAAATTATTTTTTTCATAATATGTATGTTTTCTAAATGCTAAATCATATTCTTTAAATTTACAATTCGAATGATTCCACTGAATATTCATACCGTGGCGTAAACTGCCAAATTGATAATATATTTGTTTATTGATTTATAAATCTTTATATATAGTTTCAAAACTCTAACTATAGAAGGAAGCGTTGGAAAACGGCAGCCCATATCTCACTTCAAATGCTGTGACATACAGCAGCGGAGATATACTCCAAATAAAGATATTTGCGTTTATGTTGTATAAAGTGAGTTAACTGCATTTATATTATTGACAGGGTTTTGATCATGTTTCTTGCCTGTAAAATTGTATGAGAGTTAAATAATGCTATTACAGAATTATAATCAGTAAACTAACTCAGTGAAATGTATAATTTCAGAGATGTCAGTCACATAACGTGGTCAGTCAATCACACACCACATTTTTACCTTTTTTTCGTATAAATTGATTGTCAAATGTGTTCTTCTTATGAAGAGCACCTTCAACCTTCCTCTCCATATAATATTTTAGAAAACAGTATTCGAAATAAAATGTCAAAGAAATATACAAGGAAACAGTTCACATGAATAGAGAGTTGACATTTATGTCAGGCAGTCACGGAAATTTAGTATAATTTTTATATTTAAGCCATGTTTTATATATTGTTGTAATTTTCCAGTGTTCCTGTGTCCTATCGTGTTTTAGAAGTATCAATTTACCCCCACCAGATCGTTTATATAGACATTTTCTGCCGAGTTGCATTATAATTGTTAGTCAGTCACATATGGAATAGCTCGTTCTTCAGGACAGTTGACCACAACGTTCCGTCCCATAAAAGAACAGTTACTGTTACCACTGCCACGAGCCCCGGGTACCACTTAAGATGATCTACATCTGTATTAGGCAGATTGGACTGTGTAAAAAATTAAAGGAGAATATTTTATTGACAGGGTATGTCTCTAGCGTTGACTGGGAACGCTGTGTACAGATATGGCAAGTGTAGTCCCTGCACGTGATACGGGATGATAACCTCGATGTTGCGTCCCTTAAAATAACAATCATTACCACCTCTCTCAGTTGAGTGAAATACCTAGGTTTACCAATAGAGCCAAATGTGTTGCCAAACAAACATGGCCCGTATGCAGTCTAATATGCTAATGCTATTTTTCTGGTATTGATTCCATTAACAGCCCACTTGTTTCGAATATATTTCCCCATTTCTTTCTAGTGACCTTCTGTCCGTCTTCCATATGATTTACCTTCAGACTACCTCGTGGTCTAGTGGTTAGTATTCTTGGCTGTCACCCCTGAAGCGGGTTCGATTTTTGGCTCTGCAAAGAAATTACATTCAGGACTTAGGGTTGGAACGGTGTTAGCTCTGCCTCGTGAGACAAAACTGACTAGAGGTGGATTCGATTCCCACCTCAACCATCTTATATGTGGTTTTCCCACTTCAATGCCAGACGAATGCTGAGATGGTTCCTAGCCTAATGCCACGGCTGCCTCCTCCTCAATCTTCGCCTCAAATACAAATACACATACTATTACCGATACCGCAATAACACAGGTTATCAGAAATATTCTACACTCGCCCAAGTACACGGGGATGAAATGAACACGATACCCAAGCCTCGAAATGAAACTAAAACAACAACAACAATAACAACAAGAAAGATTGAATGTCCTAACCAAACAACAAGATACTGTACGAATGTTTGATGCTTTTCTGTCGGTGAACACGATTGTACACAAATGAGATGGGGTATTCCCTAATGCTTAAAACAATTACATGAGATTAATAAATACTTGTGTATCCAAGTGTGTCAAGTATGTTTTTGTTTGTTTCCAAGTGTGTATATTAATCTCATGTAAATTTCTTTCAGGATTAGGGAATAATCCATCTCATTTGGGTACAATCGTGTTGACCGACTGAAAAGCATCAACCTTTCGTTTACTAAGGCAACACTGAAAATGCCTTCAAACACCATAAAGATACTGCACGGTATCATATACTGTAGACTAAATTGTAAGATCGCACGCGCCTTTATGTTCGTGTTCTGGTGATGGAGACAGTGAGCAAATAAAGTTATTAGCATGTACAATGTGGACCAAACGAATCACCAGTAATTGAGCTCTCTGAAGTGCTGTGCTAATGAAAAAAAACTTGAAGAAATCCTGAGGTTCATGACCGTTAGTACAGTATATTATATGACCTAGCTCAGGGCCAGCGTGCAAGGCTCTGCAACTGTCCGGCCTAGGGCATGGGTGTTAGTGTTATCCTTAGCTGTAAGTTTGTTTCTGTATGCCCTTGATCAATTTAATTCACACACTAAGAAATCATAAAGATATATAGTCAACAAATAGGAGATGGTGGGGGTAAATTGATACTTCCAAAACATGATAGGACACAGGAACACAGGAAAATTACAACAATATATAAAACATGGCTTAAATATAAAAATTATACTAAATTTCCGTGACTGCCTGACATAAATGTCAACTCTCTATTCATGTGAACTGTTTCCTTGTATATTTCTTTGACATTTTATTTCGAATACTGTTTTCTAAAATATTATATGGAGAGGAAGGTTGAAGGTGCTCTTCATAAGAAGAACACATTTGACAATCAATTTATACGAAAAAAATGTTAAAAATGTGGTGTGTGATTGACTGACCACGTTATGTGACTGACATCTCTGAAATTATACATTTCACTGAGTTAGTTTACTGATTATAATTCTGTAATGGCATTATTTAACTCTCATACAATTTTACAGGCAAGAAACATGATCAAAACCCTGTCAATAATATAAATGCAGTTAATTCACTTTATACAACATAAACGCAAATATCTTTATTTGGAGTATATCTCCGCTGCTCTATGTCACAGCATTTGAAGTGAGATATGGGGCCGAAAGGTAAAACAATTTTTTTTAAAAAAATGCACTGCTGTGCAGAACTTAAGGTCGATAGATGAAGCCCCATAACATATCAAGAACACCTTACCAACCTTGTAGCCAGCATGGGAACACGTCCGTGGTGATCATACACCCTATTAAGATCCAAGTCCCTTCTTTTGTGATTTGGTAGCAAGAGTAGGAACTACTTGAAAAAATTAATCGTCTGCAGTCCTTCTACTTGAATCACAGATAACACACACTAATACAGCCATCACAATTAACACCGGTTATCAGACAAATTCTACACACACCCAAAGTGCACGGGTCTACATGACCGCGTTGTCGCAGCCCCTAAACTAACGAACCAACCAACCAACCTTATTTGTGATGTCCAGGGGACCATCATGGGTCGTAGGTACATACGTGTGATGTATTGTCTCTGTATAGAAGTGGCATTTCTGTTCGTCTCATCGAATATTCCTTTCAGTTGCCTTCCGTGCCATACTGTAGCAGGTCTTCCCATGTATGGTTTAAGGTTCAACGAGCTTTGTTACTGGCAGTGAGACAACACGAGACAGTTCGTCCTTACGTTACGTTCACAGGTGATTTTTCACCTTTGTTTAAATATCTTATTGTTGTTGTTGTTGTTGCATTTGAGGGCTCGGACATCGTTGTCATTTAGCCTCGTGTAGAATATGTCTGATAACTGTGTATTGTGGTGTCTGCACTGGTAGAACTTGGACTTGGTTCATATTAGATTGATGATTTAACTGCGATGACGAGTGACCTAAGGATGTCGATGTCTAACAGACTGTTTCGACGACAGTCCTCAACGAATTTCGTTGACCTACCACTCTCATCCACCGCCTCCCGATCGTCGATTGGAACTCGTCCGACCATCTGGTCTTCGGACGGCCGGGGTTTCTTCTTCCAACTCTGGGCTCCCACACTGTAGCTGAGTAGGCCCACCTCGCGTGATCCATGGCCTGCCCATGTCTACTTCAGTTTTCTGGTCCTCGTGATGACATTCTCTAGTCTAGCCCTGTCATCTTCCTGATTTGCTCGATTCTAATTCTCTTCCTTAATGTAATGTTTAGGGCATTTCTCTTTCCATTTTCCTCTGGTGCACTTCCAACTTCGAGGCTAGCTTCTTAGTTAATGAGCACGTTTGTGCTCCGTACAGGAGAACGGGAAAAACAAACGAGTCCATTACTCGTCTTTTGGTCTTAAGGCCCGATCCGGGCGGGGACACCAAGAGCCCGCTGATGAACCAGCTTGGTTTTCTAGGCTAAATCTCACACAAGACACGGCACAAACCAAGAAAAATAGCTGAGTTTTAATTCACTGGCCGTGAAAGCCAATATACCAAATACCTAGGTGGTTGGTTCTTAAGTTTAGGGGCTGCGACAACGCGTTCATGTAGCCCAGTGCACTTAGGTTGTGTGTAGAATCTGTCTGATAACCGGTGTTAATTGTGATGACTGTATTAGTGTGTGTTATCTGTTTTTTAATTTAAGTACATACTGCAACTTAGAATTTTTCAAATAGTTCCTACTTTTGCCGCCAAGCGCCACCGTCAACGACTACTAGGCCAAGTTCAGAACTTAGCTACTAGACGACACCGCAGTCGGCTCTTGGCAACGAACGTAGAAACCTAAGAGCGTTGTTTTCATTCTTAACCTATCCAATTTAGCTTCACACAGGTGTAATGCCATAATTCTATGACATGGGACCGCCAGCTTTACTTCCCCTCCGAAGGAAGGCATACTGAGGGATTTTGAACCCGCTATCTTGGGAAAAAAACCTAGGTGTTACAAGTTTCGGGGATCAATTTCTCTTTCATCGGAATGAATGAAGAATAAAAGCATGAAAACATCTTCATGGATAAATTGCAGAAAACAATATGATTCCAACAAAACGTACCAAAAGGAGGACAATATCTGTGTTTCTACAACGTATCCATCATGATGTTTTTATTTTCATTTTGTCTGATACCAACAGCGGTAGCTTCGCTCGCTAACGTGCAGCGCTAGGCAATGGGGCCAAGCTATCTGCGGACTCGCTAGATGTGGGTTCGAGCCCCACCGTCGGCCGTCCTTGAAATGGTTTTCCGTGGTTTCCCATTTTCAACTCCAAAACGGTACCTTATGACAGGCCACGGCCGCTTCCTTCCACATCCTTGCCAAGTTTCATTCACCATCATTCATTTCATCTCTACCGGGTAAGTTAGCCGTGGTCGTTACGGCGTGGCTGATGGCAATCGCTCACATCCGGGAGGCGAGGAGATTCGAACCACCCCGCCGGGAACCTTGAAGATGGTCTTCTGTGGTTTCCCATCTTCCTTCCAGGCAAATGCCGGGGTTGGTCCTTAACTATAGGCCACAGCCGCTAGCTTCCAACTCTTCCTCCCCAGACAACACTCCACATGCGACGGTACTTGTAGCTCACCCCATGGGTGTCCGCATAGAAGCAGCTACAAACTGGTGAGCCGAACATGTCCTCGGACACTCCCGGCACTAAAAGCCATACACAAAAAAAAAAACATCTCTCATGAGGTGGGCGTCGCGAAGTGCATCTGGCCGTAAAATCCATCCGTTACATAGACTTTCATCGCATTTCATCCCCGACCCCCTTGCAAACGGGAATAATAAGGGGTAGACATACAAGGGTCATTATCTATTTGAGCGTGAGTAAACATTGCAAGCTAAGCCGGCTGTGACTGGCGCAGATCGCAGCCGTGCGTACCGGTTCAGCCGGGGGTTGGCGCGCTCCGCTGACTCTTATCGTTAGTTCACACGTGTTTTGTCATTCATATTGACATGTATCTGCGAAGCTTAGACGTCAGTGAGTATTGTGATTACTGTGATTGTTGGTCATGCCTAGACACCAATTCACATTGCGCGAACGTGTGTATATCCATAATTCATATATGAAAAGCAGAAAATCTTGTTCGGAAACGAGACGAAAATTTCGAATGAAGTTTCCAGGAAGACCTGTGCCTAATGCCAGTACAATTAGGAGGCTCGCTAAACGGTTCAAGGAAACAGGCTCCGTAAATAATAAGAGTTGACAGATATTCTTTCATCAGAAGATGTCAGGTGTGTGTTACACAAGAGGGAGGATATTTTTTCATCATCGCCTATGAGCACTGTAAGTACTCATTATTGAACATGTTTGATAAAAGTGTGAAAGTGCGCACCTCCACCGGGTGAACTGGGTACGTGTGCCCGTGATCTGCGCCAGTCACAGCCGGCTTAGCTAGCCGTGTTTATCGGGGTGCGCATAGATAATAACCCCGTACACACATTTTCAGCCTACTTTCGATTTTTGCAAAAAATTAAACTAGACTTATGAGATCTACACAGGGCCAGACATTGTGTGTCTGTGTACGAGTGTGTGTATATGTGTGTGTGTGTGTGTGTGTGTGTGTGTGTGTACTCTGCATGTCTGTCCCCCCACTCTATCAATTCAAACACGGTGAAACCAAATTGAACGAAATATGGTACAGAGGTATCACTAGCAAATGGCACCTCAGTGTCATGTTTTATATCGCCGCCATCTTGACGGAAACGTAATGGCGGCTACCCAAATGTTCAAAGCTTAATTAAAATTACGACTAACCTAATCATCTGATCTCTACCAAATTTTGCAACAACATACCTTCATGTGGGAAGAGTCTTTTGACCAAACTGCAAGGTCATCAACCCAATAGTTTGCAGATGGCGGTTATGTATGTGTGCAGATAGATTCCCTCTATCAATTCAAACACAACGAAACCCAAATCAAACCACCTTTGGTACATAGGTAGCACTAGCAAGGGACAACTCAGTGTCATGTTGTATATCGCCGCCATCATAACAAAAACGAAATGGCTCCCAACGAAATGTTCTGAGCTTAAATCAAATTACTACTAACCTAAGCATCCGATCTATACCGAATTTTGCAACAATATACCTTAATGTGGGAAACGTCTTTTGTCCAAACTACAAGGTCATCAGCCACATAGTTTCAAGATGGTGGATGTATGAATCATGCAATTATTATAGCCTAACCGTAAGTTACGATTCAACAAGGTCTGCTCTCAACAATTCATCTTATCGTACATATGGAGGTATAAACTGTCCTCAAGGAGGTGACCGGTAGGATATTAGCCTATTATAATAGAATATGTAACCGTAGAAGTCATTTAACAGGTCCGATTGACCATGCCATATCGTTGTGGGTCCTTGCCATCCCGTTGACAAAATGGCCGCTATTTGTGCTCGTAAATCCATATAACTGTAACTGCTTAAGGTTAGAAATGCACTGAACAAAATAATACATATTCAGTATCAAATGGTACATAACTCTATGGCCTATACATATTATACCCAATGCTGTACTCATAACACCACAAATTTCAACACTCGACTACAGCGATTAAAATTCTTTGTCCTTGATCCCCGGTAAAGTCTATTGTTTTTGTTATTTTTGTTGTTGATTATTTAGGGGTTTTGCGGCATCATGGTCTTGTAGACCCGTGTAGGCTACTTGGGTAGATGTTGTCTGAAAACCTGAGTCACTTTGACGTCTGTTAGCATACTAGTATGTGTACTTTTATACGAGGAAGGATTTGAGTAGGAAGCTGTTGCTGTTGTTGTTTCATATGAGATGCATGGACATCAGTCATTTAGACCGTCTCATAACCCGTGTTATTGCGATGGCTGTATTAGTGTGTGTGTGTGAGTGTATATATATATATAATTCTGGTGAGGATTCAATCAATCAACGTATAATATCCGTATAGCACGTTGTATTTCAACAAGCTACTACAACCAACATTCAATTATGCTCCTTGAATAGGACAATTATACTCCTTGAAAAGGACAAAGAGTTATAACTAAACCCATGCATTTAGGAGAAAGTAGGCTATATGTTCTTTACTGAACATCTTGTTATTTTGTGTGATGAGGACCATAATTAAATGTCTTGGTAGAGCCGGAAATAGAACCCGGATCTCCGGGATGCCAGTGTAGCCGTTATACGAGTACAACGAGGTGGTGAGTGCCACCTCTTGGCAAAGTGTGAGCATGTTCCACATTACCTTGCTCTGAAATTGTTTAGTTACGAGGTTCTCATGAACACTCTTGAAGTTGTGAAGAGCTACGACCTTGCGCGCGGTCGGTCAGACAGGCTGGAGATGTGTGTCAACGACAGCCAGTGTCAACTATGAATTCCTGGTGCGGAGAAAGCTACCGGCTACTACTGTTGTGTCACCTCTGACGCAACCTGCCTCCTGGGCAGGGCTGGTAATAGCCAGTGAACATAACATTATTATTATTAGTATTATTATTAATTATGTTGCTATTGATGTTGGTATCGAACAACGATATTCATTGTAGCCTTCATTGACATTGTTATAATATAATGTTCAATTGACCAATATTACTTGTACAAGCGGCTTCAGTGGCGTAGTTGGTAGCATGCTGAGCTTCTATGCCCAAGATCGCGGGTTCAAACCTGGCCGAAGTCGTTGGATTTTTTTAGGAGCGTCAAAAGTCCCTCATTATGCCTTCCTTCGGAGGGGAAGTAAAGCCGGCGGTCCCACGTCATAGATTTATGGCATGTTAAAGAACCTTCCACTAATTACACCTGTGTGAAGCTAAATTATAGGTTAACACTTGAATAACGCTCTTAGGTTCCAACGTTCATCGCCAGGAGCCGATGATGGTGGCGTCTAGAACCAAGGTCTGAACTAGTAATCGCTTACGGTGGCGTTTGGCGGCATAAGTAGGAACTACTTGAAAATTCAATGTCGGCAGTCCTTGCTTGAATTAAAAACAGATAACACACACTAATTCAGCCATCACAATTAACACCAGTTATCAGACAGATTCTACACACACCCAAAGTACACGGGGCTACATGACTGCAACTTCCTCGTTAAACAGTGCCATGTCTAGTCATTTGCTGAACGTTACGTTAGTTCCTGGACACTTACTTGTGCAGTGTTTATTCATGTTTCATCAATAGAGGCAGTTTGTCATATTGTATGTGCAGTTGTGTAGTGTATGGTGGCTACGCCTAGTGGCGTAGCGACTAGTATTCTTGGCTGTCATCGTGAAAGCACGCGTTCGATTCCTGGCTCTTTCAAGAAATGTTGTTGTGTTTTTTGTGGCATTTGCCAGGAGTAGAAGTGGAAATCCACGGAAAACCACTTCCAGGATGGTGGAGGTAGGAATAAAACCCACCTATTCTCAATTTTGCCTCACGAGACTCTCAGATCAGAATTAAATTTCTTAGCAGAGCAGGGAATCGAACCTGGGCCACCGCGGTGACAGCCAAGAATGCTAGCCAGGTGAGGAAAGCAATTGCACAGTACCTCACTCCTCTCCTTGCCTAGAACGCCTTGGGTTTATGTGGGTATCTACTCCCATAACATACGACGGTACTTATTGAGGATCTGGCCAGCCTCCGGGCTCACTGCCTAATAGACCGACAGACAGGAATGTTACCTTTCTACCATTGCAAACTTTTTCCAAACGGTTCCAAATGGTTTCAGGTCATCAGTTCAATGACTATGCATTTGGCGGACGCAGACTAAGAATGTTAATTAATCTCGCCATGGACATGTCTCAAGGTAATTACTGTGCAGTAAGTGCACAGTGAGAGTACTCGAGTAGGGTACATCGGTTGGGAAACACTGCGAGTGAGGTAAATGTTAGCTCACTTCGGTGATATGATGACATTTAGACAAGAGTATCACTCACTTTGCCTTGTCTTACGTAGCTCGTGTGTGCTTCAGCTTCCTTTCCACTTCTCCAACAAGAAAAACACTGCAGCAGACCTTCGCGATGACCATGTTCCAAACGTTACGATGCCATTCAAAATCACTTGAAATACTGTACAGTAATTAAGCACAAATATGTAACAAGTGGTCATTATGTAAACTGTATTTTGGGTAGATTAATGCCTTTCTCCAGTGTCCAGGAACTAACGTAACGTTCAGCAAATGACTAGACATGGCACTGTTTAACGAGGAAGTTGCAGTTGTTGATTCATTATGATGCTTTGCGACTTCCTGGTCATGTATCCCCCGTGTACTTGGGCGCATGTGGTAACTGTCTGATAACCTGTGTCATTGTATAAAGTGCGTGTGAGAGACTGTGTTTCTTGATGTCTATTGAATTGTAATTCTAAATGTTGATTGAAGTTTGGTTTGGGATGCCTCTTGTCTTGAAGAACGATTTCCGAGGCTAAGCTAACACGTACTGTACAAATGTCATGAACTACATTGAAACGACGTTAATGGTAGAAAATGGATGCCGTTCTTCACATAAAAAGGACGTACGTAATCATGCGTGTTCTGTGAATACAATCTTATCAACTTCCAAGTAAAGCTATGAAACACGATGATAAGATGAAATAATATAAATAATCATAACTCTAAAAGTTTAGACTCCACCAAAAGCCATAAGAACCCAATTGATGTAATCTGCAACTTGCAAATAAAAAGAAAATACCGCTTGGTGACTGATGTTTGAGACACTGAGCTGCATGGTTCCAAGTCCCTCGTTTGTGAGACTTGCTGTGTCATGTAAGAGTTTGGATTTCGTGATCAACATTCCTGCGTATTGGTTGTTGGTGGAATATGTTTGATAACCTGTATAATTGTGGTGTTTGTAATAGCGTATTTGTAATTGGAGCTAGGCTAGACTACAGCTGTGGCTTTAAAGTTAGGTACAGGTACCATCCTGACATTTATTTGGAGAAGTGGGAAACTATGGAATAGTTCAGGATGGGTGTATCCCGTTTCAGGCCTCAGACCAGAATTGAATTTCTTTGTGGAGCAAGGAATAGAATCCAAGGACTGGCGTTTCAATAGCCTACGTACAAGAACTACGGAAGGTGGCTCGAGTGGGAATTAGTCACCTAGCACATGATATGAAATGTAAGCTACTGTTCAAGGCAGGCTGTTAACTTCTGAGCATTAGGCTCTTCAATTACTTAGGTGTTTTAGAACTCCTACGATTTCAGTAAGTAAAATAATTTGTGAATCATTTAAGTACTTTCCGGAAATACATAAGAACGATCATGGGCACAGGCGGAACTAGGCGGATAGCTGAAACAGTGAGTTCCGGTTATACCACACTGTTAATCACCTATGCTAATGACGTCGCGTGGTGAACAAGCCACACTCATTGCGGTTTGAATAGGCAGAATTGCCTAGCGGTCGAGAGCGAGCAATCAGCTGCCGTGTATAAGTGTTAGCACAGTGCACACCAGTGAGAGGAAATTATTTTCAATAATACCGTATATGAAAATAAAAAAATAAAAAATATGAATAATCGTAAAATTCTTATCTTAGTCATGCAATACTATACAGTTCCGTGGCTTAGGCGGCAGCACGCCGGCCTCTCACCGCTGGGTCCGTGGTTCAAATCCCGGTCACTCCATGTGAGATCTGTGCTGGACAAAACGGTGGCAGACAGGTTTTTCTCCGGGTACTCCGGTTTTCCCTGTCACAATTTCATTCCAGCAACACTCTCCACTATCATTTCATTTCATCTGTCATTCATTTAATCATTGCCCCAGAGGAGTGCGTCAGGCCTCGGCAGCCGGCACAGTTCATATCCTCGCCGCTAGATGGGGGCTTCATTCATTCCATTCCTGACCCGGTCGGAGACTGGAAGCAGGCTGTGGATTTTCATTTTACATTCATTTTTCTAACATACTTTAGGACATGATTTAAAAATACTAGTTAATTGCACAAGATTCAACTTTAAAAAGGTCGGTAATGTCCTGAGTGCCGACCTTGGTGGTTGCTTGGTTCCTCAGTTTAGGGGCTGCGACAACGCGGTCATTTAGCCCCGTGCACTTTGTGTGTGTGCGTGTTTTTGTGTTTTTGTGTTTGTGTGTGTGTGTTTGTGTGTGTGTTTTTGTGTGTGTGTTTTTGTGTGTGTGTGTTTTTGTGTTTGTGTGTGTATTTGTGTGTGTGTGTGTTTTTCCTAATTCAAGTAAGGTCTGCGGACTTTGAATTTTTCAAGTAGTTCCTACTTTTTCCGCCAAATGCCACCGTCAACGACTACTAGTTCAGAACTTGGCTACTAGACGCCACCGCAGTCGGCTCCTGGCGACGAACGTAGGAACTTGAGCGTTGTTTTCATTTTTAACCTAATTTAGCATCACACAGGTGCAATTAGTGGAAGGTTCTTTAACATGCCATGAATCTATGACATGGGTCCGCCGGCTTTGCTTCCCCTCCGAAGGAAGGCATACTGAGGGATTTTTAACGCTCTAAAATCGGACGACTTCGGCCGGATTTGAACCCTTACAGGTTTGTCTGTAGTCAAGAATTCGTGTAATCATAGCCTAAAAAAAAAAAAAAAAAAAGGATCTTGGAATTTCTTTCGCCGTGGTATGGTCGTAATCAGTCTATAAAACTTCTTCCTAATGTAGCAAAATATGAAGTCTGTATGTGGCGTCTGCAACAACAACTTGATTGCACTTTGGAAGTGGTGAGAAGTGGTTTTGGTGGGATTTAAAATACTGTCAAGTGGCGATTTTCACTAGGAATTTTGATTTTATGACTTTGATAAGTAACACCACAAAAGAGTGGCATTATACAGTTATAAAAACATAACTTAACATTTACATCATTCAATAGTCAAATATGGGTGCCTCCGTGGCTTAGGCGGCAGCACGCCGGCCTATCACCGCTGAGTCCGTGGTTCAAATCCCGGTCACTCCGTGTGAGATCTGTGCTGGACAAAACGGAGGCAGACAGGTTTTTCTCCGGGTACTCCGGTTTTCCCTGTCAAAATTTCATTCCAGCAACACTCTCCACTATCATTTCATTTCATCTGTCATTCATTTACTCATTGCCCCAGAGGAGTGCGTCAGGCCTCGGCAGCCGGCACAGTTCTTATCCTCGCCGCTAGATGGGGGCTTCATTCATTCCATTCCTGACCCGGTCGGAGACTGGAAGCAGGCTGTGGATTTTCATGTCAATAGTCAAATATGAAACCGACAGTAGTGGCTGCGCTGGCTATCGCGCAGCATTAGGTCATGGGGCCAAGCCCTCTGCTGACTCAGTAGACGCGTGGGTTCGAGCCCCACCGTCGGCCGTCCTTGAAATGGTTTTCCGTGGTTTCCCATTTTCAACACCAGGCAAATGCTGGGACGATACCTTCTGACAGGCCACGGCCGTTTCCTTCCACATCCTTGCCCAGTTTCATTCACCATCATACAATAGTCATATATGAAGAAGAACTCACCTAGATTTGAGAAAATATGAAAAACTATTAAGAATATGAACCTTTTCAAAATATAATGAAACGAAAATATCTAATTATCTTGGGATCCTCTCCTCTCAAAATGTATACAAAATTCCACAATGTATGTATGTCTACCCCTCATTTTTCCCGTTTTTTTCCTACCGGGTCGGGGATGAGATGCGATGGAAGTCTTTGTGGCGATGATTTTTACGGCCGGATGCCCTTCCTGACGCCAACCTCACGAGAGGAGTTAATGAGAGATGAAATGAATGATGGTGAATGAAACTGGGCAAGGATGTGGAAGGAAGCGGCCGTGGCCTGTTAGAAGGTACCGTCCCAGCATTTGCTTGGTGTTGAAAATGGGAAACCACGGAAAACCATTTCAAGGACGGCCGACGGTGGGGCTCGAACCCACGCGTCTACCGAGTCAGCAGAGAGCTTGGCCCCATGGCCTAATGCTGCGCTTTAGCCAGCGTAGCCACTACTGTCGGTACAAAATTCCACAATGTAAGGGTTAAAATGATTTTCATTTTTTAAAGCCGTTCTCTAATTACGATATAGATTAGTGTAGGTATTGGAATATTGGCTTGAGACTTAACTGCGTGTTGCCATTCCATTATTTTGTCTACAATGGTTGAAGGGAAGTCTGAAGGAAATCTCACTCACTAGCCGCAAGAATGTTCGCAGCTTGATCCCCTCAGTTCCTGCTCTTTATCATTCTTGCCCTCCTCTTTTTCGTCCCCTTCCAAGATTCGTAGCTAATACATTCCATAATTTCTGAATGTTGAAGTACATAAAGTTGTTAAATCAGACCAGGAGTCTTCAGGCTTATGTTACTCAAATGCTACGTTTAAGCTGAAGAAATCACCACGGACCACATCAAAATTTTGCCTTGTACACATATGTACTAGTGATGTGAAATAAAAAGACTGGTTGTAGTTAATTGACGTGCATATTTATTGTTCTTTGGCGTTCTTTGAGAGCTTATCGTGGAAATTCTGAATTTTCTATCAACTTGACACACGACTTAGTGGACTATCTATGTATTTTACTATTTAAATATTAATGTGTAATTCTGTGTCATGTGCGTAGTTAATAATAATAATTGTTCTGAATTTTAATAACTTCAATAATCATACAATATCGATTTTTTTCAATCGGTCAACACGATTGTACCCATTATAATAATAGGGTAGTCTACAATCGTCTTGACCGACTGAAAAACATTAGATTTCGATTGCTAGGGCAACACTGAAAAGTAGCTTCCAACACGATATCATACAATATTATTAATATTTCACTAATATAGGTATATCTTTTCCTAAAAATATTACGGAATGCTTCGATTTCCAGCTTGTTATTACTGAGTTAAATTTATGAAAGTAACCTACAGTAATTTTTTTTTTTTTTAGATTCCCTTTTGTTAGCTTGCGTACTGGAAGGGGGGGGGGAGAAGAATATCTGAATATCTTGACAAATGGTTCCTTAAAACATAATTGGAAAATAGCTCATTTTAGGCTACTACGCAAAACGGATGTACGAGTATAAACATGTACTCTCTGGCAGGCTGATCGCGGGCCTCAGATACTGGACACCTCTGTTGGAATATGTTTGGTATGCGTGTTTGCCACTCGCGTGTCACTTTCTCACTGCGAGCCTTCTACTGGACACTTTGAAGATCTCTGGCACGCCTCAGTTAAACTTCGCCTCTAATTGAATATGTTAATGAGAAGAAAACGGAACTCTAAAATACGTGATTGTCATTGCTGGTGAGCAGTTAAACATTATTTAATATTTAAGTTCTAGCAGACTCTTCTTAAATTATTGTGTTTTTTTGTACTGTATAGTTTACTATCATCAATGACTGTCTCATACTGTTTTAGTGATATCATCTGTAACAAAAATTTTGATCATAAAATGATTCAAACAGAGGTTGAGTTAGAGTACTTAACGGCATTGGAAACAGTCCGCCTCGTTGCGTAAGAGCTGTCACCGCGGAGGTCTGAGTTCGATTCCCAGCTCTGCCAAGAAATTTAATTCTGGTTTGAACGGGGTACACTCGGCCTCGTGAGGCAAAACTGAGAAGAGGCGGGTTTGATTCCTACTTCAGTCATCCTGGAAGTGGTTTTCCTTGGTTTTCCACTTCTACTCCAGGCAAATACCGGGATGGTACCTAACTTAGGGCCACGGCCACTTCCTACCCAAATCCTACCTCAATTACAAATACACATACTACTACAAACATCACAGTGACACAGGTTATCAGACGAATTCTACACTCCCCCAAATACACAGGGATACAGTACATGGCCACGATGTCGCAAAGCCCCTAAAAGAATCAGCGACACTATATTGGGAAAAACAGCGTAAACCCAGTTCATTATTCACTGTCATGTTTTTAACATTGTCTGTGTTCTCTTTCCTTTCGAGTGGAGACGTGTGGTATACGTGTCGATGTTTTGTTCAAATTCTAGTCTGAGGGTTGGAGTAGGGTAGACTACACTCAGCCTTGTGAGGTATAACTGAGATGAGGTGGTTCGAGTCCCACCTTAGCCATCCTAGAAGTGATTTTCCGTGGTTTCCCATTTGTACTCCTGACAAATGATGGGATGGTTCCTAACTTAAGGCCACGGCCACCTCCTTCCAATATCAGTCTCATTTACAAGTACACACACTACTACAGACATCACAATAACAAAGGTTACTAGGCAAATTCCGTACACAGGAAATAACTGTCCCCTGGAAGGTATAGCTGCCAGCAGCACGTACAGTTGGGAGGATAGAACATGCAATATGGCGTTGCCGAGTTGCATTCTATTTCGTTGTCCTTACACGGCCATGACAAGACCTGTTGCGTCTCTCAGCCTGGGATATAATATATCCGTCCAGTGACCACATTAGTCGTAATGTAATAAATAGACAACATTTGTGTTGACTGAAGAGCTTTCTTTAATATAGACAACACTGAAAAATGGCTTCTATCACTACAATTCAATTAATGTTAGCCCTATATTTGGTCAGTCGGTCCTGTTGCAATTTTGTGAAGTACCTCCGAACGTTTAGGCTTTGTAAACCAAAACAGTAGCAGTGCGTACTAAATGGTTAGTTCTGCCGCTCGCATGAACGTTCATGAAAGTGGTTCCTAACTTAAGGCCATGGCCACCTCCTTCCAAGTCTTGCTTGTAATTTTTAATTCTTCTTCCCCTGTCGATTTTGTCCTACTGTGGACCGCTGTATAATCGGCCGACTTACCAATCTATTTTTCTCCTCCCAGATTTTCTTCAGAATTTCCTCTGTCTTCAGCCCTGATGACCTTGGTTTTTGAGCTATGTTTTTCCTGTAACCCTTGGCATTTATCAGCTTTCCCTCGAAACCCTGTTCTGTTTAGTATATCTTCTGGATTAATTCCAACTTCTTGGAGATGCTTTCTTGTTTGTTCAACACATTTTGTGGCGGACTCCAACTTGATAATTTAAATAAATGAATATCCTTTTGGTCAACCTACTGGTGTTCATCATTGTGAGGTGTCCATAAAATTTCATCCTTCTCTTACGTTTTGTGCCCGTAAGTTTTCTCCGCCTGGCGGTACAAGCACTCTTTCTGGTTTTCCTCCATAAATGTGGAGATTTGAAGCCATTCTTTTTTCAGTGTTGCATTATAAGTTGGTATTGTTCTCCTCACAGCGATGCTCACTTATAGACCTCCACACACACACTCCTAACATCACAATAAGACAGATTACACACACAAGTATACGGGGCTACATGACCACGATGTCGCAATGCCCCTAAAAGAACCAACAACAACTATCTTCCTTCCACCTTGCTTGTATTTAAAGTCGTTCACAGGAAACTGTGCTATCTAATCGCTTCCTTCACCTATGGATACTGCCAGTTATCATGGCGTGAGTATGGGTGGCTGCATGGCTCAGCGGTAACGTTCTCGCTTCCTGTGCTCAAGGTTGCAGAATCGAATCCTGGCGCAGTCAGCTGGCAATTGAGGGTGCGCTAATGCGAGGGAGCCGTGTCAGTACATTTACTGGCACGTTGTTCTTTAAAAAATCTTGATATGGCCTTGAAACGGCTCTACAGGTTCCACTCTGCAAAGAGATTTTTCATCTGATAGAAAGACCACATGAAAATTTTTAGTCTATTTATGGGAATACAAACACACAATTATTTTTAGATTTGTCATTTTTCACAAAATTATTTTATATTATCAAATTAAAGTCCACATTTGTGACAGGTCAGTTTTTTAATATATATATATATTAAATTGAACAGGAAAGACCAAGTTTAAATGTTGTTTCAACAGCTTTGCTTGTAGTTTTCCATTAGTTTTTCTCTTCTTCTTCTTCTTCTTCTTCTTCTTCTTCAAAAAACTGAATAAGGCCATGATGTGGACGAAACTGGTATTTAATTAATAATCAATTTAAAAATTGTATTGACTAATTAATAAACATTTGCGAGTGCAAATGAAGAGATAGTTTGCCATGCAAATCGCAGAAGTAAACCTTGGTTTGATGAAGAGTGTCGAGTTTCTGTAGAAATCCGTTCAGCGAGGAGGCTAAAATGTCTAGAAAAACTCAGGAGATTCACGAATAGCTCATTATGAGGCGAGGCCACAGATTGGCTCATAAGGAGGAAGAAGCGGGAACATCATAAACGACTGTTGATAGCAGTCGAAGAATCAAAGACATCACGCATTTTTTTTTTCATTTCTGAAAATTCGTCAGAGGTGTCTATCGACAACATACCCTGGTTCTAACAAATGAGATTGGTGAAGTGGTACCACCATTAGAACAAGCAAACCTATTTAAAAAGCATTTTGAGACCTTACTAAATCATGGCCCTCCAACAGCGGAGATAAATCAGATGCGGACCCTTTCTGATAGTGTGGAAGTTCCTCAACCGTCAGAGGAGGAAATCGGCGTAGCACTAAAGGCCCTCAAGAACAAAAAAAATTCCAAGAGGTAGTGGTATCACAGCTGAGATGCTCCGTTTGGGAGGTGAGACACTGATGATTACATTGAAGCGGTTACTATGTACCATTTGGGTAACAGAAATAATTCCTGAGGAATGGAAGGGAGCTATTTTTTGCCTCAATTTCAAAAAGGGTGATGCGACACTGGTATTAAACTATCGAGTGATTTCATTGCTTGAAATTGGCTATAAAGTCTTTACAACGCTCCTGCTAAACCGCATGAAACATCTGGCTGAAAGAATTATAAGTTCTTATCAATGTGGATCTGTCCCTGGACGGTCGACGCTTAATCACATATTTACCTTGAGGCAACTGATAGAGAAATTTTATGAGTTTGATCGGGAATCGCACCTCATCTTCATTGATTTTCGGCAAGCTTATGACAGTATTGATCGCTCCAAGTTATGGAGAACTCTCCTTCCTCCCATTATTGTTGACGGACATACTTTTGAACAAGTTCAAGAACCTGGGAGCCATACTAAATAGAAGTGAAGTGTCGAAAGAAGTGCGTCAGCGAATTATCAAAGCTAATCGCATGTTCTATAGTCTGAATAACTTATTTAAATCTCGTCTATTATCGCAGAAGAATAAGATTCAGCTATACGCGACACAAGTACGGCCGGTACTTTTGTATGGTTATGAAACCTGGGCGATGTCAGCAACAACCGAAGAAGCCATCTCTGCCTTCGAGAGGTAGTTACTTCGAAAGATTTATGGACCCGTTTTCAATGCCATGGAAGGTAAATGGGAACGACGGATAACCTTTATCAGTGGTTTGGAAAACCACACATTGGCCGAGTTCTAGGACAGAAGAGGTTACAGTGGTTTGGCCACAGCTTTAGAGCTGATGAATCCATCCTAAACAGAGTCCTTCATTCACAACCTGCTGGAAGACGCCCAAGGGGTCGTCCCAGGACGCGATAGAAGGATCGAGTATTGACAATACTTCAGCAAGTGGAGCCAAATGCGGTGAAAGATGAAGCTAGAGACCGGCAGCGTTGGAATGTTATCTGCCGTAGATACCTCCTCCTTCGTAACTGATTCCTTTATCACTTTTTCTCTTCTTTTTCTTTGTTTGTTCTTCTGCTGTAGGCCTTAAAGGCCCATAAATGCAATAAATGGTGGTGATGATGATGATGATGATGATGATTGACTAAGGTGTATTATATTTATTAAATACCAGTGGGTATTTCTTTTTTTTTTACCCCTGAGTATCAAACTGGAACTGTTGCATGGGACAATGCTCGTCGCTGTGCAGTCAGATTTAAGATCTTTCAGCCTGCTTTCTTTCTTTCTTTCTTTCTTTCTATGTTTGCGAGTGTACATCCGTTACATATCGTAAGTGTTCGTATAATGTCGAACAGTCCGCTGAGTACATGTTCGTGAGATATCTTGAACAGTTTCTCAGTAGTGGGTATACATTACCCGCACGAAAGTAACAATCGGAGCAACAGGCCGTCATTTCAGAAATGACATATTAGTTCTTGATATTGCAAACTCTTCAGTCGGTCAACACAATATAATCACAATTACTGGGAGAATCTATAGGATAACATACTTTTTTCTCTGTAATCCGTAACAAATATTTTTTAAATGACATGTAATTCTTGTTTCAGGTTGTTTTTCGCATTTCCCATAATTGGAATTATATTGCATTGACCGACTGAAAAGTTGCAATATCAATATCAACACTGAATAGTTTCAAAGCTTTCTATATTAGTTCTTGTCTTTCGTTCGATGATCCCTCTTCTAAGTTGAAATATCTCAAGGTTATCTCCACTAATTCATATCAATTTAGAAGCACGTTTTGAGGTGTAAAAGTCGTAACTGCTTTTGTGTTTCAAACATTAGATAGGGTTAAAACTGCTCCGTTTTGACGTACTAAAGTCTTTTACAGAAATAATGTAGACTCTCCAATCATATTCACTAAGATTTCTTTCCAACAGGAAACTATGTAGGGAATCCGTTAGGTCTCCTGTCTTCCTTTCCTTCTTTCATAAAGGGTAGAAATACGTTGTCAAGTACAGAAAATCCCGAAGAAGGAAATAAAGAAGGAAATAAAGAAGGAAATAAAGAAGGAAAGAAAGAAGGAAAGAAAGAAAGAAAGAAAGATCAGAGATGAAGTCCTGACGTGAGCTTCATTAGAGAATATTGATATATTAGAGGAGTAGGAAGGTAGCAGCCGTGGCCGATTAGAACGTACCATTTCGGTGTTTTCGTGGGGTTGAAAACTGGAAACCACGGAGAACCTTTTCAAGAAAGGGCAACGCGATGGTGGGGTTCGAACACACTCGTCTTCCTAGTCCGGAGATAGCCCGGCCCTATGGCCTTACGCCTTAGCACACGTAACTATCCCGGTCGGTATAAGCGGCTCTTGAGATACTACGGTAACAGGATCGATAGGCATGTATACATCCCCTTGTACAATGATTATTCTAATTTAAATATTTGTACGTGGTCTTCACTTACATGTGTATTCATTATTTACATGGTTTATAAAATAATTCTCTGTAGCCCTAAGTGAAATCCGTGGTTATTGACAACACGCCAGAAAACGCTCATAGATATAGTTCCCAAATTAGATTAGGTGAATTGGTGGCTGTACTGTCCCCAAGAGATCAGAGTAGAAACAATAATACAGTAAGCCGATTTCTTCTATCCACGGTATTCTGTCCGAAAAAGACTAGTTCTCTACAAAATAATCTCAAATAGTTCAACATTCAGACCAGTAATAATGAAAGTTGTGTGGAATACGGATTAGTAATTGATTATCGGGACGTAGCCTGTGAAAGTAGTTGGCTAAGGATGGTGGTGCTAATCGAGAATCGTTTGATGAAGAAATACGTATTTTGGATTATAATGTTAATGAAGTAATTCAAGAAAGTAGGCAGAAATGATGCAGTCATTAAATGCTTATGCTGGAGAGCATAGACCATTATCTTTGAACCTTAGGTATGGATTCGGTAATTGAAGGCCTGGTCTCTAATTTGTTGTACTTCTGATCTTGTAGGTTAGAGGCACTGAATTCTTCACGCATCCCACCTAAATTTCTCTGTTTATGATGTTGTTCTGGAGTCATGTGTGAAGTTTCATTAACGCATTCACGTTCTTCGTCTTGTTCTTAGAAAAGCATTTGTATTGAACACGCTTATACGCAAGCTTTGTGTTGGTAGCGTCTGGCGATAATAGTTTCCATGCCTTGTTAATTCGCTATACTTCCGTCTCTTTGAGCGGCTTATCTCCATTGTATGCCTCATGCGCCACGGCAACTGAGTGCGCAGTATTGAGGATAATGGTTCTCGCAAGTTCAAGAACCCCCAATAGTATCCTCCTGAAACAGTCTTTTCATCCAATGCAGTTTTATTTTAAGGGTCCTGAATGGCTAAAGCAGCACTGGAAAAAGCATCTAGTAAAGACGATGAAGATTATACTGGGGGGAAAAAAATTCTTGGGGAGTGGTGTCTGGAATTTTCAAATTGATTCAAAATATATTTACGCTGCTGATTCCAAAACTACTGTCCATTTTGTTTTAGCAGCTCTAGGTTTTTAGATTTTGTTAATTTTGTGATAATTTATTATTTTTTCCCACCACATTTTTCTACACATTATACATCTGTCGTTTCATAATGTTGTTATTATTTGTGATTATGTGCACCAAAACCCAAGATAAACAGTGGGTACAGAGAAAACTTAGTGGTTGGAGACAAAAATAGTCACAGAACCATTGGTGGACAGAGAAAAGATGCCGCCCCTGTACATAAAACGGGGTTTGATGAAACAATTAAGGCTTTTAATAGAGACTAGTTAATACCCGCCAAAACACGACGGTCATTAGGAAAATATTTACTGAAGGATTCTCTTATACAATAGGCAATGCATTTTTGAAACGATTACTTCTCGACACTGCTGCAACTTTAAGGGCGTCGATAGATCAACTTCGCAACATATAACTGGCCGTGGCTGAAACCTTGATAAAGCAAATAGAGATCTACACGTTCCAGAGTTTCCCCTTGAGCTTTATTGATTGTGATAAAGTACGCCAAGCGAATTGAAAATTGGAAAATTGAAGTGATCGGAAGATGCTAAATCAAGTCGATGGATTATAGCTCTCTGCCCATTAAGCGATTTGCCTCCACATACTTACTCTAAAAGTGTGAGCCACAACAATATTTCCCCCCTTTTTAATTCTCATAAACAAAGATCTCAGTAAGACGTCGTGGCATCCGCCATTTCTCCGGTGGAATAGACCCATTGTGCGCAAGCGCGGGAGCAACAAATATCACATTTTTCTTTAATAATTTAAAAATATACTCTAACATATATTTACCTTTTAAAGACACTCTGCAAATCTACATGCCAAGAGCTCTCGTTAGAATGCATTACGAAGTTAATCGGTTAAGACATTATCTCAATCTCGCGGTAACAAAAATCACCTTAGCGTTTTAAATATATAGACGGTAACTGATTTGACTACATATGTAGAAAATTTCCAGCATTGAGCATGGAAAATAAGGGCCGGTATATTTGATGGTCCACAAATGCGGAACCTCAAAAACGCCAGCATTTCATCAAGTCTAGAAGCGATCTTAAGTTGTTGTTGTTGTTGTTGTTGTTGTTTTAAAGGGCCTAACTTCTAGGTTATCGGCCGCGATATTTAGTAACGTGCTTGGTTGTCATTTTGTATGGTAGTCCACAGTTTTCTTGGAAACGCTAAGGCTATGGTGTACTAGTATACTTTGATACAATATGAGCATCAAAGTTAATTATCTTCAGTCATTTGGATCGATTCCCTCCTTGCCTTGGTGATGTCAGCGATGAACAAGGCGAGCAATTCCACCGAGAAATTAGGGCCATGGAAGACCGTTAAGTTACCGTGGACGCATAGCCTAATTTATTATGATAGCGGACTATTGTTGGAGCCCCCATCGAGATTGTCCAGAAATATCAGATCGCAGAAAATCACAGAAACGTGGATTCATCTATATGTCAATTGTAAGGTGGCGTACGTATGTTCTTCTCTCTCTGCTAGGCATTATGCCACACTGTACCAATAAATGGATAAATACAAACTTCAAATTAAGAAACGGTGTCCTAAAATACTTATTATCTTAATGAAGTAGCCTACTGGTGTTTCTTTGTCTAAGTTGTAGGCTTAATATATGCCATATTGTGAGAAGGAGAGCTGATATGCAAAAACTAACACCATTTTCACCCCAAAATTGAGTAATATCTTAAGACATGTTCCCGAGTGTGCGATGATCACTCCCATTGGTTCAGACGGAGTATTTCTTTTAAAATTTCACTGATTTTTTTCCTTAAAAAATCGTGTAGAATTTGGAGGACTTCCGGCAATAGTAGAGAATTAGTATTATAGGGCCACAAAAAGCCTAGCAAATATTGGTTATTAGTATATGCTTACAAAATAACAAAGAGGACAATGCTTGCTTTATTTATATTCCGCGAGAATCCAATGAAACATCTAAAAACGAGGACGTGCCCGCATTTATTCGAATGTTGGGTCTTCCGATATTTTACCGATATTTTACCAAAATAAGAAAGCCTCCGCCACTGTCCGTTAGCTGTGAATCTGCCAGACAACTGGCAGTAAGAAATCTGTGCGAGCTTGAACTTCACAGTGAGAAAGCATACATTGTGTGTTCAGCTATTTGATACCAAAGAAACAGATAGCTTGTAGGGAACACAGAAACTAGGACGAGGAAAGTTGTCCTTAGACCAGTCGGCTTCACTCTCCACGATGCTTCTGGACATCGTGCCAGTGTTATGATGGTGCTAGGGTTGCAGACATCTGTTGGGCGATATGTGATTTTTGGGCTGTTACAGGCAGGCGTGTTAGGGAGAGGACACTATCTCCAGACAACACATGTTTATAATGTCGTTAAAAGAAGAATGGGAGAGGTTTCCTCAAGATTTCCTGAAGAGTATACTGTATCGCTGTTATTGTCATATCGTAGTGTATGATCGCCACACTGAGATATCGTGGATCATTATGATTTTGTAAGCATATGTTTTAATAATTTTCATATATCATACCGTACTACATAACTAGGAACATTTTCTTAGGAGTTTGTGGATATTGAATGAAATTAGTTTATTTGTCCATCCAATCGTAAATGATCCTAGTGCCTTGATTTTTTAAGATACAGTTACTTGAAATGTGATAATGCTTTATCATTCGGAAAGCAGTTATTTTAGAATAAGAGAAGAGATCGCAATACACCTTAGAACGCAGGATCTAATTGAGCCCATAACTATTGTAATGTTTGGCACAATTAAAGTGAGAGAACGTCACGAACAAGGATAATCAGTTCCAACACGAGTTATTGCTTTCGAAATATCCAGCCGTTTTCAATAATTACGGGGGGCGTGGTGGCGCAGTGGTTAAGCTGTTGGCCTCTAACCAAGGTGGACTGGGTTCGATTTCCGGTCGATGCATGTGAGATTTTCGAAGTGAAATGCCATGTCCTGTGGTTCGGATTCCACCTAAAAAGGAGGTCCCATGGCTCATAATCACAAGATTCACGGTCACGTAAAACTACAATCTTCCTTCTTCAATAATTACGATCATTAGCTAAGAGACTCGCCACTATTATCAGCAATTAAAATGTGTTCGAGACATGATAGCTGGAGAAATCAATTATATCTGTTGCTCGAACCTCAGCCTTGAAGTCTAACAGGAATATTTCCTGAATGTGGCTCTCTATGTGGTTTATCATGTGAAGATACTTAACATTACAGGGGGTCTAAGACCGACTCCTATCAGTATGATCTTCCCTCTCATGAACATCCGATGTAAGGAGAACTATTGCATCTAAAATTGATAGGAAAACCTACCCTCGACATCCGTTATTTGGACCCGACCCCAGACTCCTAGACTGAAATCCAGGAAAAGCTTTCGGTGCACGAGTGACTTCGCCAAAACCACACAGAACTGCAAATATCGCCTTGGCCATGAAGAGCTTTCAACAGTCTATGGTGTAAGGAGAATGTGAAAACATTGGGTTGCATTTAATCAGACCAACTATGTGCTTGTGGGGAATTGCAGAACCCTGAACAGCTGCTCAACTGTAGTATCTTGAAAGAATCCTGTAGCATTGAAGACGTGGTCACTGCAAATAAAAGAACTATTCGGGTGGCTAAATTTTGGGCATCACAGGACATTTGATGTGCATTCTGTAAATAATTCAATTTTGTTTAATTCTGTTACTCACTATGCATAGGTAAGGTCTAACGCGTTTCACACTCAAATCTGCTTGGCTCTGCCTAAACCGATAGCTACCCCTGGCTATTAATCTCGTACCAAGGTGTACTGTAGCTTCAGGGACAACTTGTGAGAGGCGCTTGTGGTCAGGTTGGTTGCCTCTCACCTCTTCGATTCACAGTTAATGCGTGTATTATTTTCGAAGTGGAATGTCACGTCCTGTGGTTCAGATACCACATAAAAAGGAGATCCCATGACTCGTGATCACGAGATTAACGATCACGTAAAACTAAAAGCTTCCTTCCTCCCTCCCTTAGACGTTGGAAAGGGGTGATGCGCCTGCTACTGTTTCAAATCCGGCCTCTGGCATGGGTATCTGTGCTGATTTACTAGTGTGCCCATTTTTGTCTAAACATTACAAATACATTACGAACAAATCAAAATATGTGAAATTTGACATCCTATCAAACTGGAGCTGGCAGAATGTCGAACAATCCTAATGCAAATAATAATAATAATATTAATAATATTAATAATAATAATAATAATAATAATAATATCGTATGGCCTCGGGTGCCGGGTGCAAGCTTCGTAATTTGACGCCCAGAGGGTAGCTTGTATGTCGAATTTCGTTGTTCCTTGAATCACTATGAAAGTCAAGTAGGTTAGATATCTAAGCTCCTTGAACACCATAGCGCTTTCCAGTAGAGAAATGAGGAACTTTGTGTTGGCGGAAACTCCCGAGATTAATTTTGCCATTATGAACACGGCCTACTGAATTCAAATGGGTTATTTGACATGTTAACATCGTATGACATGCGTGTCGTATTTTTGCCGCCTTTCAAAATTCACTAACCACGGCCAGGAGCGAACCTGCAATCTTGGGGTTAGTATACCGACACGCTATCCACTCACCCACCGTGGCAAGCAACCTAATGCTAAAATCTAATTTTTCGCAAATAACCTTGATTGAGTATAAAATGATTTTATGTTGCAAATCGAAAACCTGGATAATATCACATAGACTACTAATCCATACGATTAAAAGTCTCTGTCCGAACTTTGATCAACTTAATTTGCTTCGTGAAATTCCAATCCATCTCCCTGGTGTATTAAGTAAACTGCGGGATTCAAAACCCAGTACCAAGGTAGTATCCTTGTTGTAGGGTGCCGTTGTGTCAAGCAAAGTAACCGTATTCATGGGACTGTGAGTTATTTTCTTTGCAAGATGGGACAAGTTACGTATGATTGTATTGAAATGCCTAGTTGCCCTGAAGTGTTTCCTTCATTCCAATAATCATGCAGTTAGGCATTTTGATTTCTTGGAAAGTCACCTAAAAAATAGCTCCTTTTTAAGTGTCCTTCATCGCACTTGTACATAGAACTCTGACCTTTGAAAACCAGCCTTGAAAGTGTCCCAAGTGCGTTAGTTGTATATTTGGGGAAAATAAATGGCAGATTAAACGACACTGCCATGTAAATCATCTAAACTTGTTTCTCATCCTCTTTGGGCACTGCTGTGCACGAAACACACCTGTGCTTCAATGATCAGTAACTAATTTCCCACCCAAATTAACTCCAGTGTTAATTGTTCTTCTCAACTGGTCGAAAATCTACAAACATTTCCATATTTGTTACATTTAATGGCTTAATATATCGTAGTCATCATCCCCGCGTACTTATTTCTGTGTAAAATACTGTTTTTCAGTCAGCCAGCATGTATGCGGGGACCCTTATCTTGGTTGGTTTTTATTAGTGTTTTGCCCTACGGCAGGACCTCATATGGCCGCTCTCCTGCTACCCTCTTCGTTTTATCATAATTGGCTTCTATCCTTATGGTATCATTTCACCAAGGCGGACCGGGTTTGATTCCCGGTCAATGCATAATATGAGATTTTCGAAGTGAAATGCCATGTCCTGTGGTTCCGATTCCACGTAAAACGGAGATCCCGTGGCTCATGATTGCGAGATTAACAGTCACGTTAAACTACAAGCTTCCTTTTTTTCCTTATGGTATCAACAATCTGGTATCTTGTCCGTCATCTTCGTCCTCTTCCATTCACTGTTTCTTCCATAGCATCCATAGCATCCAACAGCATCTTCTCATCCAATGTCCTATCCAATTGTGTTTCCTCGTCCTTATTACCTTTAATATTTTTATCTCTTCCCCAACTCTTCTCAGCATCTCTTCATTTCTCACTCTTTCTACCCTTCCATCCCTCTCCAAATCCAGATCTCAAATGCTTCCAATCTTCGTTCTTCCTCTTTCCTCTGTGTCCATGTCTCAGTTCCATATAAAGCACTTTGCTAGTCTCTTCCCCCAGGTCTTCATCCATGCGCCCACAAGCATCCTCTTCTTATTAATATTAATATAATCGAAGTTATTGAAATATCTGAAATACATAGGCCTATAGGGGGAAGGGTGTGATGATACAGCGGTCAAGCTCCTTGCCTCTCAGCGGGTGGACTGGGTTCGATTGCTAGTTAATGCTGGTATTGTTTTTGAGGTGCAATATTCTGTCCGGTGGTTCAGATTCCACGTAAAAAGGGAGGACCCGTACCTCATGATCACAAGGTTAGCGGTCACGTTGCTCCCTTCCTTCCTTCCTTCCTTCCTTCCTTCCTGCATAATAGAATTACGTACTTTATGTATTACTAGCCGAAGTATCCGTGCTTCGCTGTGGGTCATAAATAAATTAAAATGTGAAGGTGACAGTTAAAACAAGGGATAGGCGAGGTGCTTCGTGGATGGAGAGTAAGGATGGAACATTTTGTCCAACTACACCGCTCGGCGTTGACCGTGTTTTATAGCACACATTTAGGTTTTACTCGCTAACCGTTGGACCTTTCGGATAGAAAATTAAATTTTAAACCTCGTACAGGCTATGCCATCAAAAGTTTTCTATTTCTTAGCGTTCTCTTTTTATTTGAAATGGAACTATGAAAGTTTGAAGCCAAAGGGTGTAGTGACATCACTAAAATGGTCGCCATCTTTAAATAGTGCAAAGTATCGAAATCAAAAGTAGCCTATATGTTAACCAGGTAAATCAGCTACTTCCATGTAAGATTTCATGTAAATCAGACCCGTTGTTCTCGCGTGATTGAATAATACACAGACACACACCATCTCATTTTTATATACTGTATTAGTATTGATTTTATGTAACACAGTGTTTAAGTTGCCTGGTTCAAGTAGCGTCGGGTCATGGATATCCTCTGTGATCACATGCTCTCGTTGCACCTCAACTCGAAGATCTACCGTACAATCGTCCGTCCAGTGGCGCCCTATGGAGCCGACGTGGCCACAAAAAGATGCCGCATGCAATGGAAATGTGAATGCTACGATGGTCACTGGGAGTCTCGTGGCTAGACCGTGTCAGGAACAAAGATGTGAGGAACACTATTTTAGTTCATAGATCGTAGGCTTCAGTTTTGCCACGTGAAGGAAGGAAGGAACCACGGGACCTCCTTTTTTACGTGTAATCCGAACCACAGGACGTAATATTTCACTTCGAAAGCGTCCGACCCACCGACGTTGCATACCGCGTCACATGGAGGGTGAGATGCAGAATGGTGGACCACCCTACCTGACGGGAAATAACTTCGTGAAGGAGGAGAAAAATATTAATGTATAATTTGTAAGTGCATCATTTATTTATTTCAGGCATTCGAATATAATCATCATCATTTATATAAAACGCTAAGGTGTATGTTTCACAAAACTCAAGCTCCTAAACCAGAGGGAGTTAGAAGGTGTGGTTTGCACCAATATCTTACAAATCGTCTCAGTAGTAGTCTGGTTGGTTCCTCAGTTTAGGGGCTGCGGTCACTTTGGGTGTGTGTAAAATCTGTCTGATAACCGGCGTTAATTGTGATGATACCTGTTTTTAATTCCAGTAAGCTGCAGACATTCGATTTTCAAGTAGTTCCAACGTTTGCTGCCAAACGCCTCCATCAACGACCATCTAGTTCTGAACTTGGTTAGTAGATGCCACCGCAGTCGGCTCCTGGCGACGAACGTTGGATCCTAAGAGCGTTAGTTAAATCTAACCTATAATTTAGCTTCACACAAGTGTAATTAGTGGAAGGTTCTTTATCATGCCAAAAATCTATGACATGGGCCCGCCAGCTTTACTTCCCCTCCGAAGGAGGGCATACTGAAGGATTTTAACGCTCTTAAAAAATCCGACGACTTCGGCCGGGTTTGAACCCGCGATCTTGGGCATAGAAGCTCAGCATGCTACCATCTACGCCACCGAAGCCGCTTAAACAGTACTAGTCTACAGGAAAAATTTTGCATTCCATGAAAACTCAATGGAAATGTATTTATTTGTTTATAAAGTTTATTCAAACAAATAAACAAGACGATATCTCTTGTCAGAACTGTGCCGCGTCTAGCCCCCAAACAGTAAAGCCGGGTGGGTGGTATATACATATAAGGCGCTCACAAGAAACCTATAATAGCCTAATTGTTTTACGTCCCTTTAACTACTGATGCTATTAGAGACGCGGGGTGCCGGAATTTTGCCCGAAAGGGATCTTTAACGGGCCAGTGAATCTGATGACACGGCTCCCTCGCATTTGCGCACCCTCAAATGCCAACGGACTGGGCCAGAAATCGATCCTGCTATCTTGGGAACAGCAGCCGAGAACGTTGCCGCTGCACCACGCAGCCAGTCACAACTAACCGAGCATTCCAAAGAAATAGAATCACTCGCATCAGTGATAAATTGCACTCTGATTTCATAAAGATCGACAATTTGTATTTTAAAAGTTGGATTAAACAAATAAACCAGGCGGCTTCTTTGGCGTAGTTGGTAGCATGCTGAGCTTCTATGCCCAAGATCGCGAGTTCAAATCCGGCCGAAATCGTCGGATTTTTAAGAGCATTAAAACCCCTCAGTATGCCTTCCTTCGGAGGGGAAGTAAAGTTGGCGGTCCCATGTCATAGATTTATGGTATGTTAAAGAACCTTCCACTAATTACATCTGTGTGAAGCTAAATTGTATAGGTTAAGAATGTAAACAACACTCTTAGGTTCCTACGTTCGTTGCCAAGAGCCGACTGCGGTGGCGTCTGGTAGCTAAGTTCTGAACTAGTAGTCGTTGAGGGTGGCGTTTGGCGGCAAAAGTAGGAACTATTTGAAAAATTCAAAAGTCTGCAATCCTTACTTGAATTAAAAAACAGAAAAACAACACTAATACAGTCATCACAATTAACACCGGTTATCAGACACATTCTACACACACCCAAAGTATACGGGGCTACATGACCGAGTTGTCGCAGCTCCTAAACTTAGGAACCAACCAACCAAACAAATAAACCAGACGATAATTAATTGTTTCGCGTCGAGCCATCATACTAATACAGCCAGGTGGGTGATTTATACACATGCGAGAGTTCCGCTAGTATAATATGATATGGTCATTTTCATGCCACATTATATTATGGTAGCCCTGTTCCTCATTGACGAAGTATAATAAGTCCCGAAGATTAAAAACCTTGTGTCAATATTAATTTGTACTTTTTATTGTACCGGTTTCGGCCACGTTGTGACCTTCCTCAGTGCAAATAATAATATGAATAAAATTCATTATTATAATACAATAATTAATTGGGCTCCCGTGTTCGTGTTGACCACTAAGCACCATTTTACATGGACTATAACAAAATAACACTGAAAATGGATTCTAAGTTTTATAATTGTGGAGTTCTTCCCGCAGCAATTCTGTCACAAGGACAACAAGACGTATGAACAGTATAGAATATTTCTTTCTATGTAAATAACCTATTTTAAATGTTTATCTAAACAGAATTAAAAAGGTATTCTAAATGTGAACTGTAGGTTGCATGGTGCTTTAACAACTGTACCGTACAAAACGTCTAAATATAAAGTTCAGAAAATATTATGTTCTACAGTGTACTGTTGACAACTTGTTACAGTAATGAGAATGAACGAAAGTTCGTTAAGCGAAACGATGTCTCCTAGCTATTACGTTGATTTATTGAGCTCAAACTGAATGAGATCATTGAAAGAATTTTGTGATTTGTTTTTTTGTCTAGCGGCGTGAGTGATTGTACATTCTCGTTGCAAACACCACCTTTCCAGTTAGTTTTTTTAAGCAGACTCCTTCTTGCCTGATGCCCTTGTATCACAGGTTCAACTGCGTTATTTATCTTTAACGAATTGGCGACAAGTCCCTTCAATATGAAGGCTATCTTTTTCAAACGACGTTATCATAACGCAATCGAGTTAAAGAAGAGACATGAATTGATTGCCTCGTTATGGAAATGTTTATAATTATTGTTATCATCATTATTGTTATTTTTTTATTTTTTATACCTAGGTATATTTCGAGTTGAGCCTCTATGGACTGCGTGGTAACAACCAACTTCACTTTAGTGTCTAGGTCTTGTTCTTGTTCCGGCTTTGAATTCCTGCCAGTATCTTCTGACCTCAGCGACGAGTGCCTGTTTATGTTCTTCGGACAAGGTCCTCTCCGACTTCCGGAAGTCGATACCATTTTTAAACCTTGGTAGTTGTTCACCAATCTTCTAAATGTGTTCCTGTCAGGAATTTCTCGGTCTAGAATACCAATTTGCCTGAGATCTTTTTCGCATTCCTCGAACCTTCTCGGCCTTGTTGCCTTAGACTTGATGAAACTCCATATTCTTTTCGTTAATCGATCATCAGTCATCCTCAAAAGGTGACCGTAAAATAGTAGCCGTCTCCTCTTAATTGATGCTTCGATAGGGTCTATGTTGTTGTACAAGTCCTCATTTGCTCTCATTCGCCACTGACCATTAACCCATCTATTACCTAGGATTTTTCTTAATATCCTACGCTCTCTTTTTTTTAAGTTGTCAGCTTGACATTTAATATTCATGGTCAAAGTTTCGGACGCATATAATCCCTCAGGTTTTACAACCGTTGTATAGTGTCGGAACTTAGCCCCTATACTCATAGACTTTTTTGTTATAGATATTCTTTGTAATTTGGTATGCCTGGTCTAACTTCCTCACCCTGACATTAATTGCTTCCTCTTCCAATCCATTCTGTTGGATGACTTCGTCGAGGTATTATTATTATTACTATTATTATTATTATTGATTTCCGGTCATCCGGAGGCTCCAGCGTTACTGGGGTTTTCTTGCTTTTTAAGAAGACATAAAAATTAGAAGCATTAGTCTTTTTTTATTTATATCTAAGTATATTGGCGGAGTAAATTCCATTATATCTCCTCAGTATACTCATCCGCCTTGTCTACCACCCGTTGAGAATTGTCATTTTAATGGGCCTAGTATCTAACTTATTGGCCCAACCACCTTCTGTGGAAGACGTCAAACACCGCCTGTGAGTCCATCGCTGGCGATGTCTCATATAGCCGCCCTCCAGCACGGATAATATTTCTCTTGTGTCGTTATGCTTCCCGCGAAGGAGTTCATTCTTTTTTGCGAACAAATCATAATCGAACGTGTCCATGTAAGGTGAATGCGGTGGCTGTTCTGGGACATATTAATGACCATTATCCTTCAAAACCATGTATTATGTAATACTATTAACGCCGTGTTAGATCTCCCATACTACTGTACTGTGTATTTAATTTTACAATAGGGTTACAACAGATGTACTCGCAAGCTGATGTTGCCTTCTAGGGAAAAATTCCGACACCTCGGTGTATCTAAAGCCACATCAGTTAACGGGGTGTTTAACCCATATTATTATTATTATTATTATTATTATTATTATTATTATTATTATTAATATTTATTGGTTGACCTCGTGACATAGTGACTCGCATTCTTGGTTGTCTCCGTGAAGGACCTGAGTTCAACTCTCTGCTCTGCTAAGAAATGTAATTCTTGTCTGAGGGCTAGAATGGGCCTCACTCAGCGTCGTGAAACAGAACTGATTCGATTTCCACCTCAACCATCCTAGAATTAGTTCTCTGTGGATTCTTCATTTCTACTCTAGACAAATGCTAGGATGATGCCTAAAAGGGCTTCGGTCGCCTCCTATTCAAATCCTTGCCCCAACAACAACAAAGAAAAATACACATAATAGTACAGCTATCACAATGGCGCAGGTTATCTGATAGATTCAACACACACCTAAACGCCCCCGTGTACTATATGACCTTGTTGTCGCAGAGCCCCTAAACGTATCAACAATTATTATTATTATTATTATTATTATTATTATTCAGTATTGAATCTCCTACATTCTGTGCTACTAGGTTTCTTATCCGGGCTGTTAAGAACTCGGCATATTTATTTTGCTCAAATTATATGAGACAAATTTACTCCAGTCATGGATGCATTGACCAATAATAATAATAATAATAATCATAATAATAATAATAAAACACACCCAAACATGCTAGTATTATTTTCAAAAAACTTCGGGAAGACCGCATCTTGTCTTCTTTCTTTTCCGACCTTCGTTCGTCAACTCTTGCACTGGTGGCACTGGTTTCTCTGAGTACAGTAATTATGTACATTCCTATCAATGCTATCGTCATCATGATTTTGGACTTACGAAAAAGATGTGGACTTGTGTGAGTCCGTTCATAGAAACCACATGTTTTGTGCTACTAATGCATGTTGTGTTTATCCATGCACAGCTTTCTTTGACCATGCTTTCTCTTTCCGATTTATCTTCCCTAGGTTCCTTCTATTAGTTTCACAAAATTGATTCCGTCAGCCTGCATTAAATTTGTTAGTTCTTTTACACTTTTTTGTGTTGACCTGATTTAAACTTGTAGGCTATAGATCAACAATCAAAAATTGACGCATGAAAGATCATGGTCATATTCAGTATTATCGTCCTTGGGTGAGACGGTACAACCCCCAAAAATTGATGCAACTCACTTATATGAAGGCTGTTTTCTAAGTAAGGGCCGTTTTTTAAAGCCTTAGTGCGCACGCCGCAAAAAAGCGTGCGCGCTACCTCCCGGCATCCTTTGCGAACAAGCAGGCGTCAGTTGCAGCTGTGTAGCTAACCTGTACGCTGAACTGTGCATCTTTACAATGTTCAAGATTATTGATTCGCCCGCCGCGTGTGAGGTACGATCTGTGATACGTTTTTTGAGTGCAAGAAACATGTCAGCTGCAGACAGTCATCGTCAGCTTTGTGAGGTGTATGGTGATAATGCAATGACGGAAGGTAAAGTGCGAAAATGGGTACACGAGTTCAAAAGTGGCCGTGAAAATGTTCATGACGATGAACGCTCAGGTCGACCATCTGTGATCACCGATTTCCACCTCTTTTTTCAGCTGAAATGTCATCTTGGTGGGAAGCGCTTCGCCGACGATGAAGAAGTTAAAACAGCTGTGAATTCTTGGTTGTCAGAGCAGGCGGCAAACTTTTATGCAGAGGGATTTTAGAACTTAGTTTCAAGGTATGACAAATGCCTAAATAAACAAGGCAACTATGTAGAAAAATAGAGGAAGGTATGTAAAACCTAAAAATAAATGTGGTTTCAAAATAAAATGTTCGGTTAATTAAAAAAACGGCCCTTACTTAAAAAACAGCCCTCGTAGTTATGACACGTTCTTGACATAATGCGATTGTCAGTACACAGTGCAATTATTTACATATCAGAATAACATAAAAGAGCAAATTAAATGGACGAGAAACTGCTGAATTGTCAAATAAATACGTGAAAAGAGACACCGGTAAGCGAGCTGGATGTAAAACTCTTCACGACGTGTCAGTTTTGGCATAGGGGAAATGTCCTTGGTTACCAACCAGGGCTCGAATACTAGTGTCGGCTGTTATATTATTATTATTATAATTATTATAATTATTATTATTATTATTATTAATACTATTTTGTTGTTGTTACGAGACTCTCTTACTTATTGTGCATTCGCACCGTGTAACTATAAAAGAAAAAATAACAGAAAACGGAATTTGGATTAAAAGACGAAATTCAGACCTATACCGTCACACAGATAGTTTCAGCAACACGGTACGAAAAAGACGTTTAACATTTTATGGACACCTCTTCAGGATGGACGATTATAGACTTACAAAAGGGTTATTCAATGTAATAAATTCTCAGAAATCAAGGATAGCCTGGCTGGATGAATCAAGAGAGGACCTGCAAGAGTTGAACATCGGAGAAAATATTCTGAGAAACCGCAAAGTCTTCAGGACCGCAGTAACAAAGCACAAGTTTAGGGTGAAAACTAGTGGCAGGACTGGAACCAAGTGGACAGAAGAACGGAAGAAGCAGCACAGTGACTTCATGAAGAGATTTTGGGAAGATAGGAAGGCGAATATCATCAAGCCGAAAAACAAGTTCAAGCGCGCTCTATAATGGGCAAAACGCAAAAAGAAGAAGAAGAACAGAAGTTCACGAGAAGTCTTGTACTGTAAATATAAATCTGGTTGGTTGCGGATATTTCTTTTTAGGTAGATTTCATTAGAAAGCTAACTATTGCAATGGGTACCATGTTTCGACTTCCGGAAAATGTTGACATATCTTCGCGTTTCACATCCCCTAGACCCCAGAACCACCATCAGTTCAAAAGTTTATATATAATTTATGTATATATGTATCTATATATATATATATATATCACTTTCTTGTGGACACGATAACTACCGCAATTTTGCACCAATCACTTTGAAATTTTTACAGAATATGTATCCCTATAAAATCTCGGTCGAGTTCGTTAATGAGCACAATCGGTCGAAGGGGGTGAAAATGGGGGGCTTTTTACGAAAAAGTGAAATATCGCTATAACTCTCTTAATATTTGAAATATCGAATCCATTCAAAGTTCATACTATGTGTCAGATAAGGCCCAAAAATTTATGTTTGAAACGTTTTTTGATAGCACCAACCATTGACCAAAGGGGTGGGAAAAAGTGGGTTTTTCGGGAAACATTAATCATATCTCTCTTAATAGGCACAATATCAAAACCGTACAAAATGGACAATATTCCCCTAATAATTACCTAAAACTTTTGTCTGAAATAATTTTTGATATGACCCACCATTACGCCAAGGGATGAGAAAAATGATTTCGGAATTATAAGAAAATGCCAAGAGCTATCAGAGGTTGCCATGGCAACACTACTAAATTGATGAGGGATGAGCCATCAGACGTTGCCATGACAACGCACTTGCACGAGATCAGATTCAGATTTCCATCTGACTAAGTGTGAAGTGGCTTCGGTGACGTAACTGGTAGCATGCTGAACTTCTATGCCCAAGGTCGCGGGTTCAAAGCCGGCCGAAGTCGTCGGATTTTCTAAGAGCGCTAAAAATCCCTCAGTATGCTTTCCTTTGTAGGGGAAGTTCCAACGTTCGTTGCGAGTTGCTGGTTGCAGTGGCATCTAGTAGCCAAGATCACAGCCAGTTGTCGTTGACGGTAGTATGTGGTAGGAACATTAGGAACTACTGCTTGAAATTGACAGTCTCCAGTCCTTACCTGAATTACAGACTAATACAGTCATCAAACTTCACACAGTTTATTAGACAGATTCTACACTCACCCAAAGTACACGGGGTTGCATGACCGCGTTGTCGCAGCCCCTAAACTGAGGAACCAACTAAAATCTCTGCGGGAGATAAACTTTTGCGAGAAGAAGTAACAGACAGATAGTTACTCATCAGTGTCGAAACCTTGCATAAGGACAGTGTGACCACAAGTATAAAAATGGACCCCAAATGACAAGAAGGTTACCGTCCCCATAAGACAATAAAATGTTTAAAATATGCATAAAACGACGAAAGAAAGTTAATTAAGCTCCAATTATAAAATACTGTCTCGCAATAAATGAGGTCTGATCCTTCTACGAAAACCTGCATATTCTGTCTATTTTCGCCTATCCCCAAGTTTGCCCGGTGAAATCTACCTCCGCCTTCCGGCGTGCCGAGAGGACTTTTTATTAATGCAGCCGATGGCCATTATTTTCAGGAAGGGTCAGGGAACGGATTTTGGAAGGAAATCGGCCGTTGACCTATTGGAAGGAACCGTCCTGGCATTTTCCTGGTGGTGAAAATGGGAAAACACGAAAACCATTTTCAGGACGGCCGAGGAGGGATTCGAACCCACGCTCTTCCGATGCCAGCAACAGCACGGCCACCGCGGCCGGGTTTGATTGCGGATATAAGTACCTGTACGTGCATTGTTTGTATTGGCCAGCCCTGAAATCAAAAAGAAACGCTGTGCAACAGCACAATATCACCCTGCAATATTTTTTCTCGTTTTCTGGTAGGGACTAGGGATACAGACATTCAGTGACATGTTTTAATGTTGTACAGAGAGGGAGTTCGTGTTCTCCTTCTACTCTATCTATATATATAAAGCACAAAGTTTGTCTGTCTGTCTGTCTGTCTGTTATGTATACAAATCTACACCGTTTCACCGATCTGAACCAAAATTTGTATACTTACCCTTTGGAACCCTGCGGGTAACCCTGTCAACATTAAATTTCGGACATACCACCCTATGCCCTGCATTTAGGCCCTTTTGCACAAATCTACACCGTTTCACCGATCTGAACCAAAAGTTGTATATTTAACCTTTGGAACCCTGCGAGTAACACTGTCCACTTGAAATTTCGGACAGACCACCCCATTCCCAGCATTTAGGCCCTTTGGTCCAAATCCACACCGTTTCACCGATCTCAACCAAAATTTGTATATTTACCCTTTGGAACCCTGCGAGTAACATTGACCACTTAAAATTTCGGACAGACCACCCCATTCCCTGCATTTAGGCCCTTTGGTCCAAATCTACACCGTTTCACCGATCAGAACCAAAATTCGTATTCTTACTCTTTGGTGCCCTGCGAGTAACACTGTCTGCTTGAAATTGCGGACAGACCACTCCATTCCCTGCATTTAGGCCCTTTGGCCCAAATCTACACCGTTTCACCGATCTCAACCAAAATTTGTATATTTACCCTATGGAACACTGCGACTAACACTGTCTGCTTGAAATTTCGGACAGACCACGCCATTCCCTGCATTTAGGCCCTTTTTGCACAAATCTACACCGTTTCACCGATCTGAACCAAAATGTGTATGCTTACCCTTTGTAACCCTGCGAGTAACACTGTCTGCTTGAAATTGCGGACAGACCACTCCATTCCCTGCATTTAGGCCCTTTGGCCCAAATCTACACCGTTCCACCGATCTCAACCAAAATTTGTATATTTACCCTTTGGAACACTGCGACTAACACTGTCTGCTTGAAAGTGCGGAGAGGCTACTCCATCCCCTGCATTTAGGCCCTTTGGCACAAATCTACACCATTTCACCGATCTGAACCAAACTTTGTATACTTACCCTTTGGAACCCTGCGAGTAACACTGTCCACTTACAATTTCGGATAGACCCCCATTCCCTGCATTTAGGCACTTTGGCACAAATCTACACCGTTTCACCGATCAGAACCAATATTCGGAAACTCACCCTTTGGTACCCAGCGAGTAACACTGTCTGCTTGAAATTGCGGACAGACCACTCCATTCCCTGCATTTAGGCCCTTTGTCCCAAATCTACACCGTTTCACCGATCTCGACCAAAATTTGTATATTTACCCTTTGGAACACTGCGACTAACACTGTCTGCTTGAAATTGCGGAGAGGCTACTCCATCCCCTGCATTTAGGCCCTTTGGCACAAATCTACACCATTTCTCCGATCTGAACCAAACTTTGTATACTTACCCTTTGGAACCCTGCGAGTAACACTGTCCACTTACAATTTCGGATAGACCACCCCATTCCCTGCATTTAGGCACTTTGGCACAAATCTACACCGTTTCACCGATCAGAACCAATATTCGGAAACTTACCCTTTGGTACCCAGCGAGTAACACTGTCTGCTTGAAATTGCGGCGAGGCCACTGCATCCCTTGCATTTAGGCTGTTTGGCACAAACCTACACCGTTTCACCGATCTGACCCCAATTTTATATACTTACCCGTAGAACCCGACAAGTAACACTGTTCACTTAAAATTTCGGACAGACCACACTATTCCCTGCTTTTTGGCCCTTTGGCAGAAAACTACACCGTTTCACCGATCTCAACCAGATTTTACATAATTACCCTTTGGAACTCGACGAGTAACACTGTCCACTCGAAATTTCGGACAGACCACACCATTTCCCGCATTAAGGCCCTTGGGTACAAATCTACATCGTTCACCGATCGAAAACAAAGTGTGTATACTTACCCTTTGGAACCCGATGCGTAACACTGTCCACTTGAAATTTCTGACATACCACTCCATTCCCTGCATGTAGCTCAGGAATTCCTCGGGGTTGCCAGCTTCCTAACTCACCAGTCATGAGCCCTTGAGGGTGTACCAGAAGTGGTGGGTCTACACACACCCTGCCTCTTTGAGGGCCTTGAGCAGAAGACAGGAGATATTATGAAAAGGAAAAGAAGGCAGACCCCTCGAAGAATGAGGGTATCAGGAAAGATGAGACAAAGCCAATTAAGGCGGAAAATTGAAAGACTCCCTAGCCCTCGGATACCCTAATACAGTCTGGGTCGGAAGAGTACAAGAGTTGACCAAGGGAGGCCGACAGGAAAGAGAACTGAAATGAGCCCGGCACCAGGAAGTAGAAGCGATGCCAGACTCAGCTGGGGTTCCGTGGTCGCCAACCCACGTCCCACAAGTTGTGAGACCCTGGGGAGCGTCAGTTGTGAGAATAGCTTGCTGATTCATCGCGAGGTGACTTGAGAGTACTTTCCAAAGCCCGCCGTGTTATCTCCTGCTGTCTATGCTGATGCCAGCACAGGGCCGTTGCGAAACAGTGAGTGATTCCCGGTCAATCTGTATAGGACGGGGAACCCCGAACGTGTGTCATCATATTTCGTCATCATCTGCGATCATCTCAGGTTCGTGCAGCTTGGACCTATATTCTTTGTCTTGCAGTACGCTCTTTCACTAGACGCATCCAGTACAGGCCTAAGCCAGAAAATAAGGTTGAGACTTTGGAAGACATCGAAGCTAGACACCTGAATTACCTATATCAGTTTTAAAATAATACCATGTTCGTTTAGTAGTCATTTTTAATTACCTTATTATTATCATCATAAGTGCAAATGACCTAGATGTTACGCGCATCATACCAATAATCACCGCCGCATAAAGTCTTTCTCGACTGTGATTTTTAAAATATTTATTTTTGGTTGGTTGGTTCTTAAGTTTAGGGGCTGCGACAACGCGGTCATGTAGCCCCGTGTACTTTGGGTGTGTGTAGAATCTGTCTGATAACCGGTGTTATTAGTGTGTGTTATCTGTTTTTTAATTTAAGTACAAACTGCAACTTAGAATTCTTCAAATAGTTCGTACTTTTGCCGCCAAGCGCCACCGTCAACGACTACTAGGCCAAGTTTGGAACTTAGCTACTAGACGCCACTGCAGTCGGCTCTTGGCAACGGACGTAGACATCTATGAGCGTTGTTTATCTATCCAATTTAGCTTCACACAGGTGTAATTAGTGGAAGGTTCTTTAACATGCCATAAATCTGACATGGGACCGCCGGCTTTACTTCCCCTCCGAAGAAAGGCATACTGACGGATTTTTAATTCTCTTAAAATATCCGACGGCTTCGGCCGGGTTTGAACCCGCTATCTTGGGCATAGAAGCTCAGCATGCTACCAAATACGCCACCGAAGTCGCCATATAGTTATTTTTATTACAGTACATTGTGTACATTATACGTTGAAGTGTCAATTCAATACCGGTAGTAGTTGCCCTTATCATCCTCATCATAAGAGCAAATGACCTACAGTAGATGTTACGCCCATTACACCATTAATCACCACACACAATAAGTCTTCCTCGCCTGTGAATTTTGAAATATGTATTTCTATTACGGTAATTTGTAAGTTTGACGTGTCAATTCAACAGTATTTTTTATTATCATCCTTATCAAAAGGGCAAATGACCTAGATATTACTCCCTCATTGTCTTTGGGGGCAAATGACTTACATTTTAAGTCCATTATATTTCTAAGGAGACCTTAAAACATTATCATCATTCCACCGGGCGAAGCCGGGTACTACTGCTAGTTGTCTATAATTTTCCCCTTGAATGTAAGTTGCACGATCCTGTGTTTCTCGCAACACAACACGTGGCGCTAGTAGGTAGCCTTCATGCCTTAAATGAATAGTTTATCTTTCTGTCAAGTCGCGCACAACGACTCCATACGGGAGATGGAAGCTTTGAATCCCGGCGCTGGCAGTGTCCATCCTGCGTGTGGTTATCTCCGGGACTTTTTTACTCCCCCTCCCATGAAAATGCCGGGATAGTAGGGCCTACCTTATTTGATTACGTGCCGAGTGCAACCGTGCCGGATGCGACAGTAAAAATCGTGGCTGTAGCTACTCTGCTAGTAGCTTACAGTGCTCCATGCGACCCATTGTTCGAGAGAAGAATTGAAGATCTTATTTCCAAAGTGACGTAAATCCATGAAATGCAAAACTTCAGAAATCGCGTTTTTGTTTTTTCGTATAATTAAATTCAGATATGATTATGAATAATGTAATTTCATTCATTACTTTTATGCACATCCTGACACTGTTGGTTGGTTGGTTCCTTAGTTTAGGGGCTGCGACAACGCGGTCATGTAGCCCCGTGTGTACTTTGGGTGTATGTAGAGTCTGTCTGATAACCGGTGGTAATTGTGATGGCTGTATTAGTGTGTGTGTGTATCTGTTTTTTAATTCAAAGAAGGACTGAAACTTTGAATTTATTAAATAGTTCCTACTTTTGCCACCAAACGCCACCGTCAACGACTACTAGGCCTAGTTCAGAACTTAGCTACTAGACGCCACCGCAGTCGGCTCTTGGCAACGAACGTAGGGACCTAAGAGCGTTGTTTACATTCTTAAGCTATACAATTTAGCTTCACACAGGTGTAATTAGTGGAAGGTTCTTTAACATGGCATAAATCTATGACATGGGACCGCCGGCTTTACTTCCCCTCCGAAGGAAGGCATACTGAGGGATTTTTAACACTCTTAAAAAAATCCGACGGCTTCGGCCGGGTTTGAACCCGCTATCATCCTGACACTGTGTTTTAAAAATCTCCTCTCATTGAAAAATTGTGGTAATCGTCTCCTGTAAGTTGTAGTTAGGACGTTTTGGAAATAAATCATATATTGTCATACGCCTTGAGTGGCATTTATGAACATTTGTATGGTTTAAACACAACAAACACAAACTGATGCTCTACAGTCTACATATTCTTCAAAGTTAGTCAAGGCCTTGATTTATCACGTGGTATCACGTGATGTCCAGAGAGCCATCGAATTGGTCAAGACACATATACACGTTGGAGTTACGTCACTTTGCAAATAAACTTAGTTTTTAGATCTCTGTTAATAAGTAATATACGACGTATTGCGACTTAAACCCTTAGCTATACGTTGAGAGAACCTATAAACTTGCTTATGAAAGAAAAAACTGAAAAGCCGTCAATTTTGGATTTACGTCACTTTGGAAATAAGCTCTTCAATTTTTACGGCGCCTAATCTAACCTGACTTAAGCGGAATTTTAACACAGATATGTTAGAAACTCCCGGATTCCACCGATACATCAGTGCTTGGGTCGCTAGTGGCACGTTGGCAAATTGGTGGGTCGCTTGCGGCTCGGGTCGCATCCGCAACGACACCCCTTATTTCAAGTCTCGATGCACCTACGGTAATTCTACTGTTAGTTGCTCAAATATCCAGCCGCCCTAAAATGTAAACAGCTTGGTTACGGGCACGCCGCGCAATACTATCCAAGAAACACACTTACCGGCACTCGCGTAATCACAATCCAACACAGTGCTTGTCGAACTGAGCTTATCCACGCAGACGTAAGCAACTAGACTGTCCCGTCTCTTCCAGCGAGAGATCATGTAGGCTATATGACCCCTCTACCACGGCTAAATATCCCAGCAACAAACAGTAGACGCTAGTAAGCCTAATTAGTTATACAGTTACACCACAGGTTTACAGGTCCTCATACAAATTCTATACACACCCAAGTACACAGATCTGATGACTGATGTGTTCTAAGCCCTTAGAATGAATTAATAACAAGAATCACTGCTGTGTAAAAGCCTCCGTGGCTTAGGCGGCAGCACGCTGGCCTCTCACCCCTGGGTCCGTGGTTCAAATCCCGGTCACTCCATGTGAGATTTGTGCTGGACAAAGCGGAGGCAGTACTGTAACGGCTACATTCGTCGTTGGATACCGCTCTTCAAGTTGGGCGATCATTTATAACGTTTCTACAGATATTACACTCAAGACTCCTTAAAACCACCTCATCGTTCTTATTTAGCATTGGCCTGTCTAGACAGACGACATACACTTTATTAATTTAGATTTACTGGGCGCCAGTTATCGTAAAGATAACACATTAAAATTTTATTTAGCCACGGCCGCTCCCTTCCTTGAGCCAAGATCTATCATCGGAGCGTAGGGCAATAAACTTGCTCTATGAGATACTCTTTGCATTCCAACTATCCTATATATTCAACTCCCAATGAACAAGACATTTTAACTAATACGGGTTTATCTACAACAAAATTATTAATAACATTTGATCTGAGGTTTCGAGCTGTGTACAATATGTGCATTAATATTCCCTAATTGCTAGGCAATATTGACTGTCTTCTCGCTAGCGCGATCTTCTGTGTTGATAATAACTCGGTCCATATACCTGGTGCCTTGTGGTTCAAAGTCCATCTCGTTGGTCTGCTTGTAGGCTAATTTGAGATCTTACGCCAACCAACACCACCTAGATAACAGGCCTTTGCATTCAAACAAGATGGCGGGCACTGTAGGCAGAGCTGCTGGAGCTCGCCGCAGGCCATGGCCCATATGACGGGTTCCTTCCAACTGATACATAGTAGTAGGCAGCATTTTTAGGCTATTATGATGACTTCATCCTTCTTACCTTTACTTACGTAACAAACAAATATACTAGGCCTACTGAATAAGCTTCTTCTCATCCTTCACCTAAAAATGAAACCTCACGGGAAACTAGGTACCGTACCGTAGGAAAAAATAAAACATACACTATTTTACTGTTTCTGGATCAATTTTATGTCAACAGTTCACTGGCCACAAAACATAGCGCTAAATTAACAGCAGTAAAATATACGCATTTGATACAGTTATGTTCAATATTTGCATAAGATCAGGTTTTTAGCTAGATATCTAGACTTGACATGTAAACAACTGTGTCTTCTTCACGAAAACTTCCGGGTACACATTTCATCATTTAAATTATAGATTTACTATTATGATAATGCCATCAGCCACAGTCAGGGGCGTATATACAATTTTATTTCGGGGGGGGGGGGGGGGGCTGGCTATCCTGGAAAATTGTGAGTATTTTCAGGGGATTGTCACCGCAAAATCCCAGAAATATCAACCAATAACATATAACGTTGTGTAATTATTTTAGATAAGATTCAAAGTTTATATAGCCTACAATTACTGGCAATACAAAAAAAGTAAAATACAACACAACACACAAATAAAATTTTATACTTAATGAATTTTCCATTATGATCTATGGAGTATGAATAGCAAATATCTAAATATTTGTCAATTTACTAAGCAGAAAGGTAAACTGTTTTTTTTGTTTTTTTTTTACAAGTTGATAATTTATTTCTCAAATGTACCGTACTGTGGAATTCACAGTTTTGCCTCACAAGTCTGAGTGTACCCCGTTCCAGCCCTCAGACTAGAATTAAAATTTCTTTGGGGAGCCGGGAATCGAATTTGGACATCCGGGGCGGCAGCCAAGAATGCTAGCCACTACACCACGAGTTAATCTAATTTCAATCTTAATATTGTTTATAACTTAGCCAATAAGTTAAGATTAGGGTACAACCGAATTTACAATTATTTTATGCTCTTACCAAAGCAACAGTTTCTTAATTTGATTGGCTTTTTTCTAGTAATTTATTGCACATCATACCTGTCACCTACAAATATGAGGTGTATATTTTATTATTTTCATTTTCATATCCAGAGCATCCTAAATATTTACATACACTGTGAGTGGATGCAAAGTTGAGCATAAAATACCCTTAACACAGCAATGTCTCTGCTAGTTTAAAATATATAGTAGGCTATTCACATAAACACACAATGTCACATCAGATCCTTTTCACTCAGGCTATTAATCCATGTCAAAACTAGTCATCTAAGTGCATTTATTACTCTCATGTAAATTTTTTTCAAGAGTAGAGAAACACCCATTACAATTGGATACAATCATGTTGACCGACTGAAAAGCATTAAATTTTGATCCAATAGCTGTTGAAGCACAATGACTACATTACTAAACCAAATATTTTTATATGTGAGGTATGACTTTCTAAACCATAACAAAAGGCACTCATTTGAGCTTGAAGATATTTGAAATGTCATTGGACACATGGGGGGAGAGGCCGACAATCCTGTATAAGTTATAGAGACAATGAAACTTTAACACAGTGGATGGCTTTCGAATATATTGAGGCTGTAAGGCTACAAAGGGCGGAGAAATGCGACAGACAGGGTGAGAGGAGGAGAGACTGTTCATAATAGGCTATTTCAAGACTTTCAGGATAACATTCTAATATTTGGTGCCACAAAAATGGTGTCCATACAACTTGAACTTTTCGAAGTCATTTTTCAATGTTGCATTCATAATCTAATGAATTAATTGCATTTTAGTTGCTCCACATGTTAATTGGCCCAATTAAATTGGTCGGGGAGTAAAACGTAGGACTATCGACTCACAACTTTCTGTCAATGTGGAAAAATTATTTGGATTAATTATACACTTAAGTGCTTAATTAATCCAAGTATTTTTAGAGGTCCTGTACGCAAGTGTGAATTGAAAAGTTTTACTCCTCGCCCAATTTAATTGGGTACAGAGGGACACTGGGACTGAGTTATTGTCAGAAATTGCAAAAATATTGATTTTTTTATTCTTTGATATAATTATGCCCCTGACTCCAGCGGACAATTTAGTGAAAGTCTTTTCCAAATTCCGCCATATTTAAAGGCCCAGCGAATTCTTGAAATGTCTAGTGCGTGGTATTTGAACGCCTCCTATTCATGGACTTTCATTGAGGCGAGTATTTCTGTACTTATTTTCCTAATAAGGAGCTCAGAAAAGCAAGAAAGAGGGTGTTAACATATGGTGCTGGGCAGTTTTAGCTGACAAGGCAAGCTGATAACTAAAAAAATATGCATGGGTTTATAAAAGTGCATTTATCTGAGCTTCCCATTTTTTGGAACAAAATTCACCCCATATGCATCAGACTTGTGGCTATAATGTAGCAAATTTTTATACATATTCTATATTAATGCAATCCATAAGCACAGTGATTAGTTTTACTGTAGTATTCATAGTTTTGCCATTAAAAATATTTTAATTTTCAATTAATGGGATAAATAAATTGTGAAATACTGTATGTTAATTTATAACTCAACAAATATTCATATGAACTTAAAACCAATCACTAGGATTGCTTCCATACTAAATATCTATATGGGAAAGTCATGATAAATGACCTACCTCTATCCGTTTAACGCAAGGATCATTTTCAAAATTTGCATATTTTCATATTCAAATAATCGTATCTCCTAAACGGTTAGAGATAGAAAAGTGTAAATCAGAAGTCTAGTGTATATTACTATTAGAGTGCTGTGTGTAACATTATAACAATATTCATTGATAATTACCTAAAATTGAAAGCTGATAACCAAAAAATATGCATGTTTTTATAAAAGTCCATTTATCGCGGCTTCCCATTTTTTGATACAACATCTGGTCCTTGCGCATTAGATTTGCTGCTATAATATTGCAAATTTGTATTCATATTCTATATTAATGCATCCATAAGTTCAGTGATTAGTTTTACTGTAGTATTCTTAGGTTTGCCATTAAAAATATTCTAATTTTAAATGATAGGCAATTAATGGAATAAAAAAAATTGTGAAATGAGTTAATTTATATCTCAACACATATTCATATGAACTCAAAACCAATCACAAGGATTGCTTTCATACTAAATATCTATATGGGAAAGTCATGATAAATGAGCTACCTCTATCTGTTTAACGCAAGGACCATTTTCAAAATTTGCATAATTTCTATATAAAAATAATCATATCTCCTAAACGGTTAGAGATCGAAAAGTGTAAATCAGTAGTATAGTGTATATTAGTATTTGAGTGATGTGTGTAAAATTAGAACAATATCCATTGATAATTACAGAAATATGAAAACTCAGTCCCAGTGTCCCTTAACATGAAGACCGACTGAAAATAAATTCACTTATTAGACTAAAAAACAATAAAATTGATTTCAAATTTCATAAGCTGTCAAGATTGTCTGTTGACATACTTGCTGAATGGATATATTTATGGTGTGAATAGAGGAGTAGCTGAATCTAATAAGAGTACATAATTAAACAGTTGCATCTTCTCATCGGAAATAAGTATGACAACCTGAAATTTGACAAACATGATCCAAATATTTACTTGTGCCATCTCTTGATGATTGTAGTGTTTTTGTGTCTGTCGCACAGGCTGGAGCAAAATGTGGCTTTTCACTAATGTCTCATTTCATTCATGATTGCTACCAAGCTATGGCTGGTGCCATGTACTGAGTCAGTACATCAGTACTGACACTAACTGTACTCAAGTTGTACAGAGGCACCTTGCCTTGTATGTCTCATCGTAGTGCTGCTTTGTGGGTTTCTATTAGCATAACTTACAGTGGTGCTTGTTGAGGATCCAACCAGCCTTTGGGCTGACTATTAACAGAGAGATCAAAATGTACATCTGCCATAAAATCAGATTTGACACATAAATGGCTGGTATTCAAAAGCCATTTTCAAGTTGGGTTTTGTATTACTACCAGAAACAATGTGGCATATAGAAATATTCTAAAAGCCTAGCGGGTGGATCACAGTTATGTAGCTGGAGTGTCTATCTATTTTTGGTACGGTGATTTTGGAAAAACAGGCGCTCCAGTTTTATTGGGCGATTGTTAATTTCAGGCACAGTAACAAAAAGTGAAAAACAAAGTACCTTGGAAGACAGATACGGTAGCTGGGGAACCACAATGTGCTATATTGGATTCATTTAAAGGCCAACTGCAATGATCGCATTTAAAATACTGGAGTAGAGGAATATTGAAAATGATTTTGAACACAACAGAGGGACTGATGTGGGGTACTGATTCTTGTTGACAATGCATATTATAAAATTAGGCTAACTTTTGTAAAAATGTGATTTGTAATTATAACAGTGACAGGATGCACCTTTTGTCATTAAATATAATATAACATATTTTATAATTAGGCTACTAGGCAGGCATGAATTCTTCACTCCTCAGTTCAAACATGACAACTGAAAAACTCTGGATGAAATAGGTATTATACTAGAAAATATTTACAAATATCACAGGAGAAGATTGAATTTTAGGTACGGTAGTTATTGTTGTTTTAAGGGGCAGAATTACGAGGTCGTTGCATTTTATTTGAATGTCTTTTCGATCTTAAATCCAATAGATGGCTGATATCACATTGTTGACAGCAACATCTCGATCAGCTGACTGCAGGGAACTGCGGTGGTTTGGAACACTGAAATACTACACGTGATGATAGAATTGGGCTATTTAAAGTGAGTTCTATTCATTACTAACAAGGGGAGGATACGATGCATGGGTCACTGATTCGAACCATTTTAGTACACGTGTAGGGCATGACCAGGTGTTGCTCTCACGTCACAGTACAGGCGCAGTGTGGCAATGTGCACTCTATTGTATTTATCCTCGAAGGAATGTCTCAACGCTTATAGAAAATTGTAGATTTCTTTGAGAATGTCGACTTTGGTAAAGAATTTCTTTTCTTACAATAATTGTTCAGTAGGATGTTGGTGGATACCCATACCACTTTCTTACAAACATTTTCTACAGTGTGTCCTTTCATGCAAATATCAGGCTCCCACAAAAGTTCCATGGAACGAACAAATTGCATTGTAATGTTACTCACAAGCTCCCTGTGGTTCTCAACTTTAAGAAAATCAGATTCTAGGTCACCACACAACTTTAAAACTATTAAGTAATTGTGAACAACAACATTTACAACATACATTTCTGGGACTAAGAGCCTACCTCTGTCCTTATCCCTGACCAAATGGTATGCCTCATCATCAAGGTCAATAAATTCACTGGTACAAAGAATTTCCTTGCAATGACTACATTGTAATCGTTTAGTCACACTATAACAACAATACCCTGCCAAGTACACTAGAATAGGGATATCATCCTTACAACCATCAAAATCTCTGTCATCTATATATATACGGTCAATGAATTTTTGCTCATCAGTGGGAAACTCAGGAGCCTCTGAGGTAGGTTCACACAATTCATTTATTTTAATTTCACCAAATAAGTTGGATTTGATCTTTAGGGACATGGATGATTGAATCCTTAGCTTGTGTTCTACTTCATACACCTGCCTTATTGAAATATTGTACTGGCCACCTGCCAACTGCCTGTATTTGCCAAACCTTCCCTCTAATACATCAGTCTGAAACTTCCCAAACAGAACATAAGAGAAATTTAGAGTTGACAAGCAATAATCTTTCAACTTTAACAAGCCTTCTGTTGTCAGTATCATGGCAGCCATTGTCTCAGAGGACAATGACCCTTTTACATTTAGTTTTTTCCACTTATTTAGCCACTGCAAGAATTTATGTAAATAATTAACAATTTCAATAGAATCTGATGACACTGGGCACATGAGGATATTGTTGAGTCTTGCTCCTTTACCGGGAGTTCTTACATTTACTATATTCCACCAATTTAACATTAGTTCAATATACCAGGCAGTTTGTTTATAATGCAATAAGTCACACTTTTCCCCCATAACTTTCAACCCTTCAATGACATTTTCATTAAAAACCTGAAGAACAAGTTTTACATTTTGCCGTTCAAGTGAAGTAGGGCATAAGGCCTTTACAGAGAGACCGTAGCCATACTTCACCAACTTATCATGCTCTATATTTTGCAATTTCTTCACAGAGCAAAATGAGGCTTTGTGTACATCATTGCTAACTGGGTCAAAATCAGGATAGTTCATGCACATATCTTCATCTTTTTGGTTCAACCAGTTGTTTCTGACACACTTAAGCAAGTGGACAGAGTCAAACACAAAGAAAAGAGGCCTTGTTTCATCGACAGGATGAGAGTAAACACACTTCAGTTCTTTCTGCGGTGAAAACTGCTGCATACATTTCCTATTTACAGAACTGTTGTCACTTACTACACAAACCACATGAAATCCTATTTCTTCCAAGCCAATAATAATTTTCTTCAGTATACAGTGCAACTGTTCCCCAGACATGGATTTCACTGGCAGTACATGTACCATTTCCTTAACATCTGACAGTAGACTAGATATCATGAAGCAATAGGCACTTGTTGCCAGTTTCTCGCTGTTGAAAGCTTTTCCAACAATATTACCACCTTTGTAATCCATCATTGGTTTCACATACACTTCATCCATCATGAGTACAACAAATTTATCACATTCATTGCCAGAAAATTTGTTCTTTATATAGTTCAAAAAATTCTCCTCATGCTGCTCCACTCGAGGATCTAACCTGAATGTAGAACATAGCCTCCTGATCGTGCATGGATGGGGCAACACTATTACATTTAAATGTCTCAAGTACGCATAGCTGTGGGGCGAGATTGATTGTAGCATTGAACACAAAATCAGAAAGGAAGGGCTATAAACTCTCTTTTGCCCAGACCAAAGTCTAATTTGCTCTGTAACAAACTCAATATGTTCTACTAAGTCTGGGTTTGATAAGCTTACAGATTCCAAAATGTTCGAAGCTAACGCCAAGATTTCAGAAGAACTATTTTTTTTCTCGTCCCCATTAAAATTGAGTGTATCCAAACGTTCAAGGATGTTTCTAATGTCAGAAATGTTCATTACAATATTTGGGAACAGGAAATCACCTATCCTGTCTAACTTAACTTCCTTGTAGTACACTTCTAACTGTAATGATGCTGCAATCACTACACTACAAATAACCTTAGGCATAGGACAGAAGGTGATGAAAAGAATTAAAATGTTGTTGTCCTTAGAAATTACACTCCATGACTCTGGTGTATTGAGAAGTCCTATTTTATCATTCAGTTCCTCGAAGCTGGAAAATGACAATGCCTCATTTTGCAGATTAAACTCTGCCTCACTTTCTTCAATTGCAGTCTGCAGGTTCCTATTTTCTCTCCTAGCTCTCTTCTCCTGAGGGCTGTCTCTGTAGGACTTTGGGGTACTTAAATACTCTGGGCAATTTGGTAGACGAGATGGAACAGCACCAGGTTTAAGTCTTGGCACTTTTAATGGGAGTGTAATCTCTTGGCCATCTTCACAATTGAATACAGTATTCTGTCGAATGTCTTGAGCATTAAAATGCAGTTCACAAACCTGCAATTTGCAAAAGAATCATACTGAGTAACATTCATTGAAGTAAAGTGTATAGGCCTACCGATAATTAATCTTACATTCTGAACTACATCGTCACAGTGGACTCTTTGGGTCCTAGTGAGATAACTGCTGCACTTTCCAAGTGATCTAGGAATGTATTTATTATTACTCAATGTATTGAGAAATATCTTAGTGATATGGTTCATGATAACTGACCAAATTTCTTAAAATTCAGCAGATAATTCCATAAAAAGTTGTATATTGGACAAGAAATTGTTATGAATATGCAAATAATACAGCTTATCATCGAAGTAGCCTACACACCTGGGTATATTTAGGGAAATAGTAGTGATTTCTGGCATGTATAGAGTAACTTAGCCTATATTTAAAAATATCAGTTGCCAACCAAGGTATAAATACGGTACCGGTACTGTAAATCATTGAGTACCATAGGCTAGCATTTTTTCTAGGCCTACTCTTTCGTCTCGAGTACTATATGGTACCGGTATCAGAAGATTAGTTTTAGAACAAACTATTGAGCTACAGGTCTACTTATATTTTATATCTTGCTTTTAAACAGTTACCTTCACTGGGGAATTTCCTATTAAAACATCTCCGCTGGGAGCAATAAAGGGGTTAGGTACCTACTTACTCAGGAATCTGAGCAATTTGTGGTGCATATTAAATGACTTTCCAGTGAGGCCAGACTCAATTATATAAATCATTAGCTTTGAACACCGATTCTCAATATGCATGCATTAAAAATAAATCTATAATTATCACACTAAAACATTTTCAGTACGGTATTTGATCACAACATGTTTTTAATTCTTCCATGCACAACAAACTTGCCTCGCATGTTGGGAGATTCGTTTATTAATTATTTAATGAGGAAACACCGTTCATTATTATTATTTGAAACTTAGCCTAAATGCAAAGTATTGCTCCAACTCTAACCTTAAAATGACTACGCTTGGTCACCTACGTGTTGCTTGCAAGGCAATGAAATAGTTCTTAGAATTATTTATAGCAGCCTAGGTGATTCTTTACATTATTAAGCTTACCGGTATATCGGCTATTTATGTGGTACGGTAGGCTAACACTGCTTAGATAATTAAAAAACGTGTACCGTATTGGTAGTCTACTTACCACAGAATGTTTCGTTGGTACGAAGTTTTCTCGTTTAATAGCTGATATCCAAAGTTTCTTCAAATTCTCTTCTTCGGGGAACTTAAACACTCGAACTTTATTCTCATGATCATAATTCCCCCTGCACTTCGGCACACAACACTTGTAAACCATATTTTACAGCAAAAAACTGAATAAATCGCACAAAAACAACAACAAAGGTATGATTACAAACTTCTGCCTTCGGTATCCGCCATCTTGCTTATTTTCAATTCAGTGCAAAGGCCTGTATATAGGTGGTGTTGCGCCAACACGCGTTTATTGACCTTTGAAAACATATGTTTTCATCTTCTCGTTGTTGTTGTTGTTGTTGCTGCTGCTGCTGCTTGTTTCTGAGTTTGATCACCATGGTAAGCAAATTTGAACAAACCAGGCTAATTGAATTCACTAAGTCCCATCTTACTGAGGGACTGGCAGAGTCTACGACTCACAAAGTCAGTGAGTGAGTGCGTGATCGAATATGTGAATGACAGAATAGAATCTATAGAATAGCCAGTGCTGAAGTCGCGCTGGGCTTTTATACACTCTGAATGGTCCCGATGTTTCGCGGCATAAATTTGCCCGCGACCCATCAGACCAATTATAGCAAAGCATTTCTCAGTCCTCAAGCGACGCTAAAACTTCTCCGAGCGGGAATACAGGCCCGCGTACTTCAAATATTCCACTCAGAACCCGCTATTCCTCTCGTTGCGCATCTATATATTCCGCCGAAATATTTCTCCAAGCCATTGTCTCCAGTCAGCGTGGCTTCGTTCCAGAAATACATTTTCTTGCAATATGTTGCTTCACCGTCCGTAACTTCTTCCAACCATGCCCGTCCTGTCTTTACAATTTAACTAATAAAACAGCCCTAGACCTCTATAAAAACCCTGTTTCTTAATCTAAGCACTTGACAATATTATATATGATTATGGTAATGACGTGAATATGGTATGGCCCCTCCCTTGATATTAATGGGTGAATAAAACGATATAACTTTGATATTTCAATAATAATAATAATAATAATTTGTACCGTAATCAAGATTACGTTACAAAACGTCCCCATGGTTTCATAAAGAATGTAATGAATGATGAAATCACAAATCTTCCCTTTAAAACTTAACAGGAAATACACTGAATATACATATATGACCCTTCAAATTACATACATAATGATTATACCCTTTTCATTTTCCTTGATTGATCTGCACTCTTCTTGCAATGTTACATAAACATTCTGATTGTCCTGTGCAGTCATACAGGATTTACATGCTACATTTGTTCTTGTAGTCCCTTACAATAACAGAACATATTGCTTCTTGTTTCACGCAACACAAGTGATTTATCTCACTTCCACCAATTCCTTAGAGCCACGACACGACTCTAATTATAAACACACGGCAGTCTGCCCTTCTTGCAGCACTTGCTCTTTTCTATGATATTTCCTCAGATTGTAAATGTTATATGTACCAATGACACAATTTTCCTGATCTTTCAATAAGTAGGCATTCTTTCCTATATACGACATAAGGTCCAGTAAACAATAAAAACAGCTTTGACATTTTCCCTTCCAATGCACAAGATGGCAACGGCTTACGTAACAATCGTTGCTACAAACCTCCATGTACTTCCTACCTCTCAACAAAACACTGACTAGCCTGAATAACGTCACATGAGTCAACAATACATACCTGAAATAACTACCTAGTGTCCTAACTAATTTCCTAACTAACGATGAGCAACTACTTCTAAATTCTACTGTCGAGAACCACTTCCGCCCCTGAAAACGTTGAACTAAATCCCCCACTGCTTCAGTTCTCAGCTGGTCGCTTTCGACCCTAGTATTTAACATTCTGCCGTCTATGCACAGTCTCACTGAATTGTCTTTCTTGGCTACTACAACTAATGGATTTAAACAATGGCTAGCTGAAGGCTCAATTATGTCGTTTTCCAACATTAATTCTATCTGTTCTTCGACGGCTTTCATATATTTAGTTGCGACAGGATACCTAGGCCCTACGAAACTACTTGTGTCTTTAACGACAAAACTATGCTCATATAACTGTGTTGCTCCGGGTTTTGAGCTGAAAATGTCCTTATATTTTATTAATACCTCATGTAACTGATGACCTTGCACCTCATCCAGCTTACATTGTGACAATGCATCATGGATCTTACTCTTAAGTTCAGACTCCATTGCAACCTGACACACCTTAAAAACTTTGCTCTCACTAGCATCTCCGCGGTCTACCTCATTTACTTCAGGAAACTCATCACTCGCAACCACGTTGCTTTCTTCCTCAAACATACACACTTTCATCTGTTTGTCAGTCTTAGACACCTTATACGTAACCTGAACTTCTTTATCCTGCCAAAATAAACATATCCTGCCAAAATGAAAATCTAATTTAACTTGATATAATGATAACCATTCCGCACCAAGAATCACCGGATATAATAAATTTGGAACTGCCAAACAGGGCTGAAATTTAACTAACTCACTAATGTTAATTGGAACTGCGACTTGCTTACATATTTTCTGAGACCTACTACCTACAGCTGTGACAATGAACGTGGACTTAACTGGAATTATATCAACATGAATACCTTCTCTCATTACATCTTCCAAAAATCTTAAATTTATACAAGAGTTTTCGCTTCCACTGTCCAATAAAACATCAACTTCTTTACCCCACACATTAAGTTTAATTACTGGTGACATAATCTCATTCTCAACATTATCTAAATTTCCACCATTTAGGTCATAAAGCAGTTCTTCTCTAACATCTATATTAAAATCTCCTAAATACTCAATATTCCTAGGACATTGAACTGCAATCACTTCGGGCTGTCTGTTGACCTCACTGCAACCCGTTATTCGTTTAAATTAGGCCTACTTGCCCCTGATGTAGATTGTTGTTGTTGACCTGTACGTCTGTCTGGCCTAGTACCTTCCCCTACTCTGTTCAAATTCTCGTTCCTCGTATTTGCTGTGCGTCCCCCATTGTCAAGTGGTCTTTCGTAATTCGCATTCCTGCCTTGTTCTCTTCCCCTCTCTCTCTCACCCTGCCCGAAATTATCTCCTCTACTTATTGGCTTGCGTTCGGTCCTACTATTTTCAAGAGAGTCAAAGTTTTCCAATAGCTTCTCGAACCCGTCAATAGTAGTAATATTCTGCATGAAGAATGCTTCTTTAATTATATCAGGAAAATGCCTTAATAATGTTTTAATTACCTGTGATTCAGTCTCTAAACCTTCTAAATTCTGGCATATAAGTACATGCGCTAAGAAATACTCTGTGTACGAAACACCATCTCTCCTTTGGTACTTCCCAAAAATAATGTTACATCTTTCTCTTTCTTGCACATTTTCATTCCAGTACTTGGCTATGAACTTCTCTTTAATTTTTCTAAAACTAGTCATCTGGTATTTATACACACCCTTAAAAAGCCGTCTCTGGAGTGTCGCGCTAATCCCAAGGTGTATACGCCTTGGGATGAAGCCTTTAATAAACGATTTGCGACAGACAGATCACCTCGCTACCTGGTAGCTACCAGGACAGACGGGGATGATTTCAAGCTCGTAAAATCGATCATTTTTGCTGAGGAAATCGAGGGGAAATTTGGTGATCTTAACGGGATTTCCAAGCTCCGGAACGGGCAGCTCTTGCTGCATACCGTTAGCCGGCGTTGCTGGAATGCACGCAATTCGGCGAAATCCCCGTTAAGATCACAAAGCACGAAACGCTGAATGAGGTCCGTGGAGTTATTTTCCATCGTGACCTCATTTTAAATAGCGATGCTGAACTGTTGCGGGATCTGGGGAAGAGAGGCGTCACAAAGATTAGGCGCATCACCCGAAAGATTGGGGAGAGGAGCGTCGATACCGGCGCTTTTATTCTCCATTTTGAAGGTGATGTTGTACCTAAGCAGGTGAAGGTCACATCATACAACTGCGATGTGCGACCGTACATCCCTCCACCAATGCGCTGCTACCAGTGCCAGAGATTCGGGCATGTTTCCGCCAGGTGTACTGCGAAGGCCGTATGTAGAGAGTGTGGCAAGGGGACACATGAGGGTGACGAGAGGTGTACGCCTCCCCCGATATGTCCCAACTGCCAAGGAAGTCACTCTCCACGGTCAAAACAGTGCCCTGAATTCATTATGGAAGCCAAGATCCAGGAAATCAGGACTCTTGACAGGCTTTCATATCACGACGCTCGCAAGAGGTACCGTGATATGAATGCCCCCGAATTTCGGGTATCGTTTGCAGCTGCAGCGACGCCCTCAATCACCCCTGCCGTTAAAGTTTCCAGTGCAGTACCCTCGATGTCCTCTTTTAGCACGAGCTTGAAATCTCCCCTCGCTGTACCAGCGAGCACTGTCAGCCCGAAGGAGGTCCCAAATCCTTCTTCGGCCACGGTTAAGAAGGCGCCGGTTTTAACACCTAAACCGGCGAATTCGGAGAAGAAGTCCTCTTCTTCTCCGAAACGGTCGGCGAACAAGTCTTCCCCAGCTAAAGGGGGAAAGAAGACTTTGCCGACCAGGGCTGGTCCTTCTTCCAGCCCACCTAATACGAAAAATATAGGGGAGAAGAGGGAGACGGTTCGTCGCCGTCTCTCTCGCCCTCCTGCTGACGGGGTGGCTAATGTCTCTGCTGGCCAATCCGCTCCCACTACCACCAAGGGAGCGAAGCCTGCTGAAGGCAAGCCCGTCCGTATGGAGGAACTCCCCTATAGAAAAGAAAATAGATCGGCGGAGGAGAGGGGAACGGTTCAGCGCCGTTTCTCTTCCTCTCCTAAAGGCAGGGCTGCTCACGTATCTGCTGGCCATCCCGCTCCCACCACTACCAGTGGAGCGGTGCCAGCAGGAGCGACCTTGTTTTATAAGGACCCGGCGTCTGTGGGGAAGGGACCATCTACTTCCCCAAACACACGTCGGCGCCGATCCAAGAAGAAATCTCTTCGGGGCGTGTCGGGGACAGACACCCAGTCTTCGGACCGGGAGAAAGTCCCTCGACACCGCTCTCGCTCTTCCCCAAGAGCGAGACTCGTGAGGTCCGACGACGACCGCGCGCAACCCAGGAGAGCGCCCGCTCCATTTTCTTCGTCTTCGGACGGAGATGTGGAGATTGAGGTGTGCTCTCCTGCCCCATCATCTCCAACTAGAGATGGGGAAGGGTGGCAAACGGTCAAGCTTAAGTAGAAGACCCACTTCTACTTAAGTCCACACCATGGCACTATTACAATGGAACTGTAATAGCTATTCTGTTCATCTCGCTGAGTTACGACAATTAATATCTTCGTTTTCGGCTACCATTGTCTGTCTTCAGGAATCCAGGTTTCGTCCTGGACATGAGACAACAATGCGTCACTTCAAACTCTTCTCTAAAGACCGGATGGACGGAGCTGTGGCCGCTGGTGGCGTCTGCACTCTCGTCCACTCTAGCCTCTTTAGTGAAGAGGTGCCGTTGCGTACTCAGCTAGAGGCAGTTGCAGTTCGTACTTCGTTGCCAGTAATGGCAACAGTATGTAACGTGTATATCCCGCCTGATTCTCAGCCGGATTACGACCAGCTGGTGGATCTAGTCTCTCAGCTCCCCCCTCCTTTTCTCCTTCTGGGAGATGTTAATGCCCACAACACCATCTGGGGCTCCGCTACCACTAGCGGTAAAGGGAGAGATTTTGAGAGGCTGATCAGGCGGCTGGACCTGTGTCTGTTGAACACAGGGGAGCCTACGCACTTCTCTATTGCACACGGTACTTATTCAAGTATCGATATTACCCTGTGCAGTCGTGCGCTGGTTCCCCTGCTACAGTGGGGTGTACACGATGACCTTTGTAATAGTGACCATTTTCCAATTATCGTTACTCTTCCGAACCAGAGAGCCATCGAGTTACCAAGTCGATGGCTTCTCCGTCGGGCTGATTGGCCAACTTTCACGGCACGTGCGGTGTTTGCCGAAGATATCTTTGAGAGTGTCGACGATCATACCATTCACATAACGAATGGTATTTTGACTGCTGCTGAGGAAACAATACCTTCCTCATCCGGCAACTCACGCCGGAAGCTTGTCCCTTGGTGGACAGCCGAGATTGCAGCAGCCATTAAAGATCGTCGACGTGCTTTCAAATGCTATCGGAGGCAAAACACTATGGCCAACCTTATCACCTTCAGAAGGATGCGTGCTAGAGCCCGATATCTGATTCGGGAGAGTAAGAAATCGACATGGGAAAAGTATGTGTCGTCCATGACGGCGCATACTCCTTCATCTCAAGTGTGGACTAAGCTTCGTCGGATCTCCGGACACCCGACATCACTATCGATACCCGGAGTGTCCATCAATGGAGACATCATCACGGACCATCTCGCCATTGCCAACAGCATTGGCTCGCACTTCTCCGATGTATCCTCCTCCGGGAGTTACGATCCTACATTTCTGACTCTGAAGCGGGAGGCAGAGACTCACCCCTTGTCCTTTGCCACTGCTGCTTCGGAGTCCTATAATGTACCATTCTCTGAATGGGAACTGCGCAGTGCGCTTGCACTGTGCAGGGATACGGCTCCTGGACCGGATAACATACATAATCAAATGTTAAAACATCTGTGCGAATCCAGTATTAAAAAACTGTTGATCCTCTTCAATCGTATATGGATTGAAGGGGAGTTTCCATCTCAATGGCGAGAGGGGATCGTGATACCGATTCCCAAGGCTGGAAAGGATCCCAAGTTTGTAAGCAGCTATAGGCCCATTTGTTTGACAAATGGCCTATGTAAGCTGCTCGAAAAGATGGTGAACCGTCGACTGGTGTGGTTCTTGGAGGATAAAGGTCTCCTGTCTGAGTACCAATGTGGATTTCGCTCTCATAGGTCCACCACTGACCATCTGGTGCGACTTGAGAGCGCCATACAGGAGGCTTTTTTCCGAAAGCAGCACCTAGTCACGGTTTTCTTTGACCTCGAGAAAGCCTACGACACCACATGGCGCTACGGGATCCTTTCCACCCTTCACAAGTGGGGACTCCGTGGTAACTTACCGACTTTCATTGCGAATTTCATGTCCGTCCGACTCTTCCGTGTAAGGATCGGTAGGACATTATCGCAGTACTATACCCAAGAAAATGGAGTTCCTCAGGGTTCAGTGCTGAGTGTCACCTTGTTCGCGATTGCCATTAATGGCATTGTTGCCGCCGCCGGGTCCGCGGTAGTTCCATCGCTGTATGTAGACGATTTAGCTCTGCATTACAGCTCTGGAAGTATGGCAGTCGTGGAACGACAATTGCAGCTAGCCATCAACCGGGTCGACAGGTGGGCTCACGACCGGGGTTTTCGTTTTTCAGCAGCGAAAACCTCCGTCGTCCATTTTTGTCGGCTACGGAGGCTACATTTACACCCTGAACTACATCTCAGGGATGCTGCGTTGCCGTTGGTTGACACTTATCGCTTCCTGGGGCTCCATTTTGACAGCAAGTTAACGTGGCAGCACCATATACGGCAATTGAAAATGACATGTCTCAGGAAACTGAACATGCTCAGGTTTCTTAGTGGCACTACGTGGGGGGCTGACCGTGCGGTGCTGCTACGGTTCTACCAAGCCCTCGTCCTGTCCCGGCTAGACTATGGTTCTGCGGCATACGGTTCAGCAAGGCCGGCAACCTTGAAAATGCTGGACAGTATCCACCATAGTGGCGTTAGGCTGGCTACCGGTGCCTTCCGGACCAGCCCGATACCCAGCCTACTCGCCGAATCGGGAGTTCCACCTTTAAATTATAGACGCCAACATATGCTGTTAGCATATGCTGCCAATGTGCGTCAAATGCCGCAACACCCGACCTATCAAGCTCTCTTCGGTACCCAAAACCACCAGGGGTACGCCAACCGGCCTCGTGCCACTCGGCCGGTTGGTATTAGACTTGATAGCTCGTGTACCGAAATAGGAGTGGCTGTAGGTCCCTGTATGATCCGGACATCTAGCGAGGTGCCTCCGTGGCAAGTCCCGCGTCCGGAAATTCGGTTAGATCTGCACCGAGGTCCTAAGGTGAACACGGATGCCTCCGTTTACCGGAGGCAGTTCCACAGCATAGTTCACCAATTTCCGGACGCTGGCATTCTATACACGGATGGTTCGAAGGTGGACGAGAGGGTGGGTTGTGCTTACGTTATTGATGGTGCAAATACCAAGATCTCTTTGCCTGAGGCCTGTAGTGTGTTTACTGCGGAGCTCGTTGCCATCTATGAAGCTCTGCAGTTTGCACTACGGGATGCTCGAATCCACTTTCTCGTGTGTACCGACTCTTTGAGTTCGTTGCAGTCAATTGCTACATGTTTCCCGCAACACCCCCTAGTGCAGCGAATCCACGACCTACTAGCCGGGCTGTGCCACGCTGACACTCGAATCACCTTTCTGTGGCTTCCAAGCCACATGGGAATTGCGGGAAATGAGTTAGCAGATCAAGCTGCAAAAGAGGCGGTATCACTACCACCTCGACCAATGGAGGTACCCGCTAGAGATATTCGCTCTCAGTTACGCCTACAAGTTCTGGCTTTTTGGGAGAGTCAGTGGCTAGCTGACCCACTGCCCAGTAAACTGAGAGCGATCAAGGGAACTACTCGCGTTTGGCGGAGCTCCTTCCGGGCCCGGAGAGAGTCCGTCATTTTGTGTAGGCTAAGGATAGGTCATACAAGATCCACCCACTCGTACCTAATGAGAAGGGAAGACCCCCCACTTTGTACCTGTGGAGCCGTATTCACCGTGGCCCACATTTTCACCGAGTGTGTGGATCTTGCTGACTTACGAAGAAACCTTGGTTTGCAGACGACACTCAAACTTATATTAGCCGATGACGCGGTGGCTGCTGATCGCGTTATCCGCTTTATAAGTGAGAGTGGGTTAGGGCCAGCAATCTAAATTTTCCAGTGAACTTTGACTCAACGACTTGTTCGTTTTTGAATGATAATGTTTTGTTTTTTCCGTAATTTTTGTTTATTTTTATATATTTTTTTAAAAAATTTTATTTAATTGTTTGTTTTTGTTTTATTAATTTTTGGTCTTTTTAAATTTAGATGTCCACCTCAAAATTTTAAATTCAATTCAAAATTTGTATTCTTTAATCTGTGTTAAGAGGGGCAGATGACCTCGTAGTTCCGCCCCTTAAAACAACAATAACTAACTAACTAACAAGTACTTGTTCCCATTGAACGATCCCCTCTTCTAAATCTTTAGCGAACTTCTTTTCTACTGTTTTTAAGAATTCCATTGGGTTATATGCCTTGCCTGTGAATACTGGCAAATCTGCCTCTTTAGTTAGAAATCTACTTAAATTTCCTATTTGTACATTACCGCTATTTGTTGCTATTTGCTTCTGACATCTCTGCAATTTCTCCTCCATTTTATCTGTTTTACTCGCTACTTCTTCACTGATACTGTTAAATTTACTGTTAACCTCTTCCCTAATTTCTTGATTATCGCTCTCTAGTTTATTTTCTAAATTACCTATTTTAGCAATATTATTATCACACTTGACCTTCATACTGTTGACTTCGCCTTCTAAGTCAACCCTAACTTTACTACATTTAATTTTCACTTCCTCGTCAATTTTGTCAACTCGCTCCGACACTTGTTGCATTCTGGCATCAACCTTAAGTGACCATGATTCCTCCACCTCACTAATCCTGTTTTCTAACTTATTGTGAAATTCTCGGCCTACTTCTTTAATTTGTCTATTGAAGTTCTCTGTGGCTTCATCAAACCTCTTACCTTGTTCATCTAGCTTCTTACTCTGCTCAGAGAACTTAAGATCTATTGCTTTTTCTAACTGATCACTACGCACGTCAAATTTCTTACTTTGTTCCTCTTGCTTTTTACTCTGTTCAGCTAACTTAAGATCTATTGCTTTTTCTAGTTGATCGCTACGCACGTCAAATTTCTTACTCTGTTCCTCTAACTTCTTACTCTGTTCAGTTATGAGCATCGTCAGGTTTCGAAGCCAGGAAGGATTCTCCCCCTCATTACTCTGGATGGTTGTAGCCCCGTCTTGTTTATTTTCCTCAGTTTCCTGATTTTCGCTTACTTTTGACATCTCATCATTGGTACCCTGCACATCTAATTTTGACATTTTAACTGATCTTATAATACTACGGTTTCTCAAATGTATATTCCCCAAATTATCCCTGTTACTCATTACCCAAAAAACAACTCATCAAAAGAACACTCCTAATTTATAACCGTAGTTCCCTAACTTGATATATGCCTCTTTATTGAAAAACTCGGAATGAATGCAAAGAGTACTCGTTTATATCGTACATGAAAACAACTTTAAACTTTAACATACTTGAAATAAACTGGATTTATACATAATATCCATTCACTTCAGTACGATATTTCGTAGCCCCACATTGGTTGTGCCATTTGTAACGGCTCCCTTTGTCGTTGGATATCGCTCTACAATTTGGGCGATCATTTATAACGTTTCTACAGATATTACACTCAAGACTCCTTAAAACCACCTCATCGTTCTTATTTAGCATTGGCCTGTCTAGACAGACGACATACACTTTATTAATTTAGATTTACTGGGCGCCAGTTATCGTAAAGATAACACATTAAAATTTTATTTAGCCACGGCCGCTCCCTTCCTTGAGCCAAGATCTATCATCGGAGCGTAGGGCAATAAACTTGCTCTATGAGATACTCTTTGCATTCCAACTATCCTATATATTCAACTCCCAATGAACAAGACATTTTAACTAATACGGGTTTATCTACAACAAAATTATTAATAACATTTGATCTGAGGTTTCGAGCTGTGTACAATATGTGCATTAATATTCCCTAATTGCTAGGCAATATTGACTGTCTTCTCGCTAGCGCTGATCTTCTGTGTTGATAATAACTCGGTCCATATACCTGGTGCCTTGTGGTTCAAAGTCCATCTCGTTGGTCTGCTTGTAGGCTAATTTGAGATCTTACGCCAACACGCGTTTATTGACCTTTGAAAACATATGTTTTCATCTTCTCGTTGTTGTTGTTGTTGTTGTTGCTGCTGCTGCTGCTGCTTGTTTCTGAGTTTGATCACCATGGTAAGCAAATTTGAACAAACCAGGCTAATTGAATTCACTAAGTCCCATCTTACTGAGGGACTGGCAGAGTCTACGACTCACAAAGTCAGTGAGTGAGTGCGTGATCGAATATGTGAATGACAGAATAGAATCTATAGAATAGCCAGTGCTGAAGTCGCGCTGGGCTTTTATACACTCTGAATGGTCCCGATGTTTCGCGGCATAAATTTGCCCGCGACCCATCAGACCAATTATAGCAAAGCATTTCTCAGTCCTCAAGCGACGCTAAAACTTCTCCGAGCGGGAATACAGGCCCGCGTACTTCAAATATTCCACTCAGAACCCGCTATTCCTCTCGTTGCGCATCTATATATTCCGCCGAAATATTTCTCCAAGCCATTGTCTCCAGTCAGCGTGGCTTCGTTCCAGAAATACATTTTCTTGCAATATGTTGCTTCACCGTCCGTAACTTCTTCCAACCATGCCCGTCCTGTCTTTACAATTTAACTAATAAAACAGCCCTAGACCTCTATAAAAACCCTGTTTCTTAATCTAAGCACTTGACAATATTATATATGATTATGGTAATGACGTGAATATGGTATGGCCCCTCCCTTGATATTAATGGGTGAATAAAACGATATAACTTTGATATTTCAATAATAATAATAATAATAATAATAATTTGTACCGTAATCAAGATTACGTTACAGTACTTCGGTTTTCCCTGTCACAATTTCATTCCAGCAACACTCTCCACTATCATTTCATTCCATCTGTCATTTCATTTAATCATTTAGTGCGACAGGCTTCGGCAGCCGGCACAGTTCATATCCTCGCCGCTAGATGGGGGCTTCATTAATTCCATTCCCTGACCCGGTCGGTCGACTGGAAGCAGGCTCTGGATTTTCATTTTCAATCAAAGCTGTGTGTAATTGAGAGAGCAGATATGGCACGTGTTCACTTAGACTAGTCCGTTGGTTTAAAAGAAAATGATCCAAGAGAATAATAATAATGTTGGTTTTACGTCCATTTTAACTGCTGTGGCTTTTAGAGACGCCGGGGTCCCGAAATTTCGCTCCAAAGGTTTCTTTATCGTGCCAGTAAATTTTACTGACTCGGATTCCTCGCATTTGTGCACCCTCAAATGCCAACTGCTGCGCCAGGATTCAATCCTGCAACCTTGGAACCAGCAGGTGAGGACGTTACCGCTAAGCTACGCAGTCAGTCCGATGATCGAAGAGGGACAGACAATAAAAATAAAACATGGAACACTCCAAAACCAATGGGAAAAACAATTACACAAACTCGGAAATGCCTTCAGGTTATAACTTACCGAGGCTATTATCAGTAAGCCCTGGGAGCGCAGTTGCGCCGAGAACCTCGCATGAGAACTATTTCATTGGCCCTTGCGACTAACAAGGACAGAGAAGAGATAATAATCGCCTTCTTTGGTCGAGAATTAGACTTATATGATGATAATAATTATGTTAAGGGGTCTAATATCTAGCTTATCGGCCCCTAATGGTTTGGGTGATAGTGAAAAATATGATAGTAGCTACAACTAATACTTTATTACTAACTACAGACTTATCACTAGCTTACATTTTAGAAGAAGTTTTTAAAAATAAGGAATAAGGAAAATAAAGGACAGGAGGAAAATAATGCCCTCAATCCTCGAAGAATGAGGATTGAGAAACTTGGAAGGAAGGAGAGTCATGAAAGACAGATAGGAAAGGGAACGAGGAGACGGTCCGCGCCGAAGTCAGTGGAAAAAGGGGAAAATGGACTCAGCTCAGGAATCCCTCGGTGTCGCCAACTCCCGAACTCGCCAGCCGTGAGCCCTTGAGGGCGTAGCACTATCCCGAGTCGGGCTACACACACCCTGTCTCGTTTAGAGTCTCGTGCAGAAGGCAGGAAATGCCATAAAAATAAAAGAGGAGGTCAGTCCCCATCAAAAAGTAGGATATCAGGAAAGATACACAAGGGGCGAATTAAGGCGGGAAAATGAAAGACTCCCTAGACCTTGGATACCCTAATACGGTCGGGGTCGGAAGAGTTGACCAAGAGATGCCGATAGGGAAGATGAAAGAGAGGAGCCCGGCACAAGTAAATGGATGCAATGTCGGACTCAGCTGGGGCCCCATGGTCGCCAAATCACGTCCCACTAGTCGTGAGCCCCTAGGGAGAGGGAGAAATGCGTATAGAGAACCTGGGTTCGATGCCGAGCTCAGCCAAAAAAAAAACACATTTTGTTCTGAGGGTTGAAACAGGGTTTACTCAGCCTCTGAGGGGTAACTCGCAACAGATGGCTTTCGTTTCCTACCTGAACCATTATTAAGTGGTTTTCCGTGTGTTCTCTACTCTAGGAAGTTGCTTAGATGGTCGCAAAATGTAGGCCACGGCCGCCTCGTACACAATCCCAACCCTACTTATAAGTACAATACACACAGTAGCACAATAACGCAGTTTAGATTCACACTTTGCCTTGTAAATGAGACTGAAGAACACGATGTCGTAAGTCCTCAAACAAAACAATAAACAGAAGAAATGAAAACAATGCCAGGACTTTTTGTAGGCGTTCAATATTGCACCTCTCGTTGATCTACTGGCAGTAGCGTAGCCAAGATCGACCAATGGGGGGTTATAATATGTGGGGGATAACCTTAAATCGGGGAATTGCAGGTCGCAACTCGGTTATCTCACACTCAAAAAGTTAACAACGTATTTCTAATTAGTGTCAATGTACCCATAGAATTTTCCTTATTGAAACATTTTGTGTGTAATTAAAATCACATCAATTTATATACAATTTCCTCCTGCTGAAAAATAATAAAGAAAGAAAGAAAGCTAATTGTCCCGCTAGGCGGATTTTTTTTTTTTTTCGCTTGGCTCAGTCTGAAAAATGCTATACTTAGCGGGGCAAAATCTAGATTGGTAACCCTGGGAGGAGGGAGTTATGCGTTGTCATAAAGACTTGTGTAGCTTCAATGGAATGCCGGGCCGAATGGCGACAACTGTATATCATCAGACTCGAATCACAACCTTCCCACAAAGTAATAGACTCGTCAGCAAGTGTCACTACAGTATTTAATTTCAGAAATGTTTATTTGGTTTATTGTTTATTATCGGTTTCTATTTTTTGTAAAATTTTCAATATGGGGAGTGTTCGAACCCACAGTTACTGAAGAACACGCCACCGAGTCTACTGTTCGTTAAGGTCGTACATGCTTGAACAGCCCAGGACCCACTGATAAGAACAATAACAACGAAGTGAGCTCGAGCGGTGCCCTTGCCGTTTTTTCAGGGCTATAACCTGCCGATGTCCGTCTGCGAGTAGGCTGGCTGACCCGCTGAGTTCCAGCCTGGTCCCGTGGCCCACATTCCCATTTTCCCTTTCTCTCGATACAACTTTCTCTCCTCCTCGCGCTGCCTCTTGCTTTCTTATATTTATTGGCCAACTTGGTTTCTGCGGTTCTACTATGTGGTCTTGCTCTGTCCTCGTTTCCCACATGCTCTCACTTTCGCAAATCCCTCTCTTCACTTCACTTTTCATCTCCTGCGAATGTGTGAATGCGCGCCATCTGTGTGGCAAAGTTGCGAACTACTCGAACTCGTCAGCTCCAAGTCCACAGTAGTAGGTAATCTGTGGTCCACAGTAACCCACCTTAGCGTGACCTTCCTCCGGCTTCATAAATTTATTTCGTCTGTATCCTACGCTTTCCCCTTCAACTCATAAATACAGTACTTAGCGGCGTATCTTTTCTTTCCTCTGTGCTCGATTCTTCTTGGCGTCTCTTTTCTTATCGTATTGTACTGTGAGACGGTGCTAGTTATTGCCGCAGAATATTGGTAGGAGAAGGACTCCATAAAAACTATAAAAAAAAGTGGTGTCAACGAGGCCTCTGAAAATGTACATCATATTTAATAATTAATATTTTAAAATAATTTACGCGAATAATAATTTTGAAAACCTAACTGGTCGAATTGTTTGTGAAAAACCCCGCGGCGTAGTCATGTGCTTTAAATCGCTCACACGAACGCGACGTGGAGCTGCGGCAAATCCGGAGATCATAGGTTCGAATGCCAGTGCTGACAGCGGATAACCTGAGTGTGTTTCTCCCCGTGTTTTTCCACACTGCCTTCTGATGAATGTCGGAATCGTAACTCATTTCAAGTTCCGAGGCACTATTTCCCGACCTTCCTAATTACAGTTACACAGCCTACTACAGTCACCACAGAAACACAGGTTATCAGTCAAATTGAGCACACGCCCTCGTACACGCCCGGATGACGAAGATGACCCAATCCTCTAAAATGAATTATTAACAACAGCAACACCTGTCAAATTAGTGGCTAGTATTCTTGGCTGTCACCGTGGAGGCCCGGTTTCGATCCCCGGCTCTGCTAAGAAATTTTATTCTGGTCTGAGGACTCGTGAGGCATAACTGGGAAGAGACGGGTTCGAATCCTACCTTAGCCATCCTGGAAGTGGTTTTCCATGGTTTCCCACTTTTACTTCAGACAAATACCGGGATGGTACCTAATTTAAGGCCTCTGTCGCTTCCTATCCAAACTCCTACCTCAATTAAAAATGCACACATTGCGACACTAGTAAAGACATCGCATTGACACAGGCTATCATACAAATTATACCCACACCCAAGTACACGGAGCTACATGACCACGATGTCGCAAAGCCCCCTAAAGAACCAACAACCACGGCTGTTAATGAAAAGCTTTATTTCCCAAATGGCTTAGGAAGAACTTGCATTGACGTCTTGCTGCAATTCCCGCCTCAAAGCAAATTGAGTTTTTGTCACATGCTATTAATGAACACAGTCGTCCCGGTCCGTCAGTATCATCTTTCGTCGTCGTCGTCGTTGTTGTTGTTGTTGTTGTTGTTGTTGTTGTTGTTGTTGTTGTTGTTGTTGATGCGTATTCATTTAGAACCGACAGCAGTGGCTACGCCGGCTAAAGCACAGCGTTAGGTCATGGGGCTCAGCTCTCGGCTCACTCGGTAGATGCGTGGGTTCGAGCTCCACCGTTGGCTGTCCTTGAAATGGTTTTCCGTGGTTTCCCATTTTCAACACCAGGCAACTGGGATGGTACCTTCTGACAGGCCACGGTCGCTTTGTTCCCCATCCTTGCCCAGTTGCATTCATCTTCAGCCATTCCATCTCTCATCCCGACGCGCAGGTCGCCCATGGATGTCGACCACACGACAAAAAAATAATCATTTAGAGCAGGCTGTTCCAGCCGAGCAGCTCGCTCGTGAGCAGCAGAGTACTCGCCGCCTTTCGTGAGTAAACCTGCAACTTGCAATACAGCTCTGCTGTGGGGGGCTGCCGTCACTTCGTGTTTTTTTTTTGTCGTGTAGCCTCCTGAGAGGCCGAGTGCAGGTATTTCTAGTCGACGCCCGTGGGCGACCTGCGCGTCGGGATGAGAGATGGAATGGATGAAGATGAATGAAACTGGGCAAGTATGTGGAAGGAAGCGGCCGTGGCCTGTCAGGAGGTACTGTCCCAGCATTTGCCTGGTGTTGAAAATAGGAAACCACGGAAAACCATTTCAAGGACAGCCGACGGTGGGGCTCGAACCCACGCGTCTACCGAGTCGGCAAAGAGCTTGGCCCCTTGACCTAACGCAGCGCTTTAGCCCGCGTAGCCACTACTGTCGGTAAAGCGCTGCGTTAGGTCAAGGGGCCAAGCTCTCTGCTGACTCGGTAGACGCGTGGGTTCGAGCCCCACCGTCGGCTGTCCTTGAAATGGTTTTCCGTGGTTTCCCATTTTCAACACCAGGCAAATGCTGGGACAGTACCTCCTGACAGGCCACGGCCGCTTCCTTCCACATCCTTGCCCAGTTTCATTCATCTTCATCCATTCCATCTCTCATCCCGACGCGCAGGTCGCCCACGGGCGTCGACTAGAAAGACCTGCACTCGGCCTCTCAGGAGGCTACACGACAAAAAAAAACCTTCGCCCAGTGACGTATTGGCTCTCACCCCCAATCCCTCTCCAACTGTACTCCGAGCATTGCTGCCGAGTACTCGCGTGTACGCATACTCAAACTCGTGGATTTGGAACAGCCTGATTTAGAGACTTCGTGACATCAAGATCGTGTAGCTCCGTGTACTTAGGTTACTGTGCAATCTGTCTGTTAACCTATATGATTATGATGCCTGTAGTCTTGTGTGTATTTGTAGTTGAGGCTAGGTTTTGGAAGGAGGTGACTGCGACCTTAAGTTAGAAACCATCCCGGTACTTTCCTGTTGTAAAAGTGGAAAATTACGGGAAACTGCTTCTATGACAGCTGAGTTGGGAATCGAACCCAACTCTTCTCACGAGGCTGAGTGTTCCCCGTTCCAATCCTCCGACAGAGCCTGGAATCTAAAACAGGACCTCTCAATAAGTTGCGTGTCCTGTGACCATAGGATGCTGTTGTCATATTTCGGTCACACTTAAGACGAGAATTTTGCACACATTTGACTTTTCGTCACTAGGGTAAACCTGTATGATCGTACGGGTGTATACTCTTGCAAATTTAACTACTTTCTTCATAGGATTGCTTTTGGCACTCCCTAAGGCAGTTACTTATCTTTGCCACTTCGTATTTACTGGTTTGCTTTCCACTGTACACGCAGTGAACAAGCCAGACTCAGTTCTGCGCCACCTGTGCGCCCACAACTCCTCAGGTATTCATTTCGTTATCCTGGTCATCAATTGGTACCTGTAGATACGACCATAACTTAATACCACGGCCACCTCCTTCCCAATCCTCATCTGAATTACAAATACACACTAATACAGCCACCATAATAGCACAGGATATCATGGGCGCCCGCAGGATTTTTTCCCAGGGGAGGGCCAAGTAATACTTTTCATTTCATTATCTACTTATCACTAGGTGATAATATGTAACCCCCCTCCCCCGTAATTTTCATTTCATTTCTTCATTATTTGCCTGCTCTGAAACCGCTGGGCACATTATCTTTATGGCATGAATGGGAGGAATAGGTTTTGTTTTTTAGTTCAGAGTTTTCGTCCATAGAAGTTCGCTTTTCTTTGTGAATCATGGTCATAATGTTCATTTCTTAAAAACAGGTAAAAAGTTGTTGTTGTATCACCATGTATCGACAAAAATAAAAACCAAGCAGTTCATTAAATTAAAATGGTAATGTTAATACAGTTAGCTGATTTTCTAAATAACGGAGATTTTTCAAATAATCCCAAATTACTAAGTTAAATATAACTGGAACTACCCCTACATCTAAATCAGTTAACTATTAGTAACTTCAATTTATGACAATGAACAATCGAAATATTCTCGGGATTTGAGGGGGAGACCACGGCCCCTCCTTACGCCCCCCACACTGCGGGCCCATGCAGGATATCCGCCAAAATTACACACACACATACAAGTTCACAGGGTTGAATGAACACGATCTCTAAGCCCCTCAAATGAACATCAACAACAACAGCACACTCGAATTTCCATCAGTGCATCCGAGTTTCCTTATTCTTGTTTAAGTAAATGGAATAGACTGTACACATACTTGTGAAATATCGATAATCTGTTTTTAATTCAAATGAACTTCCTGGTCTAGTGGCTAGCATTCTTGACTGTCGTCCCTGAGGTCCGGGTTCGATTTCCGCCACTGCCAAGAAATTTAACTCTGGTCTGAGGGCTGGAACGTGGTACACTCAGCCTCGTGAGGCAATCTGAGAAGAGGTGTTTGATTCCTGCCATAATGGAAGTGGTTTTCTCACTTTTATTCCAGCGGGATGGTTCCTACCTTAAGGCCACGGCCGCTGCCTTCGCAGTCCTCACATGAATTAGAAATACACTCACTACTGCATATACCACAATAACACAAGTTTTCAGACATATTCTATACACACGCCCAAGTACCAAGATGTCCAAGCCCCTCAATGAAACAACAATTTAATTCAAATTACCTATAATTCATTTTTTAGTGTAATAAGAGAAATCGACAGTATTTCATAAGAGTCGGTATCCTCAACATAATGGTTTTTAGAATGTAATAATAACTGAGAAATCGAGTGATTTCGTAAAATATCATGAAAAATTACAAATGAAGAGGTATTATGACTATTTGGAGAGGAGAGATGTTTGTGGTGACTGCTAATGAAGAGAAGAGATAGGTTGGTAGGAGGCATACTAAGACACCTAGGAATAGTAAACTTGGTTATGGAAGGAAGGGACGAGGATAAGAAATGTAGGGGTAGACCAAGGTTAGAATATGTTAAACAGATTGCCTCGGATTTGGGGCGTGGTAGCTATGTAGAGATGAAACGATTAGCTCAGGATATGGAAGCATGGAGGGCTGCACCCAACCAGTCAAAAGACTGAAGTCTCAAACAACAACATGAAAAATTACCTCAAATTGTGTGATTGTCAGAATTTATGAAAACTCGCTGTTTTATATTGCGCCCATTCCAAGCAATTACGCAACAAAATCTTAAAAGTTCACACCTGTTAAACATACTTTATCAGCCCCTGATTGTTGCTAACCTTTCACTGTATTTCTGAATATGAATATTTCTCAGTCGTGCTTGACGTCTTTAAATTCAAAATACATCACCCATTATTCAGATAAAACTGTAGTTGAAAACCTTGAACCCGGCTTGGTTGGAGCAGGTGTTCTTGTGAGATAAGTAAGCATAGACCATTGAATAAATAAGTATATGCATGAAGAGAGTCTGCCCAATATTTGGACAGCAGAGCGCCGTATGTGTGGTATTCCACGTGTGGCTATGTGTGGGTAGTTGAGACACACGTGGACTGCCTGCCTACCTTGAGTTAGCTTCCAGAGGGGCAAGTGATCTCCGTAAAACACCAAAACTAGTCATCACAAACAGGTATTTATGGAGAACCATACACCAGCGGAGGAACCAACAAATCTGCTATGAAGAGAACAATCTCAGGCAATGCAAGGCGAAGAATATTCGGCTTGAAGAAGAAAACTGACCACCAAGAAAGTTTCAGCGACAAGGCAGATACGGCATCAAGCGTGTCTTCTGGGTCCTCAAATCTAGTAGATTCAGTCGGACAGAAAGCCCTCTGGACGATGATGCAGATGTTGTGTGTGGTGAAGCATACAAATGATCGAAGTCAAGCGAGCTATGGGTTATGTGTACCAGATGTAGAGAATGGGCCCATTTGTTGTGCACTGGATGTGAAAGTGATGCTTTTGTTTGGCATTTGTAAGGCATTGACAACAGTACGTTGTAGGCCTATATGAAATAGCAATATAGAAAAGTATTGTTCATGTTAACAGGCGTTCCATATTACAACCATATATACAAAAATTCATATTTTGTTACAGTAGAACTCCAATTATTCGAATTCGGACTATCTGAATCGCTAAATTATCCGACTCGCTTTCAGAAAAATAATTAAGATGGAAACTTACTGCGATTCGCAAAATAATGATTCTGTCTACGTGCGCTATTGTCCTTCCCTCCACGAAGCTAGTGTAGGAGCAGCGCGAACATTATTGGGATGATGAGCTTACTTTGACCGAGATGTTCGGCAAACAATGACTTTCAATAATTACTACTGCTGTACAGCACTTGTAAGTACGTACGCTATATAACATGTATAAGTGTTGCCTTTTCATTTAATTTGATAATTGAAAATGCATACAGCACCGAAAATGAGCTCTTTTTCTTTAAGATATATATATATATATATATACCATGTATGTAAATCCAATTATCCGAAGTTTTGATTATCCGAATGAAGTCCGGTACCAATTTATTCGGTTAATTGAAGTTCTACTGTACATGATATATTGGCCAATATACCATCTTTTTGGAAGCCTTCATAGGGAGATTATGGCTGCTTGAGCTTTTAGTTCTCGCAGTAAAGAGGCGCAGGTGCGCTTCATAAAAAGGGAGGTAGCGCACAGTTCGCTACTCCTGTGGGGGTCTGGGCGGGGACACCAAGAGCCCGCTGATGAGCCAGCTTGGTGTCCTAGGTGGAACCCCACACAAGACACGGCACAAACCTAGAAAGATTGCTGAGTTCTACCGTACTTGTTTACTATAACTGTGTTTATTCAAACGGTTTAAGTATTTATGATTTTAGAAAAGTGCTGATACTTTTCAGAATATGATCAACTACTAATGTTACTGGCGATTTCAAAGATAATAGATGCTCATGGAATTTAAAAGTTTGTTAAAAATAAGAGTGGTCCATATTACCACCTCTTCCCGTACGTATTGTGCAATCTCTCTAAGAAGTCTGCTGTCGGCATTTAGTCCACGCCTTTGGAACACAACCCAGATGGGCTACACGTGGGTGCTATAACAGAGACTCCTGGGACGTTGCCATGTTCGTTAAATCGTGCACCACGGCCGCGAAGGCACCGCAGCAAGTCCGGAGGTCGTAGGTTCTAATCGCGGCGCTGACAGTGGCTATCCTGAGTGTGGTTTTTCCCTGGTTTTTCCACAATTCCTCCAGGAAAATGCCGGGATAGTACCTTACTTCAAGTCCTGGGGCGTCTACCCCATCCCTGTCCCTGATACAGTTACACACACTAGTACTGTCATTGCAGGTTATCAGAAGTTCAACACACACCCATCTACACGGGGCTGGTGAACAAGATGTCCCAGGTCCCTAAATTGATTTAACAACACCATATTTCTGTCTCACCTGCCACAAGGTAGGATGTGTGCGTGTTTCCAAATGATGATGCATGCATCCATCAACCTTTAATCGCTATTTGTATTTACGCCACATGTTTGGAAATGGGAAGTTTGCATCATCTTCATGGTCGTGTAAGTCGTCAGCTACGGTAGTACGATTAAAGATGGTCGCTTTGTTAGAATGGAGTGTTGCTGAGCTCTACATCCAGTTATTGACGTCCGAAACGGGGGAGGAGCTTACGGTCAGCTGATCCAATATGGTGGCGAGATAGTGACGAGAAGTAAGCAAGACAGTGATTGGGTGTGGGTTTGTTATGGCTTCTAATTTATGATGGCAAAATACTACATAATTTCTTTCATTGATAGAAATATTTTTATAATCAATTTAAATGCAGTGCTTAATTACTACCAGTTAAAAATATTACCCACATGTAGATAGTTAATTTACTGTCTGCTGTTACATATATGAAGTCGGTACTTGGGAGCCTAGCGGTATCGATGTTTTTATTAATTTCACAATATACAGTGTGGTCCACCAGCCCCTTATTATTTAGTTTTATGAAACCCAACTAACATTGCTTTTCTCCCGATGGTCGATAATGCTCTGCGCTCTGATTGTGTGACAGCAATGTAATTGGGTCATGGGTCTAGCAAAGAAAAACCGACCGTAAACTTTTCCCCGCCAATTACTACGGCCCATTCTACTAACATCTGACTTATTGCTCCTTGAAATAACACACATACACGTAATACGATCAAATCAATAGCTTGCGCCACGTGATCTGTGATAGTAGAAAGTTAAATCAACACAATAAACCATGATTTAAGACTTTTGACACGGACTTAAACGTTTGAGGTGGGATGGCTATAGTAACTACAACACGTTTAGCGTGCTTTATCTACCATGTGCTGGTGGCTGAGAGGGTTAAAGCCTGACCGTACGTGGTGGGCGCGAGCGGGTAGAATGCTGCTTCGAATCCAGTGGTAGGCATTATTTTTTGAACGAAAGCCCACATTCCATTTTAGTGGGGATGTAACTACATTGCCACATTTATTGCCTTACAACGTATTTTTGTGAAGAGTAAGTTGAATTTTGCTGATTTATGAAGAGAATACGATCGAATTGGTACGTTATGCCACGTGACCTGTAATGGCAGAAAATTTAAAAAAAAACTGGCATGAATATTAACATAACAAATCGAAGTGTCGCTCCGGAGGTCCGGGTTCGATTCCCAGCTCTGCCAAGAAATGTAATAATTGTCTGAAGGCTGAATTTGAGTACACTTAGCCTCGTGAAGAAAATATGTGAAGAGGTGGGTTCGATTCCCACCTCAGCCACCCTGGAAAAGGTTTTCCGTGGTTTCCCACTTCTACTCCGGCCAAATTCCGGGAAGGATTCTATTTTAAGGCCACGGCCGCCTTCCTTCCAATCCTTAATTGCAAATACACACATCATTACAAGCCCGCAATAACTCAGGTTATCAGACAAATTCTACACACACACCCAAGTAAACGGGGCTAAATGACCGGGATATTCTAGCCCCTCAAATGAAACAAACCAACAACATATCGAAGGATATTGTGATCGCCAGTGCTTGCATCGAAGTATACGTATTCATTAGAATTTCCCATGGTATTATTATTAGCCTACATTCGATTTTTGCAAAAAATGAAAGTAGACGTATGAGATCTACACAGGACCAAAAATTGTGTGTCTGTCTGTGTGTGACTGTATGTCTGTGTGTCTGTGTGTGTGTGAGTGTGTGTACTCTGAATGTATGCCCCCCACCCCCCACCCCTCCTCCCTATCAATTCGCACACGGTGAAACCGAATTGAACGAAATTTGGTACAGAGATAGAACTAGCAAAGGGCATCTCAGTGTCATGTTTTATATCGCGGCCATCTTGACAGAAAAGTAATGGCGGCCACCCAAATGTTCAAAGCTTAAATCAAATTACGAATAACCTAATCATCTGATCTCTACCAAATTTTGCAACAACATATATTTATATGGCGAGCGTCGTTTGACTAAACTACAAGGTCATCATCCCATTAGTTTGCAGATGGTGGCCATGTATGTGTGCAAATCGATTCCCCCTATCAATTCAAACATGGTGAAACCGAATTGAACGATATTTGGTACAGAGGTAGCACTAACAAAGGTAACTCCAGTGTCATGTTTTATATCGCCGCCATCTTGACGAAAACGTAATGGCGGCCACCCTAATGTTAAAAGCTTGAATCAAATTACGACCAACCTAATAACCTGATCTCTACCAAATTTTTCAACAATATACATTTATGTATAGAGAATCTTTTGACCAAACTACAAGGTCATCAGGCCAATAATGTGCGGATGGTGGCCATGTATGTGTGCAAATCGATTCCCCCTATCTTTTCTAACACGGTGAAACCGAATGGAACGAAGTTTGGTACAGAGGTAGCACTAGCAAAGGGCACCTCAGTGTCATATTTTATATCGCCGCCATCTTGACGGAAACTGAATGGCGGACACCCAAATGTTAAAAGATTAAATCAAATTACGACCAACCTAATCATTTGATCTCTACCAAATTTTTCAACAACATACCTTTTTGTGGGAAGCACCTTTTGACTGAACTACAAGGTCATCAGCTCAATAGTTTGCAGATTGCGGCTATGTATGTGTGCAAATCGATTCCCCGTAATAATTCAAACACGGTGAAACCGAATTGAATGACATTTTTTACAGAGGTAGCACTAGCAAAGGGCACCTCATATTCATGTATAATATCCGTATAGCACGTTGTATTTCAAGAAGCTACTACAACCAACATTCAATTATACTCCTTGAAAAGGACAATGAGTTATAACAATACCCATGCATTTAGGAGAAAGTAGGCTATACGTTCTTTACCGAACATCTTGTTTTGTTATTAAATTTTAACAAAAAGTCTTAACATATCTTTAGGCCCGTATCACACAACACTCGCTGGCAAGGAAGCTGCTGTGATCGCTGGTACAAAATCCTGTATGATTCTGTTTTCTTCGTCAGTACACCTGCTTGTATGACCGAAGTGTATCACACGCTAGCATTTTATACGCCAAGTTGTATGAAATAATACTGAAGGGCTGTCGTTTGAGGACATTATTTGCAGTTCATTCGCCTTATTAACGCAAAGCGGTCGCGAAACTTGCTTTAAGTAAGTACTGAGTGAATGCATTCCAATCAATATTTAAGATCTAACTGTAATAATTGAATATTTTACCATACGCGTTAATAAGAAGCGCAACAAAAACCTCCAGAGTGTGTTGGAAATGTGTGCAAGTGTTATTGCGCCTGCTCGCTTTTTCGAAGATCCCGGGTTCAAGACTCTCCAACGGCAGATTTTTTAAATTATTTTTAACTATTTTATTATACCCTCCCTACCTCGTACAGCAAGATTTCAACTTGGTTTTGTTCACATTATCTACGAAGACGATAGGGAAAGTTATTTCCTTGTCTCATTTAAATGGTTATTTCCCCTAAATACTGTTCAAAACCATGGATGGATACTATTCGTTATAATTATTATTTTTTAGTCGATTTTAACCTCCAAGTTGGGTTTTCCCACGAACTCAGCGAGGGATCCCATCATTACCTCCTCTACGTGCAGTGTCCTGGAGCTTGAAACATCTCGTTGGGGGATACAACTGGGGAGATTGGATTAGCACCTCGCCCAGGCGGCCTTACCTGCAAAGCGAACATGGTCCTCTTGAGGGATGGGAAGGGAAGGGAAGATCGGGAGGGATAGGCAAGGAAGAGGGAAGGAGGCGGCCGTAGCCGTACGGTAGGTAACATCCCGGCATTTGCCCGAAGGCGAAGTGGGAAACCACGGAAACCCACTTTGAAGATGGCTAAGGTAGGAATCGAAACCCCTCTACTCATTTGGACCATCCGAGGCTGAGTAGACCCGTCCCAGTCCTCATACCAATTTTCAAATTTCATGGCAGAGCCGGGAATCGAACCCAGGACGTTCGGGGTGGCAGCTAATCACGTTGACCACTGCGCAACGGAGGCGACTCTATTCGTGATAGTTAGAATTTTAATAGTTCACTATTTAACCCAGAATAATTATGACACGTTCTGTAATTACTGCCTTGCTGCGAGGCTCAGCGGTAACGTTCTCGCTTGCTGTGCCCAAGGTTGCAGGATGCAGGTTCGTATCCTGGCGCAGTCAGCTGGCATTTAAGGGTGCGCGAATGTGAGGGAGCCGTGTCAGTAGATTTACTGGCACGTTGAAGATCCCCTTCGGAGCAAAATTCCGGCACCCCGGCGTGTCTAAAAGCCAGAGCAGTAAAAAGGGACGTAAAACCAATAATGTTATAATTATCTGTATGTTTGGGGCAGATGACCTCGTAGTTCCGCCCCTTAAAACCTCACTAACTAACTATTACTGTAAGTGTTTAGCAAGCGCTTTTCGCACAGAAGCCGTTGAAAGAAATTATAGTTTCGGTCTGATGTATTTATTCGTGAGCTTACCCACATAACAAATCTATTTGTTATGTGGGTCGTATGAGTGAGTCGGAGTTTTCCTTTGAACAAAGGTGGTCAAAATTTCGAACACTTGCTACCTTTAATATACAGGATACCTTGCTTTCGTTCTACAGATCATTGTCGTCGTCCAATCTGGCTGCGTACCATGGGATAAGTACGGTCCTTTTCAGGACCAAATAAAAATCACTCGTTGGTACAGATAGATATGCGTCCATAATACATCCACAATAAATGACATTAAGCAAAAAAAAAAAATTACTAGTTCAAGGTTCGAACCTACTACAATGCGACTTCGTTGACGCTACTCTAGCAATTCTTGATTTAGCTACCATAGCTACCGAGAACCATGGTGTATTGCTGGCACGTATTGAATCTATTCGAAGACACTTCCTGTCCAAACGTAAGAAGGTGTTATTCTGAGCTCTGATCGTTTCAATCATGCATTATATTTGAGGTCATTGAAAGAACACTGCCACTATTGATTTCTACTATATTCGCGAGGATGTACTCAACGGTAAAGTTGTACAATGGACGTAAAGGAGCAGGTACTAATGTTTTTGGGATGACTGTGATATACGCGTTAGTTGGGTTGCCTTCCTCCAAAAAAAAAATATATAAGGGGCTGGTGGACCACACTGTATATATCTCGCATAACACAAAGGACGACTCCCTGATAATAAATAAATCCAGCAACCCTGAATTTGCATGAATGTTTTGGGTTCTAAGAAGCGTTACTTTGGATGCTCAATTATACTTCAATATTGCTAATATTGAATATTGCTAATATTGACCTACATACTTGCTGTTCAAAGGCACGAATATAAATTTATTAATCTCTTGCCACAAGGAAGTTAAAATGGAGGCATCCTCTTTATCAATATATTTAATTAAATATTTAAAATACAGATATTTAACAAAGCTGGAGTCCCCATTTGAACTTGTCATAAGCAAACGGAACAGATCAAAAACTACACTTTAAGCCAAATCAAATTCACTCCTCAGCTCGACATAAACCATAATATCAAATAAAACCTATAGAAAACATACTCTCCTTACTGTTGTTCAACTTTCAAACCAACTATTCGCACTCAACTGAAAAAAACCCTGAAATGGGAACTAATTAAATTTACAATAGCCTAGGCCGATCAGGTCTCCTGCAACATTACTGCATATGTATACTTAACAACACTATAACGTCCAAATTACGGCTAAGTGACCTATCTGCCTGAGTAGTATAGGTGTTGCCGTCCTACCTGGGATGATGGGTCACCAAACCGGTACTTAAAACTAAGATTTTACACATTAATCAACTAAATTCAACAGTAAGGAGATCACAGCCAAAAACACAATTTAAGCCAAATCATACTTCAATATTGCAAATATTGACCTACATACTTGCTGTTCAAGGGCAAGAATATAAATTCTCTTGCAAATTAAGGCTAGGAACAGCATTTTTCTTAAGTTTTCTAACCATTCGGCTATTGTCAATCGGAAGAACCCCTAAAATAAGTTTACGAAGAGCGGATTACATTCTATGTAGGCCTACGGCACAGAAGTATTAGGCTACAAGTTCATCAGTATTTTTGATGTAGCTAAATCCTTGTGAATACAAATTAGAGACAATAACTATCAATAATTAACAGTACATTCCACAGTACCGGTACTTACGCTGTAGAAAGAAGTCGTCTTCACAAAAATGCAGACTGCACACTGTCATGTAACGTTAAAACGTTTTCCAATTGACAGCGCCGAAGCCTATCTTTCTCTCTGAACTTTTTGTACAGGAAAGTAGTGAAGAGATTTCGTACCCGCTTTATACGATTTGCAACCGTATACAGAGCAGTACCTACTCGAATTTGACAAATTCGTTTCTGTTTCCATCACGACGTCAATGCTTCACCATGCTCACCAGTCACTATGTTACAGCTTCAACATTCTACCGCGTGGCTGCGCCATCCAACTTTTCTGACGTCATACATTATGTAGCCTATTGCCTGCGGAGGGATGTTTTGCACATATGAAACTAACTGAATTATTTCAATAAGCATAATAAAAATCTAAAACAATGTTTTGGCCATGAAGAATTTGACAAAATATTTCATTTGTTTAGAAATCCAAAATTATGTTCTTGAAAACCTAATCATCTGATCTCTACTAATAACGGTGGACCAAATTCTTTGTTCGCTTCTGTGCCGGGTATAATCTTTCGTCTTTAGGGGCTGATAACCCAGATGTTATGCCCCTTAAAACAAGAATGATCATCAACATCTTCTAAGAGTCCGATAATTTAAATGCCGAAAACAAGTTATTTTTTAATCTCCTTTTCTACTGTTTGTTTACAAATATGATGTCACGAAAAACGCGACCAGCGAATTTAGCGACCAGCGAACTAAGCGACCATCACGAAATTTTACCTGCGCCTCGAAGGTCAACACTACTGCGAATTTAGCGACCAGCGAACTAAGCGACCACCACGGAATTTTAGTAGTTAGTGGGACGTAAAGTCAAAAACAATATTATTATTATTATTATTATTATTATTCTATTATTTAGGCGTGTTTAAAATCAGCTTTAAAATAGCGTCATCAGTACATTTTTAAACACTGATTTCCATCACACTTTATCCATGCTTTGGACTGGCTAAATGATAGAAAGACATTTCTATTATTTAGGCGTGTATAAAATCAGCTTTAAAACAGCGTCGTCAGTACATTAAAAAATAAATTTACCTTTACCTGAGAGGACAATGAATTCTTCCTCCAACACTGATTTCTATTATTTAGCCGTGTTTAAAATCAGCTTTAAAATAGCGTCGTCAGTACATGTTTTGCAATGTATTAAAAAGCAATATTTACAGATATATAAACATACATTTACAGAGTGTTTTCATGATCGTGAACTTAATCCAACTTTTGAAGGTAGGAGAGGGTTTGGAAACATGCGATTACGTCACCGTTTCTTCATACTTCTTCATTGTTTTTTCAATACCCGCATCCATTTTTAGCCTATTTTCAATTTTGAAAAAAAAAAAAGGCTTATGAGATCACCTTTTGTCCGTGTGTGTGTGTGTGTGTGTGTGTGTGTGTGTGTCCTAATAAAATCTAAATGGCTGGAGCGATTTCAGTGAAACTCGGTAAGTTCATAGCACTATTCCCGGCGACCTCGACCGGGCCTTCAAATGTTGTTACGTCTCACCAATCCAACATGGCGGCTGTGCGAAATATTTCACTAGCATTCAATATCTCCGAAACTATTACCGATATCGCCCTGAAATTGTGTACGGTGATAAAGGGCATTACTAGAAGTTCACCTATCAGACTTTCAAGAATTTGGTGACTACAAAACCAACATGGCGGCCAAGCGAAGTTGAGACTTTTAAATAGACTTTTCTCGCGATTTAACTATCCAAACGTAATGAAACTTGGTACAGCAAATGTTTATACACATTGCAATGCACTGGAGTCTAATTTAGTTCAATTGGTTACATAACCTCAAAATGGCGACTGTGCGAAGTATTTCACTGACATTCTATATCTCCAAATCTATTACAGATATCACCCTGCAATTTTGTACGGTGATAAAGGGTACTGATACAAATTTACCTATGTATAATTCATAAACCTGTAAAGTACAAAACGAACATGGCGACCAAGCGAATTTGAAATATTTTAATACACTTTTCTCGTGAGTTAACTCTCTGAGTGCAGTGAAATGTGGTACAGTAAATGATTTTGCTGATTGTAATGTACTGCCATCTAATTTAATTCAATTGTTTACATAACCTCAAGATGGCGGCTGTGCGAAATTTTACAGTTAAGTTTTTATTTCTTGTGTCGTAATCATGCGATCGAAGTGAAAGTTTGAATAATGAACCTAGGCAATAAGTGTCCTTGAATGGTACATAACTCTATGGCCTATACATATAACAATCCTAAGTGGCGAGCTTTCGAAATATTTAGACGGTTCTCAATATCTATGAATCTTTTACAGCAACCAAACTGAATTTTTTATGTTCATAGAGACTATGAACATATGTTCACCTATAGGACTTTCAGTAACCTGGTGAGCACGAATCCAGCATGGCGGCGACGCGAAGTATAAGTATTTAAATGGACGTTTCTCGCGAATTAACTATCCGAGTGCCGTGAAACGTTGCACGTTAAATGCTTACACAAATGTTGATCCACTGGCATCCAATTTATTTCAATTGTTTGCATAATCACAAGATGGCTGCTGTGCGTAATTTTAAAATCTCGTTTTTACTTATTGTGTTCTAATCATGCGATTGAAGTTTGAATACCACACGTACACAATAATCTTAATATAATAGTACAAAAATAAAAATCCAACCTGGCGACCATCTGAAATATTTAGACGGTTCTCAATATCTACGAATCTGTTACAGCAATTAAACTGAAATTTTGTATGTTGATAGAGGCAATTAACCTGAGCAGGATATATGAAAATAGGCTGTATAGTTCTTCACGGAACTACTTGTTCTGTATTTGAGTTTTCTTCGCTTTCCTTCCAGATTCAGTTGTAATTTCATATACATGCATGCTGAGTTTACAGCTACGGTCTTTAAGCACTGGATCAGTTCGTTGATTCTGGGCTTTGGTCTTTGAAACATACTATTTAGTTTATTGGTCCACCCTTCAACTGCATTTGTAGTCCTATGTCGGCTACTGTGGCAGTTCAATTGCTGTATGTCATTTTGCTCATTTTCAATCCAATTTTCAATGAAATAATCAAAGAACGCAGTTAACTTCTCACTTTCTGGTTTCAGGGAGTAGATCTCCTACCAGCCATCGGAGACATCATCGGGCTTCAGAAATGCAAGCGATGCACACATTTTTATGCGAGTACGAATTTCCCCATTTTCTTTGTAGTCCCGCGTAAGACCCAGGTCTTGAACTCTTCTCCGTAGACACTTCTTCATATAGAAGTAACATCCCTTTACTTCTACTGTCGCGAAAACCTCTTTCAAAGCCACTTCAAAATCTACATTTACTCGCCTTGGTGCCCAGTTAGGTATAGCTTTACGTATCAGCTGAAAAAGCCTGAAGTACGTTTCTTTCTGTTTATTCGGCAAAAGAGCAAAAGCCACTGGATATATATTTGTTTCCTCGGTCGAGCTTCCATAGTCAGCATGGATGGAGTAAATCTGAGCAAATTGTTTACTGGAGCTTTTGAAGGTTCCATCCATTAAAAAGTCTTCACATGACGCCAACCCCTCTTTTCCCAAAGTTCCACTAAAAATTTGAATTCCTTCACCTGAGTTGTCATCCGTCAGGAGGAACTGCTGCCGTCTTTCATCTTCAGAATTTCCTCGTCAAGAAGTACATCATCGCGCTTCTCTGGCTCTGCTTGATTTCTTTGAGATGGGCACCTTTGTTTGTATAGAACTCTTTTGTCGTAAGTTCAGCTGGCATCTCTGTTACGAATTCGTACCCGTTGTTGTGAAGTTCGCCTAATTCCTGATTGTAGATTTTCGAGACAGCCGTATGTTCTTCCCTGGCCCGGTTCTTCGCCTGTTGAAGAGTTTTCCTGACCTCCAAACGTGCTTCATCTGGAGCGCCACACTGATGTTCACTCGTACTCAAGATCTCCCTATTTTTACTTTTTATGATACCTCCACACCTTTTTGACCTTTCCTTTGAACATCGCCAGAATATCGTCCCTTCCACATTTTGTCGCTTGAAGTTATAAGAGTAACCGTCATAGAGCGTGCACTGTTTACCTGTGTTAGTTATAGTAAGTTCCATAATAGCAAACTGATAAAAAAAAACGGATAGCACAAACCAACAAAACACTGACACAACTAATTAACTAAATCACACGATCTTCAGGTTACGACGGATAGAACAGTTATGGTGAGAGTGATACAATGTCAGAATTAGGGGCAGTTCTAGCTATAAACCGGTTGGGATAACCCGGTTGAATGACTTCGGGCGATGTGATGGGCATGAGTCAGGGTAGCTAGGCCGCTTAGTTCGCATATTCCGTGCTGGTCGTTTAATTCGATGGTCGCTTTGTTCAGGTATTTCATGAGTCAGGGTAGCTTGGCCGCTTAGTTCGCGTTTTTCGTGATGGTCGCTTAATTCGCTGGTCGCTTTGTTCATGTATTCTACAAATATAGCCTACAGGTTCAGTGCGTTTTCCGTTATCTAAATTCGATTCGACCGACTTCTTCTAGGTCTTCATAAAACTCTTACTTATTATGATGATGTTGTTTCATGTAGGTGTTGAGTCATCTTGTTCATCATCCTTGTGTACATGGGTGTGTAGTATCTGATATCCTGTGTTATTGTAATGTTGGTACTACTGTGGATTAAGAGGGGACATAGGCTATATTGTGATGTGCTGTTGATGTGAATTCCAACTTTGTTATTTTCTACGGTAGCGAGTTCAAATAATTAATACATATCCTCAACCACGAGCATACTGCATGCTACGCGAATGGACTAGGTATGAGATTAGGATCAGTGAAACAAACTATTTTGAATCATGTGAAGCAAGGATGTAACGGGAGGAATTGTCATTTCCCAATAGTCTACTCTATCAATGATATTTCTCAATCATTTCACAGCAAACATCGAAACATCTTTGGGGTCTCTGAGGAGGAAGTGAGGGGGCGTAGGGACACGCTTCGATTTCGCTGTGCCTCTTGTCCATCTTTCATGCTACGCCACTGATTGTAATGAAGGATTAGGATTGCACAGGGCAGGGGTGGCCAACCCTAGGTCTGCCGACAAACTAATAGTCCGTCAAGACATTTTGATTGACCCTCCGATAGCTCAAAATCCAATGCGAGACTATTTATCACTATCAGACTGTGCGATTCATAGAATCCGATTTTCAAGTGCAGTTAATTTATTTTCCTTGCAACAGATGGCGCGGTCTTACCTACTCGGTTCTAAATAATTGTCGATACATAATTTTTTCTTCATAAGATGGTACACTCTATTGCAGCTGGCACCTAATTACACATAATATTGAGAGATAGTTATATGAAAAGCAAGTTCAAATATCATATTAAATTAACATTACAGGTCTTCAAAACTTCAAGACTATTCAATATGTTTCCCTTCATGATAATTTTAAACAAGATGGTCAGCAAAGAACATATAGCCTACTTTCTCCTAAATGTATGGGTTTACTTATAACTCGTTGTCCTCACCCCTAAAAAAATCGCCTCCACCACCGAGTATTTTTTTTTTGTTTTCTTTTATGTTGATGATTAGCCAGTATGTGTCTAAATCAATATTATATACTTTATGATTATTGGATAACTAAACTACTAACTTATTGTAATGCATTCACGTCCGTTAATCTCGATATAAAGCCTCCAAACTTAAGAATCCTTCGTTTCAGGTATCTTCCCCTTTAAATATCCACCGCGATCACAGTAGGTTGGTGCTGCAACCTAACAGTGAATTAATATATATCTTGTACGCCTCTGAGTGTTGAATGGACAGGCAGTTTAAAGCAACCAGGAGGGAGGCGATCCAGCTGGCAGTGCTTAAAGGTCATGGCTAGAAGTTGAACTAATACATAATTGCAATACTTCAGGAGGCCAGGGATTCACAAAGCGGAATGTTTGGAACAATTACCCACGTACAGAGGCATTGAGAGGGCTGTGGTTGATGACAACGTATATCTTGTTCTCCTATTCTCCTTTTTTAATGTCTTCTGTTTATGCGCGATGCTGGGGCTGTGATTATTAATAAACAAGTGTATACATTAGCCTCTCCTTTGAGCTAAATTGCATTTCATGTAGTATCTGTGGAAAGAACTCGTCCACATCATTTGTAAAAGAATTCAAATAAATCATTTAGTCGGTTCCGAACCCCAGCCGCCCGCGTGAGAGACTAATGCTCTAGCAAAGAGCCAAACATGTCCGTAACATCTTAGTGTTATTGACCGACTTAGACACAGAGTGTTAGCAAATAATGTCTTGAAATAAACGATTTCTTCACTTCAGTACATCTTCATTATAAATAATTTCATACAAAGTTTATATTATTTCTATCAGTAGGCTATATTGCATGCGACATACTCAAACTACTGAAATATAGGACAGGCACAAGAGGTCAGCTGCCATCTTGTCATGTGACAGAGATGGCACAGCTCTTTTAGGTCAATGATAAAGTGTAATATTATAATACAAAGTTATAATAAATAACGGGACACGACCTTTAGAATAGCTTAAACCACCCTCGGCTCGATAATCGGAATTGGTGGGTCCTAAGCTATTGATTATAATGTTTGTATAATTCACACGGCTGATGACCTTGTAGTTTGAGCACAGGACGCGTCTCATAGGAAGGTACTGTATGTTTTTACCAAATTTTGTAGAGATCCGATGATTAGTTTGGTCGTAATTTAATGTTGAGTTTTGACCATTTGAGTGGGCGCCATTACGTTTTGGTAAAGATGGTGGCAATATAAAACATGACACTGAGGGGTACTTTGCTAGTGCTACCTCTGTACCAAATTTCGTTCAATTCTGTTTCATCTGTATTTTAATTGATAGGGGAGCACAGCCGTGTACACACACACACACACACACACACACACACACACATACACACACATACACAGACACACAATTTTTTTTTGGCCCTGTGTGGATCTCATAAGTCTACTTTCATTTTTTGCAAAAATCGAAAGTAGGCTAAAAATGGATAAAATAAATGAAATGAATATATGAATAACTGAAGTACTTTTAAAACATTATGCTTTATATATCGGCTTACAGCGCTACACTTAACCCGAATACTTACTAATATTCATATAATATTGTAGTTTACATTCAATATACCGTAGTTATTAATATAAATTTAGTTAGATGGCACTTCAATTTGCTGGCCCAAGCTCCAAATAGGTTGGCCGCTCCTGGCATAGGGTCTGTCGCTTACCACTCCAAAATGTTATTCTCTCATTCATATCCTTCACTTGTCATCAAGAGCTCTCTTTGATTGAATGCATTGCTTGCACAGTATTTAGCACCTGCGATCAACCTCGCAATCTCCATGTCTGCTATTTCCAGCTCATAAAATCGGGTAATCTGATACCGCCCAACTTTCACTGTTGTACAACAGAGCTTCGCTTAGCATTGGACAGGCCAGGAACAAACTTCACTTATTAGCCGAATACCGTAGATCGTGACTTATTGTCTCATCTTTATTTGGCTGGCTGCGTAGTGGAGCGGTAATGTTTTCGCCTGCTGTTCCCAAGGTTGCAGGATCGGATTTTGCCGCAGTCAGTTGGCATTTGATGGACCGAAATGCGAGGGAGCTGTGACAGTAGATTTACTGGCACGTTAAAGATCCTCTTTGGGGCAAAATTCCGGCTCGTATTTACTTCCTCCTCCTCCTCCTCCCCTCCCTTGATTATTTCTAGCTACATATACATCAGAGTTGGCATCTCGATGGCAGTGACTATTAAAACTATGACAGCTATGCTTGTAGTGGTGCATAGTCACAGTTCATAGGGAGCGCGTGGGTCGCTGTAAAGCTTCGTGCCACCACGAATGAAGAATTAACGTTAGTATTAAGGTTCCGTAGTTGGCACTCAACGCTCGCACGTAGCCGATCGGCGGGAGTTGTTTGCATTCTTTGGGTCAAATTGGATTGCGTTTCGAAGTGGTGTTTGCGGCTTCGTGTTGTTTGTGGTTCCGTCTTTTGATTTGCTTTTACTTAAAAAAAACATTTCATACGTCACAAGAGCTGTATGCGTTACTGTGACCCGCTATTGCTATATCACTTACTTGTAGTGTGAATAATACGTGCTCTGGTGTGTTTACAACCATTAGTGAGATATGACGAATTAGCATCATTACTTATTCCGTAATTGATGCATCCTCTCTCCCTTATGCTTGAGTAAAAATAAAGTTTGCAATTCAATGTCTTGTTTCCCTTTCTCCTTTCGATTATATTTCAATGAAATTGTTGCTTAGCCATGGGTAGCAGTGAGAAGGGCGGGGCTGGGGGTAGACAATCGTGGTCCATAAGTGAGGTTATGGAAGTTTCATAATGAAAGCAGTGGGCATATTGATGATGATTGATGAACTTAAGAGCATGTGTACACATGAATAGATCAATATTTACTTGATATAACTTTAAATTAAGATGCTAGAGCCGTGAGGGTACTAATTTGAGCAAATGTGTTACCAGCATTGAAGTAATTGATTGTTATGTTTCTTTTTAAAATCACCAAGCATATGCTAAGTATTTCTTTGGAGACGCATAAATATTTCATATTTCGCATACATACTGTATTACATTAATATCCATTTTTGCAAGCAATACCGTTGGTTTACGTGTGCTACAGTACACATTCATATGGCATTTCTCTCTTTGTGTTGGCAGAATGCCAGAACGCAACATGGCCGAGACGGCTTTATCTGTAGGTAGGCTAATTTTACAACCAAAAGTGACGAATCTCTTATATTCCATGATCCTGGTCACAGTTTTTCCCTTGCCACTAAACTGTGACAGGCTGTGCTTGTAGTGGTGCACAGGTGCGATGAACCCAGTGCAACACAGCGGGTCATCACACCCGAGCGAGCTAGCACGTGATGTGTGTCTCGTGTCTCGTGTCTCGTCTGAGAGACGAACCCGGTGTGAAGGCCGCGCGCAAGGCCGTCTTGTTGTTCACGCAACGAGGAAGTTCTTCCGAACGTCGTGATCTCTACATACTACTGTATATTGGCGGATTTTATTTCTTGTCTGGGACTTTGCCTGAGGAGGTATTTATCATGTAATTTTATACTGAGAGATCAGCTATGTGCTACAACAGTTGGTCAGTGCCCTAGAGTGCGGGATAACTTTCTACTCAGACTGTTGGCATTTAAGTTGTTTTCTTAAATATGGAAGATTTGTACCAGTTGATTTAATGACATGTTTATGACACATCTTCTCCACCTCCGCTCCAGTGTCTCTACTATATCTACTATGTATAAGCGGCTTCGGTGGCGTAGTTGGTAGCATTTTTTAAGAGCGTTAACATTCTTCAGTATGCCTTCCTACGGAGGGGAAGTAAAGCCGGCGGTCCCATGTCATAGATTTATGTCATGAAAAGGAACCTTCCACAGACTAAACTTGTGTGAAGCTAAATTTCTAGGTTAGATTTCGTTGGAACGCTCTATCAAAGTTCCAACGTTCACCACTAGGTATCAGTGACATCCGGTAGCGAAAGTTGGAACTACTTGAAATTGAACGGAACTTGTAGCTCATACTATGGGTGTTCGGTTGAAGCAGCTACAGCCTCTGGCGAGGCGAACATGTCCTCTGACACTCCCGGCACTAAAAGCCATACGATAAATAAATACTATGTATAATGTAATGCCGCACTGGAAGCTATTTTGTGTGAGTTATTTACATAGCAAGGTTGAGGTGTCTCGTAATAGCCCTTTAAAAGTCTGCTTCTCTTCTACAGCACTTGGCTTTCTGAAAACGAATCATTCTTGTTCAGAACAGGCTGGATATACCTTATACAAAGTCTTGAACGACCCCCTCGTGGTGTAGAGGCTGGCGTCCGGGTTAGATACCCGGCACTGCCAGGAAACTTTTAATTCTGGTTGGAATCTAACCCTCCTCTTTTGCCTCACGAGGTTGAGTGTACTCCGCTCTAGCACTCACGCCAGGATTACATTTTCTTGGCAGAGCCGGGAATCGAACCCGGGGCCTCCGGGTGAGAGGCAGGCGCGCCACCCCAACACCACGGCGCTGGCGCCATGTTTTAATACGCTGTAATACACACATTTTATCCGGTAAGTGAACGCTTCTGATGCTGTGTTGGCTTCTTGTATTCCGGTTATCGGTGTCCGATAAATTTTGTGCATTTGCGCATTAACCGGCGTGAGAGGAATACAGGAATACAGAGGCGTATCGTTCCCGAAAATCCTACGCGGCTCGCACGATGTTGTTGTTGGCAAGAGATGCGCCATGCTCCCGGGATGAGCTGTGCCCAATGCACGATATCGTGTCGTAAGGCTACTGAAGAGTTACGAGCAATTAGTGTTGCGTCATAGCATTCGTTACCTCACCACGAGACCAAATGCAGGCCAACAAAACAAATGCGCCTCATATTGTTGGTCAACTTGAATCAAGCGCACTCTTGTTACGCGAAAAATAAACTTTTTAAGCAATGTGGAAAATTAGCGTGGAAATATTATTTTACGCAACAATGTATTTGGAAATTAATTATTAACAAAGTTAGAATTTCAAACACATGCTCTATATACAGAGGTATGCAAATTAGTAGACTTGACGGCAGTTTTCCAAAATCCCTCGTATACTTTTCACGGCTTCATTCACTAAAATATTTTTGCTGGGCGTTGAATTTACTTCAAATGTTTAACCAAGATTCGTATTTATATTTTCTTTTAAAAAACTCAAAGTAAAATGATTTTTTAGATTTTCCACTAGCAGTGGAGCCTTGCTAATGCAAAATGCCACACGTTTTGTTTTGATTACTTCACTCTATTTTTCGTGTGAATTAAGAGCAGAGAGATTTGGAGTCTTTTTTTTTTTTTTACTTATGATCTGTTCATGAACTATTCAAAGATTCATGAACCATGGATTGAAATCACCTGACCTGAGGATACATTCCAAAATCAATGAAAAATAGAAAACTGACCCAGTTCATGTATCCCTCGGAATCCCCTATTCTAAAAGTTTTCAGACTCAATCCCTTATGAGGAAAGGTGTAAGTCCACGGGGGAGAAAACATTACTAAGTAAGGTAACGAAAGATGCCAGCAGTTGGCCAATAAATTGATTTCGAAAAAAAAGAGTGGCTGGTTTAAATTCTTTATTTGATTCTGACATCTCTGTATGAATTTGGTCGCTAAGAAGAAAAGTAGTGTAAGCTCGTGTAGCCCTTTGGCCTGGTTAAAGTCTTTGTAGCTGACACCATGTGTAGTGCCTTTAACCACATTAAGTTTCTTCGCAGAGCCGGCTAATCGGGGTGGTAACCAAGCATGCGAACCACAACATCACAAGACGTACATCATTAAGAATGAAACACCACTTCGGAGAAGACATCTACGCTACAATTCTACTTCTACTAGGAAAAGTAGAAAACTGAAAAAATCTGTGATAGGGTTCGGGGAACTATTCCAGAAATAGGAATGAACTATTTCAGAAATAGGAATGGGCTTTAAACACTAAATAGCCCTAGTCCAAAGCACTCTCTAGGGATTTGCCTTGAGAAATCATCTATTTGGACATGTCTGAAAATACTGGCGTTTGACATAAATACGTGTTACTGTCCAAGCTATGTTTCGTATACAAATCAGGGATGAGTAGTTAATTAAACTATTATTATTATATTTCAAATTTACATAAAAATACACAGCCATCATCTTCGGACTTCTTGCAAGTCAAAGACCCAGATGATAGTACTGTGTCTCCAGATGTTCAGACCAAGTCATTGAAGAGACAAAACCTTACGTATTATAATTGCAGTACCAAGGAGGGCAGCTTTTTGCATTAACTGCAGATGGTTTCTCGTTAATCCAAGGTTCTCCTTTGCATTTCCCAGTCTTTTGTGACTAAACCATTCTCAGAGACAACTGGGATGACGAAAACTTCCTTTAAGCGTATTATTATTATTATTGTGGGTTCATATTCAATTTTAATATAATTTGTTTTAGTTTTTTATGATAGGCCTATTATATTTGTAGTTGTATGCCCAAGTGGAATCGATCCTATGTATAATATTGTTTTATTAAGAATTTCAGAACCCCGAATACTAAATGATTTTTCACGCATCATTCATGCGATATCTATGATGTTATCTCTTCCATTCATCCCGTGACTTACGAATAAGTACTACATTCTACACATTAGCGTAGTTATGAGTCTGCTAACACCAAAAAATTTTGTGTTTTATAATTTCTGTGACGAACTTGTTTGCCAGCTTGTTGGATACAGTCTCTTCTTTTTTATCGCTGCTTGTTAAAACATAAGATTGTTTTGCACTAGACGACTATTATTATTACATCCTTTGCACATTATTATTGATTGTAAGCCTGCTATTGTCAGTTGGCTGTCTACTTGCCAAATGTCGAATGAACTGCGTCTCATTGCGTGGCTTAGCACGTCTTTGGCCTCGATTTCTCGCGCTTCGATTGAAAAGATATAGTATTGCCAGCTGCGTGTAAATTACTTACAAAATACTCCGGCGTGACGTGGCTATTTACCGCATCCTCTCTTTAACATCAGTTAATATAAATTTGTGAAAATACCATTGAAATAAAGAACTGTCCTTGGATGCTGAAACATTATTGCCTCCTGAGTCTTATACCATAATCACACAAAGTGAAGTAATATATCGATAATATGTCCTCTGTTTTAACCCAAATAGGAACATATTATGATTTTACGCATGTTGTATCGAACCCAGTGTTGATCATATTCAACTCCAATGGAGCACTTGGGATTATCCTTGTCAAGTCCTTAACACATGTTTCCAGTAGATTTCTAGTAGTATACAAAAGTTTGATGCTTTTCAGTCGGTCAACACGATTGTACCCAAATGCGATGAGTTATTCCTTAATCCTGAAACAAACAGAAAATAATCTGAATTGACCATTTACAACAACCACATATTCACTCCTAACAAGAAAATTCCGGAGGTCAATCACCACTTCCAGTATCTTAACCAAACATCACATAGACTACAACTAACAAATATTGACGAGTTGCATTATCTGAATTAATACTGCAACTAAATAAGTGTATGTATTGTAATTATTTTCACCCATACTTTCAGATACTGATGTTATAACCTATATGTAATGGATCTGATGATGATTGCTTGACGATCGAAACTGGTCATCCAAGTGTATTTATTAATCTCATTTATTTTTTCAGGATCAGGGAATAACCCATCTCATTTGGGTACAATCGTGTTGACCGACTGAAAAGCATCAAACTTTTGTTTACTAAGGCGACATTGAAAATGGCTTCAAACACCATAATGTTTCTAGGAGTATTTCTACTACCGGTACTCGTTAATTTCAAATGCAATATACAAGTAGGCTATATTTTCTCATTTATGAAATTACCGTTACAAGCTGAGCACGGATTGTGAACAAATGGTCAAAATGCAACGTCTCAATCAACGCTATAAAAAATAAGAGAGAAAAAATTAAATATGATTAGACGAACAACATCCTCAGATTCTTCTAGATTCTCCATTGAAGCATGGAGATAAAGCACATGGAATATTTAATTTATGTAATTAATTATTGATTGATTGATTGATTGATTGATTGATTGAAAACTGATAGGGTTTACATTTATCTGGGGAACTAGTTATTTATCTGCTATATAGCAATACAAACGGAACACCAGAAGTAGAATAACGCGAAAACCTAAGAATAGGAACTATGTTTACATTAGGCTAGACACCATCTCACCTGCACATGCAAGTTTCTCAGATCGCATGATGAGACGTCGTGACCAGTGTTACAACCACCAGAACACAGTAACATCAAATTACCCTCAAGAGGCCTTCCATTTCCATCTGAAGCAAGTAACATCAGTTTTTAAACGGTTTTGTTATTCAATTTGTTGGTGGGATTTAAAAATTATTTTTGTAAAATGTTAATTATTTATCTTCTCTAATGTGGTTGGTGTCAATAAGACTATCCGGTTGTAAAAATCACCTTAAAACTAGAAACTCATATCACCTCATCCTGAACCCCGTAGAAACGGAAATAATGAGGAAGACATACACAGGTGCGTAGCCTTGCGCCTTTATTAGAGAGTTCTCCACACTCATTTATGGCAAATACCGGAGCGGTACCCTATGTCAAGTCCCAGAGCAAGTACTCCAATCTCTGACTCTAATAATTACATTACCACACACTACTACAGTCACCGCAGAAACACAGGTCATTAGACAAATTTGACGCACACCCAAGGATGCTGACCAATATCTCCCAAGCCCCTAAGATAACTATATTTTCTGAGTCACTCGAGCTCGAGCCGAGATCTCTTGCTCAGCTCTCTCGTGCTTACAGATAGGCTACTCTAGGTTGCAGATAATGTGACCCAAAGGCGAGAAAAAGCAATTACTGGGGTTGGCTTGAGTCAGATTGTGAAGGCGCCACACGTCAGCCATCTTCAGAGGCTAAACAAGAACAAAAGGTGTGTGGTATCCCTGGTATTCACCACTTCTTACGACTTGAACCAGAGATTTTTCTCTATAATACGACTGATCATGGGTTGTGTCTAATCTCATTTATAATTCGTAGTCTGTTTCATTGTCTCCATATAGACAGCCTGCAAATCTTTATCAAATCCAAATAAAGCTGCTGCTGCTGCTATTGATTAATCTTAAGGACCTGGAACATCCTGAGCATCAGCTCAGTGTGCTTTGGTGTATGTGCATTTAATAATTAATTGAAATGCTCCGCCAATCAATACAAATTATATTCAAATTAGTACATGTTTCGGTCCAGCAATGGGACCTTCTTGGAAATTACAATTAAACCTTAAGAAATTAAAACTCAGCAATTTTTCTAGGTTCGTGCCGTGTCTTGTGTGGGGTTTTGCCTAGACACCGAGCTGGCTCATCAGCGGGCTCTTGGTGTCCCCGCCCGGACCCCCACAGGTATAACGAACTGAGCGCTGTCTCCCTTCGTATGAAGCGCACCTGCGCCTCTTTTCTGCGAGAACTAAAAGCTCAAGCAGCCATCACCTCCCTATGAAGGCTTCCAAAATCTTGGTATATTGGCTTTCACGGCCAGTGAACTAAAACTCACCAATTTTTCTAGGTTTGTGCGTGTCTTGTGTGGAGTTTCGCCTAGGACACCAAGCTGGCCCATCAGCGGGCTCTTGGTGTCCCCGCCCAGACCCCCACAGGAGTAGCGAACTGCGCGCTACCTCACACAAGACACTGCAAAAGCCTAGAAAAAAATGCTGAGTGTTAATTCACTGGCCGAGAAAACCAATATGCCACTTTGTTAAGAAATTAATTTAATAAAACTAATGAGAAATGATATTAAGTAATATATATAGGATGTAATGAAGAAACTGGAAAAACAATCAACAAGAGCGATGAAAATATAAAATCTATTGGACAAGTATGCTCGTAAAATGTAAATTAATAGAATCAATTTGAAATAGGATAAAATGGATATCGGTTTGGTTAAATAAAGGTTCTAAATATTTGAATATAACTTTCAAAACACTCTGAAGATGTCTTTTCACACTTGTTATTGGAGCCGTAATGGATGGTTGTGGTGTTGAAACAGACAGATGGAATTCAGTCTTCCAATCTCCACATCTACCAAATTTAAAGTCACAAATGTTGGCCTATTCTCGCTGTAGTCGTTCATAAATTGCATAAATTGCATATAAACCTCACACGGTTCCAATCCCTCCGTGCTGTCACGTGAATTTAAATCCTCTATTATAAGCTCAATTAAAAACCAATGCTCTGCTCTTATAATGTTAAGCAAGCCATACCTGCAGTAGATTGGAAATGAATGGAAATGTTGATTCAGTTGTTGTTGGCGATTGCTGTAAAGTATGGCAAGGTTATGATGCCATATCTATATAATTATACTGTTGTGTGTACTTGCAAATGCACATGTTGGGTCCATATGAGTTGTTTTAATATTTATGATAATTACGAGATGAAATATTATGAGTCAGTCAAGACCAGAAGCCTCATGTGGCATGGAGTGTCTTTCTTTAAACCGAAAGGGTCTGATGGAGAAGATGGAAATTAGAGAGAGGAGAATTCTCCGGAAGATCCTCGGTCCTGTAAAGGTAGATGAAGAATTTCGTAGCCGACATAACTCCGAGAGAAACTAGAGAAAAAAGAGAATAGCCTTTTATGGCCATATCGCGAGATTACCTTCCTCAAGATTGACCTATCGTTTGCTCAGTTCCTGGCACAATAAGAAGTTTCGTACCACGTGGTTGACGGAAACTGAGAAGGATATTAGCGAACTGGGAATATCAGATCTGCATGACAGACAGGCTGTGAGGCGTGCTTTGTAGGAAGTCCATGGTTTTCAGGAGAAACCTCGGAAGAAAGGTACTCCCTGGAGTACTGAAAGGAGGAGTTACACCGGCAGAAAATGCGTCAATACTGGGCGAAGATCAAGACCCTACAGGTGAATAAACGTGGTCCTAAGTAGGCCAATTCGGGATAAGAAGAAGAGATGGTTTATTATTGAGTTCTTTAGTTATTGTGGTTAATTCAACATCATAGCTTTCTTAAATCTTCTTCTTACTTCTTTCTTAAATCCATATGAGTTGCTTAAGATTTATGACAATTACGAGATGCATTTGTGCATTTGTTTGATAACCTATGTTTCTGTGACGACTGTAGTAGTGTATGTAATTATAATTTTTAGGGTCTTGGTTTGGTGTAGATGCCCATGGACTTTAAATTTTTATGGAGGGAGTGTGGGATAAACGGGTAAAACCACACGCTGTATGGCCAGTGTTACTGTCGGGATTTGAATATTCAATCACCGAACTTCCAGCTCCTTCGTGCGCAACTTACGAGCATGACTATGCTGCGAGATATGTTAATAATACTACCTGGCCAAATATGATGGTGTTATTGACGCCATGCTGAAGTTAAGCAGCATTGTGCGTGGTTAGAACTTGGATATGTGATCAGTTCCTTTGAACCACATACCTGTTGGTTGGGGAGAGGGAGTAAGAGTGGAATGGTACAAGCCGAGGCCACCCTTCCGCAAATAAACTTCGGTTCTGGAATAGCTTGGAAGTTCAGACCGACCCCCTCGTGGTGCAACGGATAGCCTTTTTGGCTGTCACCCCGGAGGTGCCAAGAAATTTAATTCTGGTCTGAGAGCTGGAACGGGGTACAGTCAGCCTAGTGAGGCAAAACTGAGAAGAGGTGGGTTCGATTCCCACCTCAGCCATCCTGGAAGTGGCTTCTCGTGGTTTCCCACTTCTACTCCAGTCAATTGCCGGGATGGTTTCTAATTTTAGACTACGGGTGCCTCCTTCCCAATCCTCACCTTACCAATACACCCACACTCTCTATACTATAGACACAATAACACAGGTTTCCCTATAAATTATATTATACAATAAAGTCCTTCTCTAAATGACGGAACATCGTAGAGGCCGCGTGATGGACGGGCCACTGTGTGTGTAGCAGCGTGCCGAGCAAGACACTGCCGCTAGCAGCAGCGTAGTGCTCAACTAGTTAACACATTTACACTTTTTAACGTATTTAATAATCATCATTAATAACAATAATAACCCCTGGCACTACAGCTCTTGAAAGGCCTACGCCTACCAAGCGACCGTTGCCCAGCCATTTGGCCTACAGATATCGGGGTGCCGCGTGGTCTGCGCATCGGGTACCGGGGCACTGCCTCACAATCAGGCAGGTACTCAATTGTCCTCACGAGGCTGAGTGCACCCCGTTCCAGCCCTCACGTCAGTCTCTAAAATCCCTAATGGAGCCGGGAATCGAACCCAGGGCCTCCGGGTGAGAGGCAGGCACGCCACTCAAACAACACGGGGCCGGCTAGTAATCATAATTTCAGAGTTGTTGCTGGAAATGTTGTCCTTCATTTTCTAGACACACGTTGCACTGACGTAGCAAGTTTTGGTGCACTCGCTGCAATTCATTCACACTGATATTTGATATCTCGAGAGCCTCCAGAGTACGCGGATTGTTTATGTATACCTTTTGTTTCTGGTTCCCCCACAAGTAAAAATTGCTCGGCGCTGAAACTTACGAACACTTATCGGAAGACTTATTCTTGAGAAGATAAGTTTCCACTAGGAAAATTCGTTTTGTTTTATACCTAACCATATTCACGGGATACGAGATAGGCTATAGTACTACACCCCAAGTCTTAATTATATCAACTAAGGTATCGTGCTAGCTACGTATGTAATCAATGCTATGACAGCATCCAAGGCTTCCCGACCCGCTGTTTTGTAATGTGTATCTGGCGGCGACTCATCGTGACCCGTCCGCCGCACGGCCTGTGCGAGGTCCGTCATTTAGAGAAGGAATTCGCTGTATAATATTATCATCCATATTATGCCACCACGCCAGTTACGTCTCCAGATGTATTAGGTTCACACATATCATCTTTGGTATATCATTTCGTCTTCTACCACATGCCTGCTAAGAGTAGAATTGTGCAGGAAGGCGAGAACTTTCAATTCTTAATAAGTGTTGGTACCAAGAAGTTCTGTGATTTCCAATTGTGTTCATAACGTTAGCTACCGTACACGAAATTGTTGTCGGATAGACAGCCAGAGGTCGCATCAAACTGATATCCGCTGCCTGTATCCTATTCTTACTGAAAGTGCCCCTGTTTCCGAGCCTTTGTTAGGGTTGGGATAGCCATTGTTTTATAGAATTTCAGAACTGTTTCTGTTATCACCTTCTTTATCAATGTCTTGTTGATCATACCAGCCAATTTTGAAATTTATCTACAGTAATTTTTCTTCTAAGCCTCCGTGGCTTAGGAGGCAGCACGCCGGCCTCTCACCGCTGGGTCCGTGGTTCAAATCCCGGTCACTCCATGTGAGATCTGTGCTGGACAAAACGGAGGCAGACAGGTTTTTCTCCGGGTACTCCGGTTTTCCCTGTCGCAATTTCATTCCAGCAACACTCTCCACTATCATTTCATTTCATCTGTCATTCATTTAATCATTGCCCCAGAGGAGTGCGTCAGGCCTCGGCAGCCGGCACAGTCCATATCCTCGCCGCTAGATGGGGGCTTCATTCATTCCATTCCTGACCCGGTCGGAGACTGGAAGCAGGCTGTGGATTTTCATTTTCAATTTTTCTTCTGCATCTATTGGTGTAAAGAAAGAGGTAGCCTAATGAAATGAAGGGACTGTTCAAATTCTATGACTTGGGATACATGCGTCGGGACTTTCTTAGAGTCAGTGTAAAAGGGGAGGGAAGTTCTTTACTCAAGATGGAAGCGCTAGGCTTTCCAAATGGCACAGGTGTCTAGGTGTCCGCATACTTTGGTTTGGATTGATTTTCTCTGATAACCTGGATTTCTGTGGTGACTGTAGTAGTGTTTGTAGCTGTAATTTTTAGGATCAGGATGGGGTAGGTTTCCTGGGATTTGAAATAAGGTACTGTTATGGCATTTGCCTGGTGAGAGTGTGTGAAAACCACACAAGGATTCGAACCTCTGATCTCTGGATTACTGTAGCTAGAGCTCCCCATCCCGGTCTTGGTGAGGGATTTAACGCTTACAGCTACGCCGCAGGGTAGCTGTGGTGGGAATTGAATCCAGCTCCTCACAGTTTTGCCCCCTATTTCATAGCAGAGCCGAAATCGAACCCAGTGCCTTTGAATCCGTAGCCTCAGTACGCACGTTAAGGCCACAGACGTCGGCAAACGCTATTTATTTGATGTACCGCCACATAAATATATTATACGGCTGATCTATGTTTTAAGATTTGTGACATGTAAGAGAAAGCTCTTTGTTATATCACATGTCTTATAGCTGTTGCTGTCATTATCGTTACAGTTTAAACAAATTAATTCCTGATCGAATGGTTATACATTATTCCGGTCTGTAAATTGGTTTAGAATATGTCACCAGGTCCTTTAACCAGAAGTATTTGGACCACACCATATTAGGTAACAGCTGGTTTCACTTCTGGAGACTAATTTACTTGCGATATCTCCACTGTTCATGAATCGCTTTGAAATATATCAGTAAGGGACCCCTACTTTCGCTTTAAATAATATTATCAAATACGTATTTCGTCCAATTTTTTTTCTCGTGTGGCCTCCTGAGAGGCCGAGTGCAGGCCTTTCTAGTCGACGCCCGTGGGCGACCTACGCGTCGGGATGAGAGATGGAATGGATGAAGATGAATGAAACTGGGCAAGGATGTGGAAGGTAGCGGCCGTGGCCTATCAAAAGGTACCGTCCCAGCATTTACCCGGTGTTGAAAATGATTTCGTCCAATTAGAGAAAGCCAATGTAAAGAATGTGTCTGAGGATGCGAGATACAAACGGTGGACCAAATTCTTTGTTCGCTTCAGTGCCGGGTATAATCTTTCGCCAATCACACAGTTCGTGTTTTCCTTTCATGTCACAAATACAGTATATCTGTACAAAGCAATGTACCGAAATTAGACATTAGAATGATGGAACTTGGGGGCGTGATGGCGCAGTGGTCAAGCTGCTTGCCTCTCACCAAGGCGGACCGGATTCGATTCCCGGTCAATGTATGTGAGATTTTCGAAGTGATATATCACGTCCTGTGGTTCGGATTCCTCTTAAAAGTGGAGGTCCCGTAGCTCAAGGTTTCAGGGTTTCATGTGGAATATAATTATGCTTTCAGTAAAGCCACTTGGATGTCTGTCCGTCATTTGCAGACCTGTTTAACTATCGACACTTGCATAGCTTTATCGATGTTGACAAAAGTGTGCTATGCGTAAAATGTTTAAGACCTGTCGACATCGTGTAGGTTAACTACAGATTTCTAGCATTTCTTGCCAACAACAAGCCTATAGATTCTGTTTGGACATACCTCAACGATTAGGTTTTAATTTTGAAAAATATTTAAATGAGGGCGTGAGTTAGGAAATCCAAGGAATTGTCTTTCTTCGTCTTTCCTCACTCCTCTTTCTATTTCGATGGTTGTTGAACTTAAAATCTTAATATCAAAGTATTGGTGGAGTTCGTATTTCTTTGCACTTCAGGGCGCCAACTTGTCAAACATCCTCCCATCTGTTGGTGCGCCAGCCTTGACTGTGTAACCTTCGGCTTCCTCAACACTCCCTGTGTCAACATACACCATCAGTAGAACCTGCAATGTTCTTCAACCCGTGTTATTTGATGTATTTTTGAAACCAAAACTATATTTCGAACCCCGGTGACAGCGGGGTGGAATTTACAATTTAAAAAATCACGTGGCGTCAGGAAGGGCATCCGGCCTTAAATCTCGGGCCAAAACCAAAATGGGCCTGGTTGGCTCCGGTGACCCCAATTAATTGGGAAGAGCCGAAGAGAGTTAATGCTGGGTATCTCCGTTCCAAAATTTCATGAACTTGTTCCAGTTGTTGTGAATAACGATCCGCATTGAATGCACGCCCGTTTGGAACCAACTTCCAGTGAATCACTCCTTCAAAATTTCACCAGACACACATCACTTTGGGGGTTGAATCGATCCTTTTTAACGATGTCTTTGTCAGGTTAACGGGGACTGAGCCACTGTTTCGAGGCGTCAGCGTTGCGGAAATAGACCCATTTTTCATCACATGTGACAATTATCCTAATAAATCTAATCATGCATGGGGTTACTGATAAGCTGACGACAAAATGATACCCACTGTACGTTGAGCCTGTTCAGGGGTCAATTCATGAGGTATACAGATCTACAGCTTTTGTTTGATTTTCCAAGTTTCTTAATCTGGCGGTGTATGGTATCTTTTGATGACACATTCTCGCAATATACGCAATTCTAGTCATGGCCTCTTATAAATAGCGTTGGCGAACCAAAGAAAACCAATTCAATCTTATAAAACACACAACTTAAAAGAACTACACTACTTATAATGGGGCATCTTAATATCCTAATATCCAATTATATTTTAAATGCAATTTTATAAAATAATACAAAACAAATTGGCGACGTAGGAGAAGGTTAATGTTCTATTTATTTTGTGTCCCTACCCTTATTTTTGAGACTGTTGTGAATAAAAAGTGTTAAAAATCCAGATTATAATGAAGAGCTGTGTTCGTTAAATGCAAATTATAATTAAAGAAATATTATTAAAAATAAAAATTGTCTTTCCTTACCATTTTGATAGTAGTCTTCCTCATAACAAATGGTTGATGGCAAATTGTTTTGATGCCACTTAAGTTCTACCCTTGAAAGTTTTATTCAGCTAAGCAGCACTCAAAACGTAAATTGCGCACGATTATGTTTTTTCTGTTTTGTTTACGGTCTTCAGACACATTTGGCGATCAGTGAAATTTGTCTGACTACCTGTGTTGTTGTTAGTGTTTGTAACGGTCACCTCGTTGCGTAGTGGCTAGTACTCTTCCTTCCGGGTTTGATTCTCGGCCCTGCCAAGAAATTTATTTCTGCTCCGAGGGCTGGAACAGGGTACACTCAGCCTTGCGAGGCAAAACTGAAGAGAGGTAGGGTCGATTCCCACCTCAGCCATCCTGGAAGTGGTTTTCCTTGGTTCCTCCACTTCTACTCCAGGCGAATGCCGGGATGGTTCCTAAATTAAGGCCACGGCCGCCTTCTCCCCAAACCTCGTAAGACTTACCAATACACACTTTAATACAGCCATCACATTAAGACAAGTTATCAGACAAATTCACACACACGCGACCACGATGTCGGAAAGTCCCAAAATGAATCAACAAGAACAGTGTTTGTAACTGCAATTGTTTTGCTCCAGGTTTGAAAGAACTTAAAGGACCTGGACTTAAAATAAGATACCATCTCAGCGTTTACTTGAAGTGAATGTGGTGAGGATATGCAGAGAGAACCTCAATCAGTATTAAAACTCAGCAATTTTTTACGCTTGTGCCGTGTCTTGTGTGGATGTAGCGCGCAGTTCGCTACTCCTGTGGGGGTCCGGGTGGGGACACCAATAGCCCGCTAATAGCCAGCTTGGTCTCCTAGGTGAAACCCCACACAAGACACTGCTCACATCTAGAAAAATTGCTGAGGTTTAATTCACTGGCCGTGAAAGCCAATATACCACCTTCTCAATCAGTATGTTCATAACTGCTGGCATTCGATCAATGTCATAAATGTTGGTGTCCGCCGGCGGAACTGTGGAAATGATTATTCCCCATGAACTTGCCTCACTGTTCGTAATGCGCTTACCACAATGAAAAACGTAATGAGGTGGTTTCATCAAATTCTTGTCGTGGCAGTCACTGGATATTTTCAGCTCCAGTCGGTAGATAAGGAACCGATTACGTGGTTCGTGGTCAGCGACCGTGTGGTCTGGTCCCCCGGACAGGTTACGGAAACACGATCACGTGGAAGAGACAACAGTTGTTTATGGACCAACTAGACTCCGATAACATGGACATGGGTAACTTCAGTACAGCCACTTCAGCTGCAGTTGGACACTCAAGAAAAAATAATAATACTGTATAAGATAATAGCAACACGCTCCGGGTTTGTCCGAGAACAGTTATGAATGCATTACGTGATTAGCGCGCTTTTTTTCTATGTCAATGAACTGCGACCTATATCCGTTTTACGTCTCGGCATGATGGGTTAAAATCACTGACTGGACTATTAATTATATTATCATGGAGATGCATGTGCAACGAAATCTTGTCAGACCTAATTTAAGAATGGCGGGGTGCAGGAAACACAAATCTCCCTTCCGTCCAATCTAAAAAATACTTATAGTGGGCGATGTATTGAAGATAGAGATATGCTCTTTTTTGTAGAACTTTTAATGCTGAACAATTCTTACACTCATAGTATATTGATAATTTTAACGGTTTGCCCAGGGTAAGCGTAAGCGCACAGGTGCCAGGTTTTTCTTTTTGACCTTTTCACTGAAATCGCTACTGCTTGGCTTCCTTTGATCATAAATAATTTTGTACAGAAGCCTTCCTCGAGATATCCTTTACAGAATGATGTAAATCGCTTCAAAATTCATCCAGTGGTTCTCGTAATTACCCGTGACATCCAAGAATCGGGGACTTCGTTTTATAATAAGTAGAGATTTAATGCAGCCAAATAGAGTAACAATATTACAATACCAATTTACATTACTGATCTCTCTCACATCTTGGCATATTCACTTATTGATACACTGGCTGCGTGGCTCAGCGGTTACATTCTCACTTGCTGGGCCCAAGTTTGCAGGTTCGTATTCTGGCGCAGTCAGCTGGCAATTGAGGGTGCGCAAATGCGAGAGAACCGTGTCAGTAGATTTACTGGCACGTTTAAGATCCCCTTCGGGGCAAAATTCCGGCACCCCTGCGTCTATAAAAGCCAGAGTAGATAAAAGAGACGTAAAATCCAATAACATTATTATTCACTTATTGGTAGAATTCTCTGGGTACATAATTCTATAGGATAGCGATCACAGGTTTGTTTACGTAGTTACCACTTGCACTCTTCATTTCGGTCATGAAGGAATGTATTGTTGCAGATAAGGTGGTGGGAGCCATGAACAGCCAGTCTCGTGAAGGCATGTCTCATCTAGAAATTTTCTTTGTCCAAGTTCGGTCAATCATGGTCCCGTGCTTTAGAAGTCTTGGCATATTTATTATCTCTTCCTATGTACTGTTGTTAGTAAGTTTTATAATGCGCTGGTGTTAGGAAGTGTCAGTAAAGTCTCAAGTCCTAAATCATTGGAGTAAGCGATTACATTTTGTATGTCCTTTCTTTCTTTCTTTCTTTCTTTCATGTCGCATGGTCAACCGTTGAGGACAGAGAGAGGAACAAGGACGGTGGGAGAGGTGGTGTAGGTTATAGGGAGGAATGAACCTTCAATTTGAAAGGTAGCCGTTATCAATTCTTGCTTCCCTTCATGTGATAATGTCCACATAGTTTATTTTAATACTGTAAGACATAGCGGTAGGAAGATGAGTCCTAATGAGGCCATTTCGTTGCAGGCGATGTGTTTGGGTCATCGTCCTCTGGACCAGTTCCGTTCCTCCACCTGTCCGTAAAGTGGCTGAATAATGGAGTCTTGTTCCCTTCCATCACATCCTCACTAAATTTCATGTACACTAGAATATTCGGTACACCACATCATAGTGTGTAGGCTATCTCTTTTCGATGTAGTAGATTTCACAACTAGTTTCACTGCCGTGCGACAGCTTCGTTGGACGATCGATTTCGACTGAGCTTACCGATGTGTTGTTGACTTCAGCGTGATATTCACGACGTTTGTAATAAGACTGAACTGCTCCTAGAATTACCGTTCCATCTTCTTCATTATACTGCTAATGTGTGAACCCTACCGTCAATTCAGTTTGATTCGACAGCTGCAAAAGTAGGCGCTGGAAAATTGCCTTCATGCAGTAGATTAGAAAAAAGGAAGATACCTTTTTAATATACGAGCAGAAATGTGCCTTTTGCTGAAATATAATTTTAGAAAGTTTCGAAAGGTTTCCAGATATTACACGTTGTTTTGCTTACATTTCTTTATATTAAATTTCATTGCACTTCATGCTTACCAATTACATTACATCTATAACTATCTCCTATTCACCCTTAAAGAAATGTAACCCTCGAGTCACACATACTAAATCGGGCGAGTACGGTGGATATGGCACGAGCTAGCCGAGGATTGCTGCTCTACCAAAGCACTGTGACATGAGGCAGTGTCATGATACAGCCTCCAGCCCGTACACCATTTATGCAATCGCGTCTCCTCTTGAACTGAGTTCTACAATACCCTCGTGTCACTATGTATACCCTCATCAAGTTGTGAAGCCTACTACGAGGCTATCAACACCTGTACATTTACATATTATCGAGGTCTTTTGGAACTTTTTAATACTTGTACGCATAGCATGGGAACAAATGTGCATTTGAAAGAGCTACTATTCTTCAGGTGAAATAAGATATCTCGCCTTTTAATTTTGCGTGTAAATCTGATTAGATCCTCGTTAAAGAACGGTATTCTCTTATTGAGCATTCTTCAAAGGTTTTATTGGCGCATACCATTTACCTACGTAGGAATTATATTATTGTATCAAATCTGTATGCTAAACGTTTACAGTATATAAGAAAATGACCCATTTCCTTTACAACTCACAACGTATTGGGTATAATCATCAGTATGTGGAGAAGTTTTCTATGAAGGATGGTTGGCACAGGTGTTGAAATGCGACAGCCTCGTGTCGGTGTATTTATTGTCACATTAAAGAACCTCTCTA